>JARQOC010000004.1:229820872-230416588 GCA_033576535.1 Allobates femoralis
ACATAGGTGCTGCCCCTGTGCCTGCGCTGTCAGTGGAGCGATCCTCCTCTGTATCTTGCCGCAGCCGCCTGTTCTGTGAAGGAGATCAACCGCAGAACTGACACAACCAGCTGTGACGTTTTCACCCAAGGTCCCCTCCACACACAGAAAGGTGATATCTAGGTAACCCTGCAAAACACTGACAGGGTGTAAATTACAAACTGCCTGCATTTTGAAGCCTACGTACAAAAGCAAATTGTATAAAAAACCTGGACGATCCCTGTAAAGGGATCCTGTCACCCCCAAAACGCTTATTAAGCTATCCAAACATGTCCCTGCAGCATCCCATCACTAATCCCACTCTCCTTTTTTCCTCAGAAAAGCTCCCAGTAAAACAGTAGAAAAATGTTATATTACTTACTCATTATGGATGTTAATGAGCGGTGGCTATATGCATTAGTCACCCAGGCGGGCCATCTTTGTCCTAATCGGACCCCTTAATAGGCGTGATCTGCAATGAATATTGTAATCAGCACCTCCCTCCTCTCCTCGGCGCTTTAAAGGCTGTAATGGGGCTCTAATGACGCGAATCGCGTCATTTCCGGCAGCGTGTGACGTCAGTACACCCACACCGCATGCGCAATGCGGTGCTTGAAGCCCGCAGAGCGGCGCGGGTGTACTGATGTCACCCGCTGCCGGAAATGACGCGATTCGTGTCATTAGAGCCCCATTACAGCCTTTACAGCGCCGAGGAGAGGAGGGAGGAGCTGATTCCAATATTCATTGCAGATCACACCTATTAAGGCGTGCGATTAGGACAAAGATGGCCCGCCTGGGTGACTAATGCATATAGCCATCGTTCATTAACATCCATAATGAGTAAGTAATATAATGTTTTTCTACAGTTTTACTGGGGGCTTTTCTGAGCACAAAGGAGAGTGGGATTATTGATAATATACTGCAGGGACATGTTTGGATAGCTTAATAGGCGTTTTGGGGGTTACAGGATCCCTTTAAGCTTTAGACTGTTTGTTGGTTATGTGTTGCTCTATAGTTTCGCCGATTATAGTAGTCTTTCTACTTTTGTCCATTATATACAGTACATTATTGAATATAGATTTTAATACTATGTAATTATATTTATTTTTTTCCACATCTTTCTTTCATTAGCAAAATGGCCACCAATTTTCTGTTTGTTTCTCAGGTGTCAGTGGATACTCCGTTGATCTGGGCTACAATGATGATACAGAAGAACTTTTACCCGAAACCAACTCCATTTGTAATGTGGTGTCAGCAGACTCCGAGCCTGTGAAGGTGGTGAAACGAGAGAATGCAAAAAGTAACTCCATTTATAAGCCAAGGTTGTCCAGAAGTAAAAGCCCCTTCCATTGTAGCCAGTGTGGGAAAAATTTTAGCCACAAGGCAGCTCTTCTTGTCCATCAGAAAGTACACACTGGTGAGAGACATTGTTTGTGCCCAGACTGTGGGAAGAGATTGAGCTGTAAGTCTTCTCTGATCAGACACCAGAAGGCACACACCAGGCCTGCACTCAATATCTGCACTATATGTGGCATCTATTTCAGCCGCTACTGCGATCTGTTATTCCACTTGGAGAATCATACGGGTAAGTCGCCTTTAATTGTAAAGTACACCATGCATTTTTGAAAGGTTTGAGTGTGGAGAATTTAATGAAGGAAACAAGATCTGTGAATTCTGTTAGTGTATTTCTCCCAAAACAACTTTATTTTCTCAGAATCCTGCTTCCAAAATGTGTGAAGTTGATTATTTCAAAGAACAAAGGCGGAGGAGAGACAACTTGGTCCTCACATTACATAAATCACTTTGAAAAATTACAACTTTTGTGGGGGCAGGGCCTGGCTGCCATGGAATGAGGACGCACGCTGACTGAGCTCCTCTCATGCCCAGACTTTTAACACCTGGCCGCCTGGATCACCGCTCACATGCCGCCCAAGCGAAGGTTAACTGCCCAGGAGCCTACTGTCACCCTCTCCAGGAGCTCCCGGTCACGGGGCTCCATATTGGGCTTCTTCTCCAGCTCCCCTGCTTCCCAGCAGTCTGTGCCGTCGGGGAAGATGGCGCCGAAGCCGCAGAGACCCTCCCCCCTGCACGCAGTCGCTCAGATGAAGAGAGGAGTGCGCGGTGCTGAAGGGGGACGCCAGGCACCGCGGACGGAGGGGAGGACAACCCGGTGAATACACCCGGCCAGGTGGACCCCAAAGAGCCCCTATGTGCAGGACACATCAGCGCAGAGCGCGGGAGAGGAGGCCCCGCAGGAAACGTGGGGGATGGGGCGGGAGACCTGTTTTCTCCCTGCCCACAGTCACTGTACATGGAGAACTGCATTGAAGAGCACTATCCAGAGACAGTATGCCTGGGGGGAGCTGGGCCCGGTAGTATGAGCATGGATCAGTGCACAGTGCTGCGCACTGTTCCCGCGGCCAAGGTTATACAAAGGCCTGGCCCCTCTGACAGAGGGAGAGAGGGGGCCCCTACGAGCCTAGCAGAAGGAGGAGAGGGAGTGCACCACAGGCCCTAGTGAGTCCAAGGACTTCCAGGCCATAAAAGACCTGATTATGGCACTCCCAACCAGAGCAGATCTGGATTCAATCATAAATAAATTGGAGCAGTCCCACAGACAAGAGATAAAGGCTGTGAGAGGGGATCTGTCTGTGGTGGAGAGCAGGGTGAGCGAAACTGAGGCGGCTCAGTCGTCCTTGGGACGGAGAAACCAGGTTCTGGAGGATAATGACTCAAATGAATGATTAATATTTGCTCCTCGACGATCACCAGAACAGATCGGAGGGATAACATACGACTCAAGGGGCTCCCAGAGGACTGGCTGTCTTCTAAGGTGCAGGACACGGTCCGAGTAATCTTTAACAAAGTGCTGGGGCGCTCTGAGGAATTGCCTTGCATCTTTGACCGGGTACACAGGGTTTTCCGACCAGGAGGGGGTGCTTTAGATGCCCCCAGGGATGTTTTGCGTTGCTTTCATTATTTCATGAACAGAGACTCTATTATACAGAAAGCCTGGTTGCATGGTCCCGTGGAATTGGACAGTGCCAAGATGAAATTATTCCCAGACATCTCAAGCTGTACTCTGGCAATGAGGAAAGCCCTGTACCCCCTGCTGGCCAAAATTAAGGAGGAGGGAGCGACTTATCGGTGGGGACACCATTTCCACGTGATTATACGCAGGGACTCAGCCATCTTTCTCCTCAACAGACACTGCGAACTCCAGGACCTGTTTCGCTTTTTGGACACAGCCCCCATTGAGGTTCTGGATTGGCTAGCTATTCAGCCAGTGGACTATGCCTATTTTCATGGATGGAACAACAGAGGTCGTCCTTCCTGATCTGCCCAGAGGAGAGGTTGAAGGGCATCGGAAAGAGAGTCATATGCAGTGTTAGTTTTCCACTATACATAGCATTTTGCATTTATCCCAAACAGTTTTGCTTTGGTCTCATATGACCAGAGCACCTTCTTCTACCTGTTACTTATGTCGCAAACATTGATTTTTGAAAACTGCAAATGGAACTTCTGGTTGCTTTAAAAAATATCTTTCTCCTCTGTTTCCAGATTGGTGGAGCATAATAGTGGTCCCATGGACAGATTCCTCCACCTGAGCTGTGGATCTCTGCAGCTCCTCTAGATTTACAATGGATCTCTTGGCTGCTTCTCTAATTTGTGCTCTTCTTGGATGTCCGTTTAGGTGGACGGCTATGTCTGGGTAGATAATGAATTGTACAGTGCTCTGTGAGATGTTCAGAGCTTGGGATATTTTTTTTTTTATATATGTAACAAAAAAGAAAAAAGGTGGGAAGCTCACCATTTTGTAGTATGCAGTTTCAAACTATAATGAAGAATCTGGGTGCCTGATCCGCTGGCACAGCAATTACCAGGGGTACAACAGGAAAGTAGAGATAATCAAAGCTATGAAGTTAAGATAAAAAAACTTTATTAGTGAAACATAAAACCCAAAAAATAAGCTATAGCATGCTTAAAACCTGGCACATTTCTCGTGTGCTACAAACACCCTTAGTCATAGGAACTTAACCCTGCTTTACTCTTCTCCATAACTTTATATTTGACCTGTCTAGTGTGTTCCTTGGTTTCATGATTCTGATCCTAAATGTTCTCAAACAAACATAAGGCCTTCACACAACAGCTGTACATATACTAAGAGTAAATTATACACATTTGGACTCAATATACTAATTATTTGACTTGTGGAGGTAATTGTTCTCTCTGGATTTTATTTAGGGATATCAGACCTCAGGCAGCTAAATACAAAAGCCCGTCGCAACTTTTAGATTCACATTTTTTAAATATTTAGAAAACCGTATATCATTTCCTTTACACTACACAAATACTTGGTACATAGTGTTGGTATATCACAGAAAATCCCTATAAAATACATTTATGTTTGTGGTCATAATGTGAAAAATGTATAAATGTCCCTGGGATATGAATACTTTTTCAAGGTACCTTGTTTAGTTTTAAGAGGAGTTACTCTGAATATTGGAATGTCAATGTTGCTCCAGATTGAATAAAAGTGATGGTCATAATAGCGGTGGTCATAATTGCATCTTATGTTTGCTCCACGTGTATAAAAGTCCAAACACTGAAATAAAAAGTATGTAATATATACTGTAGACATTAGTGACGTGTACGAGTCTGTCCAAATGCCAATAATTGTACTTCAGGAACCATAGAAACAAATAATCGCTCTAAAAAACACTGAAGAAGCAAACTTTGTGAAAACCAAAATACTGTGTGTATATATATATATATCTCAAAAGTATTGACACCCCTGCAATTCTGTCAGATAATACTCAGTTTCTTCCTGAAAATGATTACAATCACAAATTCTTTGGTATTATTATCTTCATTTAATTTGTCTTCAGTGAAAAAACACAAAAAGAATTGTCCTAAAGCCAAATTGGATATAGTTCCACACCAAACATAAAAAAGGGGGTGGACAAAAGTATTGACACTGTTAGAAAAATCATGTGATGCTTCTCTAATTTGTGTAATTAACAGCACCTGTAACTTACCTGTGGCACCTAACAGGTGTTGGCAATAACTAAATCACACTTATAGCCAGTTGACATGGATTAAAGTTGACTCAACCTCTGTCCTGTGTCCTTATGTGTACCACATTGAGCATGGAGAAAAGAAAGAAGACCAAAGAACTGAGGACTTGAGAAACCAAATTGTGAGGAAGCATGAGCAATCTCAAGGCTACAAGTCCATCTCCAAAGACCTGAATGTTCCTGTGTCTACCGTGTGCAGTGTCATCAAGAAGTTTAAAGCCCACGGCACTGTGGCTAACCTCCCTAGATGTGGACGGAAAAGAAAAATTGACAAGAGATTTCAACGCAAGATTGTGCAGATGGTAGATGAAGAACCTCGACTAACATCCAACCAAATTCAAGCTGCCCTGCAGTCCGAGGGTACAACAGTGTCAACCCGTACTATCCGTCGGTGTCTGAATGAAAAGGGACTGTATGGTAGGAGACGCAGGAAGACCCCACTTCTTACCCCGAGACATAAAAAAGCCAGGCTGGAGTTTGCCAAAACTTACCTGAGAAAGCCTAAAACGTTTTGGAAGAATGTTCTCTGGTCAGATGAGACAAAAGCAGAGCTTTTTGGGCAAAGGCATCAACATAGAGTTTACAGGAGAAAAAAAAGAGGCATTCAAAGAAAAGAACACAGTCCCTACAGTCAAACATGGCTGAGGTTCCCTGATGTTTTGGGGTTGCTTTGCTGCCTCTGGCACTGGACTGCTTAACCGTGTGCATGGCATTGTGAAGTCTGAAGACTACCAACAAATTTTGCAGCATAATGTAGGGCCCAGTGTGAGAAAGCTGGGTCTCCCTCAGAGGTCATGGGTCTTCCAGCAGGACAATGACCCAAAACACACTTCAAAAAGCACTAGAAAATGGTTTGAGAGAAAGCACTGGAGACTTCTAAGGTGGCCAGCAATGAGTCCAGACCTGAATCCCATAGAACACCTGTGCAGAGATCTAAAAATGGCAGTTTCGAGAAGGCACCCTTCGAATATCAGGGACCTGGAGCAGTTTGCCAAAGAAGAATGGTCTAAAATTCCAGCAGAGCATTGTAAGAAACTCATTGATGGTTACCGGAAGTGGTTGATCGCAGTTATTTTAGCTAAAGATTGTGCAATCAAGTATTAGGCTGAGGGTGCCAATACTTTTGTCTGGCCCATTTTTGGAGTTTTGTGTGAAATGATCAATGTTTTGCTTTTTGCTTCATTCTCTTTTGTGTTTTTTCATTGAAGACAAATTAAATGAAAATAATACTACCAAAGAATTTGTGATTGCAATCATTTTCAGGAAGAAACTGAGTATTATCTGACAGAATTGCAGGGGTGTCAATACTTTTGGCCACAACTGTATAGTATATAAGAGCTCTAATGATGTTAAGGAGATAAAGATTTATATAAGCTGCATAAAAATGCTAGAAAAGATTAAAGAATGGTCAGATGCAGGTATCCTTGTTATAATAAATATCCACATATATAGAGAAAGGAGGACCCCCCCAAAAAAATTAGAAGAGCAGCATCCACATCATAGCAGTAATTACTTATCCAAAAAGTCTGTTTTGAAAGAGGAAAATAACCTACGATTTAGGGCCCTTTCACATCAGCGTTTATTTGAAATCGCGGCAGATGCGGTGAAAAAACCGCATCTGCCGCGATTGCCGCATAACCGCTGCTCTTGCGGCGCGGTTGCGTTAATCCCAATAGAAAGTATAGGGGGACTTGCGGCAGGTGCGGCAAGTGCGGTTTTGCACTTGCGGCAGGTGCGGCCACAAAAAAAACCGGCTGACCGCGGTTTTTTTCGCGGCTGCATCTGCCGCAAGTGCAAAACCGCACTTGCCGCACCTGCAGCAAGTCCCCCTATACTTTCTATGGGGATTACCGCAACCGCGCCGCAAGTGCAGCGGTTATGCGGCAATCGCGGCAGATGCGGTTTTTTCACCGCATCTGCCGCGATTTCAAATAAACGCTGATGTGAAAGGGCCCTTAGGGGATCCCCAACTCATGTTTCGCTCCAAAGCTTCTTCCTGAGGGGTGACCATGAGGTGTAGAGATATGGTATATATACATGCCCTCACCAGTTGTAGCGGAGGAGTTGGCGCTAATCGTTAACCGTGTCCACTTCCGGGAATGCAGGGTTTGCATGTCGGGAGTCCCCTGGGTCCTAGGTTATTCTCTATCAATATTGGATTTCATTTAGCTATTTTGGATAAGTCATTACTGTTATCATGTGGATGACTCTCTTCTCATTTTTTTTTTTTCCTTTCTCTATATGTGGGGAACTGACATCTGACCATACTTTATTCTTTTCTAGCATTTTTCATTCTGCTTATGTATATTTTTATCTCCTTCTGGACATTATATCTCTTTTCTTATATATCCCACATACATTTTTTTCTTATTTCTCACTCCCTGTATAGATGTAAGGTTAGCAATTCAACCAGGAAAAGCCACTGCTGCATTTCTTGTAAGAAAGAGTCGGGACAGCCCCATACATATTGGATAGTCAGCTGGTCCTGTTGGTTTTGCCAAGTTCGACAAGCTTGCATCTAATATTTATTGGGTTTTAGCATAAACAGTTGTAATCAATAAGTCTAAGTACAAACGTTATAATATAAAGTATGTTTGATCATAAATATCATGTAGATTTAATAAAAGAACTCGTACACAGTGGCTCAGTAGCTAGCACTGTTGCCTTGCAGCACTGGGGTCCTATATTCAAATCCCACCAAGGACAACAAGGAGTTTGTATGTTCTCCCTGTATTTGCATGGGTTTCCTCCAGGTACTTTGGTTTCCACGGGTATCTCTGGTTTCCTCCCACACTCCAAAGACATACTGATAGGATGTTTAGATTGTGAGTCCCAAGTGGGACAGTGTTGCAAATGTATGTAAAGTGCTATGGAATTAATAGTGCTATATAAATGTATTATTATTATGTAGGGTTCTGCACCATGAACATTGAAGAAATCACATTAGAAAATGTGAAGAACAAGTGCACAGTATAAGAAAAATAAATTATCTAAAAAAAGTAGAGTCATCAGGATCTAGGTGATCAAGAGTAAGTAGTTTGTTACCCTTGTTAGGATGTGGTGCTAGTTCCCAAACGCGCATTTCAGCACTGTGCTGCGTTCTTGGGGAGACTTGTCAACTGATCTTGTTGATTTTGCCAAGATCAACAAGATTACATCTAATATGTGTCGGAAAGTAACAATATAAATATCAGTATAAGGTTTTGTATCATTGGCTTTGTCTTCTTAATCAACAAGTTAACGCGCTCTTAATATTACTTTCAATGCTTCAGAGCCAAAGGATGAGCCGTGGATAACTGACATGCAGCAAGCACTGAATACAGATGAAGATGGTGGGAATGTGGCTTTAATTGAGGGAAAAGAATCAAGCCTAATACAAAAGGACCACCAGTTCTATGGAAAGGGATTCTCAAATGACTATGTTGATTCGCAAGGGTTGCTGAGTATAAAACAAGAGACTTCTGGAAAGCCCTCTACAGGTAAGTAACTGCTCATAGCAATACGGGGCATCAAGAACCTTAAAGGGAATCTGTTTGTAGGTTCAACCCTCCTAGGACTGTCTGTCTATATGGGCATGTAGGTCATAGAAAGTTGAATAAAAGAATATCTTGATATCTGCTATTTGATGTCTTATTCCAGAGAAATCCACATTTTTCCTAGAATGTAAATAAGTAGCTAAGATCTACAGATCAGACATAGATCTCCTCAAGAATCTGCCTCTAGAGCTTATTTTAACCCCTTCATGACCCTGGAACTTTTCATTTTTCGTTTTATGCTCCTCCGCTTCCAAGAGCCATAACATTTTTATTTTTCCGTCAATATAGACATATGACAGCTTGTTTTTTGCGGGACGAGTTGTACTTTCAGACACAATCATTTATTTTACCATATAGGGTACAGGGAAATTGAAAAATAAGTGCAATTACACGTTGTTTTTTTGAGAAACAGTGTAGCAGATCTGAGCTATATCTGATTACAAACACCTCTACAGTGCTGCTCTTTTTTGGTAGTTCTGCCATCTCAGTGGTATTGCCCCTCCCCCCACTGATTGTGTGAAAAGAAAGCGTAAGTATTGTTAGTTGTAATCAGGTACAGCTCTGCAGCGGCTCCCCTATCATTATCCTGCATGCCGACATACATGGTTTAGCTTTGAATCTACTGACAAAATCCATTTAACATCTTAAATCTACATGTGCTGTATAGTGACTTCATGTTTCTGCATATTCATTGGGATATGCAAGTGAATGTTCTTGGTGCAAGCATGTCTTATCATTGGAAATCTTTTGCATGTTTATATTTTTCAGATTACGTTGTTATTTTAATTGTCTGCCTAAGCTGTTTCTCATTGTATTTTCCATTCTGGTGTAAAGAGGATGATCATTTCCTGAAAGTATTATATAATTATTATTGAAAGGAAATACTGAAATGATCATTCAGGAAATCACAAAATTTGTTGGTGTAGTGAAATGAATTGTTTTAGAAATTCCTAAATTTCATGCAGTGTGAAGTACAAAACAAACTTCTGAAAATGAAAAAAAGTAAAAAAAAAAAAAAAAAACTCCACAAGATGATCAAATTCAGGGTACCGTCACACCAGGTGACATCGCCGTCGATTTCGCAGGTGACGCAGAGGCGTGGCCTATCGTCCGCATCATCGCCAGTGAGTCGCCCCGTGTAAAGTGTCGATTTTTGAAAAATCGGAGGAGAGTGGTCGCATGGTTTTACAGCGCTGCTCTGTAACATCGCCAAAGCGTCGCCGGAGGTTTAGCCGCATGTAAACACACGACGGCAACACTGGCAGGGTGCCAAAAACGTGCCCGCTTCCGTGCATCGCCTGCAATATCTCCGGCGATGTCACTTGGTGTGACGGTACCCACAGAGAATAAGCATCTCAACCCTCGAAAGACAATCAATAAAGAAATTTCATCACCTTTGGCCCCAGTCCTCATAAAAGAAGGGTATGGAGGAAAGAACAAAAGAAGGCAAACATACGGTTAGTATATCAGGATAATAGAGGAAAGCTAAGTGAGGGAAATATGGATGCTGAAATGGGCACAACTCCACTGTAGGCATGAGTCCAAATTTTTTATTTAGCCGCTGTCCTTGCCATACAACTGAATGATGCCAAACAGCTGGGAGTACAGTCGCACAACATGTGGCACTTTAATTTGAGCACGTCACGAAAACATGGACAGGTCTTGGCAGGGCTGTGGAAGTAGGAGTCGGTTTTGGTTTTGGATGGAGTCGGATTCAGGGAAATTGAGGAGTCGAAGTAAGATGTTTGGCTTACAGCCATGGTTGTGGAGTTGGAATCGGAGTCTGTGTCCATTTTGGTAGAGTTCTAGTCAGAGTAAGATTCAGGGAGATTGAAGAGTCCGATGTTTGGTTCACAGACTTGGGTCTTGGGGTGAATGATGGATGAAGTCCATAATTGAAATTAAGCACATACGTCTGTACTTGGACATCACAAATATACAAATGCAGTGTTTTCAAGATGTCTAAATTATCAAGTATCTACTTGACTTTACCTACAGATGTCATCCACCTGTCCATATTTTTGTGAGGTTCTTAAAATCCAGCGCCTCACCTTGTGTGATGTGCAGACCCTGATGGTGAACCGACAACTCTTGGAATATGGCCGCAGAGCTGAATGCCCTATCATGAAGCAACTTTAAAAGGCAATGAAGAAATTCTTCATGAAGGCAAAAAAAGATAAAACTAGATTGTAAAAAATAGTTATTTATTCTGATGAAATTCTGAAGTGCAAGGACATAGATCAGTGTCTGCTTGACACTCATCCAGGGAGCTTCTTTACCTGATCACATCCAGAAGCCCCAAAACACTGACCTAAAATGATGTTTGTGTGCATTACCGTTGCTGGACTAGGAGCACTCCATTCCATGAAAGGCATTATTATTGGTATAAAAAAAAGTATGTGGCCATTCTGAAGCGAAAACTGTTACCAGCTGGAAAGATGCTGCCAATGCAGAAGTTGTTTCCAAGATATGATAGCATGTTCACGCAAGACAAAGCACCCTACCATAGTTCCAGACACACTAAGGACTTTTTGTTACAACACAAGATTGCATTACTGTAGTGACCTAGAAACTCACCAGATTTGACCCAATCAAATATTTGGAGGTTGTTATAAAGTTTGGACTAGGAAACAAGGATCAAGACTTGAAAGATTTATGCAGAAAACTGTGTGTCGCAAATGTGGAACTTGACAGCTGATTACAAACCAACTCCATTATTGCAGCCTTGCATGTTTCACTCTAAAGCTGCTTTCACATCAGCGGTAAATATAATTTGCGGCAGATGTCACCGCACCTGCCGTATCTGCTGCCTACCGGCCAACTTGCAGCCCCGATCCAGCAAGCCCCATTCATTCTCTATGGGGTGTAATGTTATTACTGGTATCGCAAGTGATGAGATATGTGTCAGCCAGGTTATTGAACTCCGTGATGTGAGCTGAGGCTGATTCACCACCTCCCTCCTCAGGGTGTGGTGAGAGAAGTTAAATGTTCACCTCACTGTTTTTTTCTAAGGTGTTATACCAAGAATTTCGGGAAGAAGGTGTGTTGCGGTCCGTGCTACCAGTTTCATCAATGAAGACCCAAGACGAAGTTCTGATCCAAACCTTCTTTTATTCTCCTCCTACGCGTTTCAGTGCCCACCTGGCACCTTCATCTGATGAAGGTGCCAGGTGGGCACTGAAACGCGTAGGAGGAGAATAAAAGAAGGTTTGGATCAGAACTTCGTCTTGGGTCTTCATTGATGAAACTGGTAGCGCGGACCGCAACACACCTTCTTCCCGAAATTCTTGGTATAACCCCACGTGAGTGGAGCCGGTGGAGGTCCAGCAGCAGCCATCAGGATTTTACCCTATATGCCTTCAAGCCAGTTGTGGGTCACACAACTGGAGTAGGTGAGTGAGTTGTATTTTTCACCACTAAACGAATTAGTGTCTAGTGATAAGGGCACTATTGCGCGTCTTGTCCCCCTCCCCTCTCTCTTTTTTCTAAGGTGTGAGCTTGGAGTGTGCAAAGCACAGTGGAGCTGATCCTACCCGGTTGGACTGAGACTCCATTTGTTTCCGTTTGCTGGACAAACTGTTGATATTTTGTTTGTGCTCAGATGGTTTCTGACAGTAATAAACATGACATTTACCCGGCAAGGCTCTATGACAGGGGCTTGCGGTCAGGTGCGGCAAGTGGGGGTTTTGCTGGATCCTGCACTTGTGGCATCACAAGTTTTTTTTATTTTATTTTTTTTTTTTTGCGTAGCCGCAAGTGTCGGATCCGGCAAAACCGCACTTGCCGCACCTGACCGCAAGCCTCATAGAGAATAAGTGGGGCTTGCCAGATCAGTGCCGCACGTTGGTTGTTACGCGGCAGATCTGGCAGGTGCGATGACATTTGCTGGATCTGCCGCGAAAAACATTTACTGCTGATGTGAAAGCAGCCTTAAATACAGTGTTTTTGAGAAATATTCCGGGTGGGAACAGTGCAATCAGTATGATTGACAGTTATTTCCTTATATATGCACACCTAGTAAGAGACCTGTCGGTTAAGCTAGTGTGGAGAAGCCACCTGATATCTATCTCACCTTGTTGCATTGTCTGTAGCTGACATGTAACATAATACCACTTAACATATGTGGCTGTAACGGAGTCACTTTTTGATTACCATTAATCGGCTGTCTGGTTCTTCTTATGATAGTGTGTTCCTGGAGAACTGGATTGCACTGTTGCTAAAGAGGTGCAAGAGCAATTAAATGTTTAACTGTAGGGACCATGCATTTTTCTAAATGCATTGTACCTACAGGAGGGAAATGTTGTGGCGACAGTGTCCTTATGTGCAGCTACATGATTGCTTTTGTTGTCAAGAGTTACATTTTATTGATGGTATCGTGGATTTACAGATGTACCGCTCTATATTGAAAGAGATGATGCTCCCATCACTCCATGCCCTTGGCAGATTTGCACTTTTCTAACATGACAGTGATCCAAAATGCACATTTTTCTTTTTCGCCTCATTGGGAGACACAGGACCATGTGTGTTATGCTGCTGTCCACTAGGAGGCGACACTATGCATAATCTGCAAAACAGTTAAGTGGCTCCTCCTCTGCAGTATACACCCCTGGAGCAGCCATTGCTTCACCAGTTTTTGCTTAGTGTCGTTAGGAGGAACACATTAGACTTTATTTTTCTTAAAATTTTTTACTTTTTCATTTTTTTCTTACAAGATGAATAAAAGTGGGTCTCTGCGGAGACTCCCGGCATGCTCCTTCCTCGGCCCCCCACGTTTGGGGGCGCCTGGTTGAAGTTGAAAGGTCGACCCACATGCTGATCCTTCCTCGGCATCCCACAGTTGGGGGTGCTGGGTCGAGGTCGAGAGGATGGTCCTCCTTCCCCATTTCCCCACTGTTGGGGATTTTGGGTTGAGGTCGAGGCTGGATAGGAGCGCCCTGATGGTGGACAGCAGCATCCCTCCCTAATCACCCCTCCAGGGCTTTTAGGGGGAAGCTCCACAGGTAGGGCGCACAGGACAGCTGCACTGCCTGTGTGCTGCAGCACAATCCAGAAGCCTCCGCCATGCTGAGGGCTTCTAAGGAGCACACACGGCTGCACATTTCAAGGCTGCAGCACACCATGCCAGGAGCCCCATCCCCTGCTGTGTGTTCCTTACGGGGCCGGGAGGCCCCATCGTGCATACATTACAGCCATCTGTGACCCGAGAGCACAGACTCCCTGGGTCCCTGCAGACAGCATCAGCCCTGTAAGCCAGCACCTGCAGATACAGGCATCCCAGGAGACCCATTCCTGGATTCTCCTGCAGGGGCCGCCACCGCAACGGCGCTGAACTGCCCTGGGGGTCTGTTCCGGTCCTGCCCCGGACCTCCGCTCTGGCCGGCCACCATTTCCAGCAGGGTGAGGCTAATTGAGGCCTAGCGCAAAGCCGCCGCCTTTTCCCCGGCCCGCCCCCCAGATGACGAGAATGGCGCGGACAGCGGGGGGGGGGGGGGGCGGACCAAAACTGCTCCTCACAAAGGGAGGCAGGACGGCGGGGAAGGGCGTAAACATGTCCTGCATGCCTGGAGATAGTGGTACCGCCCCTGCTACAAGCAGCGGCGGCCATTACCAGCAGGGCACGCCTGTACAAAAGGATGCCCACTCCTCACTAACAGCAGTGACCTTTTCCATGAATAAAAAAACAGCAATAAGGCTGGATTCAGCAGCTTCCCGTTAACCCCTTCCCTGCTGCAGTGTATAAACTGGGTCGAGACAGTGAAGAGCGCAGCAGGGTTTACCCTCCAGCTTCAGCCCTCAGCACACGAAAGCCAGGGTCAGGGAGGGCAGCAATGCTTTTCCCCTGCTACAGCCCCCAAGACAGGCAGCAGCAGCCACAGGGAGCGCCCTGCCTGCTGCAGCCTTTAAACACATGTATAAAACAGCTCCCAAGGGGTCTACAACATATAATTGGCACAGCGTCGGTAGGTGCCAGTCGCCAGTAGCAACCGTAAGACAACCAGCAATTATATTCTGTGGCAACTTGTCCTCACACTGGACAGGAGGCAAGAAGCAATATCATAATATGCCAGATTTAGTTGAATCTCGCCGGCTAAGCAGGGTCCGACCTAGCCAGTACTTAGATAGGAGACTGTCTAAGAATACCAGGTGCTATACATGGTGCGGGGCAAAGGTCTTACAGTAGTACGAACTTCCCAAAATTCCGTAGCGGTCCAAGCAAGGTCACTCAGTCCAGCCAAGTACCACGAACTACACCACGTATTAGGTTTTCCCACCACCGTGTCATATACACAAGTACAGATCGGTGCATCGGAGACTGCACATAATGACCAGACATTACGCTTTGGCAGATCATCCTATAAAAGGAAATGCTACTAAATCCCCGCTCTCACCCGAACACAGTTTGATAACTGGCGGGTCATCAACGCACAGCGTTCATTCAGTCATGCAGTTACGCGCATCCACGCCGACTCTACGCTACGAAACTAAGCGACGCAAGTCACTACCGCAGCTGGCGAACTAATACTTCATCTCTACTCGCGGCCAATTTCGCTGTGAGAGCAGCTTGCACGGCCATTGCCATTAGCCGTACCCTCTAGTTACGTACATAGAAAACATACTAGATCTCCAAGGGAGCCCGCACTGTTCTCCTAGGCCTCAGGTAACACCTGTTTAGAAAACTGAATACAGTATCCTCAGGTACGAATGGACGTAACAACACATGCTTTACCCAGGACACATTAAGACAGCTTGTAGCCACTGACAACAGACCGGACTACAATCCTTCAGAATTCAGTAGGGTTGGTCATGACGTAGACCTACTCTGACGCATGGGCGATCACCACACAGTAATATGGCCTAGGCTGCCCAGAAAGTTAACTCATACTGGCAGTGCCAGTCTCGACAATTCGAACCCAAGAGCATATCTAATTCATATAACCAAGGGTTCAGCCACGCCCTACAGGCGATCCGCATGTCAGAAAACAATGTAACATATCATGCGTCGAGCGTGTTTTTATAGATTATATTACAACCTCTTTGGGGTCGCCAGACATGAAAGTGCAGTACCAGCTGTAAAGTAAATAAGCCAGCTTAACAAGCATGGCTAAATAGGACATTCCCACAGGGAAATCGCATAGCCAGAAGTACTTCTATAACACAAGTAGTATAACTTACATCCATAGACATACAAAACGCTGCTCAGCGTACTCAACATGCTACTAAGAAGCAAGTTGCATTCCAACAGAGATGCTAACTGCGGGTCCCTGTCAGTGCACTACAGTCAGGGCGGAAGTCATGCATATCCTCCAACCAGGGAGTAGCGCCATACTTCCGGCCCTGCAGGTTCATCTTAGCAAGCCACAGAGTCTCACCACCTACAAAAACAGCGTCTCGAGCACTCTAGACGTGGTAGAAATATAGAAAGGCTCCGCAGCCTCTACAATACTAGCATTGGGCTACCCGTTCAGTATAGTGCAGGAAGGGTCAAACAATCCAAAGGAATTTCTTTACCTTGCGTCCTTAACCAGGCGGTCGCTCCACGGGCATAGCCGGCCACTCTCACGCTCAAGGAAGGAAAAATTTCACTGTGCCGGTCACAAAAACTAAGTTAGCTGATCAACCTCCACGGGTCTACCATATTTCCGGGAGATCCGCAAGCTGATTCAGCGGGCTCCTTCAGTCCTTCACAATTTGCCATGACAGCCTGAGCAAGATGGTGGCAGCAGAGAAATCATTTCCATTAGCGCAGACACCTCCGTTTTTTGTCAAATATACAAGCTCAAGCAAGGCACAATAGCAAGCTCTGGGGCCACGTACCCACAGCACAATACATATGGCAGTACTCTTGCCCACACCCCAAGGTGTTCCTCAATCTACAAAGATTCAGCCAGTAGGTCTTGTATTGAAATCAGTCAGTCACATTCTCGCAGTCACACATGTCGGAATGCAGTCACACAATACCTCAGAGGTGGCATATGTCAACCACCAAAACAGAACCCGCTGTCGCCAAACGATGCAAGCGTTCGCTACATCCATCACTAGGTGGAATCCCTGAACACTGTACGGACGGCTGTTCTCCTGCCAGGGGTAAACATTTCAAAGACGGACTTCTTAACATGTCAGCAGATGAACTCACAAACAGTCCCTTCATTCTAAGGGCCGCAGTCAAGGCTTCCAGCGCCAGAAAAACACAAGTATAGCATTGCCTGGGTCACGCCTCAATGCCAGGGGCCAATCGTCCTAGCTAGGTCCCAGGATCCACAGTCAATAGCACGCAGGCATGAGTCCAAAAATAGAGCCGCCTCCATATTCGTTACCCACTAACAAAGTAGTGCAGAATATCAAGCAAGAATGTCACTGGATCGTCTTTGGGGCCTCAGACTGGCCCACATGCGTTTAGTACACAGATTCGTGCAACTCAATAGCAGCAGTACCAACACGACTATCAAACCATACGTGCTCTTGCAAGGCCAATTATTATCCCATTCGGATATTAATGGCGTAGCACTTGACACCTAGAGCTTAACACAGCCGGTATTTCCCAGGATATTGTAGCAACCATAGTCATAGCGGGAGAAAAAAAATTATCAAAAACATGCCATCATACAGGTGTAGTCATCTTCAGTTGATTCGTTAAGAAGCCTCTAGAGTTCTTTTCCCGTGGCCCTACTTCAAACCACAGACTGTCCATTTCTTCCACACAGACCTACACTCAGGTCTGTCCTTGGAGTCTCTTACGCAGCAGGTTTCAGCCGTTTCTCCTTAAAAAGAAAAACGTATTGCAACCAGAAATATACAAAAGCCTTCCTTCACAGGGTCTGCCAAGTAACGTCGACAGACGACAAGGCTACTCACGTAGGACCGAAACTTCGTTTTCACGAACAGACAGTACCCACCATTCACGACTCTGTTACCGAAACATATGCTGTTTGGATGAACATGCTAAGGGAAATATTGAACAATTGCCATTCTCAACAGAGGATCGGTAATTGCAGTGCGCTCAGGTAAACCATCTCATCTAGTCTCCCACCAAGACAAGATTGCCCTACAGATGGGTCAATACTTCTCCGAAAAACAGTATATTCCTATCACCTAAAGTAAGACATCTCACTGTCATGTCGGCGTTCGGCAGGTCGTGACTGACATACATATACAATAGCTGTTCAAGGCCAACGCATAGACGTATCCAAAACAGGATCCGTAGTAAACGTCGGATTATCCTTATTCCTTCGTCCAGAGGACAGAAATAAGGTCATGTCAGCTTCTAAGGATACTCTAATCAAATAAAGTCGTCTACCCGTAAAAGGCGCTTCTGTCGTCGAAAAGTCACAATCATTACAGCAGTGTCAAGGCACATTCTACTATAGCCGTGAAGGCCTCCTCAGCCGTTCGACACCAGTACTCAGCGCAACAAGTGCGCATATTCAAGCCACGACAGTGTTAACACTCAGTCTTAGGAGAACGCAGGACTAGGTAGAAGTGTCCTCCAGGCAACAGAGGTCCGCCTGTCGGTACATAGTCGTTACTGCCCATACTCAAGGTTACTAATTCCGTTGCCGGTTCCCACCCAGGGACTTCTTTAGGATGTCCCATGGTCCTGTGTCCCCCAATGAGGCGAAGGAGAAAAGGAGATTTTTGTGTACTCACCGTAAAATCTTTTTCTCTTAGCCTCTAATTGGGGGCACAGCATCCACCCTATTGCTCTTGGGGGCCGTTACTACAGTTCTCACATAGCTTATCAGCAGTCACATGGTTTATACATGATGGCCTATGATCATCCTGTTAATGGTTGACTGTCGAACCTTGTGTCTGTTTGGTTACAAGCATTGTAGTACTGTGAGCCTGTTGGATTACATGGCTTTTTATACGAATATTGTTCCGTTAACTCTTCACTGGTACGCAGGTGCCGGTTTAGTTACAGGCACTATTCGAACTCTGCTGACTCTTACCTGCTAACACAAGTGCCTTTGTGATTACAGACCTTGTTACACTGTTGTTACTTTGTATATATATGTATATGTGCACAGGTTGCCTGCGTGGTTGCAGGCCCTGTTTTATTGGTATTACCTGTTAACTCTCCTACTGCTTTAGCACAAAACTGGTGATGCAATGGCTGCTCCAGGGGTGTATACTGCAGAGCAGGAGCCACTTAACTCTTCTGCAGATTATGCATAGTGTCGCCTCCTAGTGGACAGCAGCATAACACCCATGGTCCTGTGTCTCCCAATTAGAGGCTAAGAGAAAAGGATTTTATGGGGAGTACACAAAAATCTCCTTATTGCATTTCTGAAGAATAGGGCAAAAGTGATTCAGTGGCCAAGTATATCTCTTCATCTGAACCCAACCAAACATCTACAGTTAATTCTGAGGAAACAAGTTAAGCATCACTCTCTGTACAGCATCCAAACTCTTAAAGAGGTCATTCTTGAAGAATGGAAAAATGGTGCAATATGTCGCCAACTTTTTCATTCTATGCCTTGATGTCTTGGTGCTGTCGTTAAAAATCATGGAGGTCATACAAATTACTAGATGTAGTAGCTTTTGATATGCGGTATATACATCGATCAATACATTTTTTTTTAATTTTATTATTTTTTTCCAAAAAATCTTTTTATTAAGTTTATAACAAAACAGAAAATGGTAGGAGCCTCAACAATAAAGGCAATAAGTGAGACACATAAATAAGCTGGGTAATGACATCAGAGCAAATGATACGTAGATATATGCACCATTACATACTTAAATTAACAAAGTAAAAAGAGAAGAAAGGGATAGAAAGGCGACAGTAAGGGTGGTGGTGAAGCAGAATGGCAAAGGGACTAAAGATAGAAGAGAGTGGTTAGGGGTGGGTGGAGGGAGTGGGGAAGCTACCGCCAGCTATGGATGGTAGACGAGTTAGGGGACACGTAACCAATCCTGGAATCCAGGGGATTCTTTAAAGATGCGCCAGATGCACAATCCTGTGCATCCTGTGCAATCCTAAGAAAATCCCGAAAACACGACCTGTTGGTGGGTCCCGAGGACTGGAGTTGAGAAACACTGTTGTATGGAGACACTAGTTACATGCATTGGTTAGGATTCTTCCACACAAATGCTCTTGAAATCCTGAAGGTCTAATGGGCTCCTTCTATGAACTCTAAGCTTAAATTCCTTCGATAAATTTTCTATTGGATTATGGTCAGGTGATTGGCTGGGCCGTTCTTGCAGCTTTATTTTCTTTTTCTGGAACCAATTGAGAGTTTCCTTGGCTGTGTTTTTGGGATCATTGTCTTGCTGAAATGTCCACCCTCACTTGTCTTTATCATCCCGGTAGATGGCAGTACAATTTTATCAAGAATGTCTGTGTACATTTTCCCATTCATTCTACCTTCAATCATATGAAGTTTGCTAGTGCCATATACTGAAAAACAGCCCCACTCCATGATGTTCCCACTTCCAAACCTCACTGTTGGTATGGTGTTTTTGTAGTGATATAATGTGCTTTTTGATCTCCAAACAAGGTGTGGCATCCAAGGAGTTCAAATTTGCTCTTATCTGACCAGACTATATTCTCCCAGTATTTCACGGGCTTGTCTAAATGTTGTAGAGCAAACTTTAAACACTCTTAGACATGCTTTTTTTTCAGCAATAGAGTATTTGCGTGGTGTACGTGCATAGCAGGCTGTGGAGGCTGAGTTCATTACTTACTGTATTTGAAACCATTCTCCTGCTGGTTCCAGGTCTTTCTGCAGCTCTCCGTAGGTGGTCCTTTGCTGTTGCACAACTCTTTTGTTCATTCTTTTCACCCCCCCCCCCCCGTGCCTGAAATCTTACAAGAAACAATTGATCGTGGCCAATTTATGGTGATGGTTCTTTTCACTTCCAGATTAAGGCCCCAACAGTAAACACTGGTTACACAATGCTATCGATATGTTTTATAACAACATGGTTGTGAAGGTCTTGAGACAATTCACTGGCTTTACCCATCATGAGATGTTTCTTGTGTGGCACCTTGGTAATGAGACAGATTTTTATGGGCCATCAGTTGAACCGATTGATGTTATTTTTCTCTTAAGTGGCAGGATTGTTTTCTAACTACTGATATATATGAACTGGTGCCGTTCGTTTTCTTTTGTGATTTCTCATTATACATCACTAAACTTATGGACATTTATGGATTGATTTCGTTGCCTGTGTGGATTGGATGAGTTGTTAGTGACGACTGGTGAGAAATTCAAGTCAATAGCACTTTCAAAAATATATCTACTTACGATATTATTGACATGTTCAATACCTCTTTCACCTCTCTCTCACTCTCTCTCTGTAATATGTATATATTATATATAATATGGGAGAGGGAAAGATATCTGGTAAATTCCAAGACATTTCACTTTTAGGGTTATTGTTGAAATATATTGTATAGCCCTAGTTGTATAATGACATATATAAACTATTGCTGGACTTTGCTTTTCTAGATAATGAGCCCACAAACAGCCAGAAGAATGAAGATGAATGCAAAAATCCGTATAATCTCAGCGGGGAAAATGAGCTTAACATCTCAGAATCTGTCACTGAAGGTTGTACAAGGGAAACGGATGAAACAAAAAAAGATTCAGAACACCCAATATTAAATGTGCCGAATATTCACGATTTAGAAGGAGATGTTTGGGATGGATCTGATCAAGAACAAAGAACATCTCAGTCAAGAAAGAAGTGCTTCTATTGTTTAGAGTGTGGAAAAAGCTTTACACGGAACTCCTCTCTTATAGTTCACCAGAGAATACACACTGGGGAGAAGAGCTTCATGTGCACAGAATGTGGCAAGAGGTTTGGACTGAAGTCTTCATTGGTCAGACATATGAGGACTCACAACTCAGCGCATTATAAGTGTATGGTTTGTGAGAGAAGGTTCAGAGACTATTCTAAGTTTTTACAACATCAGACAATTCTTCATTCAGGGGAGTTGCCTCACGCAGAATCTCAGCAATCAGTTAATTAGATTTCTCATGTCCAAAGAAATCATTAGTGAAATGTGTAAAAACTTTGTTATTCAGCATATTGTTGATTTTTGAGAAAAAGAATTATAAATATTTTTTTATCAGACATAGAATAATTCCTTGATCCCATCCTGAGTTTGTATTAACATTAAAAATAATGTCATGTCTAATAATTACTCTGTGGCTCTATCATGTCTCCTGTGCTATAGTTAGGAATTATACTTCAGTAAGACATCTTGCAGGACTTTTGTCTAACAGCTACATTAGTACTCTGCAAAACCTCAGTGCAAAAAATCGGCACAGGAATCACACAAAAAGCTCTCTGTTATAATAAAAATATTTTTTAGCAAGTGCTATCAAAAAGTGTCAAAAACAGGGCTATTGGTCTGTACGTTTTTTGCAAAAAATATACTACAAGCTGCCTCACCTTGTCACAGTTGCCCTGACCGAGGCAGTCCATAGCTGATGTATGCATTTAAAATCTACTTAGTAGTAGTAGTGTGTGTAGTTCACACACAAGCAGTCTCACAGGTAAAAGCCCATAGAGTGGAGTCCTGGCTGGAGCCTGTATTGAGGTATGTTCACACACAAGCAGGTTTTAAATGCATTCATCAGCTAGGGACTGCCTCGGTCAGGGCAACCGTGACGAGGTGAGGCAGCTTGTAATATATTTTTTGCAAAAAACGTACAGACCAATAGCCCTGTTTTTGACACTTTTTGATAGCACTTGCTAAAAAAATATTTTTATTATAACAGAGAGCTTTTTGTGTGATTCCTGTGTGGATTTTTTGCACTGAGGTTTTGCAGTTTTTGGTGGGGTTGAGTGCGGTTACTAACTGCATTCATCAGTGTGCACTACTCATTATGGTCTTTTAACACATCAGTACTCTGTAGCAGCTGGACCAGAACTTGGATCCTTGGCACCTATTTCTGAGTAGTATGTCCATGAGTCAATCATGAGGCCATAGAGGCCTATTATTCAGAGGCACTTTTGAGTATTGCAGCAGGCATTGCTCTTGTCTGGATGCCACAAAGTACCAATGTGGCCATTGGCCCATAGAGCTGCAAATCATTTTGCTTATAACTTTTAGAAATGTACAGTTTTCTATGAAATGATTCAGTATTTTCATGTAAACATTTAGTTTTGTATTTCTGGGACCCATGGAAAGTTTGTGAGTTTGGCCCATTTTCCCACTCAAGTAGTGATTCACGGCTCTTTCTGTAACTCGTACAGGAACAGTATTCAGTTATTCTTTGTGGTTGTGTGAAAGTCAAACTCACAGACTGTCAGCATAGAAAACTTTACATATACAGCTCGTTGTTTCCTCTGATTGATCTATTTCAAATTATAATACATTTGAAATGTTAAATAAAAGATTGTGGGTTAGACTTAAAGTGAACCTGTCACCCCTTTTTGGCATTATAACCTGTGCCCAGCACCTTAAACATAGTGTAATTGGGGTTCCTGGAATCCATTTATACCCCCAGACTGGCCCCTGATTACCTCAAAAATTAACTTTGAATGTGTCCTGCGCCAGGTGGGATTCGGCTCACTTCAGTCCGAGCCACCCTGCCGTCTGTAATATGCTTCCCCTCTTGTGTATGTATGTGACTCAGTGACTCCATTTGTGTCTGCGCAGTGGCGCGGGTCACTGTGCTCTATTGAAGCCACAGTGACCAAAGTCACACGAGATTTGTGAAGTCTCGTGAGACTTTGTCCAGCTTCAATAGAGTACAGTGACCCGCACCACTGCGCAGACACGAATGAAGTCACTGAGTCACATACATACACAGGAAGGGATGGTGGGGCGGCTCTGAGGTAATCAGAGGCCAGTCTAGAGGTATAACGGGGTTACAGGAACCCCAGTTCCACTATGTTTAAGGTGCTGGGCAAAGGTCATAATGCCCAAAAGGGGTGACAGGTTCACTTTAATATCCAAAACTTAAAACCAACAGCTCATCACACCTGTAGGGGTCCATGATGTTCGGCAGCTTGAGCAGACCATGTCAATATAATCCAGTAATAGAAAAGCCAGCACTACGTCCTTCTTGAATTATTCTGTGTTTATTATAACTTTATTCCATGCATGAAAAAAACACTGGACACCAATTTTTATACATCTCACACTTCTACTTATTGATGTTTGTAAAAATTTAACCATCGCCGTTAAAAACAGTGTGACCCCACTCATCCTGAATCCTAAAATCAGGAAAAAATAAGTTTATGACACACACTAATGACAAATACAATTAAAACACAAACCTAATATTCGTGAATATAACAAATCTACAGACATGAAATAAAGTTCTAATAAACAGAGCTTCTCTACATTTAATTTGTTTCAGTGGGAGAAAAGTGAAAACTGCACAAAATAGAAATTCTCTAAAATAAATCATGTTTATTTGATACATGATAAAAAAAAGTTTATATAAAAAATTGCTCAATGAATAAAGGGATAAGGAACACAACATTAATCAACTTTGTTAGTGGGTACAATCTATGTAGATATAGGTACAAACGGAAAATTGAACTCGCCCTCCATCGCTATCCTGCAGGCACCGTGGCGTCCTCTGGTCTACCTTCTTGCCCCAGCTTCTAATCACATGATCAGCGCAGCAGCGATGATGTCACTAATGCGCCGACAGAGAATGAGTTCAATTGTTTAGTAGTTTTATTGTGTACGGCAGCATGGGGGCTATATACAAGCGATGGGGGTGCTATATATCAGTGCTGGGGGCCCTATATACCAGTGCTGGGGTGCTATATAACAGTGCTGGGGGCTATATACCAGGATGAGGGGCGATTTATCATGATGGGTGGCTGCTGCATTTCCCACCCTAGGCTTATACTTGAGTCAATAAGTGTCACCAGTTTTGGGGGGTAAAATTAGGGGCCTCGGCTTATACTCGGGTCGGCCTATACTCGAGTATATATAGTATATCTACACAGAGTGTATATGCTAACAAATTTGATTAACATTGTGTTCCCTATCCCTTTATACATTGAGGTATTGTTTATATCATGTATCATATAAACATTATTTTAAACCAGTGCTGTGGAGTCTCTGACCGTTATGGTGGAGTCGGTATAAGATGGACCCACTCCAACTCCTAAAATCTATAATCCATTGGGTACAGTAGCTCAGTGCAGTATGTACTGAATATTATTATGTTCTATCTTGATTATTGTATCATATCATAATAATGATGTTAGCCTAATGAAGCCTGATGCTCACATTGTACTATAATAAATTTGTCACTTAAACATGAGCCACGTATGAAGGAGTCCGAGTCAGAGTTGGACTCGGAGTCATGGAAATAGAGGAGTTGGTGGGTAGACTGTGCATGTGGGGGTTTTGATGACATGTAAAATGGTGAGCACCGATTACTTTATTAAGGACTTTTTTGATGATTTAATTTCTTGCAGTTATGTTGTGTGTTAAAGGGCACAATAAGTTTGTGATTAAACTCTAGCCCTGATAAACTGTGGGAGGTCCAGGTTGTCTATAGTCTGAGTGCAATATAAACACTCGTATTATGTGCGTCCAACAGCAGCCTAACGTTGATTGATATAATTAGCGGTATCCAGAGGGGAATTTACTTAATTTAGTTACAGTGATATTAAGGGGCCTTTCACACTAGCGTTTCTGTCCGGATCCAGACAGAAAACCGCATTTGCCACCTAATGGCTGCCCTTGCAGTGCACTTGCGGCAAGCCCCATGCATTCTCTATGGGGCTTGCGGCAAGTGCGGTGTTGCCGCAATCCGGCACTTGCGGCCGCAGAAAAAAACGCGGTCCCAAGTGTGGCCATTAGGCAGCAGATGTGGTTTTCTGTCTGGATCTGCTGGATCCGGACAGAAACGCTAGTGTGAAAGGGGCCCTAGTAACGTTTTATATAAAACAGCTGTTAAAGCATTTGTGATCTTATTCCTTTTTGTGTTTTGTTACAAAGGTAATATCTGGCCGCTGAATGGCAATATTACTAGATGATAGTAAAATCATATAATAAAACGTTGATCCTAGTGCACGGACTTCATCTCTAGTTTCAAGTTGGCAATAATACAAGAAAAGACTGGCATCAGAAAGAGCTTTGGAAACTAATTGTAATTAATTAAAAGTTTCAGATGTACAGTACCTGTCGAAGGTTGGAAACCCCTGCTCATGCATTGGTTTTCTTTGATCTTACTGGAATGTGCTCATTGTCGATTCAAGCAAAAAGAAAGTACATCAATATGCTCTAATAAGAACAGTTAAAGCATAAATTTCATAAATGTAATAATTCCTCATCAAGAACACATAACATACATCGAAACCTAAAATCTCCTTAATAACCATGCAATATACTATCGCAAACATAAAATTAGTGATGAGCGAGTGTAATCGTTACTATTTGCTACTCGCATGGATAGTACAGTATTCGTTACTCGGCGAGTATCGCTGGTGCTTGTGAGTGATGTGTCGATCGTTAACAATCTGACACAAATTTCAAACTCCCTTCAGTACACAAAGGGAGTGGGCACTCCAGTGAGAGCAGATTGAATGTTAGGCTCTCTCTGGGGGGCACGGCAAGGTATTTTTTGCATTAAAAACTCAAAAAAGCCCACCCTCCACCTTGTCCTGGAAAGACTCGTTTTATGGTCAGATGTGTGTGGGCGGAGCCAATCACTAATTGACCAACATTGGGTTCACTATTTGGACGAGTACGCAAGGATTAGAAAGTACTTATTATGAGTATAGCGAGTGCAAATATTACGCAACTCAATCATCACTACATATAATCAATAGGCAAAGAAACTTCAATTGGCCAAGGTGGTTAACATATATCGCTTAGGCCCCTTTCACACTGACGTTTTTGAAAAGATGCAGCAAAATTACCACATCTTCCGTCTAACGGCTGCTCTTGCGGCACCGATCCGGCAAGCCCCATACATTGTCTATAGGATTTGCGGCAAGTACAGTTTTGCCGCTTGCGGTAGATGCGGCACTTGCGGGCGCAAAAAAACCCCGCAGTCAGCAGCTTTTTTTTTCGCGGCCGCATCTGTCGCAACCGGCAAAACCGCATTTGCCACAAGCCCCATAGACAATGCATGGGGCTTGCCGCAAGTGCGGCTTTTTAAGCTGAAGATGCGGCAGATGCGGTAAATCTGCCAGATCTGCCACATTTTCAAATAAACGCCTATGTGAAAGGGGCCTAATTAGAGTGGATGTTGGTACAACATTTGCAAATGCATCTCAATAAATTAAAATATCAAAAACATTTTTTTAGTAATTCAATAAAAAATGTGAAAGACATATATAGAGTCATTTCAAGTGTTTATTTCTGTAACTGTTGATGATTATGGCTTACAGCCAATGAAAACCCAAAGGTCATTATCTCAGAAAATTAAGTAGGGAGAATGAAGGGTTAAAAACTGCCGTAATCCATGAGACATCAAAGGGTGAATATAATATTGATTTATTAGTCAACACAGTTTAGGGCTCCCAGAAACACCCTGAAACGTGACAATATGATATTGACTTGTCCTGAAGAAAGGTAAAAGGAAAAGGGACTCCAGACTGCACTCCCGCTCCAATAAATCAATGTAGTCAGGGTCCTTAGAATTCACATGGTGGTTTATTTGTACGTGTTTCAAGGTTTACAACCCCTTCATCAGGAAAACCACATACGGTAATAAGATGTTGTTGCAGATAAAACACTATTTTTCCTTCCTTCCTTTTTTCCTTTCCCGTAACTCTACTCATTGATTTGTCCTGAGGAAGGGGCCAGGGACACCCTTGACTAATACATCAATATTATATTCACCCTTTGATGTTTTGTTGAATACAGCAGTATGGTTTTTAACCCTTCATCCTCTCTACTCTATATGCACCATGCTGGGGACTATAACAGCTGTGATCTGCTTTTATAGTGATTGTGACTCTCACAGCCAAACAAGGTGAAGCCTCTGATGCCTTTTAGGTAATATTTTATCTTTCACACCCTCCATCCTCCCTACTTTAATTTTCGGAGATAATGACCTTTGTGTTTTCATTGACTGTAAGCCATAATCATGAACATTAACATAGGCCAGGGTCACATTTGCGTTATGACCCTGGCCTGCCGGATTCCGGTTTCAACTTAGACCTTTTTCCAGCACCGCATAGCGTTACCGCTATGCGGTGCTGGAAACCGCTGCCCCTAGTTACCCGATGTGTACCTTAACGACCTGTCACACAGGCAGCGGCTCGGAGTGCGCTTTACAGCGCCGCACAGGAAACGCTGTCTGCAACGGTTTCCTGTGCGGCGCTGTAAAGCGCACTCCGAGCCGCTGCCTGTGTGACAGGTCGTTAAGGTACACATCGGGTAACTAGGGGCAGCGGTTTCCAGCACCGCATAGCGGTAACGCTATGCGGTGCTGGAAAAAGGTCTAAGATAAAACCGGAATCCGGCAGGCTAGGGTCATAACGCAGATGTGACCCTGGCCATAAATAAACACTTGAAATCACTCTCTTTCACTTTAGGTATTGAATTACTGAAATAACTTTTTGTTGTTCTAATTCATTGAGATGCATCTGTAAATTACCTGTTGATACAATGTTTGATGTGCAAGTAGATTCCTATAATCCACAGCGATGTTCAATATGATTAAGTTGCGAATTGGGACAATTCTGCCCATTGAATGTCTTCTGTTTAGATAACAATAAATTATCAGATGTATACTGCTGAGAGGCTATTCTGAGTGGGGTGCTGGCCATTCAGCACACGCTGTCTCAATGTCTCTTTCAGTATTCCTCTTCGGGCGTGCAGTGCGCTCCAGCTCAATGCCTTGGAAATGATATTGTATTACATCCTCTTCACATGCATGCAGTCTTTATGCACAGCTTGCTAGACTATATCCTGCTGTATGCACCAATGCACATATGGGTAGCTGGCTGGGCTCTATCCAACACGCGTTTCGGAAGCAAGTTTGTTTCCTTCCTTAAGGATAGCCCAAGTTCCTGCTATTAACTGTTATGTAGCCTGCTATGATTAGGTGCTATTGACTTGCAAACAGTTCAGTTTCTCTGTTTGGGTGGTTAGGTTTAAGGGTACCTTTACACACAGAGATAAATTGCTTGCAACTCACTGGTTGCAGTGAAATCATGGACACATTGTTCCATTTTGTTGCTGTGTACAAATGTAACAATGTGTCCATGATTTCACTGCAACCAGTGAGTTGCAAGCAATTTATCTCTGTGTGTAAAGGTACCCTAAGAGTATCCATTTCAAAAATCCATATGCTCTCAGTACGTGACATTTTTTTTAATATAGTCTCCACTTCGCTAGTCTTTTTCACAGTTTGTATGCCCCAAGTGTGTGAGCCCTCAAGGGACCCACCAGGATTAATTGCATACTGGCTCGGATACAGGATGTCCATCAAATTTGTTAAGTATATTCCACCTATGTTCGCCTATATGTTTGCACATAGGTCTAATGGTTCGTCCCATATATTTCTTACTACATGAACATTAAATGCAATATATTACACCCTTGTTTTGGCATGTAATAAAATCCTGGATTGTGAACTTAGTGTTTCCCACATAAAAATGTTTTATTTTTTTATTATTTAATTTGATACATACTGTACATTTGTTTACAGGGGTAAAAGCCTTTTTAGGTTCACAAAAGTTTTTTTAATTTTGTATTGGGCTGCTTAAGGATAGGGGCTATTAAATTGCCTTTTTTACGAGCCTTTCTGTAAATAAACTGGGGCTCATAATATTCTCCTGTGGATTTATAGTACTACAATACAGTCATATGAAAAAGTTTGGGCACCCCTCTTAATCATTTTTTTTGGTTTAAAATTGGGTTTTTGCAACAGCTATTTCAGTGTGATATATGTAATAACTGATGGACACAGTAATATTTCAGGATTGAAATGAGGTTTATTGCACTAACCAAAAATGTGAAATATACATTATTTCAAAAATTGACAGGTGCAAAAGTATGGGCACCCTTCTGATTTTCATGATTTTAATACTCCTAACTACTTTTTACTGACTTACTGCACTTAACACCAACGCTGTGTGCGCTTCTGTGGTGCCAGCTAGTGACGTCAGCAGCGTGATGAGATGATCAGATCACGCTGCTGACGTTGACCTGACCTGAAGTGCCAACAGACACTATTTTTTTTGCAGAATGCATACTGTGATCGGTACTCCGCCCTAATTAGATTGGTGCATGTGGAATCAAGGTAATGGTGGGTTTACACACACCAATTTCTGTGTCCAATATCTGAACAGATCTCTGGTTGCAGTGAAATCATGGACACATAGTTCCATTTTGTGGCTGTGTACAACATGGAGCAATGTGTCCATGATTTCACTGCAACCAGAGATCTGTTCAGATATTGGACACAGAAATTGGTGTGTGTAAACCCACCATCACAGACAATCCTGGCACTCACTATAAGGCTATGTGCACACAGGGAGGTTTAGGGCCGTTTTAGCAGCGGAAACCGCCGGTCGGTTTCCATGAGGCTTATGCTAATTTATGTTAATCCAAAAGCGGCTTTTGGGTTAACATAAAAACCTATGGAAACCGACCCCCGGTGTGCACACACCGCGGTTTCCACATGCTCATCCGTTGCTAACCCGCTGGGTTCCCAGCGGGTTAGCGAAGAATGAGCATGTTCTATAAACCGATCGGTTCTGCAGCGGCTGCAAGCAGAATCATGTGCTGCTTCCAGCCGCTGCAGAACCGACGCGGCTAACCCGCTGTGCACCCGCCGCAAAGCCGACGCACACAGCCGCACATACCCGACAGGAAGCCGGTGGGCGGCTCTGGGGCTTCCTGTCGGGTCCGGCCAGCCGCCGCCGACACAAACCCGCCCACCAGTGCGCCCAGTGTGCACATAGCCTAATGGAAAGTTAATTTCTTTATTCACTACCTTAATGTTTCAACTCCAACCGATCTTTCAACAGCAGTGAAGATTATGTCATTATCCTACAGTTGAAAGGTATAAATTATGAAAATTCATTTGCATCATATATTACAAACAATTAAAAATTGCACGTATGTACAGTTAGGGCCAGAAATATTTGGACAGTGACACAATTTTCGCGAGTTGGGCTCTGCATGCCACCACATTGGATTTGAAATGAAACCTCTACAACAGAATTCAAGTGCAGATTGTAACGTTTAATTTGAAGGGTTGAACAAAAATATCTCATAGAAAATTTAGGAATTGTACACATTTCTTTACAAACACTCCACATTTTAGGAGGTCAAAAGTAATTGGACAAATAAACATAACCCAAACAAAATATTTTTATTTTCAATATTTTGTTGCGAATCCTTTGGAGGCAATCACTGCCTTAAGTCTGGAACCCATGGACATCACCAAACGCTGGGTTTCCTCCTTCTTAATGCTTTGCCAGGCCTTTACAGCCGCAGCCTTCAGGTCTTGCTTGTTTGTGCGTCTTTCCGTCTTAAGTCTGGATTTGAGCAAGTGAAATGCATGCTCAATTGGGTTAAGATCTGGTGATTGACTTGGCCATTGCAGAATGTTCCACTTTTTTGCACTCATGAACTCCTGGGTAGCTTTGGCTGTATGCTTGGGGTCATTGTCCATCTGTACTATGAAGCGCCGTCCAATCAACTTTGCAGCATTTGGCTGAATCTGGGCTGAAAGTATATCCCGGTACACTTAAGAATTCATCCGGCTACTCTTGTCTGCTGTTATGTCATCATTAAACACAAGTGACCCAGTGCCATTGAAAGCCATGCATGCCCATGCCATCACATTGCCTCCATCATGTTTTACAGAGGATGTGGTGTGCCTTGGATCATGTGCCGTTCCCTTTCTTCTCCAAACTTTTTTCTTCCCATCGTTCTGGTACAGGTTGATCTTTGTCTTATCTGTCCATAGAATACTTTTCCAGAACTGAGCTGGCTTCTTGAGGTGTTTTTCAGCAAATTTAACTCTGGCCTGTCTATTTTTGGAATTGATGAATGGTTTGCATCTAGATGTGAACCCTTTGTATTTACTGTCATGGAGTCTTCTCTTTACTGTTGACTTAGAGACAGATACACCTACTTCACTGAGAGTGTTCTGGACTTCAGTTGATGTTGTGAACGGGTTCTTCTTCACCAAATAAAGTATGCGGCGATCATCCACCACTGTTGTCATCCGTGGACGCCCAGGCCTTTTACAGTTCCCAAGCTCACCAGTCAATTCATTTTTTCTCAGAATGTACCCAACTGTTGATTTTGCTACTCCAAGCATGTCTGCTATCTCTCTGATGGATTTTTTCTTTTTTTTCAGCCTCAGGATGTTCTGCTTCACCTCAATTGAGAGTTCCTTTGACCGCATGTTGTCTGGTCACAGCAACAGCTTCCAAATGCAAAACCACACACCTGGAATCCACCCCTGACCTTTTAACTACTTCATTGATTACAGGTTAACGAGGGAGACGCCTTCAGAGTTAATTGCAGCCCTTAGAGTCCATTGTCCAATTACTTTTGGTCCCTTGAAAAAGAGGAGGCTATGCATTACAGAGCTATGATTCCTAAACCCTTTCTCCGATTTGGATGTGGAAACTCTCATATTGCAGCTGGGAGTGTGCACTTTCAGCCCATATTATATATATAATTGTATTTCTGAACATGTTTTTGTAAACAGCTAAAATAACAAAACTTGTGTCACTGTCTAAATATTTCTGGCCCTAACTGTAATATATATATATATATATATATTATATATATATAAGATGAAAAAATGAAGGGCAGCACTTCCTTTAGTGTATCCATGTGGGTTTATTTTGTCCTTGGACTTTGTTCATAGATATAGATCTAAAGAAAAACGGAGGAAAAGAAGAGGAGGAAGGAGACACCACCGACAACAAAAAAGACAAGCGGGGAAGACAGAAACAACAGAGGAAACCCCCACTGAAAAATTGAAAGAGGACTTAGTGGTGAACCTGTCGAGTAAGGTATTAACTGAGGTGCAAAAATCTGTTTTAAATAAGGGCTTGGGCTTTGGTCCAAATGCACACACTGATTTTTTTCAATTGTCACTAGACCTGCAGTATTTTTTCAGATCATTAAAGTTGAAGGAGTGGTTCAGTACTAAAGAGAATAAGGCTAGAGTAATGACATGTGATTTTGATATGGGGAGCCTGGGTATGAGGAAAAAGAGTAAATTCATACCTCCGGTTAATTCAAATGTGATCGATTCATTTATTACAGCTGTTACTAAAGAGGTTGATGTATTAAAAAATAAAAAGATCAAAGTATTTAGGAAGCCCAATATTAAGACAGAGGAAGTAACAGCTCTTAATGACCTTGTTCGTGACGACAGCATTATAGTTAAAAAAGCAGACAAAGGAGGGGCTGTTGTCGTCATGGACAGGGCCATGTATATTAAAGAGATCAAGAGACAATTGGATGACCCGGGGGTCTACCGGAGACTGGATAGGGATCCTAAGTTTGACATAGCACATAGAATCAAGGCAGTCCTGACAAAGGCATTACATGAGGATTTGATTGATCAGGATCTCCTTGATTTTATGATAATAGAATATCCTACAACACCTGTATTATACGTGCTCCCAAAAATCCATAAGTCTCTGGTGGACCCACCGGGTCGTCCAATAGTTTCGGGCACAAACTCTATTCTCTCTAACATAGGAGTGTTCCTAGATAGGGTATTGAACCCTATAGCAAGAGAAGCTGACTCATATGTGAAAGATACAGGAGATTTTTTACGTAAACTGAACTCCCTGTCAGTAAGTGGGGAAGTGATATTGGCATCTTTCGATGTCGTCTCGCTTTATACTTCCATAGATAATGAACGAGGCCTGGCTGCCATAAAGAAAAAATTAAAGGAAACGGAGTTTTCCAAAAAAGCCTGTCAGTTGGTACTGGACCTTCTGGAATTGGTTTTGCGAAATAATTATTTTCTATTTGGGGATGATTATTTCCTACAATGCAGAGGTACAGCAATGGGGGCCAATATGGCCCCAGCCTATGCAAATATTGTCATGCGGGTAATTGAGGAGGACTTCGTCTATGTGTCCCACCATTATGAGGAGGTAGCTACATGGTGGAGATACATAGACGATGTCTTCCTCATATGGACAGGAACGGAAGATGCATTACATTGTTTCCATGATTACTTAAATAATATAGATGAGACAATTAAGTTTACCTTAGTGTGGTCAAAATCCTCCATACAATTTCTAGATGTACAGGTTCTATATCATGATGATGAATTTACAACGAAATTGTATGTAAAGGAAACAGATAGAAATGACCTGCTACATTATACTAGCCAGCACCCAATAAACACCATTAAATCTATCCCTTTTAGCCAAATGACAAGAGTGAAAAAAATAGTAAGTGATGAGAAAGAACAAGAAGCAGCACTAGGAGTAATGATGAATAAATTTTATGCAAGGGGATACCCAAAAAAACTATTGGGGGAACAGAAAGAAAAAGTGCTGAAATTGGTCAGGTCAGATGTTTTGGCGGAAAAAAACAATAAGAAACAACTGAAAAGAGTGCCATTTGTTTCCACGTATAGCGAAGAGAGTAGAGAAGTTGCGAGTATAATACGCAAGCATTGGAAGATGTTGGGGAGATGTTTACCTCATGTAAAAGAGTTTAACGAACCACCACTTTTTTCTTATAGACGAAACCAATGTCTGAGGGACAAATTGATACGCTCAGACATTGGTCCTATAAAAAAGGATGGACAAATGTATTTGACAGGGGCTAAGAGAGTAGGGTGTTACCCCTGTCTCTCATGCATTAATTGCAGGCTGATGAATAAAGGCTCACATTTTGTACATCCAAAAACAGGGCAGAGATTTGAAATCAAGCATTTTTTGACCTGTTCGTCTGACTATGTTGTCTACCTCATCGAATGTCCTTGTTCTTTGTGGTATGTCGGTGAGACAACGTGGGATTTTAAGACACGTATTGCCCATCACCGACATACCATAAAAAAGAAAAGGAAGGATCTACCGATCCCCAAACACTTTGTGGAAATGGGACATACAGAAAAAGACGAGGTTTCGTCTGATAGACGCAATTCCCATACAAAGACGGGGAGGAGATCGACAGAAATTGTTGTTAAAAAGAGAAATGGAATGGATCCATAGACTCAATACATTACGACCTAACGGTCTAAACGTGGATTATAAAATACATAGCCTATTATAGTGTATGAACCCCTGGATATTCGACCCTTATCAACCACAGGTGTAGGTGGATAAACATCTGTTAAAATATGACCTTGTAATATTTTTTGAAATAATGTTTTTAAGTTTTTACTAAAAAATATTTCTTTTACTCTGCAGATTTGTACAGAGGACTCCACAAGCTGCAACTTGTCTGTACACATGTTATCCGATTTGCAATTGTTATCCAAGTGATATCTGATATCCTGTCTGTAGAAGTGCCCCTGTTCAAAGAGCTACTAAATAAAGTATATTTCATGATCAAGTCCACTGGTGTATAATGGTTTTGATGGAAGCATGGTTTGGTCACCTAAACAGGATGACACTTAAGGTGTTCATTTGTATGTGAACAACATACTTAACTGTAAAAAGCCCACCAGGGCGGTGACCCTAATATGGACCAGTAGTGTTCTTCCTATACTGGACTTAGATCATTTTTCTAGTTTCTAATTGCCCAATGTGTACACTTATATAGAGATGCTAAAGTGATTTGGGCAATTTCTAGAATAAACATACTTGGATGTGTACATGAATTTCTATGTTCCCTATACCACTATGTAATAGTGGATAACGAGCGCTTATACTCTCCATATTATTAGGTTTCTGCACAAGTTTAAGAACGAGTGCCTGTACTACTGCGCAATCGCTAAGATTTAAAGATGGCGCCCGAGAATCACAGAGGAGAGAGCGCAGGCGCGGGAACAGAATTAGGAGCAGTGACTTCGTGTACACTACTGCGCAACTGCAGTGGGTGTACTAGAAGATCCCGGTATGCAGAGAGCATGCGCGGGATCTAGGAAGGGGAACGCGATCTCGTTATGACGGGATTGAAGTTTTTTCACATGGAGCATGCGTAATAGGATAAGGTGAACGCCGAGATTATGATGGCGGAAGTGGCGGTACACGGTTGCAACGTGGGGTCCTCTAATTATGAGATAAGTAACATCTGTGTTGAAATTACCAATTGAAAGTAAAATATATGATATTGGTTACAATATGGATGTCAGCATTATATAAATATCACTATATGCACTTTATATTACATGGATTATTATGCACTTTATGTATCATTATATATATATGACATTTTTGTACTATATTTGCACTAATTGTATTATTGTAAGCCCCTTGTATGGGAGCTATATATATGTGAGCACTAGATCTGTTTGTCACTGCTTGAGGAAGGCTGTGTGCCGAAACGTCGCAGTCCTAGGACAAAATAAACCCACATGGATACACTAAGCAGTCCTAGGACAAAATAAACCCACATGGATACACTAAAGGAAGTGCTGCCCTTCATTTTTTCATCTTAAATAACAACCAGTGAAGTGGTAGGAGGGCTTTGCACCCGCTGTATACTGCTGTGCTTTTTCGTTTTTCTTGGTTTATATATATATATATATATATATATATATATATATATATATATATATATATATACATACATGCAATTTTATATATATATAATTCTAGCAAATTTGTTCTTCAAAAGCCAAATAGCGCACCCTTTTTCATACGGCATATGGGGAATCACCATCGTCATGAAAAATTGCTCAGTAAATTGCAGAGTTCTGTTTCATCTATTCCTTGTGTAACTGAAAAATTTGCAGCTATTGTCAAAAGTTATATTTTTACCACTAAAATGTTGTATTTCCACATCAAAATATTATAAAATTCTGAGAGGCCCCTATGGGTTCAAAATTCTCACTGCACCCATAGATGAATTCCTTACACAATGAAATTTCCAATATGGGGTAACATTTGTGGGTTTCTGCTGGTCTGGTACCTCAGGGGCTCAGCTAATGAAGCCCACAATCTATAATGGAATCTACTCTCTAAAAGCCAAGTAGCACTCCTTACCATCGGATCCCCACCATGTGATCAAACAATAGTGTACAGCCACATATGGAGTAATGCCATGTTTGGTTATAATTGCATAACAAATTGTCCTATCTATTTTCTCCTAGTCTGTGAATTAATACTCTAAAGCTAAAGTAAAATTCAAGCTGAAAAATGCGAAGTATTTCATTTTCATTGCCCATTCTTATATAATTACTGTGTATTTATTAAAAACTAGATGTGGACCCGGTGCTATCGCAGCAGGACGGTGGTGACATGATGTGGGCAGGCTCTGTGGCAGCAGCCATATCTGACCCTCCCTCCACCGTGCTTTCTGCTAATGTATGTAAATAAATGTATTTTTATTAATAAAAAAAAACTGCTTTTTAAGTAAAGTGTTTAAATTCCTTGTAAAAAATGTGTAGGGCTTCACTGTATTTTCTATTGTCAGTACAGGTAAACCAAGCAGCTACTGGCTGCAGACCCCACTGCCTGGTGTTCCTTTCACTTGTAATGAAATACACAGGGTAGCCTTTTTTAACGTAAATAAATAATGAAAAAAAATTGGCTTGTCTTTGCTGTATTTTTGTTTGCCAGCTAAGGTAACCTAGGCAGCTGGGGGCTGTAATTCTCAGCGTGGAAAGGCCCAAACTTTCTGGGCCCCCCACACTGAAAATTGTAGCCAGCAGACACCCCAGAATTGGTGCCTCTATGAGAGATTCCAAAACTGGCGGTTACCCCGCTCTTCCAGCTGCCGTGTAGCGGTGACAGACTGGGTAATAAAGGGGTTGATGTCAGTTTTTTTTGGCAGCTGACGTCAAACCCTATTGCCACTATCGGTCATCAGTATGACAGCCACCATTAGCAATTTTTTCAGTAAAGAGAAAAAATACAACACCGAGATAAATGTTTTATTGCATACAAAATAGTTGAGACACCTCGTTATCCACTTTATTAGCTCCCAACAAGTTCCCCTCCAACGAAATCCTGTAATTACTGTAATCTTGTAATGGGGCGGTGTGATGCGTCATGCAGCCGCCATTTTTGTATACCCAAGTGTCCAAAGATGGCGGCCACGTGAGTTAGTGTGCATGTGCTCTCTAGGGGTACGTAGGCTGTGCGGGGATGAGCAGGGAGTGTGCTCAAGGGATGAGTGGGCTGTGTGGGGGAGAGTAGGGTATGTCCTACAGGGGTAAGTGGGGGTGAGTGGAGAGCATGTGGGCTGTGTGCTGCAGGGGTGAGTGGGCTGTGAGGGGCTGAGCGGGTAGCATGCTGCAAGGGTCTGCTGGCTGTGTGGGGGTGAGCAAGGAGTGTGCTGCAGGGGTGTGTGGGCTGTGCCGAGGTGAGCGTGCTGCAGGGGTGCGTGGGCTTAGCAGGGATCATGTGGGCTGTGCAGGGAGAGCTGGAGCAGATTGCAGCGTGCATTTGGAATGCTCAGTACAGATTTACCTATAAACAAACTCTACGTACAGTTCTCTTTCCGAGTAAATCTGCTTAAAGAAATGTATAGTCCCATTTTAGAAGGACATTTAGATTTTTCTGATATGTAGAAGTCTTTGTTTAGATCTCTTTGGTGGCAGAATGGTTGATAGGTATACTGTATAACATGAGTCTTAAACTCATCGAGGTATATGGGCAGCACATAGAAAAAAATTTCAATATGGGGGGGCTGCATTCTTTTATACAAAGTGACATTTTTAGGGATACAATATTTCTTTCTAAACATCTTTTGATCACTTTTTTTTGAACATTTGTCACTCATTTTATTTTTTTAATAGACGTTTGTTGTTGGTGACTACTTGATGTCAAGGTTTAATTCAGTCCGAGTTTACTTTCATTACCCTGAATACTCCAGATTTATCTACTTACTTAATATAATTTAAAGCTGAAAGAAACAGTCCAAAAATGATACCTTTTGTTATGCCATAGTTCTTTCTTCACTAGAGAAAGAAGATTGACGTTTCAAAGATCCAAGGTGAATGAATAATTTCACATTTCTTATTTTAACATGTTTGTGCTTGCACCAAGAACATTTTCAAACAATAACTACATATGGTTCTATCTAGTTTGTTTTTGATAAAGTGGTCAACGTGAGCACAAAATACATAAAAATGAAAACTTAGAAATATTCCGTCCTGAACGATTTCCTCCCTACAGCACCACGGTCTACTTTTGGAACGTCAATCTCCTTTCTCTACTAATCGATATGCAAAGAGGGTTTCGAGTTATTTGCCAATGGGACTGCAGTAGCTGTTATATTTATGGGTAATTATTGTTTTTATGATATTCACAACCTTTTCAGGTTAGCTACTCCGTAACTCCCTTCTTACCTGTACCTTTCAATATCACCCTATGTGCACTTGTCTTCCCATCTCCACCCTATTTTTTCTACAAGTTCTTTCTGTGTTACTCATTAACTCTCTACATTTTCTATGTTTTGTGACAAAGAATGTCACCAGTAGAACTAGTATTACATTCTTATTTTAAATAGCCCAGCGAACATTTTTGTGCAAACAGAACAACATAGTTATTAAATTTATTATTATCGCCTGAGGAAACTCTAGATTAGACAAGATTGATTTTTTTTTCTAGGGTGCACGCTAGAGTCTCGGCTCTTCAGAAGAGTATGTGTATTTGTATTAAAAAAAATTCTTATTACCTAAATCATAATTTTTTGTTTAAATTGCTTCTATAAGATAGATATGTACACGATTATATAGATATATATATATTCACTCTGGGCGCTGGGGCTATTTTGAACTTGTACTGTCTGCACTTTAAAAGAGACATCTCAGAAGTCTCATTATCATCACAGACAGGATTACAATTAGTCGTAACATTTCTATATGCAGCTGATAACAAGGGATCCACCATTACCAACAAGTGATTTCTGCATTTTTTAAGCATCTTTGGTAAAATAAATTCTGTAATATGTATCAAACATGTACTTTGGACAAAGCCCCCATGTAATGTGCACCTGAAAAACTCTGCAAAGAAATGTAACAAAAATGCAGCAGATCGCAGAGCAGTAGGATGGTTATTTGTCCTTTCTCATTCTCGGGTCTTCTACCAGAGGCCTGGGGGATTGAGGGTTCTGCGCAGCATCTTGTTCCCAGTACTATGCTTTTCTGGAAAGAGAGTTCAGATGTTGCTCCTTGGACCTGTTGTGGCCATTGCAATATGAATATGTGTATATATATATATATATTTTTTTTTTGTCAGCTGTTTAAGGCAGTGACTTGATAGGGATCCTTAGCTCCCTGATAGTATTTTGGTTATACAATCCTTGTCCAGTGTAACCCCTTCATTTGCACTTTTTTAAAAGTAAAATATATTGATAATAGTAAATAATTGAGGAGTTCTGGAGAAATCCAAGTACAAAAGGACAAAGCCGAAAGACAATATTGGGTGCTCGTGATTTCCTGGTACTCAGGCAGCACAGCATTAAAAATGGACATGATGCGGTTGTGCAAATCACTGAATGATTTCAAGAACACTTCTTGAAATCATTGTCTGTGAACACATTTAATATGCAATCCACAAATCAAGTGTGATGGGTTTATTTTCTCTGCTTGCACCACAAGGTAACGACAGGAACATGTTCCATTTAAATGTCCACTTGGTTTAATCTGCCTCACATAAACCACCCTACTGGTAACTTAACACAAACCTTCCTTCGGCTTCAAAGGACAAAAACATTGTATCTCAGTCCATTTCACACACGAGTACGCCCACACACTTTTGGATACAACTTCTCTGCAAGTGTGGCGCCCCGCAATGAGTGCGTCACAGGAGGGTATTGCATCCCTGACTGAAGATGCAATATTCTCCGTCTCAGTAATGACATGGTTAATACTCAGAGCTCCATACCCTACATGCACCATTAGAATAGAGGGCCAATCAGGTCCTGGTGGGCGGAGTGTAGGAGTAGAGTGTAGGAGAATGTAGGAGATGAAAGAAGTGGTTGGGAGGAACGTAGAAGAAGAGGGCTCTGCACAGTTCCGTGCAGCCCTGCAGACCACCGACCGGTTGGCGCCATTAGTGCCCCAAACCGGAACCTGGGCGACCATCTAAACGGGTTAAAATACACCCGCGCCCATCAACAACCGGATCACTGGTTCCGAAGCGAGACAGTCGTTCATCGGTGCTCAGCAAACCAGTAGTGGAGGGACTGCTCTCTAGGAGCACCTCACTGCAGCCGCGACCAGAGCCGTCTTGCCAGCGGAGTACCCACCATAAGGAATCAGGCTCCCCTCACACCGGGCTGTATACACCGGCAGGGAAATTCAAGTAGCCCCCTTGTACCCGAACTGGCGCACTAAGGCGACGTCGGCAACAAGAACAGGTTAAGAATGGAGGAACACCGCAGAGCTCTGAAACAACATTGGTCATTGCTGGGACCACCCGGTCCGTTACCCGTTAACTGTATACCCTGTATCATCCACCGGTTACAGTAAAAGACCCGTTACAGAGAACACTGGGGTCTGTACTTCTTTAGAACTGCCTAACTCCGCATGCTAAGTACTACAGAGCTGCCATACCCAACCAAGTGCAGCTCCTGGCTCCGGGGACTCCCACTCGTCCTGTGGGGAGCATCCCATCTTGCTGCCGTACATCCCCCGGAGGCCCAAGCAGCGCCGGTGAAATCACCGGAATTCCTGCAGGTGGCGTCACAACAATAAAAAACTAAACTTTATCTGTTCAGCCAACCACTATTGATCTGGACCACCAGGCCCCACAGCTGCAGGCCCGGAACCGTGACAGGAGAAGCAATGCCTGCGACGTGAAGACCCCACTACAGTGAGTCACAAACATTTCACAGTGGAGGTATCTCAGCCTTTACTCACTGACCCTGGTCAATATACATAACCCCTCCCTCAGAAGTCCCTTCTGGAGGTATGGCAGACTCCATATGCTGACTATGCATCATCTGTGTCTGCAGTAACACATGAGATACACATATGGGAGGTATGTGGAATGCTAAAACCTGGCCTTGATATACCTTAATCTTGTTTCACTACAGGTACAAAAACAGACATCCAGGTTTACATCACAGAGGACAACCACCTCTACGTATATACCTGCCATTCACTATGTACCTAGCTTGATCTTACAACAAGTTAAAGGGAACCTGTCACCTCATGTAAGCCCCCTAACCTGTCAATACCTGTCCCTGCAGCACCCAAATACTTTCTGAATCATCACTGTCTGAGCTCTTTGGTGTTTGTAAAAGTGAGATAGTATATTTTAATACCTTACATCATTTTTGTCAGGTGGGCGTTTCTGACGGAGGGGCAGGATCACGGTGAGTGCTGTGTGCATGGGTGTTGCAGGGCTGTATGGAGGACTGTGGGTGTGTAGTGTGCAGGGACTGTGGCTGTGGGGCCAAGTCTTGGTACGGGGTCCAGCAGTGCTTATGGGGTGCAGCAGTGCATATGGGTGCGTCCTATGTATACACACCCACTAGGAGGAGTAACATTTAAAACGGATCCGATAAAAAAACGCGTCAAATCGGATGAAATCGGTCCGATTTTTTATCAGATCCGTCGAACGGATCCGATAAAGAATCGGACCGATGTCATCCGATTTGAAGCATCCGTGACTGTCTGTCGAGTCCTTCAAAATATCTGATCCCAACGGAAGGCAGAAAAATGCAGTGTGAAAGCACCCTAAGACAGAGCATGAAGGAGAAGATTCGGGGGAAGGCAGCAGGAGCTGTTTTTCAAGGAACATGCTGCTAGCAAGGTACCAGTTCCTAGGCTATGCAGGGATTACAAAGCCTGGTGCAGAAGCTGGAGGCCAGTGAGTTCCATGCTCACTAGCCGCTTAAGTGAAAGTTTCCGGGGCATCAGCAATACAAAGGGCTAATGAAATGCTGGAAGGTACAGCTAAGTACAGAGCTCGCATTGCGAACCTAGCAGGAGGTAATCCACTGCACAAAAAGAGGGAATACAGGATAGCACAAAGGCACCTAGAAATCTCCCAATTTACAGAAGTCAGCAGGAAGGCTATATTTCTCACCCAGCAGAGCAGCAACAGTTCCCATCAGACTGGCCAGACCACATGCCTGGTGGTGCTTCTACCATTCTTGACACTGTGCAAGGACTTCAGTAAAAGGTAAAGCAAAAGACTTTTCTGCTGTTTATTTCTCTGCTACCCTGCATCTCATTGCCACTACTACACTCATCATCTTTTGGGAGCCAGCCCTAGTTGGGAACTGTTTAACATCTTTACTGCCACACCATTTAACTCCCAGAGATCTACTGCAGTGTCAGTCATATCTGGCTGATTATCCCAACCTGTGTCACAAACTTATTATTCTCTTATTGTTTTTATTTCTCAGTTTTTCCTCTCCCTTCTCAATGTAAGCCAGGACCCTTAGCACCCCACATATTCATCACAACAGAACGGCATCACAGAAGAGTGCAGGTGATGAGCTGGCCTCCAGCAGTCTAAACCTTTCATCAATAGAAAACATTTGACACATTATGAAACAATGGCAAAGAAGAGCCTAGACTGTTGAGCAGGCAACACTCCTGTTATGAAACTCCAGAGATTATTCTCTCTCACATCCCAGATGTTTACAGACTGTTGTAAACAGAAAATATATCCAATATTCCATTCATCGACCTGCAGCACCCATCATCCCCTGCAGCACCCAAAATCCACATCATCCCCCTGCAGCCCCCATCATCCCTCTGCAGCACCCAATATCCCCATCATCCCCTTTCAGCCCACATCATCCTTCCCATTATGGAACCATACCTGCAACTAAAAACACACACAGTCACCGATCCCCCTGTATGTGTGGTACGGTATCTGGGTGTCACTCAGCCTAGATGTACAGTAATCTGCCAGTCAATCAGATGCCAGCAGCCACCGGTCAATTAGAGGCCAGCATGTAACGTCTGATAGGCCGGCGGCTTATTATCATATATATACGCTGAACAGCACCTGGAATGTCATACGGTATATTGCATACATTGAATGCATAAAGCAGGAGCAGCAACATGCTCAGTACTGGTACGTCACATCTCAGCTGGCCTGCTCTTCTGTTCCGCAAGCATGCTTATAATAAATTTTTTTTGCTAGGTCTTATTTTCGGGGGAGGCATAATATTTAGCAGCCTGGCAAAACCCCCACTAGGTCTTATTTTTGGGGGATGTCTTATTTTCAGGGATTATATTTCATGTCAGATTAACTTAATTTCCTTCTATGACAAAATCACTGACTGAGATGGGTCAGGGAAACACAGAAGATAAAGTATATTTTGACATCAGCAAAAGCATCTGACAAAGTATCTCATACCATCCTTAATGAAAAAAATGACCAAGTATGGAATGGACAATGCAAATGTTAGGTGGATTCATAACTGGCTTAGTGATTGGACCAAAAGAGTGGTCATAAATGGCTGCACATCCAGTTGGAAGAATGTCTCAAGTGGGGTATCCTGGGCCCTGTATTGTTCAACATCTTTATCAATGACTTGGATGAAAGAATTGAGGGTAAACTGATTAAATTTGCTGATGACACAAAGGTAGAGGGGATAGCTAATACTAGGGAAGAGGGAGAGAGGATTCAAACACATCTAAACAAACTTAAACAGTGGGCAGCAACTAACAGATCACGTGAAGTAATCATCATACTCTACTCCTTTTTGGTCAGACCTCATCTGGAATACTGTGTACACCTCTGGGCACTGCATTTTAAAAAAGGCATCAATAAACTGGAGAAAGTTCAGAGAAGAGTGACTAGAATGGAGACCGGTCTGCAAACCATGTCCTATGAGGAAATGTTTAGCTTGCAAAAAAAGACTTAGAGGAAACTTAATAGCTGTCTACAAATATCTCAAGGGCTGTCACACTGTAGAGGGATCTGCTTTATTCTTGTTTGTACAAAGAAAGAGTAGAAGCAATGAGATTAAACTGAATGGGAGGAGGCAGATTAGATATTAAAAAACACTTTTTGACAATGAGGGTCATCAATGAGTGGAACAGGCAGCCATGAGAGGTGGTGACTTCCAGTTCAATGGAAGTCTTCAAACAGAGGCTGGACAGATAACTGTCTGGGATGATTTAGTGAATCCTGCTTTAAGCAGGGGGTTGGACCAGATGACCCAGGAGGTTCCTTCCAACTCTACCATTGTACGATGCTATATATCAGTGTTTCCCAACTCCAGTCCTCAAGGCACACCAACAGGTCATGTTTTGAGGATTTCCTTAGGATTGCACAGGTGTTAGTTTAATCACTTGCACAGGGGATAATTCCATCATCTGTCTAATGATAAGGAAATCCTGAAAACATGACCTGTTGGTGTGCCTTGAGGACTGGAGTTGGGAAACACTGCTATATATAGTACAATCGATCAAATGATTGCAGGCACAAGTAAAAAGTGAAAACATTTTTTAAAATAAAAGTTGAAATCACCTCCCTTTCCCCATGAATGATAAAGAAATAAAAAAGAAAAAATACACGTCAGTATATCATATTTTTACATTCAGAAAAATCTGATCTATCAAAATATAAAATTATTTAACCTGAACGGTAAATGTGTAATGAGTAAAAATTACATTTTTTTTTTTTGCTGCTGCTGCAATACTGTAAAATAAAGAAAAAATAGGAGACAATGAAAACACTGTATTTACCCCAAAATGGTATCAATAAAAATGTCAGCCTAAAGGGGTTGCCCACTACTTTCACAACCTGTTCTCATTCTCCATGTTAAGTCCACTCCTCCCACCCCCTTCCCCGCAGCTCTCACATCCTCTTAATTTCTTAATTGTCTGAAGGTGGGCAGAGGGCAGTCATCTCTGATTGGACGGTCACATCATAACAGTGTCATGTAAGCCCCAGGATTGGACGCTCATGTCATAACAGTGTCATGTGAGCCCCAGAAACCCGAGTTTAGACACTGCTGGAACAACGCTAATGCAATACCCTGAACATGAGCTGAGCAACATAAATAATTAGGAGAACTATACTGCTTTTCTAATCAAAGTTATTTGATAATATTATTATTATTACACCTACTACATGTTGATAGGATCTTGGAGATGTGAATACCCCTTTAAAGAGATGTAAGAGCTGCCTATGTAATATATCAGATACAAATTTGTTGTTTATAACAGAGGGGTAATCAATCATAGATGCTCCTAGTGTGCACTACACATAGATCCCTTTCATGGTAGTATGGATTTTAATGACAGCTACCCTTTCACTTTAGTACCAGTGCCATCTTAAAAGGGTTTTTCCCCAAATGGATATTTCTCTCATCTGTTCCCCAGGGATATTAAATGGAGATGTTGGAAACATGACTGACTGCTGTTGTATTCTTATTTTTAATTTTTACAATGATGTGTTATGGCATCTTTGTTTTATAGTCTGCATCTTATTGTAGCTATGAATCAATAGTATATGCATATTCAAAGAATACACTTTGCAAGAAACTTCCATGAACTGGCAGTAGGCTGCTGGTATACAGATTCCTGCAAGTGCAAAGTGATGTGCAAGAGCTTTGGAGGTGTGTACACTGGGAAGGGGCTGGGGGAAATCTTTATGTGACCACTGAGGAGGAAGGGGCTGGTCCTGATGTGATGGGAATGGGGTAAAAGGTCTTCTGAACATTAAAAGGAGATGTGGGTCTCGCTTTGATATCTCTTGGGAGAAGAGGCATTTTGGTTATGACGTCTGTAGATGAGAGGTAACATTACTGCTGTGACTTGTCATGGAAGATCCTGCTGACAGTATTTGCTGTAGCGCCATATCAATTTCCTGACTAATTGAAATTAAACAAATTTCACCATCTGTCCATACGAAGACTCAACTGAATACATTTGTGAGACAATAAAGGTTACGCCAAAACCTTTTTATTCAAATTCGGAATGGGAAACATAATGCAATTACATAACAATTGATGTAGAGCCCATACAATGAACTGAAGCACATACTTGTACAGTATTCTCTACTTATTTCCAACCCATAAAGACCCATTTTGCTAATAACAGATTATAATAAGTTACAATAACAAATGTGATGTAGATCTATAGCGTAATACATCAACATTGATAAGAAACAAAGTATATAACTCAATAAATAAATAGGAGATTGGGTACTGCTTAGGTTCCTGAATTATTAAGATAATACAGATATTGAAATCTGAGAGTCCTCAGTGGTTGATACCTTTTAATGTCTAACTGAAAAGATGGTAAGCATAGCAAGCTTTCGGGACACTATGGCCCCTTTGTCAGGCTGATAATGACACAAATTCTGAAGACACATACACATAAGCAAAAGAAGAAAAAAAAAGGTATCACCCACTAAGAAAAAAGTATATATGTATGTGTCTTCAGAATTAGTGTCATTACCAGCCTGACGAAGGGGCCACAGTGTCCGGAAAGCTTGATATGTTTACCATCTTTTCAGTTAGCCATTAAAAGGTATCAACCACTGAAGACTCTCAGATTGCAATATATTCTATCTACTGGCTAACACAGTACACACATCTTATACTTTAAGATAATACAGTTAGTTCACTTTCAGACATTCTAAGTTTTTGGGTTACTTTGAACTGATATAAGATTTCATAGGATCCTTGTCCCATTCAGGCAGTGTAGATAGTTTGTTGCTGGTTGCATCATCAATGGGCCATCCCCAGGACTTGAAGAATGGCGCTAGGTTTTTATTAACGGCATGAGAGAATGTCTCTGCCCAAAGATTCATCTTGGCATTGTTGTTTTTGCTGACATTGGTCATTTTTTGGTACTCTGAGAACACTTGTTTAAATGGGTCCCAACCAAAGCCTTCTTGTAGCTGAAAACGTAGAAACAGAATAGACTATGTTATCATGATTATAATATTATATTTATTATGAATAGTTATATAAATAAAGTTGATCGATCAACAAACTTCACAATATGAGCTACATACATTAATAGAGTTCACACCTGATGATGCTTGTGTACATACTTTGAAAGTCTATTTCAGAATGCCTATATAATTCTGATTTACAGATAAGTATGTTATCAGTAAGCGAGGAAAACTCATAAAAGATTATATTTGGATATTGATTTTTAATATAAGAATACCAGCCTCATCACCCATTTGCACCCATCAGTTCCTAGTCTTTTGAATTTTGTCTCATCGTTCCAAATCACCCATATTCAACCTTCTGTTGTCCACTTTTTGTACTTATTTGCTTTGTATGGTATAATTATTTTAAAGAAGAAAAAATATCTTAGTATTTTCAAAATATTATTATTAATAAAGTGACCCCAGCTAAATAATGGTATAAAAATCAGAGAGTAAGTAAAATAAGAGATGAAAGCGAATTTATAGGTCATTCCAATGACAAACATATATACATACACATCAGGCCCGGTGTCAGCACCCGGCGCACCCGGGCAAGTGCCGGGGCCCGAATGCTTGGAGGTGGCCCACCGGGCCCCTGAGGGCTAGGGTCACACTTGTGTTGTGACCCTAGCCTGAAGCAAGTATTGTCTGCTGCAGCGCAGAGCGTTTAATGCTATGTGCTGCCAGCAACCAGCCCATAGAAACCCGATGTTTGGCAAGTGGTTGGCAAGGTAAACATCGGGTTTCTATGGGCTCCAGCGCATAGCATTAAACGCTATGCGCTGCAGCCGAAAATACTTGTGTCAGGCTAGGGTCACAACACAAGTGTGACCCTAGCCTCAGGGCCCCTGAGCACTGCCCCCACAGCCAGGGCCATATCCAGGGGGCAGCTGGGGGGCTCATTTGTATGGAGGTCATGTGCAGCCTCCTGCAGCTCCGGAGGTCTCCCTCTGTGGGAGCCGACAGAGCTGTACATTCTGTGCTGAGTGCTGACAGGACCTGACTGGGTCACAACACAAGTGTGACCCTAGCCTCAGGGGCACCTGAGCACTGCCCCCACAGCCAGGGCCATATCCAGGGGGCAGCTGGGGGGCTCATTTGTATGGAGGTCATGTGCAGCCTCCTGCAGCTCCGGAGGTCTCCCTCTGTGGGAGCCGACAGAGCTGCACATTCTGTGCTGAGTGCTGACAGGACCTGTGATGATGTCACAAGGAGGGGAGGAGTCAGTGCTCACATGATCAGCTCCTCTGTGTATGCAGGATTCTGCTGTGCTGGCCACCATGTCCATGATGCTCAATTAGGTGAAGTTTATGTGTGGGGTCAGGAGGGATTTACAGTGTGAATGTAGCAGAGGTGAGTGTGTACTAGGTGTATGGAGCGGAGCCATGTGGGTACTAGGTGTACGGAGCGTAGCCGTGTGTGTACGAGGTGTACGGAGCAGAGCCGAGTGTGTACGAGGTGTACGGAGCAGAGCCGAGTGTGTACCAGGTGTACGGAGCAGAGCCGAGTGTGTATGAGGTGTACGGAGCAGAGCCGAGTGTGTACGAGGTGTACGGAGCAGAGCCGTGTGTATGAGGTGTACAAAGGGGAGCCGAGTGTGTACGAGGTGTATGGAGCGGAGCTGAGTGTGTGAGGTGTACGGAGCGGAGCCGAGTGTGTACGAGGTATACGGAGTGAAGTCGTGTGTACGAAGCGTACAGAGCGGAGCTGAGAGTGTGCAAGGATAACGGAGCGAAGCTCAGAGTGTACGAGGTGTACAGAGCAGAGCCGTGTGTGTACGAGGTGTACAGAGCAGAACCAAATGCTTACAAGGTGTCCGGAGCGGAACTGCATGTGTACGAGGTGTACGGAACAGAACTGCATGTGTACGGAGCGGAGCTGTATCTGTATGAGGTGTGTGGAGCGTAGCTGCGTGCGTACGAGGTGTATGGAGCGGAGCAGCGTGCATACGAGGTATGTGTACCAGTGGTAGCCCCCCGTGGATTCCACTCCCGCTCCTATTGTCCCAGCTGCCTTTGCCAGCAGCATTCTTCTCCAGAGTCTCTTCTGCCGCTGTCTGCATTCTGCCGCTCAGCATGGAGGGGCACGATGTTGTCATCACTGTGCTGATATGTGCAGAGCGACCGGAGGAGACCAGAGCAGCGAGAAGAGAGATGAGGAGAAAGAGAGATCTGGATGGCCAGACACTCCGCTTGGCTGCGGTGCCACCCATATTGCATTGCAGCTCCATTGAGCTGCTTGCATTATTTGTGCACTTCAGGATGCTTGCGTATATACCAAGAATCCTCAGGCGCACAAAAATGCAACATGTTACATTTGCAGGGGACTTTTAAAAAGCGCAAGGGAACGCAAACGCACCTTAGCCCGCTCCTAACAACGTGTAATATGCTCACTGTCAGAAACAGCTCTTGCTGGTTTCGGCAGTCACTGTTCCTGTAAGGCTGATTTCACATAGGCGTTTTTTGAAAAATGCGGCAGTTGCGGTAAAAAACCCTGCATCTGCCGCATTTTCCGCCTAGCGGCTGCACTTGCTACACATTTGCGGCAAGCCCCATGCATTGTCTATGGGGCTTGCGGTAAGTGTGCGTCAATATATATATATATTATAGTCCGCGATATGTACTAAAGGGGGCCCACTGAGACTTTTTCGCCCGGGGCCTACAGAAACCTGAAGCCGGCCCTGATACACATAGTACATATACATACAGCAACTGACTCTAAGCAACCATCAAAACACTGATTGCCCCCTAACTAGTCATGGAGGTTGGCACCCTAATTTAGAGATGTGGCGTCCCCGAAACCCGCTAAACGTAGACTATCCTTAATTAATGCAACCTTAAGTAATAACACTAAATGTTGAATGAATAAATTAATACAATCAATGAATATATACATGGGCAATATACATATACTGACGAGCAGAAGGGTAACAATGTTTTGAACTTTTGACTTTCAGGCTCCATATCTCTCCATTCACTGCAGTTCTGAGTCTGAAACTACCTTCATTTTATAGACAATCGTCTTGACTATCTCATACATAAATGGGACTTGCAGCTATTCAGCATATGATTATAGTTATGGAGATTCTTATGTCATGGTATTGTTACTGTTTTCTCCTAAAAATTTTTAATTTCTTAGTATTTTGTAAAACCACCTTTAGCTTTCAATGCCTGAATCTTTCTAGTCATGCTGCTGATGAGATTCAAGCATGTGTCAACCGAAATCTTATCCCTGGTCTCTTGTACACGTTTCCAATGTTGGTGCATACTGGTCGACTCACTTGAGTATTTATACAGCTTTTTCTTTAACATTATCCACAAGTGTTTGATTGGGATGATGTCTGGAACTATGGGAGTCAATCCAGCACCTCTACTTCATGTCATTAAAGCACTTCTTCCCCAATCTTGACTTTTGATTTGGGCCGTTGTCCTGATGTAACACTATATCATCCTTTTCATACCCATAGTAGTCAAGCGTACAAAGTAACTCATCTTGTAGGATATTCACGTATAACTCAGCATTGAGACCACCATAGATCCTTAGCAAGGATCTAAAGTCTTTGGCTGTGAAACAACCCCATATCATAAAGCTTCCTCCACTGAACTTGACAATTCCTTCAATTTCTCTATTCGTTAGCCCCTTTTTCTCTTGTTTCTTCCTCACCCATTTGCACCCATCAGTTCCTAGTCTTTTCAATTTTGTCTCATCGTTCCAAATCACCCACATTCAACCTTCTGTTGTCCACTTTTTGTACTTATTTGCAAGCTCTAGGCGATGCTTCTTATGACGATATTGAAGCCGAGGCTAGTTCACCTTTTTTCAGGCCACCATTCCATGTATAAATTAATAAAGTGTTTGTATTTTAATAGTTGGGATTTTTTCTTTGAAATAAAAAAAGAAATTTGTATTGTGAAATCTGGTGACAGATTCTCTCCAGAGGGGCTTCCACTACTTACATACTAACATATTGTGTATGGGCTCAGGATAGGGAATAATAAATGAAAAAACTGTACTTCCTCCCTAAACTGGCATTGCTCTGCAATGGCTTTTATGTCTTCTCTGGTTTCCTGGTACAAATAATATCATATGATTGCTGAAGTCATCATCAGCCACTAAAAGGCTGCATGCCACACATTCTTTACACAAAAAAGGTACTGTAAGCAAGTGTATCAAGGAACACTTGTTTCACAATAATAATACAGTGTAAACAGAATGTCTATTACCCAACAAACGAAACAAACACTTATTCAACAAGTGCAACCAGCTCGACCGGCTTTTTGAAAAGTAGTTGAAGCTTAGTGGAATTGGCGTGGTCTACAGGTCTACAGCAACTAAACACATTCACTATGATTTGATTGGAGCAAAATTTCTGGTGCTGATTTATGGGCAGTTCTTAATGTATTTTGCATAACTTACTCCAGTGGACTCTTGATCAAGTCCCATATACTAAACGCCATTTTTAATAAGTCATCCCTCCATCCTAGAACATTGGCTTATAGCAACACTTTACATTAAAAAAACACACGTATAGAAGACTAATAGTACAAGGTGGGCCATTTATATGGATGCATCTAAATAAAATGGAAATGGTTCATGATATCATCTTCCTGTTTGTGGAACATTAGTATATGGGAGGGGGAAAACATTTCTAGATGGGTGGTGACCATGGTGGTCATTTTGAAGTCGCCATTTTGGATCCAACTTTATTTTTTCAATGGGAAGAGGGTCATGTGACACATCAAACTTATTGAGAATTTGATGACTCTTTGATGAGTTATTTACAAGTTTATGACCACTTATAAAATGTGTTCAAAGTGCTGCCCATTGTGGTGGATTGTCAATGCAACCCTCTTCTCCCACTCTTGACACACTGATAGCAACACCGCAGAAGAAATGCTAGCTCAGGCTTCCAATATCTGTTGTTTCAGATGCTGCACATCTTGTATCTTCACAGCATAGACAATTGTCTTCAGATGAGTGATGAGGCAAACATTTTTGTGAATGGTGAAGTTAACAAACAAAACCACCGCTATTGGTCTGACGCTAACCCACAGTGGATAGATCCCTCCAAGATTGCTGGAACACAAAAATTGATGGCATAGTGTGGTATATGGGGTACAAAGATAGTGGGGCCATGCTTCATCAATGGAAACCTCAATGTCACTGAATCATGTAGCAATTTCAGATATTCAGTGGCATTGAGGTTTTCATTGATGAAGAATGGCACCACTATCTTTGTACCCCATATACCACAAAATACCATTAATTTTTGTGTTCCAACAGTCTTGGAGGGATCTATCCGCTGTGGGTTAGTGTCAGACCAATAGCGGTGGTTTTGTTTGTTAACTTCACCATTCACAAAAAAGTTTTCATCATCACTCATCTGAAGGCAATTGTCTATGCTGTGAAGATACGAGATGTGCAGCTAATAACTCATGAAAGAATAAAGATACGTTAAAACCAAGAACACCATTGCTTTTCTTATGAAATTCTCATTAAGTTTGATGTGTCACATGACCCTTTTCCCACTGAAAAAAATAAAGTTAGATCCAAAATGGCCAACTTCAAAATGGCCGCCATGGTCACCACCCATCTGGAAAAGTTTTCCCCCTCCCATATACTAATGTGCCACAAACAGGAAGTTGATATCACAGACCATTCCCATTTTATTTAGGTGCATCTATATAAATGACCCACCTTGTATTTTATAAATTTATTCCACAATTTTAACTGGTATATTTTTATACCAAGAAACTTTTTATTCAACTTTTTCAAGCAGTAACAATTATTCAGGCACTTAAGTTGATGCATTGGTATAGAATACAGTTAGGCTGCGTTCACACATAGCATATTCTTGGCATTTACGCAGCGCTATTTAGCGCAGCGCTATTTAAGCTGCTTAAATGCTGTGAACGCAAATAACTAACATGGTCCAGCTCCTTGCGGGTGTGCGTTGCGCTGCAAAGCGCATCTGCAAAAAGAATGACCATGTTAATTCTTTGCGTTTTTTTTCAGTGCGCTTTTTACTGACCTTGCCACATTCCCATGGTAATTTCACCTCATCCTGACGGCACAGGACCTGGTTCAGGACCTTAAACAGCACCATGTGACTGGACGATGTCACCGATCACATGGTGCTGCAGGGTCCTAGAAGCTGCTGCTCACTGCAGCCTGGCGGGGATCAGAAGACACCGCCGGGGGTCGCCGAGGGAACGCGGCGAGGTACGTAAAGCGCTGCAAGAAAGCGCAGGCTGTACACACACAGAATGCTGCGTTCTGTGAGAATCTGTTTTTGGTGCACTTTTACAGATCCTCACAAATACACTGTGTGTGAACGTAGCCTTACTTTAGGCTGTTGGGGGTAGGACAAGGAGGAGCAAGAGTGGGAAGGGGAAATTAAGATTTGGAAGAACAAACAAGGAATAACAACACAACCAATAAACATGACGCCATAAGAGAAGTTAGAAAACTAAGTATGCATACATCATTTAACAGATATACAGATACAAAAACTAAATTTCAGGGAATATTAGATAAGGAGACCCAATGTGAAGCACTCCACAAGGCCCAATTATTCTCAAAATTGGTTCTATGTGGAAGACTAGAAGCAAGAATTGATTCGTATTGGTGATGTGTGTTCATTTTGTCTATAAAATCAGCCAAAGTAGTTATCCTGGGCTTCTTCCAACATAACGCCAAACATTGTCTAGCTGCAGTAAGGAGATGAGCAATACAGGGTCTTACAGGAACGGGAAGGTCATCTATGCCAATGTTAAGCACTGCTTGGTGGCCCGAGAGTTTTATACTAATACCGGTAAGAGAGTTAATGAGATCTTCCACTGCACCCTAAAATGTCTGGACCTTAGGGCAGAACCACCACATATGTCCAATATTCCCCAACAGTTGGCATCCCTTCCAGCACGTGGATGAGAGTTGGGGGAAAAAGATGCAATCTTCAAGGGGCACCTATACCAGTCTAACTGGATCTTTTTGATTTGCTCCAAGTGGTTAATACATGAAGAGGTTTTAAGAATCCATCTAGTTGACTCCCACCACTGATCCAATGAGGCATTAAAGGATAAAGCTTTTTCCCCATTATAGCATGTAACAGTACTTTCATTGGTTGTCTGTATCTTGTGATAAGAATTTGTATATATGAGGCGGCCGTCACACGCTTCAATTTCTTGCACAATATCGTTTAAGCGATCTGTTTTTTTGATCGCGTAAGCGATATTGTTTGTGCGTCGCTGCGTGTAATCAAGCGATTTTACAATGTAAAATCGCTTGATTGTTTGATCGCAGATTTGTGAGCCGGAGCTCATATCAAGCGATAATCGCTTGATCAATCTGCATCATCGTGGTGTGTGACACCACGATGAACGATCTCCCAGTGGCAGAGCCTATGCTGGGAGATGGTATCTATGGTAAACGTCGGGTTACTAAGTGCCGCGCGGCGCCTAGTAACCCGATGTGTACCATAGTTACCAGCGATCTCGCTGCTCCACATCGCTGGTGAGTCTGCCTGTGTGACAGCTCACCAGCGATGTGAACGATATTGTTAGCGATCGCGCGTGCATGTGATCGCTAACAATATCGCTTAAAACATTGAAGCGTGTGACGGCCGCCTAAGAAAGGTTTTTGATTGGGAGATTTGAGGCGCCAAAAAGTCTGCCCCCACCTACAGAATTCCTAGGGAGGTCATCCATCACAAAGAAACAAGAGGTAAATACAGTTGTTGCCAAAAGTAGTGACACCCCTGTAATTCTGTCAGATAATAGTCAGTTTCTTCCTGAAAATGATTGCAATCACAAATTTTTTGGCATTATTATCTTCATTTAATTTGTCTTCAATGAAAAAACACAAAAGAGAATGAAGCAAAAAGCAAAACATTGATCATTTCACACAAAACTCCAAAAATGGGCCAGACAAAAGTATTGGCACCCTCAGCCTAATACTTGGTTGCACAACCTTTAGCCAAAATAACTGGGATCAACCGCTTCCGGTAGCCATCAATGAGTTTTTTAAAATGCTCTGCTGCAATTTTAGACCATTCTTCTTTGGCAAACTGCTCCAGGTCCCTGATATTTGAAGGGTGCCTTCTCCAAACTGCCATTTTTAGATCTCTCCACAGGTGTTCTATGGGATTCAGGTCTGGACTCATTGCTGGCCATCTTAGAAGTCTCCAGTGCTTTCTCTCAAACCATTTTCTAGTGCTTTTTGAAGTGTGTTTTGGGTCATTGTCCTGCTGGAAGACCCATGAACTCTGAGGGAGGCCCAGCTTTCTCACACTGGGCCCTACATTATGCTGCAAAATTTGTTGGTAGTCTTCAGACTTCATAATGCCATGCACACAGTCAAGCCAGTGCCAGAGGCAGCAAAGCAACCCCAAAACATCAGGGAACATCCACCATGTTTGACTGTAGGGACCGTCTTCTTTTCTTTGAATGCCTCTTATTTTCTCCTGTAAACTTGATTGTTGATGCCTTTGCCCAAAAATCTCTACTTTTGTCTCATCTGACCAGAGAACATTCTTCCAAAACGTTGTAGGCTTTCTCAGGTAAGTTTTGGCAAACTCCAGCCTGGCTTTTTTATGTCTCTGAATAAGATAAGAAGTGGGGTCTTCCTGGGTATCCTACCATACAGTCCCTTTTCATTCAGATGCCGACGGATAGTACGGGTTGACACTGTTGTACCCTCGGATTGCAGGGCAGCTTGAACTTGTTTGGATGTTAGTCGAGGTTCTTTATTCACCATCCGCACAATCTTGCGTTGAAATCTCTCGTCAATTTTCTCGTCAACATTCCGATCTTTGGAGATGGACTTGTAGCCTTGAGATTGCTCATGCTTCCTCACAATTTGGTTTCTCAAGTCCTCAGACAGTTCTTTGATCTTCTTTCTTTTCTCCTTGCTCAATGTGGTACACACAAGGACACAGGACAGAGGTTGAGTCAACTTTAATCCATGTCAACTGGCTGCAAGTGTGATTTAGTTATTGTCAACACCTGTTAGGTGCCACAGGTAAGTTACAGGTGCTGTTAATTACACAAATTAGAGAAGCATCACATGATTTTTCTAACAGTGCCAATACTTTTGTCCACCCCCTTTTTATGTTTGGTGTGGAATTTGATCCAATTTGGCTTTAGGGCAATTCTTTTTGTGTTTTTTTTTCATTGAAGACAAATTCAATGAAGATAATAATACCAAAGAATTTGTGATTGCAATCATTTTCAGGAAGAAACTGAGTATTATCTGACAGAATTGCAGCGGTGTCAATACTTTTGGCCACAACTGTAGGTGTCTAATTTATAGCTATTGGTAAAAGTAAGTCTTATGGAGACCAAATTGTTCCTGCAGGGAGATGAAGGGTTTGAGTCGGGATGATTCAAACAAAAAACCTAGCTTAGATATCCCCTTTTTTCCCCATTCCCGCGGCACAAGTATGGGATTATCGTAAGTTTTAGAAAAATACCTGAAGATAGGTCTCAAGCGCTGTCCATACACTCCACTGTTTAAGATCAGCTCCATTATTCACATATTGTTTGATTCTGTTTTCTCTGTCGTCTGGCTTGAGGGCAGGATGAGCTTTATCCCTTGGGATTCCCAGCACTGTTTCATGCACATATACCGACCACAGGTTACAGGTGGCTTCTGTGGTGTGAGGAGGAAATTCCCAAACTCCTCTCTGCTCATTGTGACCGAGTTCATGTATCGGCCCCCATAGACCTTTCTTTATTTCTGTAACGCTTACTAAAGTAGCTGCTGATTGCATATGACACATTATTGGGTATCCAGCATGCATCCAACCTACAGCAATAAAATAAAACAAAATATGTTTAATGTGAAAATAATAGGTACATACAAAAAAATACATTCTATCTGCTATACTAAAATATATATTTTCAACCCATATAACTATCATTAACAAAATTATTAAACAAGCTCTAAGAATTTTGCTGAAAACAATAATTCTCGAGAAGGCCTACTTACCGGCTGAGATTTGTACATCCGTAACAAATCTTTCTGGACGTGCAAATTTCTTTGGAATTACAGCAAGATCAGCGATAGCTTCCATAATCTTATCCCACTGAGCCAATAAAGCATCTGGATCGTCTAGTGAGCGGATCACATTAGAGGGGACAGTAAGGATAATGTTATCTGTAATAAGCTCAGCCCAGGGAGATGGATATTTCCGAATTTCTTGCACCCAATATGAGTTGTTAGTTTTGCCTAATAAAAATATAAGAATTTCAATTTGTTTTCAGGAATTTTGCACTCTTCCTTTTTTTTCAAAGCGGAATATATTGCTGAATGTCACTATTAAAGAAAAGCTTATTGATTCTAATGAAATCTAATTTGTGTAGAATTTTAATGAATTTGCTGGATCTGGCGAATTCGAACAACCTGTGACTCACTTGCCATTTTACAGTTTAAAGAAAACTGCATCAGCCTTAAGGTACCGTTACACGATAAGATATCGTGAACGATATTCTTCCTTATTCCCTCAATCATTCATCGTGAACGATATTGCTCAAACATCATGGGTTTGGAGTCGTTCAAATAACATCGTTAGTACGTTGTTGCGTGTAACACCGAGATACAACTAGGATCTACGATCAGCCAACCTGCTGCATCGTTCTGTGTGACACCGCTATAACGATGTCATTCATGACTTCGCCCATTCACATCTGTGAACAAGTATCGTTCACTGGGTTGTAAGAACGATACCTGCTCGCTGGACCGTTGGTGCGTCGTGCACGATATCTAGGTGTGTGACATCTCATCAACGATCTCAAAACGATGTCTTAACGACCGCGCGCCCCCCGAGATTGTTAGTGAGATCGTTTCAACATTGATAATTTTTGATTTTTTGAAATGAAAAAAAAACATTAAAAAAATCTGACAGTGGGGTGTAGTATTAAACAAGCTTTTGATTACCACTGATTACTATACAATTAACCAAAGCTATAAATGTGGACATCATTTTGACATTTCTAAGGTTGTCTTCACATTGAAGAGCTTGGAAGAGGTTGGACACAATCCTAGGAGTCCACAGTGTTGCATATTTTTTGATAATTGGAGGATTTGAAGTACCGTATATACTCGCGTATAAGCCAAGTTTTTCAGCCCAAAAATTGGGCTGAAAAGTTACATCCTCGGCTTATACGCGAGTCACTGTATACTGTATACAATGTATACAGTATACAGTGCCCCGATCTATATACAGGCCCCCCCCGCCGCAATCCTGTAAAGGAAGAGATTAGTATACTTATCCCTCCGCTGTCCCGCTGCCGCTGTCCCGCCGCCACTCCTTCATCTTCATCCAGCGTCTTCCGTCTTCTTCCGGCTTCCTCCGATGGTCGCAGGCAATGACGTCATTGCCGGCGCGACAGAGGAGGAAGCTGAAAGAAGATGGAAGACGCTGGATGAAGATGGAGGAGCGTGATGGCGGCGGGACAGCGGAGGGATAAGTATACTAATCTCTTCCTTTACAGGATTGCGGCGGGGGGGGCCTGTATATAGATGGGGGAGGCTGCATATACCTCCTGGGGCTGCATATACCTCCTGGGGCTGCATATACCTCCTGGGGCTGCATATGGGGCTGTATATACCTCTGGGGCTGCATTTACCTCCTGGGGCTGCATATGAGGCTGTATATACTTCTGGGGCTGCATATGGGGCTGCATATACCTCCTGGGGCTGCATATGGGGCTATATATACCTCTGGGGCTGCATATGGGGCTGTATATACCTCTGGGGCTGCATATGGGGCTGTATATACCTCTGGGGCTGCATATGGGGCTGCATATACCTCTGGGGCTGCATATACCTCTGGGGCTGCATATACCTCCTGGGGCTGCATATGGGGCTGTATATACCTCTGGGGCTGCTTATGAGGCTGCATATACCTCCTGGGGATGCATATGGGGCTGTATATACCTCTGGGGCTGCATATGGGGCTGCATATACCTCCTGGGGCTGCATATGGGGCTGTATATACCTCTGGGGCTGCATATACCTCTGGGGCTGCATATACCTCTGGGGCTGTATATACCTCTGGGGCTGCATATGGGGCTGCATATACCTCTGGGGCTGCATATACCTCTGGGGCTGTATATACCTCTGGGGCTGCATATACCTCTGGGGCTGCATATGGGGCTGCATATACCTCTGGGGCTGTATATACCTCTGGGGCTGCATATACCTCTGGGGCTGCTGTATACTACCACTGGGGCTGCTGCTGTATATACCACTGGGGCTGCTGCTGTATACTACCACTGGGGAGGCTGCTGTATACCTCACTGCTGGGGGTTGTATACCTGTGCTGGAGTCCACCCTCGGCTTATACGCGAGTCAATAAGTTTTCCCAGTTTTTGGGGGCAAAAGTAGGGGGGTCGGCTTATACATGGGTTGGCTTATACACGAGTATATACGGTACCTTTATTGCACATATACCATATATTCGAAGAATTGAATTTTACTGGCAAATTCTGCAAAGTTCACAAATTCGAATTACAGGAGAATCATTAATCACTATTCTCAATGTCAAATCTAATCATTTGCAATGAAATCTCCAAAAGAGCCTTTGCTGTAAAAGTGAACACAATTCAAAATGTTTAGTTATTTCTAGGTTACTAATATCAATATACTGTATTTCTAAATCATTGATGGCTACTTGATTAGAGTTTATCTTAATTTTAATTGCCAACTCAGCTGTGATGTTTTCAGAATAAAGTAGTAGATGTGTAACAAACTGTTAAAGAGATCCTGTCACCTCCAGAACGCCTCCTAAGCTACCAAAACATGTCCCTGCAGCATCCCATCACTAATCTCACACTTCTTTTGTCTCTTAAAAGCATCCTGTGAAAGTGGATAAAAACGTTTTAATACTCCCTCATTAGGGATTCTAATTAGCAGGGGCTATATTCTTTAGCCCTTAGGGCGTGTTGTTTTGCAGCTCCAGGATCCAGCCCCCTCTGTCTGTTTGCTTTGCTTGTGCAGGCATTGCCCTCCCTCCTCTCTATCACTCACAGAATGCAAATCATTAGTCTTGCCTTCAGCTGCACATCACAGCAGCACAGACAGAGAGAGGCTGGATCATTTGGGGCATGAAAATGAGCACCTAGGGATGGCTTAGAGTCTCACAGGGGACGCCCTCTGAGACTTATTCAGGGACAAGAAGTCTCAGGTTTGTAAGTGTATATTGTTGATTATTCCAATGTTACAGAGCGCTTTTTTTACAGAAAAGGACCACTAATAATGATCTGTCATGGTGCAGGGACAGGTATTAATAGGGTTGGGGTGATTTGGAGGGTCAGGTTCCCTTTAAATGTGAGATATAAGAGCAGCAGCACCTCTGATGATACATTATTACTGACATATGGTAAAGATCATAGTAAGTAAAATATGACTATGCTGTAGAGCACTGCCTTCAATTGTGTCTGACTCTATTGACCTTAGGATATATAGAGAAAATTAGGGCATTCTATACCTACCTTTTATAAACATAGGAGCAAGTTCTACTCCTTGCACTGAAATTGGAACATTGCCCAATTGACTTTTGGCTTTGACAATAATGTAAAGAAGTCCGCCCCAGACACAGGATATAGAAATCTTCTCATCTACAACGCCCTTTCTACGCACAACCACCGGTGCACGACAATACTCCTTTGCACTGCTCAGGTCATCTGACTGACAGCCAATCTGCACCTGTAATAAATGACAAACTTTTACTACAATTGTCACTCTACAGACATGATCATTTATGAACTAAAAAATAGCGCTATATAAATGACTAAATATTATTATTATTAAAAACTATTATTATAGTGGGATATTTTAAGGATGTGCAGTTTTAACACTTATCAGTACAGGACAGAAACAGAGACACTCCTCTAGATTACCTGGAGACCTTTACCCACAGCTGAGGCAGGAAACATAAGGGTTGCCGTTTTCCGAGGAGGTAAGTAAAGTCCAGTACTTCTCCAGGCATCAGCACCTGGGGATAGAATACCCCTTTATAAATATGCGGTTTTTGGCCTGCTTTAGGTCCTATTACACCTTATTCACACATCAGTTTTTTTCACTTACAAGAAAAATAGACAAAGTTTAAATTGTGATTTTCATTTGAGTTACATTACAGTCTCAGAGTTTGGTCAGATTTTCATCAGTTTTTCTCCTATATGAAGTTTATTCACCTTCTCCTACCTAAGGCTGGTTTCATACAACCATTTTTTTTTAATCCAGGGGAATGCAGGAAAAAAATTACATTCCCCGGATTCCCCTTGCGTCCCCTGCACTGGATGCACCCGCATCACTATTATCACTGATCTGTCTCACGGATCATTGATAATACCTGTGCGGGAGCATTCGGTTGATTACTTTTATCCACCGGATGCTGTTGTAAATTACATACCCCCTAGGAGGCCTGCCATTTAAAACTGCATTCTGGGCATGCACAGTTCAAAAACCCCAATTGGGTGTACTGATCCAGCGGGATCTGGAGAACACCGAATCTGAGTTACATAAAGCCAGATTTAATTCAATCCTGATTTCTCAATATCCGGGTGTTTATGTTTTTTGACACGGACACCAAAATCACAACATCTTGCAATTTTGGCCTCAATGAAAAAAACGTGAACACCCATATCAGCAGGAAACGTGAAGAACTGGATGAACCCACAAGTGCCTGCGGCCATATTGAAAGTCAATGATCCGGAAAAGAATGCAGGTGCATCCAGTTCAAGCTGGAATCACACGGATTCCAAAAAATTGACTAACAGTCTGTGAAACTTGAATGGCACTTGGATGGCTATTTGCGTTCTGTACAATATTTTCTGCAATGCTGATTTTGACCCAACTGTCGGATCAAGATTGGACAGGTGTATGCAATTTTGCGAGGAGAAAAATGGTTCCATCAACATTGGCACACAAGTGGACAACCTCATTCACTATTAAGGCCCTGTTTCACACTGCGATGTCCCAGCAATCCGACCAACCATCGGGACCGCTGGGACATCGCTATATGATCGCTGGTGAGGTGTCATGGCAGACTCATCAGCGACCAGCAAGAACGCTGGTAATCATGGTAAACATCGGGTAACTAAGCATAGCTCTGCGCTTAGTTACCCGATGTTTACCCTGGTTACGAACATCCCAGCTTGTGCTATGCGGTGCTGGGCATCGGCCGGGAGGTCGTTGATTGTTGGTTTCCCGCTGTCACACACACTGGTGCTGGCTGCCCAGCAGGAGACTAACAATCGAAAAATGGGCCTAGCCATTTACCAGCGAGCTGATTGCTGGTCGTTAGTGCATGTCACATGCAGCGGCTTCACTACGAGGTCGCTGCAACATCACAAAACCGGTGACATTGCAACAATATCGTTAGCGATGTCGTTGTGTGTAACCCGGCCTTTTGAAGTACAAGTGCTATCCATAAAAAATACAGACAGTATTTGCATAAAAAAACACTGCCATGTCAATGAGGCCTTATATTCACTATAATGATGGAATTACTTTTCCCAAGAAGCTTTGCTTGCTGTGTTTTTATTGTATTGATGCACTATATGAAGGCACACAATGTGTTTACAGCTCTAAAGTATGAGCCAAAGGGATTCTTAGCAGGCTGTGTATATTGTGCCAGTTTTAATGTGAGCATATTAGACGTGCATTTATAAGCCCGTATAATGGCCATTTATGCTGGTTCAGATGCAGATCTAATGCTAATAATAGGATCATAAGGAACAATGTATGAGACTGTTCAGGTCATTAAGTCCACAGCCTGGTTGGGCTCCTAACTATCTTTTATTTTTGCCTTGAATGATGGGGATTTTATAAACCCTCAGATTTGTGAATTGGGTTTCTGCCACAAAAGAGGTTTTGCTTATAGTAATGGCTATGTAAAAATATCACTTTAATGCCTTATTCACACACCGCTGTTCATCTGTATTCAAACTTAGGTGTGGTCCCAAAATACATAAGAGGTCTGAATCTTTAATTATAGTTTTTCTTCCTGTAGATTCCACTCCCTATTTTGACTTGCAAACACACTTGCTAAATACTGATGCACCGGGTTATATCCACATATTGAACTATAAAAAGTAGTGCAGTCAGTGTTAACCATAGCAAACAAACAGATTTCTGCTTCTCCTCTATGGAAAGGCAAACTGATTCCTTGGTATGAGCAACATTTAGCAATTTTTTATTTGCACTATGTTTATGTTTTTCTACATCATACCCTATTTAGACCAATACCAACATGCTCCAACTAGCCTGCCTATTTATACAAACATATTGTATTAACAATGAAACAGAGCAATGTCTTCTCTTCTGCTCTGTTCTGTTAATAGGGGTGTCTCTGGTAATGTCATGCTGATTGACAGCCGACTCACCACTGCCTAACTGCAGGGAGCCAGCTGTCAATAAGCATGACATCTGCAGTGATGCTTAATCAACAGAGCAGAGTAGAAGAGGAAGTGCTGCTCTGTTGGCAAGAGGTGAAATTAAGCTGTGGTTGTAGAGATTGTTACTGTGCAGAAGAGGCAAATAGTTACCACCTACCTGCCTATTAATTCTTAGTCCAATACCTACAAATAATAAAACTCCTGGATAACCCCTTTAAATCTGGGCTCATCCGGGATTATCATTTTTAATCCACAATACAAGTGCTATGGTGGAATGTTAGAGTTTGTTCACATATCCCACACTAAAGCTCTGTTCAGGATGACTCACTTTACAGTAAGGTTTGAGGGAAATTTATAGTCCATTTAATCCCTTTGTTCTCAGTGGTCTAGTATTAGTGCTGTTTTTTTTAACAGAAAAATGCATTAATACTGAAAGAATGCAATAGACGGTGCTCCTTCAAATAGTGCTGTAAGAAAAGTGCCCTACCAAATGGAAAAACAAATGTAGGTCAAATATTGGTAGATGTATCTTTATTTCTTTTATTGGGGGATTGGAAGAGGAATAATACCGTGCCTATGTAAACAAGCACTAAGAGAAAAAGGTTTGGTACCGTGTTAGCCAGTTGAGAAAATGTTGATTGCTCTCAGTGTGAGAAACAAGATACAAATCTTGTAGTTGTGATACCTTTTAATGGCTAACAAAAATAAAATAAATGATGTTATAGGGCGAGCTTTCGAGACGACTCAGGTCTCTTCATCAGGCATGGTATGACAAGATATTGAATGAAACTCAAAATATATGCATGCACAACTAAAAATGATTGGATATTTGGCTCAATAAACATTACAGGGACTGGACATTTGGCAAAACAAACAAAACTGCCTAGGAGAGCATCTTCAAACAGGCAGGGCCAGTGGTAATAAAGTCTTTAGGACACTAAATTATAAGAAAACCTGCTGTCTAAGATCTCCATGTCTTTGAACAACATTGTTTAGACGTGGTAATGAGCCATAAAGCCATCAGCAATGTTCAGCCCGTTCTGTATACAATTGAAGCTTCTAATTAGCTTCGATTCACACACTCTTCGGTGTTTTTGGGATTTGAAGTTACCTCTCAAGATTAAAACCTTCATATTGTCAATGTTGTGTCCCTGGCCAGAAAAATGCTCCGCTACTGGAAAATGGATTTTTTTGTGTGTAATTGTGTGACGATGAGACCTCATCCTTGCTCTTAGACGCTGTCCAGTCTCCCCAACATAGAAAGAACCTACTGGGCAAATGGTGCACATAATTAAATATACCACATTGGAAGAGGAGCATGTGAAACTCCCAGGAATCCTATAGTCCTGCTGTGTATTGGGGATCTGTATCCTGTCTCTAGTCTCTATGTGAGTACAGGTCTTGCAGCTCTTCACATTGCATGGATAAGTTCCTTTTGGTGTATCCGAGGGCATCAAACTTCGGACCATGATGTTCCTTAAGTTGGGAGGCTGCCTGTAGCACAGCAAGGGAGGGTCTTTGAATAATATTTTAAGTCGGTCATCCTTGTGTAAGATGTGGTGAAGTTTCCTGGCCGTTTTCCTTAGTAACTCAAGCTGTGGGTTGTAGGTCACCACCAGGGGAACACGTTGGTTCTCTTCTTTTGCTCTGTATTGGAGTGCTTGACTTCTAGGGATCCTTGTGGCTTTACTTATCTGATCATCAATGGAGGTGGGGTGGTAGCCCTGGTTTAAAAATGTCTTTTTTAGCTGGTTTAAGTGTTCATCCCTTTCCACTGGGTTGGAGCAAATACGGTTATATCTCAGGGCCTGGCTGTAGACAATGGATTTTTTTATGTGTTTTGGGTGGAAACTGTCCCATCTGAGGTATGTGGGACGGTCAATCGGTTTCCGATATACTGTTGTTTGGAATGAACCATCTAGAATTTTTAAGGTGGTATCCAGAAAGTTGATTTCTGTTTTTGAGTGGTCCAGTGTCAGGTTTATGCTGGGATGAAATTGGTTGAACTTGTCATGGAATTTTAGAAGTTCATGTTCAGTCTCAGTCCAGATTAATAAGATGTCATCAATGAAACGGAAGTACGCCAAGGGTTTGATGGGGCAGGAGGCTAAAAAGTCATTTTCCAGTTTAGCCATGAAGAGGTTGGCATACTGGGGGGCCATTTTGCTTCCCATGGCAGTTCCGGTGCGTTGTAAATACAGCTCCTCACCAAAAGAGAAAATGTTGTGGGTGAGGATAAATCTGGTGAGCTTTAGAACTGACTCAGAAGGGATCCCATAGGCTTCAAGAAACAGTCGGCAGGCTGTAAGTCCATCTTCGTGTGGGATGTTAGTATATAAGGACTCCACATCCATGGTGGCTAAGATGGTACTCTCGGGGAGGGGACCTATTGTAGAGAGCTTATTTAGAAGGTCCGTTGTGTCCTGTATATAGCTGTCTGTCCTCCTTACCAGCGGTTTAAGGACATTTTCCACCCACCCAGAGATTCTTTCAGTGAGTGTTCCCACCCCTGAGATGATGGGTCTCCCTGGGTTACCTGGTTTATGAATCTTGGGAAGCATATAGAAAACTCCCATCCTGGGATCCTCAGGAATTAAGTCCAGAAGGTTTGTGGAATCCGTACCAAAACATTTGATGAGTCTTCTCAACTCCCTCATATATTTTGGAGTTGGGTCCTCGTCCAGTTTGGTGTAGTATTGTAAATCCATCAGCTGTCTGTGTGCTTCTTTGACGTAGTCCTTCGTGTCCAGGAGAACAATAGCCCCACCTTTGTCTGCAGGCTTAATAGTGATCTCCCTGTTGTTCTTCAGGCTGTAAATTGCCCTTTTCTCTTGCACAGTAATATTAGATATTTCTGTTGTTTTTTTATCTAATATTGTGGATTGTACCAAATGTCTGAATGACTCAATATATTGGTCCAAACTGGTGTTGCGGCCAGGGTCAGGCGTCCAGTCAGAGGTTTTCTTTTTCCTTTGTTGAACTTGTGTTTGGCTGCTTAGAGGCCTCAAGTTCTCTTTATCATCAAAGAACTCCTTCAGTCTCAACCTCCTGAAATATTCCTCCATGTCACTACACAGTTCAGTTTTGTCTAGGGACTTTGTGGGACAAAATGTGAGACCTCTAGAAAGCACACTGAGTTCTAGATTAGTGGGTTTGTGAGATGACAAATTAATAACACAGCTGACAGTACCTGTGTCCTTCCGGCGGTTCTGCTCCATGCTGTTGTGGTTATGAGGAACGTGGCTGGTGTTTCACATTCTAGATCATGTAACTTATCCATCATGTAACCGTATTTGCTCCAACCCAGTGGAAAGGGATGAACACTTAAACCAGCTAAAAAAGACATTTTTAAACCAGGGCTACCACCCCACCTCCATTGATGATCAGATAAGTAAAGCCACAAGGATCCCTAGAAGTCAAGCACTCCAATACAGAGCAAAAGAAGAGAACCAACGTGTTCCCCTGGTGGTGACCTACAACCCACAGCTTGAGTTACTAAGGAAAACGGCCAGGAAACTTCACCACATCTTACACAAGGATGACCGACTTAAAATATTATTCAAAGACCCTCCCTTGCTGTGCTACAGGCAGCCTCCCAACTTAAGGAACATCATGGTCCGAAGTTTGATGCCCTCGGATACACCAAAAGGAACTTATCCATGCAATGTGAAGAGCTGCAAGACCTGTACTCACATAGAGACTAGAGACAGGATACAGATCCCCAATACACAGCAGGACTATAGGATTCCTGGGAGTTTCACATGCTCCTCTTCCAATGTGGTATATTTAATTATGTGCACCATTTGCCCAGTAGGTTCTTTCTATGTTGGGGAGACTGGACAGCGTCTAAGAGCAAGGATGAGGTCTCATCGTCACACAATTACACACAAAAAAATCCATTTTCCAGTAGCGGAGCATTTTTCTGGCCAGGGACACAACATTGACAATATGAAGGTTTTAATCTTGAGAGGTAACTTCAAATCCCAAAAACACCAAAGAGTGTGTGAATCGAAGCTAATTAGAAGCTTCAATTGTATACAGAACGGGCTGAACATTGCTGATGGCTTTATGGCTCATTACCACGTGTAAACAATGTTGTTCAAAGACATGGAGATCTTAGACAGCAGGTTTTCTTATAATTTAGTGTCCTAAAGACTTTATTACCACTGGCCCTGCCTGTTTGAAGATGCTCTCCTAGGCAGTTTTGTTTGTTTTGCCAAATGTCCAGTCCCTGTAATGTTTATTGAGCCAAATATCCAATCATTTTTAGTTGTGCATGCATATATTTTGAGTTTCATTCAATATCTTGTCATACCATGCCTGATGAAGAGACCTGAGTCGTCTCGAAAGCTCGCCCTATAACATCATTTATTTTATTTTTGTTAGCCATTAAAAGGTATCACAACTACAAGATTTGTATCTTGTTTCTCACACTGAGAGCAATCAACAAGCACTAAGAGACATAGGTTTTATCCAAAGCAAAGAAATACATGATCTGCAACCAAAAAAAACATTGTGAAATTTAATATGAACAGAAAAGCATATATATTCAGATACGAGAAAAGTACTTTACCCGGGTTTGTGCCATCAATCTGCACTGCAATAGGGGGTTTACACTGACCATCTTCACATTCTAGATCATGTAACTTATCCAGACAGTTGACTTCTTGGGCGAGACACATCATAAAAGCTTCCTTAGAACAGCTTTTTGCTGGACACTTTTTGCTGACATTTGGGATGCTACAGCCATGTGCGAGATGTACCAGTTCTTCCTGTAGAGAAGATATAAGAGGGCTGGCTGGCATCCTCATGAATGTGGAAACATCTTGTCTGAGTTTCGGCAGCCAGTCGGTTAGGAGTGGTGTTAATGGAGCACTACTTTTTAAGTCACTTAAAAGTTGAGAGACAGCGCTTGGAAAATGGTAGGTAGTGGCCTCTGCTTGAGGATCCAAAACATTATAATTGCCCTGAGCAACTGTTCTTCCCAAAATGCTGATTCCAAGTTTATTGAGGATCTTGTTTCCTGGATATTGAGAAAGCACGTTTGGGTTAGAGTAAGACCAGTGCCAGGCATGGCCACCAATGAGCAGACCCCCACCTTCTGCCACAAACTGCTGGATTTTTTCAGCCTCAGCATCGCTGTATGATGTGCAGCAGTACACACTGAGTTCAGGAGTGATATTAGATACCACACATTGTAAACCTTCTGCCTGTAGAACTTTTGCAAAATTAGCTAAATTTTTAACACCAATTTTGCCTTGTCTTCCCTTATCCAGCCATGAGATTGCATTGAGCAAGAAAGTTTTGAGTTTTGCGTTGCAAAAATACCCTTCGTGTGTCCCCACAACAATACGCCCTCTGCCGTAATAGGCTGCACCAAAAAAACACTGATTACTCTTGGTTAGACCAATTGGAAATGTCAGAGGTCCATGAAGGAAAAGTTCTGAGGGGACACTCCCCCCACTAATATCCATGCTGCTAACACCTTGCATAAGATGCTTTAAGTCCGCTGAAAAGGTCACACTGTGTAAAACATAAAAGAAATAAAGTTGATATTATGTGGTTTTATTTGATAATCTGATTAATCAAGTAAAGATCTATATTATTATTTATTGAAGATAAATAGTAAAGAACAATGAATAGTACTTACTTTTGGTCAAATGGGCACCATGGCATTTTTTCATTCACCTTAAAGTTCCCTTTTTCTCCACGTTGACCGGTAAAATATATCCCAGCCACAGAAGTTATTTTGTTTCCAGGAAAATTACGCAGAACATTATCTTGCTTGTGGCATTGTGCCCAGTGCCAGGCTTGAGCTCCAACGAGAAGTCCTCCTCCTTCTTTCACAAAGGAGACTATTTCCTGTGCCTGATTATCACTATATCCATCTGTACATAGAACACTTAGATCTTTCTTCAGACCAGAGATCTTTTCAACCTTGTGTCCACAGGTGGTGAGCATCTTTTCCAAGTTGTTAAACTTCTTGTCAACACCAACTACTGCTTCTGAGGAAGGTTTTAGCCAAGTTATTGCATTTTTGATGAGGTCCATGAATTGGGGCATGTTCAAGAATCCCTCGTGGCCCATGACCACAAGCCGGCCCTTCCCATACTTGGAGGCAGCAATAAGAACATGTTTTCCAGGACTTACCATAACCGGAAAAGCTTCATCACCAGTCAAGAGGAGACTACAAGGCACAGCCTCCCCAGAGAAATCTACACTACAGATACCCTGGATCAGAGAACTGTAATCTTCATTAGCAGCCATTTTCTATTCTTCTATTCTCTGTAATACAAAATGTGCACTCTTTGTCAGCATTTAACCACCTCAAGACTGGGCCTTGTGGTTTTAGTACGGTAGTTATACAACTACATCTTGTTCAGAAAATAAACAACATATTTTTAATTATATCTATCATGTTATACTGGCCTAAATTTGTTATATATACATATATGTGTATATATATATATATATATATATATATATGTGTATATGTACACATATACACGGTGCTTTGAAAAATTATTCATACATTCCCTTTGAACCTTTATATATTCTTTCACGTAAAACCCAGAGATTCAAATGTATTTTATTGTCATTGTGTGTGATATGCCAGCACAAAGTAACAAGCATTTATGTAGTGTAAAGAAAATCATACCTGGCTTTCTATATATTTTAAAAATATAAACCTGAAAATTGTGACATGCATTTGTATTCAGCCCCCTGTAGTCTGATACCCAAATAAATAGAGTGACCACTTACCTCCAGGAGTCACCTAATTAGTAAATTGAGCCAACCTTTCTGTAATTTATTCTCATTATGACTACAGCTGTTTTGTGAGGGCCTCAGAGGATTTTTGTGAGAACATTAAGGAACAAAACACATCATGTCAACCAAGGAACACACCAGACAGGTCAGGAATAAAGGTGTAGAGAAGAATAAAGCAAGGTTAGGTTATAAAAAATAGCCCAAGCTCTGAACATCTCATGGAGCACTGTTCAATCCACCAACCAAGAATGGAAGGAGTTTGGCACAACTGCAAACTTACTAAGACATACAACCAAGCGAACATCCCAAGCATGCGTAGAACATTACTTACAGAAGTAGCCAAGAGACCTATGGTCACTGGAGGAGCTGTAAAGATCCACAGCTCCTCCAGTTGTATAATTCACAAATCTGGCCTTTATGGAAGATTGCAGTTTTTTGTACTTTGTAGATACAGGCTCCACCGTTTTGGGCTGTATATTTAGTCTAGCTTTCCATGAACAGGTGTTTAAAAAGTAAGGCCTCGGTCTTGCTCTATCCTCATCTTTTAAGGCCTGCTGTCACCTACAGAGGTTTAAAACTATAGATAGGACCATCCTGACTGGATACACCTTGTCACAATAGGATGGCTTTCCTGCTTCTTTGAACAAAATAATTTAAACTAAGTATGCTAGGTTATTTACATGTTTTACTATTTAGCTACTGCAGAGCATTTGTTCATTTAGTTTTTAGCCTAGCTTTTGTATGCTAATGACCACACACACCAACATGTATTCATTTAACAGTTGTTCCAGCCTTGGTTCTCTTAGGCTGGCTTCACACCATAGTTTGTTCCTGTCCATGGGGATCTCTTGTTTTTTGCAGGACCACATGGACAGGAACGGACAGGACTGGATTTGCTGAACTGGATGGCAACTATGACACCAGAGGATCCTATTTTTTTGCAGGATTTGTTTTTTTTTTGTGAGGAGTTCTGCGAGGAGTTGTAGTTCCTGAGTCGGCAATGTAGGGGGAAGGGAAGGAGAGAGGAGAGACAGGACAACCTATGGGTTAACACAAAAAGCAATGCAAGAGGGTTAACACATAGATGGGGTAACAAAGGGTTAATTCAGAGATACGGTAGGGAGAAAAGTGAGGAATCAAGGGTTAATTGCTGGGACTGAATGGGTTAAAAGCAGCAGAGGAGCAGGAGGTGGAGGAGATATTCAGACCTGTCTGTGCTGTTCTCTGGTGGCTTGTAGGTAGGAGGGGGGAGGCACAGGCTGGAATAGAACTGTACATGGCTGGGAGTGAGGGAGAAGCCAGGCATAAGAAAGTTAGAATTTGCTTCTGACCATGCTGAGTTCACTAAACTGGAACCGTTTCCCCGGATCTGTTTTTGTACAGGATCCGGCTCCATAGACCACCATGTTATGAAAAACGGACAGTTTCGGATCCAAAACTGTTCATTTGTGTCTGGTTGCAGTCTCTCATTTTGGGACCAGTATAAGACAGGAAAGAAACGGATCCTGGATTGAATACACAAAATTGGATGGCCATTTATGACCAATCCGGCTCCATAGGGCTACATGGGAGGCAAAAACGGATCCTGTTCTGTCTTTTTCAAAACGGACAGAACAGGATGCAAAAAATGTTGTGTACAGCCAGCCTTTCTATTTTGGTACTTTGTACATGCAGGGGTGTGGCTCTTCCTGTTTGGGTTGTGCATTTAGTCTATATAGATTTCCAAGGACAAGTGTCTAGGTCCTGCTTTGTCCCCATTTGTTGAGGCCGGATGCACTTAGAAAGGTGTTAGAGATAGGACCATTCGGATTGGGTGCTCCTTGTCATGATGGGATGGCATTTATGCTTTTTTTAAATAAAAAATTGCCAACTAATTGTCCTATATTATAAACATGTACTATTTCCTTATTTATGTACTACATTGTATTTGATCATTTTATTTTTATCCTAGGTTATCTTTATTAGGCTGGGGGGCGGGTCAAAGGACCATATAACATAGACTGCGCTCTCAGTGTAATGCACGGGGTGGACAGAAACTCCACTGACCCGAGCATCACAGCTTAATGAATTATGATACAACTGTCATGATGGTTGAGAGGAGATGCTGGCCACTCTGTATATTACAATGTAAGCGTCATCCATGTTATATGGCCGACCAGTGGCGGACCTTGTGCCAAGAGGGCACTGGTGCAGCAGCTGATGGTGAGCAGCAGGGGGTTGGGGGGGTGCTAGCGGATGTTGTCGAGGAGCGGGAAGGGGGGGCGGGTGCTAGTGGATGTCGGTGAGGAGCGGGGGCTATGGGTACTGCGGTTCCTACCTGCGCCTGGCTGCACAGTCCTGGGAGCCGGGGTGGCAGAGGAGAGGAGGGGCGGGATCAGCCAAGGGAAGCAGGAAGCTTCCCTCTGTTAACCCCCCTCTCCTCTGTCACAGGGTCATGGGGGTTGGCTGGGGGCCCCCATGCAGGTTTGAGGGGCCCCCTAGCCGGTTGGGGCCCTGGTGCACCTGAACCAGCTGCACCACGGTAGGTCAGCCCTTGTGGCCGACTGACTCTGGCCTTAAAGAATGGCAAGAACAAATACATGTTTGATAGCAGGCCATAAGAAGTTACATTTGCATGCAGCAAAAAGCCATGTTGGGGACACAGCAAACATGTCCAAGAATGTCCTGAAAAACTATGTGCACATCACCTTGAAAACACTATCTCCACTGTCAAACATGGCGGTGGCAGCATCATGTTGTGGGGATGTTTTTCTTCAGGGACAGGGAAGCTGATCAGAGTTGATGGGAAGTTGGATAGGGCTAAATACAGGACAATCCTGGAGAAAACTTGAGAGAGGCTGAAATAGTCTTGAGACTGGGGTTCACCTTCCTGCGCGACATTGACGTAAAACATACTGCCAGAACTACATTTAAATAGTTTACAGCAAAGCACATTTATGGGTTTGAAATTCCAGACGTAAATCCCATTGAGAATTTATGGCAAGACTTGAAAATTGCTGTTTACAGATACCTCAATCCAGTGACATAACTTGAAGCTCATTGGCCGAAGTGCAAAAGCTTCAACAGGGCTTCCAATTATTGCAAGTCTTTAATAGCATTGGTCTTTTTCTATAGGCCAAATAGACTTTTGGGGCCCCCTAGGCTCCAGGGCCCATGTGTGATTGCAACCCCTGCACCTATTGCAGTTGTGCCCCTGCCTGCATCCAATCTTACTGAGCTACAGCTATTTTGCAAAGTAGAATGTGCATACATTTCAGGCTTCAGATGTGTAAAGCTGGTAGAGACATATTCCAAAAGACTTGAAGCAGTATCTGCAGCAAAAAGTGGTCTACAAAGTATTAACTTGGGGGCACCTAGATACAAATGCATTTCACTATTTTCAGATTTATATTTATAAAAAAATAATAATAATAATACATGTCTGGTTTTAGTTTGCTTGTTTATTATACCACAAAAGACCACTAAAGTATATTTGAAATTGTATACCCCTTAAAGGGAACCAACCACCCCAAATGACCCCCCGGACTGTTAATATGTGTCCCTACACCCAGCACACACATTTGGGGCAATCGTTTTTACTAAAAAAACTGTTTAGTAGAAGCTAAGATATAGCTTTATGAAGTTTAATAAATTCAGACGGATGGGTGTTACCTAGCTTGTCCTCCTGCAGTGTTCGTGCCTGTCAGCCTCCTCTTCCCCCCTCCCTTCAGTGAAGCCCTTCTGTGCAAGCCGAAAATGAAAGGGGGCGGGGCTCCGGCATGCCACAATTTAGCCCCGCCCCTTTCATGACGTGGCCAGGCTCTTAGAAGCAGAGGGGTGTGCATAATTTATCAGGCAGCAGTAGACAGGCGGGGCATTTTCGGCTTGCACAGAAGGGCTTCACTGAAGGGAGGGGGGGAAGAAGAGGCTGACAGGCACAGGAACACTGCACTAGGTAACACCCAGTCGTCAGGATTTATTAAAGTTTATATTGCTATATCTTAGCTTCTACTAAACAGTTTTTTTAGCAAAAACGATTGCCCAAATGTGTGTGCTGGGTGTAGGGACACATATTAACAGTCCGGGGGGGGGGGTCATTTGGGGTGATTGGTTCCCTTTAAACAACAATTTACTTATCAGACACACAACTTTATTTTAGACTGACAGGGCTAGAAGCAAGGATTTGTTGCCACCTTAAGGCCCCTTTCACACTGGCGTTTTGAAAAAATGCAGCAGATCAGGCTAAAAAAACACATTTTCCGCCAGTTTTGGCAGTTGCGGCAGATGCGGCCGCAAAAAAAACTTGGTCAGCGGCGTTTCTTTCCATGGCCGCATCTGTCGCAACTGCTGAAACCGCACTTGAAGCGTCTGCCGTGCACTTATCGCAAGCCCCATAGACAGTGCATGGGGCTTGCTGCAAGTGTGCCACAGGTGCAGCCGTTACGCGGAAAATGCGGCAGATGCGTTTTTTGACCGAATCTGCCGCATTTTTTCAAAAACGCCAGAGTGAAAGCAGCCTTAGTTTAGTAATCCTTTAGTTAATTACGGTAGTTTATGATGTTAGTAATCCTTTAGTTAATTACGGTAGTTTATGATGTTAGTAATCCTTTAGTTAATTAGTTTATGATGTTAGCAATCCTTTTGTTAATTACGGTAGTTTATGATTTTGGAACTCAGTAAACATATTTGGGTGATATTCCACCTTTATGCATTTTCATCAATATCACACTCTGTGGACCCTTGAGGCAATAAAAGACCTTTGGAGAACACTTTAACATTTAAAAACATTTTTACTGTAACTGTGGTGAGCATATAAACTCCAGATTCAAGACAAACTGATTATGGTATATGACTACCATGAATAATGCTGTCAGCACTTTCAGCATTATGTATACAGCGATAAGGAAGACAGTGAGAAGCAAGCTATCTCTACTTTGCTGTTGGGAGTCACTGTGCCTGTCAGTCGACTCCTGCACCAGACAGTCTTCTGCAGACACAGATTAAAACATTATTTGCACAGTGATATGCAAACCGCCTGGACGTTTAACCCATTCACCCCTGGGTGATTTTTTGTTTATTGTTTTCATTTTTTCTTTCCCTTCTTTCTAGAGTAATAACTGAAACAACTGTTTTTACTAGAGTAATAACTGCAGCCTGGAGACTGGGAGACATTACAAAAACATAAAAGGAAGAGTTTGGAACCTCGATTTGCAGATCTTTACCAGGTCCAACTGACTACACCAACTTCTATGAAAGTTGATGGAGAGTCTACCTGAATATATGCTTCCCATTGTAACAAGTTCTATAAATGCTCAAAAGATACTAAAAGGGAAGTATTAGCCTGTGTCAAAGGACTGACAGAATGGGAAAGATGGAGAAATAGTTTTCTGTATCTTCTCCTCATTCTAGAGAATCGGATCACACTATGCTCATACTATTCAGAGTCTGTTCAGAGTGGGATTTACATAAATGACCCGATTTTCTTAGATGACATGGTCATCTGTACCAAGCCTTATAGTCATGTTTTTGTCACCATCAAATAGCATATTTGATGAATTATCCAAACAGTGGAATAACAAGTTTGTTAGGTATCATGATTTCACAGTTCAGGCATGAAATTATATTATTAAACACAATAGATACAAAGTATTTTTGCTTTGGGCAATTTGGAGCCTTTTGTGTCAAATTTCATAATTTTTTTTCTTTTCTTTTCAAAATGAAGAATGTCTGGGTATGCTTTTTTTCTACACACAATGTTAGGCAGCACAGTGGCTTTGCAGCAATTGGGGCCTGGGTGCCAATCCCACCAATGACAACTACTGCCAGGAGCTTGGATGTTCTTCCCCGTGTTTGTTCCCAGATTGGATGTTCTCCCCGTGTTTGTTCCCAGATTGGATGTTCTCCACGTGTTTGTTCCCAGCTTGGATGTTCTCGTGTTTGTTCCCAGATTGGATGTTCTTCCCCGTGTTTGTTCACAGCTTGGACGTTCTTCCCCGTGTTGTTTCCCAGCTTGGATGTTCTCCCCGTGTTTGTTCCCAGATTGGATGTTCTTCCCCGTGTTTGTTCCTAGCTTAGATGTTCTCCCAGAGTTTGTTCCCAGCTTGGATGTTCTCCCCGTGTTTGTTCCCAGCTTGGATGTTCTTCCCTGTGTTTGTTCCCAGATTGGATGTTCTTCCCCGTGTATGTTCCCAGCTTGGATGTTCTTCCCCATGTTTGTTCCCAGCTTTGATGTTCTTCCCTGTGTTTGTTCCCAGCTTGGATGTTCTCCCCGTGTTTGTTCCCAGCTTTGATGTTCTTCCCTGTGTCTGTTCCCAGCTTGGATGTTCTCCCCGTGTTTGTTCCCAGCTTGGATGTTCTTCCCTGTGTTTGTTCCCAGCTTGGATGTTCTTCCCTATGTTTGTTCCCAGCTTGAATGTCCTCCCCGTGTTTGTTCCCAGATTGGATGTTCTTTCCCGTGTTTGTTCGCAGCTTGGATGTTCTTCCCCGTGTTTGTTCCCAGCTTCGATGTTCTTCCCCGTGTTTGTTCCCAGCTTGGATGTTCTCGTGTTTGTTCCCAGATTGGATGTTCTTCCCCGTGTTTGTTCACAGCTTGGACGTTCTTCCCCGTGTTTGTTCCCAGCTTGGATGTTCTCCCCGTGTTTGTTCCCAGATTGGATGTTCTTCCCCGTGTTTGTTCCTAACTTAGATGTTCTCCCAGAGTTTGTTCCCAGCTTGGATGTTCTCCCCGTGTTTGTTCCCAGCTTGGATGTTCTTCCCTGTGTTTGTTCCCAGATTGGATGTTCTTCCCGTGTATGTTCCCAGCTTGGATGTTCTTCCCCATGTTTGTTCCCAGCTTTGATGTTCTTCCCTGTGTTTGTTCCCAGCTTGGATGTTCTCCCCGTGTTTGTTCCCAGCTTTGATGTTCTTCCCTGTGTCTGTTCCCAGCTTGGATGTTCTCCCCGTGTTTGTTCCCAGCTTGGATGTTCTTCCCTGTGTTTGTTCCCAGCTTGGATGTTCTTCCCTATGTTTGTTCCCAGCTTGAATGTCCTCCCCGTGTTTGTTCCCAGATTGGATGTTCTTTCCCGTGTTTGTTCGCAGCTTGGATGTTCTTCCCGTGTTTGTTCCCAGCTTCGATGTTCTTCCCCGTGTTTGTTCCCAGCTTGGATGTTCTCGTGTTTGTTCCCAGATTGGATGTTCTTCCCCGTGTTTGTTCACAGCTTGGACGTTCTTCCCCGTGTTTGTTCCCAGCTTGGATGTTCTCCCCGTGTTTGTTCCCAGATTGGATGTTCTTCCCCGTGTTTGTTCCTAGCTTAGATGTTCTCCCAGAGTTTGTTCCCAGCTTGGATGTTCTCCCCGTGTTTGTTCCCAGCTTGGATGTTCTTCCCTGTGTTTGTTCCCAGATTGGATGTTCTTCCCCGTGTATGTTCCCAGCTTGGATGTTCTTCCCCATGTTTGTTCCCAGCTTTGATGTTCTTCCCTGTGTTTGTTCCCAGCTTGGATGTTCTCCCCGTGTTTGTTCCCAGCTTTGATGTTCTTCCCTGTGTCTGTTCCCAGCTTGGATGTTCTCCCCGTGTTTGTTCCCAGCTTGGATGTTCTTCCCTGTGTTTGTTCCCAGCTTGGATGTTCTTCCCTATGTTTGTTCCCAGCTTGAATGTCCTCCCCGTGTTTGTTCCCAGATTGGATGTTCTTTCCCGTGTTTGTTCGCAGCTTGGATGTTCTTCCCCGTGTTTGTTCCCAGCTTCGATGTTCTTCCCCGTGTTTGTTCCCAGCTTAGATGTTCTTCCCAGCTTGGATGTTCTCCCCGTGTTTGTTCCCAGTTTGCATGTTCTTCCCCGTGTTTGTTCCCAGCTTGGATGTTCTTCCCTATGTTTGTTCCCAGCTTGGATGTTCTCCCCGTGTTTGTTGCCAGATTGGATGTTCTTCCCCGTGTTTCCTCCCAGTTTAGATGTTCTCCCCGTGTTTGTTCCCAGCTTGGATGTTCTTCCCCGTGTTTGTTCCCAGCTTGGATGTTCTCCCTGTGTTTATTTAAACACTCCAAGGACATACTAATAGGGGGGTTTATATTGTGAACCCTAAGGGCCCCGTTACACAGGGCGACATCGCCGCCCATAACAGAGGCGACGTGGGGGCATGGCCTATCGCCGGCGTCATCGCCCCTACGTCACCTCATGTGAAGGGGCGATGTCGCCGGTGCCTGGAGGTCGCCTGGTTTCAGAGCAGTGCTCTGAAACCTGGCGACCATCATGGGGCGATGTGGACACATCGCCCCATGTAACCAGGCACCGGCGACCTGTCTGGCGATAGGATCCCATTGTCCTGCATTGCCACTGGGGTTTCCAGACACCCCGGCGGCGATGCCGCCTGACAGATCGCCGGCGTGGGGCTGGAGGTGTCACCCTGTCTAAACGGGGGGCGGCGACGCTGGCGGGGGCGGCAAGAGCGTGCGCGCCCTTGCCATTCACCGTCGATATCTCCAGCCCCGTCGCCCCGTGTAACGGCACCCTTAGGGTACCTTTACACGCGCAACTTTTCTAGGAATTTCACTGGCAACTTACTGGTTGCAGTGAAATCATAGACACATTGTTCTATCTTGTTGCTGAGTACAAATGGAACAATGTCTCCATGATTTCACTGCAACCAGTAAGTTGCCAGTGAAATGCCTAGAAAAGTTGCCGCGTGTAAAGGTACCTTAATAGGGACAGTGAGGATGTCTGTAATATGCTATGGAATATATTGGTGCTATATTTGTAATAATTAATAGACATGTAAATGATATCTCACTTATTTAACATCTTTATTTTCATCTGTAATGATTTGTGTTCACACCCTATATAATGAGGCCTTTATATAGATCAAAAATTAAATTTATAATTAGGTTTCATTATCAATTGTTGTATAAATTATTTGAATAATTGTTTCAGATATATTACAAATGGATTTCTAAAATTGGGTGACATTTAATTATATAATATATGTAGACACACCCATAACGAGTTATAACTTATCTAGAAATATTAGGCTTCTTTCACATCAGCGTTTTTTTCTGGTACTTGCGGCAGTTGCGGCTACGAAAAAAAATGCTGCTGACCGCAACTGCCGCAAGTGCCGGAACCGCGGCAATACCGCACCTGCCGCAAGCCCCATAGACAATGCATGGGGCTTGCCGCAAGTGTGCTGCAAGTGCGGCCGTCAGGCGGCAGATGCGGTAAATCTGCCGGATCTGCCGCAGTCAGCGAAAAACGCTGACGTGAAAGGGGCCTTAAACAGGGTGGAATTCTGCGGCCACTTTAGACTTCTCTATAAGACTAGGTCAGATGTTATCTTGCACCAATCAGTGCAGTGTCTGAGCTGGGTGTGATCGCACCACAGACATCGGGGGCTCTAAGGTTGTTTCTCTCCTTCAGAGTTTTCTCCCACTTGTATATACAAAAATCGCTCCAATTCTCATCCAGAAAAGTGGAATGAGTGAAATGGTGTTCCATTATTCCACATGTTATGCGAGTACTATGCGAGTGTGCCATTTTTTCTCTCCTAGCATCAGTATGACATCCGTAAGGAATGTGTTTTTTTCTTCTCAGCAACTATTATTCTAAAATCATTTACAGGACCATTTATAGCATTCCAGGCTACAGAATGGTATTGTGTCTGTAAAAATGAATGACATACTGCTAGTCTGAGTGCCTCCCAAGATTTGTTTCTCGCACCCATAGATTTCCATTGGCGAGTCTCATGTTTTATACACAGCCATTCGTAGCTGATTACAGCTGGGGAAAAACTCGCAGATCAACACTGCCTTATTGAATAACATGGGTCAGAGTGCAATACGATTTTTTTGTTTGATTGCACTTGTCCATTTTATATGCAAGGGGAGTGAGGCCTCTGCAAAAGTCTATGGTGTGCAAGGGAAGGAGGTGTAGAATATACCAAAGATGAAGTGGACACTGAGCGGTGATGGTGATTCGCCTACGGTGACCACTCATACGTTTTATTAAACCTTGGTGGAGGTTCCCATAGTATTAGTAAATAATTGGTTAATTAGTATTATAATGATGTTTTTATATGTAGGACTGAGGCCATCCTTTTTTTTTTTTGTTTCATAACTGCAATTCCCAGAATGCCTTGGAATGTCATGGCTTAAGTAAAGAGGACATGTTGTAGGGGCATAACTACAACATATGCAGGAGTTGCAATCAAACCTGGTCCTGGAGGCCTAGGGGCCCCCAGAAGTCCCTTTGGCCAATGGAAAAAGACTAATGCTATTGAAGATGTACAATAATTGGAGCATTTGCATCAGGGCCCATGAGTTTCAAGTTCCACCACTGGCATGCTGTCACTTGTAGCTCCACAACACAACAGAATTAAAAACAATATTAAATGTTCTTCAATCATAAGGTTCTCCAGATTAATGGATATGAACCACGACTAAGACAGTTCTCTGTCGAAACGTGTCGGTGTTAGCACATACTGCCTGTATTAGATGGATGGCGTTTACGTTTGAATAAATCCTTATAATTGCAAGTTTATGAGTGCTGGATTTTTCTACATTATTATTGGTGATTGCCGGTCCAGAGACCAGGACTGTATCCGTGCACCATTTCCTTGTACTGGAGTACTACTATTTCAACTGGGTGAGCTGAACTTTCCTTTTACCTTTTCCCTGCTACCATTTTCATTTAGTTAGGGATCTTTAACTTTTTCACAACATGCACTGTACTTGTACATCACAAGTTGCTAGTGAATCACCCAGGGTTGTATGGGGACTCAGGTATCTGGGCCCTACTGTAGTTGGAATGTCACTGGTGGCCTGCCCAGACCCGTGGCCCGGGTGATCAACTGAAAAGGGGTTAGGGAATGGAAATAAAGTTTGTCGTGACGCCACCTGCAGATTCTGGTGATGGGCACCAGCACCGCTTCAGACCTCCGGGGGAGATGATATGGCAGCTTAGATGGAGCAGCTCCCTGCAGGTGGAGCTGAGTCTCCTTGTGGACCAGCACTGAGGGTGGTGGTGCTGGATGTGGAGATGATCTGTGGAGCAGTGCAGCAGATGAACAGACACACGGAGGCTTTGTCACTCTACATGGGTACTTTACTCTGTAAAACCAGTTCATATGGCAGTTCAGGTTACAGCACAGTCTATAATCCAGTAGCTGGTCGGGTAGTCACAGAGATTTACAAGGTCATTCAGTGGATTCCGTAGTATACTCTCTTCTGACGATCCCGTGTCCTGCTGCTAAAACTTGCCCCGGCACAGCCCTCTTGTATACCAGGCCCGTTGGGCGAGCTCAAACCTTGGTCGGCGATCCTGGTGAGGCTGCACTTTGTAGACAGGGAGTCAGGGTTGATGAACTGACCCGTGATGACCGGTGTAGACGGCTCAGGGGCTAAACACTCTGCACTGTATCCTCGGAGCTGGTACTCCGTTATATGGACTAGGGTCCCCCCGAAGTATGAGAGCTGATAAAGAAATCTGAGGAGTCATTATAGAGCTCCCTTGAAACCCTACCTGTGGCTGCTCATCAAAAGAGACCATGATTTTTGCTATATATAGCAATAATGTGGGATTGCTGCATATAGTACAAGCGGTTTTAGTCCTCTAAGGGGAGTATTAAAGACATTGAAAATTTAATTTTAAAAATATATATAATTTTAAAAATTTCACCACGTTTTTCCAATTAAAAATATTAGTAATACGGTAATAAAAAATTAAAAAAAATAAAAACATGCCGAATTCAGAAAAGTCTGATCTATCAAAATATGAAAGTAATTAACCATCGCACAAATTTTTTGACTGAAAAATGAAAATAATACGGGTTTTGGAAAATGACGACATAACCGCCCACATTTTATTTTTTTCTGATTTTTTTTCCACCACTAATATAAAATTAAAAACTTGCCAGGTTTGGTATTGCCCCAATCATACTGAGGAGAAGAATCATATTGTCATGTCATGTTTACCACACAAAAAAACAGTTCCCAAAAAAACAAGGTCAGAATTTTTTTTTTCACAATTTCACTTGGCATTTCAATTGAAAAAGTGTCAATCAAAAGTACAACTCATCCTGCAAAAACAAGCCCTCACACATCTATGTGGTCAAAAAAGAAGAAAGGTATGACTCTGGGACGAAGTAGCGGTAAAGATGATGGTGGAAATTGGTTAACCCTTTCATGACCAAGTACATATTGGTATCTCCTTGGTCACCTTCCTGCCTTTGATACAGGTTTACATGCTGAGCCTGCATCTTTCCCTGCCAACATGTGCCTCTATCGGCGACAGTAAGATCAGAAGTCTGCCCCCCTCCATGCTGGTAACCACTTAAATTTAGCTGTCACTCTGACAGTGGAGTTAACATGCTCTGATGGGGATCATGGCATTCCCCACTCCCATTAGCGGCCCTGTGACATGATTGCGAAGCGCAGATTGGTTGTCATGACAGCCAAGGGTCAGCTGATGACCTCTATTGCTGTCATGATGAACTTCCTGTGAATGTTGGCGCTCACAGGAGATGATCGATTGTGCTTTTCATAGCCGGGCATTAGCATGACTCTTACCACACAAATGATTGGATAGTGGCATCTTCAAGTACCCAAAGGGGACTAGTGAAAAATTACAAAAAAAAAAAAAAAAAAAAAAAAGAGGTTTTGAAAAAATATGAACCCCCACGAAAGTTCAAATCAACTTCATTTTCCCAATTGAAAATAAAACAATAACAAAAGATATAAAAATACACATATTTGGTATCGCTGCATTCAGAAATGCCCAATCTATCAAAATATAAAATAAATTAATCTGATTGGTAATTAAAAAAAAATTTAAATGCCAACATTAGGTTTTTTGGTTGCCGCAACATTGCAATAAAATGCAATAACAGGCGATCAAAACAAAACATCTACACCAATATGGTATAATTAAAAACGTCGGCTCAAGACGTAAAAGATAAGGTGAATACAACCCCAGATCACGAAAAATAAGAAAGTTACAGGTCTTGTAAAATAGAGACAAATGCGCAGTCTTGTTTTTGATAAATGTCTTATTTTTTTCACTAAATAAAAAAAAAAAAACTGTACATGTTTGGTATCTCCGAACTTGTCCTGACCTGGGGAATAATCAGGTCAGTTTTACCATATAGTGAACATAAATAATAAAAAAAAAACACCAAAAACATTATGCAATTGCAGGTTTTTTTCAATTTCACCCCACTTGCTGTTTTCCTGTACACTATATGGTAAAATAAATGATGTCATTCAAAAGTATAACTCGTCCTGCAAAAAACAAGCCATCATATGTCTATTGAAAGAAAAATAAAAAAGTTATGGCTCTTGGATGGAAGAAGGGGAGGAAAAAATGAAACACGGAAAATCGCCCTGGGATGAAGAGGGTTAGTGTAAAATAAAACACAACGTTCAAAAGAGTCACTTGTATTTCCGATATGATCATTTCTTCTGCATCAACATGTGAAGAGCTGTGCCGGGCGACATCTCAGACTTTCAAGAGTTCAGTATGTGATACGATGAATGGTTATACAGTGTGAACTAGTAGATGAGTAACGTAGTAAGATCTCCCATATCATGGCTGTTATCCCAGACTCCGCCGTAAAGGACTTATACTATTGATAGAGCATAAAACATACATACCTGTCACTGCAGACAGTCTACAAAGAACATGGAGATAGTGTCACACCCTCAATAGGAACAGATGTTATATGGGATCTGTCATGCACAGGGTTGGGATATATCTGGGTAGGTACACAGATGACATGGCACCAGATTACAACATCTGTGGAAACAAGGAAGTAAGTTTTCTTACTGCAGGGAGGAAACTGCTGGATGCAATGACAGCTGTTCCTATGAGCAGGCGCAGTAAGGACAATGTGTAATTCAGCTATATGGCCACTAGAGGGCTATAAACGTGCTAAGCGAACATCCAGTGCATGGCATGTTGTATTCATTTACATAAGTCACCTGTACCAATAAAGAGGTTGTGCCAAAGGAAATGTACATTTTATTTAATAGATCTTAGAATAAAAATAAGTTCCACAATTGGAAGTGTTAAAAAAATGTTTGTGTCCTGTGATATTCTTATAAATGTGCCCCTCTATAATGGATGTGTCCATGTGGGAACTGGCCGAATATACCAGTAAAATGTTCCTGTCCTGAGAGATAGTCTTATAAATGTGTCCCTGTGTAATGGATGTGTCCATGTAGGAACAGGCTGAATATACCAGTAAAATGTTCCTGTCCTGAGATATTCTTATAAATGTGTCCAAGTGTAATGGATGTGTCTATGTAGGAACAGGCCGAATATACCAGTAAAATGTTCCTGTCCTGAGATATTCTTATAAATGTGTCCCTGTATAATGGATGTGTCTGACCATCAGGAGCTGGTTGGATATACCCCAGCTCCTGGGCAGGGGAGGAAGTAAAAGAATATAATAATAACTAGATGGTGACCCGATTTTAATGCATCGGGTATTCTAGAATATGTATATAGTTTATTTATGAAGATTTAAGAGTAATGCAATGCGAAGCTGGGTTTAAATCCTGCGGCAATTCGCGGCCGGACTGCGCCTGTTGCTGATTGGTCACAGACGGCTGGCGCGACCAATTAGCAACGCAGGATTTCCATTACAGAGACAAGATTAGACGATTATATAGTAGATACCTACGGCAGTGCCAGTGTTCAGTAGTGTCGGTGCAGCGGTGTCTGTGCAGTAGTGTCGGTGTTCAGTGGTGTTGGTGTTCAGTGGTGTCAGTATACAGCAGTGTTGGAGTTCAGTGGTGTCAGTGTGCAGCAGTGTCAGTGTGTAGCAGTATCAGTGTGCAACAGTGTCGGTGTTCAGCGGTGTAGGTGTTCAGCGGTGTCGGTGTACAGCGGTGTCGGTGTGCAGCAGTGTCGGTGCACAGCGGTGTCGGTGTTCAGCGGTGTCAGTGTTCAGCGGTGTCAGTGTTCAGCGGTGTCGGTGTACAGCGGTGTCAGTGTTCAGTGGTGTCAGTGTTCAGCGGTGTCAGTGTGTAGCAGTATCAGTGTGCAACAGTGTCGGTGTTCAGCGGTGTAGGTGTTCAGCGGTGTCGGTGTGCAGCAGTGTCTGTGTACAGCGGTGTCGGTGTGCGGCAGTGTCAGTGTGGTTCACAGGTATGTGCTGGAGAGGCAGAAATCACAGGGATCCGGTGAGCAGAGATCATATAGATGACATAGATCACAGCAGGACAGCCAATCGGGTGGGGGCCCTAGCTGGGGGAGGTGGCCGCTCGGCGACAAATCAGTGCCACAGGATTTCGGTTACAGAGGGACAGACAGATAGACACGATAGGGCAATCATATATTAGATTTATAATAATATTTTTTTATTTATATAGCGCCAACATATTCCACGACACTTTACAATACAGACATTACAGCCAGGGATCACAGAATATAAGAGTATACAGACATTACAGCTGGGGATCACAGAATATAAGAGTATACAGACATTACAGCTGGGGATCACACAATATAAGAGTATACAGACATTACAACCAGGGATCACAGAATATAAGAGTATACAGACATTACAGCCAGGGATCACAGAATATAAGGGTATACAGACATTACAGCCGGGGATCACAGAATATAAGAGTATACAGACATTACATCCGGGGAACACAGAATTTAAGAGTATACAGACATTACAGCCAGGGATCACAGAATATAAGAATATACAGACATTACAGCCGGGGATCACAGAATATAAGGGTATACAGACATTACAGCCAGGGATCACAGAATATAAGAGTATACTGACATTACAGCCAGGGATCACAGAATATAAGAGTATACAGACATTACAGTCAGGGATCACAGAATATAAGAGTATACAGACATTACAGCCGGGGATCACAGAATATAAGAGTAGACAGACATTACAGAATATAAGAGTATACAGACATTACAGCCAGGGATCACAGAATATAAGAGTATACAGACATTACAGCCAGGGATCACAGAATATGAGAGTATACAGACATCACAGTCAGGGATCACAGAATATAAGAGAATACAGACATTACAGACAGGGATCACAGAATATAAGGGTATACAGACATTACAGCCGGGGATTACAGAATATAAGAGTATACAGACATTACATCCGGGGAACACAGAATTTAAGAGTATACAGACATTACAGCCAGGGATCACAGAATATAAGAATATACAGACATTACAGCCGGGGATCACAGAATATAAGGGTATACAGACATTACAGCCAGGGATCACAGAATATAAGAGTATACTGACATTACAGCCAGGGATCACAGAATATAAGGGTATACAGACATTACAGCCAGGGATCACAGAATATAAGAGTATACTGACATTACAGCCAGGGATCACAGAATATAAGAGTATACAGACATTACAGTCAGGGATCACAGAATATAAGAGTATACAGACATTACAGCCAGGGATCACAGAATATAAGGGTATACAGACATTACAGCCTGGGATCACAGAATATAAGAGTATACAGACATTACAGTCAGGGATCACAGAATATAAGAGAATACAGACATACAGACATTACAGCCAGTGATCACAGAATATAAGGGTATACAGGCATTACAGCCGGGGATCACAGAATATAAGAGTATACAGACATTACATCTGGGGATTACAGAATATAAGAGTATACAGACATTACAGCCAGGGATCACAGAATATAAGGGTATACAGACATTACAGCCAGGGATCACAGAATATAAGAGTATACAGACATTACATCTGGGGATCACAGAATATAAGAGTATACAGACATTACAGCCAGGGATCACAGAATATAAGAATACAGACATTACAGCCGGATCACAGAATATAAGGTATACAGACATTACAGCCAGGATCACAGAATATAAGAGTATACAGACATTACAGCCGGGGATCACAGAATATAGAGTAGACAGACATTACAGAATATAAGAGTATACAGACATTACAGCCAGGGATCACAGAATATAGATATACAGACATACAGCAGGGATCACAGAATTAAGAGATACAGACATTACAGCCAGGATCACAGAATAAAGGTATACAGACATTACAGCCGGGATCACAGAATATAAGGTATACAGACTTACATCCGGGAACACAGAATTAAGAGTATACAGACATTACAGCCAGGGATCACAGAATATAAGATATACAGACATTACAGCCAGGGATCACAGAATATAAGGTATACAAACATTACAGCCAGGGATCACAGAATATAAGAGTATACAGACATTACAGCCTGGATCACAGAATAAAGATATACAGACATTACAGAATAAATAAGATATACAGACATTACAGCCGGGATCACAGAATATTAGGTATACAGACATTACAGCAGGGATCACAGAATATAAGAGATACAGACATTACAGCCAGGGATCACAGAATATAAGGTATACAGACATTACAGCAGGGATCACAGAATATAAGAGTATACAGACATTACACCGGATCACAGAATTAAGGTATACAGGCATTACAGCCGGGATCACAGAATATAAGATATACAGACATTACACGGGATACAGAATATAAGGTATACAACATTACAGCCAGGGATCACAGAATATAAGGGTATACAGACATTACAGCCAGGATCACAGAATATAAGATATACAGACATTACACTGGGATCACAGAATATAAGAATACAGACATTACAGCCGGATCACAGAATAAGAATACAGCATTACAGCCGGGGTCACAGAATATAAGGGTATACAGACATTACAGCCAGGGATCACAGAATATAAGAATATACAGACATTACAGCCGGGGATCACAAATATAAGAGTAGAAGACATTACAGAATATAAGAGTATACAGACATACAGCCAGGGATCACAGAATATAAGAATATCAGACATTACAGCCAGGATCACAGATGTAAGAGTATACAGACATTACAGCATGGATCACAGATAGAAGAATATACAGACATTACAGCCAGGATCACAGATATAAAAGGGTATACAGTTTACAGCCGGGATCACAGAATATAAGAGTATACAGACATTACAGCAGGATCACAGAATATAAGGGTATACAGACTTACAGCCAGGGATCACAGAATATAAGAGTATACAGACATTACAGCAGGGATCACAGAATATAAGAGTATACAGACATCACGTCAGGATCACGAATATAAGAGAATAAGACATTACAGCCGGGATCACAGAATATAAGGGTATACGACATTACAGCCGGGGATCACAGAATATAAGGTAGACAGACATTACAGAATATAAGAGTATACAGACATTACAGCAGGGATCACAGAATATAAGAGTATAAGACATCACAGTCAGGGATCACAGATAAGAGAATACAGAATTCAGCCAGGGATACAGAATATAAGGTATACGACATTACAGCCGGGATCACAGAATTAAGAGTATACAGACATTACATCCGGGGAACACAGAATTTAAGAGTATACAGACATTACAGCCAGGATCACAGAATATAAGATATACAACATTACAGCCAGGATCACAGAATATAAGGTATACAACATTACAGCCAGGGATCACAGAATATAAGAGTATACAGACATTACAGCCATGGATCACAGAATAGAAGATATACAGACATTACAGCCAGGGATCACAGAATATAAGAATATACAGACATTACAGCCGGGGATCACAGAATTAGGTATCAGAATTAGCAGATCACAGAGCAATTACGCCAGGGATCACAGAATATAAGAGTATACAGACATTACAGCAGGGATCACAGAATATAAGAGTATACAGACATTACAGCCAGGGATCACAGAAGTATACAGCTTAACGTCAAGATATAAGTCAGACATTACAGCATGGGATCACAGAATATAAGAGTATACAGACATTACAGCCAGGGATCACAGAATATAAGAGGTATACAGACATTACAGCCAGGGATCACAGAATATAAGAGTATACAGACATTACATGCCAGGGATCACAGAATATAAGGAGTATACAGACATTACAGCCAGGGATCACAGAATATAAGAGTATACAGACATTACAGCCGGGGATCACAGAATATAAGAGTATACAGACATTACAGCCAGGGATCACAGAATATAAAGTAATACAGACATTACAGCGGGATAAAATAAGGAGTAATTTCAGACATATACAAAAGCCAGGGATCACAGAATATAAGAGATATACAGACATACAGCCAGGGATCACAGAATATAGAGTAAATACATACGAATATTACAGCCAGGATCACAGAATAAAGAGTATACAGACATTACAGCCAGGGATCACAGAATATAAGAGTATACAGACATTACAGCCAGGGATCACAGAATTAAAGAGTATACAGACATTACAGCCAGGGATCACAGAATATAAGAATATACAGACATTACAGCCAGGGATCACAGAATATAAGGGTATACAAACATTACAGCCAGGGATCACAGAATATAAGAGTATACAGACATTACAGCCATGGATCACAGAATAGAAGAATATACAGACATTACAGCCAGGGATCACAGAATATAAGAATATACAGACATTACAGCCGGGGATCACAGAATATTAGGGTATACAGACATTACAGCCAGGGATCACAGAATATAAGAGTATACAGACATTACAGCCAGGGATCACAGAATATAAGAGTATACAGACATTACAGCTAGGGATCACAGAATATAAGAGTATACAGACATTACAGCCAGGGATCACAGAATATTAGGGTATACAGACATTACAGCCAGGGATCACAGAATATAAGAGTATACAGACATTACAGCCAGGGATCACAGAATATAAGAGTATACAGACATTACAGACAGGGATCACAGAATATAAGAGTATACAGACATTACAGCCAGGGATCACAGAATATAAGGGTATATAGACATTACAGCCAGGGATCACAGAATATAAGGGTATATAGACATTACATCCGGGATTATAGATGATTCTTTCTGTAATGTAAAACAAGTTTTAAATAGACGATTAAATGTTTTTCATTACAGAATTAAGCAGCTGTGATCCTCACTGTAATGTCTGTATACACTTTTACTTCCTCCCCAACCCAGGAGCTGTGGTATATCCCACCTGTTCCTCCATGGTTGGACACATCCATTACACAGGAGCACATTTATAAGAATATTTCAGGACAGGAACATTTTTTAAGACATTCAATTGTGGAACTTACAGTATTTCTATTCTGAGTTCTTTTAATTAAAATGTATAATTGCAGATTGAAGAAAGAAAACCGGGCACTGGGTCCTATCTTCGGGCAATTATTCCATTATGTGGGTTTGCTCAGCTCAAGCACAAGTGTAATCAATACTGTCAGAAAGAAGAGCGGCACTCACCGGGTTGCAGGCATATGGATAATTTACACATGTGTAACCCAGATATGGACTGAATAAATTATCCATATGCCTGCAACCCGGTGAGTGACGCTCTTCTTTCTGACAGTAAAATGTATAATTGTTCATAGCACAACCCCTTTAAAACCACAATGCTTTACAGAAGTGATTATCACTGTTGCCAATGAGGCTCACAATCTAAATTCCTTATTAGTCTCTCATTGGAACAGTGGCATACCGCCAATGGATAATCCCAGCTGTCAACTGCCTGTTTGGGGGCAGATGTAACCTTTCAACTGCCTTTTTGTAAGGCTGGCTTCACACCACATTTTTTGGGATCCTGTTCTGTCCGTTTTGAAAAGGACAGAACAGGATCCTGTTTTGCCTCCCATGTAGCCCTATGGTGCCGGATTGTCCATAAAACGCCATCCGGTTCTGCCAATTCAGTCCCGGATTTTTTTCTGTCCTGTTTTTTCCAGGCCCCAAAATCGGAGACCGATTTTGGGTTCTGGTGAAATAACGGGACCAAACTGGACAGAAACGAATCTGGGGCGATACGGCGCCTATAACATGGGAGTCTATGGGCACCAGATCCGGGAAAAAACAGGATTGTTTCTCGGATCTGGTTTTAGTGTACTGAGCATGCTCTGCTCTGTTCCTGTAATTACACTTTAGCAGTGTATCTATATACACTGCTAAAGTGAAATTAAAGAAAGGTAAAATGGTGGATGAACTCTTAAGGAGAGAGACGCGGTGGATCTTCGACCTTCAGGGTATGACCCCTGACGGGCTAAACGAGGAATTCCTCTTCAAGGGCTTCTACAAATCCAGATAGGACTTCTTACTGGACTTTCTATGGCATTATCACCACAGATTAATTTTTATCTTTTAATTGATTTATCTCTTTCCAAAATTTTAACAGATCGTTTTTGTCGGTTCCTCCTACATATGACACCATTGGGAGCAGAAATCCCCAGGAACGACAGGGATCCATATGATGTATGGACTTTAGTGATGAGCGAGTACTAAAATGCTCGGGTGCTCGAAGCTCGGGCCGAGCATCCCGAGATACTCGTGTACTCGGCCCAAGTAACGAGCCCAATGTTATCCTATGGGAGACACGAGTATTTTTATGAAATGACTGCCGGCTGCCTGGAAAAACCCTAAAAATGTCACAAAAGTCTCAGAAGAGTGCTGAAATGACATGGCAACACCATGGGGAAGACCCCTGGAAGCATTTCTCACTCAAAAGTCACAGCTGTGAACAATGTTGTCCGAGTTTCACGCCAATTTTACGGAGTGTCCAGAAAACCTTCCAAAATGACACCAAAATGAATATTTAGGTTGGAAATGTTAAGGGCACATACCCAATAGTGAGATACAGCTGGTGTATGTTACTTTTTGTGATTACATAAAAGATTTTACGTGAAAACATTGTGCGGCACTCCGATGACCCTGACAAGAGACGTACATGAAGCCCTGTCTAGAAATAAAGTGCCCATTTTGAGGAACTGGGTCTATTGTAGTATCTTCCTTTGCAAGGGCAGTCAAAAATTGGGAGGTTCACCAATGCCCCTGGATACAGACATGCAGGATGGCCTGTAAACAAGAACTGGGTGTATTGTAGTATAGCCCTTTTGTCAGGGCAGCCAAAAATTGGGAGGTTCAACAATGACCCATGCTTACAGACATCTAGTAGGGCCTGTAACCCTCAAGTGGGTGTATTTTAGTATAGCCCTTTGGTCAGGGCAGCCAAAAAATGGGAGGTTCAACAATGACCCATGCTTTCAGACATGTAGTAGGGCCTGTAACCCTCAAGTGGGTGTATTTAAGTATAGCCCTTTGGTCAGGGCAGCCAAAAATTGGGAGGTTCATCAATGACCCATGCTTTCAGACATGTAGTAGGGCCTGTAACCCTCAAGTGGGTGTATTTTTGTATAGCCCTTTGGTCAGGGCAGCCAAAAATTGGGAGGCTCAACAATGACCCATGCTTACAGACATGTAGTAGGGCCTGTAACCCTCAAGTGGGTGTATTTTTGTATAGCCCTTTGGTCAGGGCAGCCAAAAATTGGGAGGCTCCTCTTTGTCCCTGGATAGAGACGTGCAGGAGGGCCTGTAACCCTCAAGTGGGTGTATTGTAGTATAGCCCTTTTGTCAGGGCAGCCAAAAATTGGGAGGTTCAACAATGACCCATGCTTACAGACATGTAGTAGGGCCTGTGACCCTCAAGTGGGTGTATTTTTGTATAGCCCTTTGGTCAGGGCAGCCAAAAATTGGGAGGTTCAACAATGACCCATACTTACAGACATGTAGTAGGGCCTGTAACCCTCAAGTGGGTGTATTTTTGTATAGCCCTTTGGTCAGGGCAGCCAAAAATTGGGAGGTTCAACAATGACCCATGCTTACAGACATGTAGTAGGGCCTGTAACCCTCAAGTGGGTGTATTTTAGTATAGCCCTTTGGTCAGGGCAGCCAAAAATTGGGAGGCTCCTCTTTGTCCCTGGATAGAGACGTGCAGGAGGGCCTGTAACCCTCAAGTGGGTGTATTGTAGTATAGCCCTTTTGTCAGGGCAGCCAAAAAATGGGAGGTTCAACAATGACCCATGCTTTCAGACATGTAGTAGGGCCTGTAACCCTCAAGTGGGTGTATTTAAGTATAGCCCTTTGGTCAGGGCAGCCAAAAATTGGGAGGTTCATCAATGACCCATGCTTTCAGACATGTAGTAGGGCCTGTAATCCTCAAGTGGGTGTATTTTTGTATAGCCCTTTGGTCAGGGCAGCCAAAAAATGGGAGGTTCAACAATGACCCATGCTTTCAAACATGTAGTAGGGCCTGTAACCCTCAAGTGGGTGTATTTAAGTATAGCCCTTTGGTCAGGGCAGCCAAAAATTGGGAGGTTCATCAATGACCCATGCTTTCAGACATGTAGTAGGGCCTGTAACCCTCAAGTGGATGTATTTAAGTATAGCCCTTTGGTCAGGGCAGCCAAAAAATGGGAGGTTCAACAATGACCCATGCTTACAGACATCTAGTAGGGCCTGTAACCCTCAAGTGGGTGTATTTTTGTATAGCCCTTTGGTCAGGGCAGCCAAAAATTGGGAGGTTCAACAATGACCCATGCTTACAGACATGTAGTAGGGCCTGTAACCCTCAAGTGGGTGTATTTTAGTATAGCCCTTTGGTCAGGGCAGCCAAAAAATGGGAGGTTCAACAATGACCCATGCTTTCAGACATGTAGTAGGGCCTGTAACCCTCAAGTGGGTGTATTTAAGTATAGCCCTTTGGTCAGGGCAGCCAAAAATTGGGAGGTTCATCAATGACCCATGCTTTCAGACATGTAGTAGGGCCTGTAACCCTCAAGTGGGTGTATTTTTGTATAGCCCTTTGGTCAGGGCAGCCAAAAATTGGGAGGCTCAACAATGACCCATGCTTACAGACATGTAGTAGGGCCTGTAACCCTCAAGTGGGTGTATTTTTGTATAGCCCTTTGGTCAGGGCAGCCAAAAATTGGGAGGCTCCTCTTTGTCCCTGGATAGAGACGTGCAGGAGGGCCTGTAACCCTCAAGTGGGTGTATTGTAGTATAGCCCTTTTGTCAGGGCAGCCAAAAATTGGGAGGTTCAACAATGACCCATGCTTACAGACATGTAGTAGGGCCTGTGACCCTCAAGTGGGTGTATTTTTGTATAGCCCTTTGGTCAGGGCAGCCAAAAATTGGGAGGTTCAACAATGACCCATGCTTACAGACATGTAGTAGGGCCTGTAACCCTCAAGTGGGTGTATTTTTGTATAGCCCTTTGGTCAGGGCAGCCAAAAATTGGGAGGTTCAACAATGACCCATGCTTACAGACATGTAGTAGGGCCTGTAACCCTCAAGTGGGTGTATTTTAGTATAGCCCTTTGGTCAGGGCAGCCAAAAATTGGGAGGCTCCTCTTTGTCCCATGCTTTCAGACATGTAGTAGGGCCTGTAACCCTCAAGTGGATGTATTTAAGTATAGCCCTTTGGTCAGGGCAGCCAAAAAATGGGAGGTTCAACAATGACCCATGCTTACAGACATCTAGTAGGGCCTGTAACCCTCAAGTGGGTGTATTTTTGTATAGCCCTTTGGTCAGGGCAGCCAAAAATTGGGAGGTTCAACAATGACCCATGCTTACAGACATGTAGTAGGGCCTGTAACCCTCAAGTGGGTGTATTTTAGTATAGCCCTTTGGTCAGGGCAGCCAAAAAATGGGAGGTTCAACAATGACCCATGCTTTCAGACATGTAGTAGGGCCTGTAACCCTCAAGTGGGTGTATTTAAGTATAGCCCTTTGGTCAGGGCAGCCAAAAATTGGGAGGTTCATCAATGACCCATGCTTTCAGACATGTAGTAGGGCCTGTAACCCTCAAGTGGGTGTATTTTTGTATAGCCCTTTGGTCAGGGCAGCCAAAATTGGGAGGCTCAACAATGACCCATGCTTACAGACATGTAGTAGGGCCTGTAACCCTCAAGTGGGTGTATTTTTGTATAGCCCTTTGGTCAGGGCAGCCAAAAATTGGGAGGCTCCTCTTTGTCCCTGGATAGAGACGTGCAGGAGGGCCTGTAACCCTCAAGTGGGTGTATTGTAGTATAGCCCTTTTGTCAGGGCAGCCAAAAATTGGGAGGTTCAACAATGACCCATGCTTACAGACATGTAGTAGGGCCTGTGACCCTCAAGTGGGTGTTATTTTTGTATAGCCCTTTGGTCAGGGCAGCCAAAAATTGGGAGGTTCAACAATGACCCATGCTTACAGACATGTAGTAGGGCCTGTAACCCTCAAGTGGGTGTATTTTTGTATAGCCCTTTGGTCAGGGCAGCCAAAAATTGGGAGGTTCAACAATGACCCATGCTTACAGACATGTAGTAGGGCCTGTAACCCTCAAGTGGGTGTATTTTAGTATAGCCCTTTGGTCAGGGCAGCCAAAAATTGGGAGGCTCCTCTTTGTCCCTGGATAGAGACGTGCAGGAGGGCCTGTAACCCTCAAGTGGGTGTATTGTAGTATAGCCCTTTTGTCAGGGCAGCCAAAAAATGGGAGGTTCAACAATGACCCATGCTTTCAGACATGTAGTAGGGCCTGTAACCCTCAAGTGGGTGTATTTAAGTATAGCCCTTTGGTCAGGGCAGCCAAAAATTGGGAGGTTCATCAATGACCCATGCTTTCAGACATGTAGTAGGGCCTGTAATCCTCAAGTGGGTGTATTTTTGTATAGCCCTTTGGTCAGGGCAGCCAAAAAATGGGAGGTTCAACAATGACCCATGCTTTCAAACATGTAGTAGGGCCTGTAACCCTCAAGTGGGTGTATTTAAGTATAGCCCTTTGGTCAGGGCAGCCAAAAATTGGGAGGTTCATCAATGACCCATGCTTTCAGACATGTAGTAGGGCCTGTAACCCTCAAGTGGATGTATTTAAGTATAGCCCTTTGGTCAGGGCAGCCAAAAAATGGGAGGTTCAACAATGACCCATGCTTACAGACATCTAGTAGGGCCTGTAACCCTCAAGTGGGTGTATTTTTGTATAGCCCTTTGGTCAGGGCAGCCAAAAATTGGGAGGTTCAACAATGACCCATGCTTACAGACATGTAGTAGGGCCTGTAACCCTCAAGTGGGTGTATTTTAGTATAGCCCTTTGGTCAGGGCAGCCAAAAATTGGGAGGCTCCTCTTTGTCCCTGGATAGAGACGTGCAGGAGGGCCTGTAACCCTCAAGTGGGTGTATTGTAGTATAGCCCTTTTGTCAGGGCATCCAAAAAATGGGAGGTTCAACAATGACCCATGCTTACAGACATGTAGTAGGGCCTGTAACCCTCAAGTGGGTGTATTAAAGTATAGCCCTTTGGTCAGGGCAGCCAAAAATTGGGAGGCTCCTCTTTGTCCCTGGATAGAGACGTGCTGGAGGGCCTCAAAACATTTTTCACATTGAAAAGATGCGGGTATCCTGTCTTTGTAATGCCCATTCAAAAAGAATGGGCGTAAAAATTAACCACTGGGGGTATAGCTGAAACTACAGCCAAACTATTGTAACGGTCATCATGGTGGCACATGAGGAGAAGGAGGAGCAGTCCAGCGAGTAGCCAAGGAATAGGAAGACAACGTGGTGGATGATCCAGTAGCTTACCCAACCTGGCAGGAGTATATGCAGAGCGAGGACAGCAGTGTACAGGGGGAGGGAGGCATAGCATCCCAACAGGCAGTATGAAGCAGGGTCGGGTACGCAGGCATAAGGCAGGCAACCGTTCCCCGGAACAACAACACGACACAAGGTGCCTGTGCAAATGTTAGGTCTTCCCGAGTCTGGCAGTATTTTCAGTTGGCTCCAGATGACTCTAAAAAGGCCATTTGCAACACCTGCCATGCCAGCATCAGCAGGGGTACGAAAAGTAGCAGCCTGACCACCACCAGCATGATCAGGCACATGTCAGCCAAGCACCCGACTTTGTGGAAACTACAACAGAGTCGAGGAGCGGTGCTTGCTGATGTCAGTGCTACGTCTTTGCCTGTTGTGCGTGCGAGCCAATCCCCTGTCCATGCTGGCCGCGAACAAGCCTCCGGCCCTGCACCTGAAGTTGCCCACGTACAAATTACACCACCATCAAGCACGTCCTTGTCCCAGCGCAGTGTTCAATTATCCATTCAGCAAACATTTGAACGCAGGCGCAAATACGCTGCCAACGCCCCACATGCCACAGTCCTGAATGATCACATTTCGCGACTCATTGCGCTATAAATGTTGCCTTTCCGGCTGGTGTAGACGTAAGCATTCCGCGACCTGATGCCGGCTGCTGTCCCACGTTACTCGGTCCCCAGCCGCCACTATTTGTCCAGATGTGCCGTCCCCGCATTGCATAACCACGTGTCCAACAGCATCACACGTGCCCTGAACAACGCTGTTTCAGCCAAAGTCCACCTAATAATAATAATAATAATACAGCTTTATTTATATAGCGCCAACATATTACGCAGCGCTTCACAATGTAGGGTTAGAGTACAGAAAATATAATACAGTAAGTAATTACAGTAGAGAACAAATACAGTAGAATAATTGGATACAAAACAATAGGCATAGAATCAATGTAAAAAAGAAAATACAAAAAATAAATCAAGAAATGAAGATGACCCTCCTCAAAAGAGCTTACAATCTACAACGGGATAGGGGTTGCACAAGGTACAGGGGCTTATTGCACTGATGGTCCAGGCATCTTGAGGAAATGGGGCATAGAACTAAGCTTACATGGATGGTCATTATACAGTCTGTGTAGACCTTTTTGGTTTGGTGGAGTTTGTAGAAGAGTAATGTCCAGAGGGATAGCCCACTATCTACAGTACAAAGGACTTCTATTAGGGAGTATGATAGGCCGCCTTAAAAAGATGCGTTTTTAGGGATCGTCTGAAGCCATGCAAGTTGTGGATAGTCCTGATTTCTTTTGGTAAAGCATTCCAGAGGTTTGGTGCAGCTCTGGAGAAGTCTTGGAGCCGGTAGTGGGAGGATGGGATTATTACCGATGTCAGTAGAAGGTCATTTGAGGAACGTAGAGCGCGAGTGGGGTGATAGACAGAGATGAGGGAGGAGAGGTAGGGGGGTGCTGCACTGTGAATAGCTTTGTGGGTGATAAGAAGCACTTTGAATTTGATGCTGTAGTATACGGGCAGCCAGTGCAATGACTGGCACAGAGCAGAGGCATCTGAGTAACGATTGGCCAGATGGGTGATCCTGGCTGCTGCATTAAGGATGGACTGGAGAGGAGAAACTCTGGTGAGGGGGAGGCCGCTTAATAGAGAATTGCAATAGTCAAGGCGGTAATGGATTAGGGCCACGGTGAGGGTTTTTGTTGTTTACAGGGTCAGAAAGGGACGGACTCTGGAGATATTCTTCAAGTGTAAGTGACATGAGCGGACGAGACATTGTGTGTGGGAGGAGAAGGAGAGATCGGTGTCAAACATAACACCCAGACAACGAGCCTGCTGCCTAGGCATTATCGTGGTGCCACAAACTGAGAGAGAGATGTCCGATTTAGGGAGGTTAGTGGATAGGTGGAGCAGAAGAAGTTCAGTTTTGGAAAGGTTTAGTTTCAAATAGAGAGTGGACATGATATTGGAAACTGCAGGTAGACAGTCATTGCTGTTCTTTAATACCGCAGGGGTAAGGTCAGGGGCTGAAGTGTATAACCACAGACACGTGGACAAGTGCTTGTGGGCAAGGCCGCTACATCTCCTTGACAAAACACTGGGTTAATATTGTGGAGGCTCTGACACAGTCTGATCGAGGGACGGAACACGTCCTTCCCACACCAAGGATAGCAGGCCCTACCTCTGTCAGGGTTTCACCGACACTCTACAGCTCCGGAATGTCATGCTCTTCAGCGTCCTCCTCCTCCTCCTGCTCATCCTCATCCACTGTACCCTCCACACCAGTCCCAAGCTGGAAGCACTGCAGCACTGCCTCTGCGAAGCTGCAACAGGCTGTGCTGAAGCTAGTCTGCATAGGTGACAAACCCCACAATGCAGAAGAGGTGTGGACAGCTCTGAAACAGCAGGCAGATCACTGGCTCACACCTCTGAACCTAAAGCCAGGAAAGGTCGTGTGTGACAATGGACGGAACTTGGTGGCAGCTTTGAGGCGAGGCCAGCCGACGCATGTTCCATGCGTGGCCCACGTGCTCAACCTGGTGTTTCAGAGGTTTCTAAAGTCATACCCAGAGCTGTCTGAACTGCTGGTAAAAGTTCGCCGTCTGTCTGCACATTTTCGCAAGTCACCTGCTGCTTCAGCCGACCTTTGCGGATTTCAGCGTCGTTAGCGTCTTACGGCCCACAGACTGTTGTGTGATGTCCCCACGCGTTGGAATTCAACTCTGCACATGGTTGGTCAGGATATGTGAGCAGAAGAGGGCAGTTGTTGACTACCTGCATCACCTAAGCCGTCGGGAAATGGTTCAAACTCCACACATAAACACCTGAGGAGTGGAGATGGATGTCCGACCTATGTACCGTCCTCCAAAACTTTTAGGACTCCACCCAGATGGTGAGCTGCGATGACGCCATTATTAGCGTCACCATACCACTACTCTGCCTTCTAAAACGGTCTCTGCTGAAAAACAAAGAGGATGCATTGCAGGCCGAGCGCGATGACTTGGAGGAAGAAACAGTAGTGGGTGTGGGTGAAAACACAGAGTCCAGCCTCATCTCATCACAACGTGCAGTGGAGGACTATGACGAGGAGGAGGAGGATGAAGACATGGAGCAACTCTCTGGCCAAATTGAGGATATGACATGCACACCAGTGATACCCTCGATTCAGCGTGGCTGGCCAGAGGACAGGGGAGATGAGGAGGAGGAGGAGGAGGACAGCATGTTCAGTCATCGTGTTGGTCTGGATACTAAAGTGATGGCTGTTAAGAGTCTGGCGCACATGGCTGACTTTATGGTAAGCTGCCTGCCTCGTGACCCTCGCGTTCAGAACATCTTGGCCGACAATCAGTACTGGTTGGCAACACTGTTAGACCCACGGTACAAGGAGCAATTTATGTCTGTCATTCCTGAGGCGGAGAGGTCAGCCAAAACGCAGCAGTTCCAGAAGGCCATAGTCACGGAAGTAGGCTAATCATTCCCCTCACAAAACGCTAGCGGCATAGGTCAGGAATCGGTGGACAACCAAGGCGTTCGGCCGAGAGGGGCGCAAGTCCAATCCGCCAAAGGTAGGGGAACAGTCTTTACGAGGTGGGACAGTTCTCTCAGCCCTTCACGTACCACAGCCCCTGAGGTGCGGGGTAGTGACACAAGAAATGCTAAGTTTGGTCAGATGCTGAAGGAGTACCTTGCCGATCGAACAACTGTACTGCGAGATTCCTCTGTGCCTTACAATTATTGGGTCTCCAAGCTGGACACGTGGCATGAATTGGCTCTCTACGCCTTGGAAGTCCTGGCCTGCACTGCCGCTAGCATTTTGTCACAGCGTGTTTTCAGTGCCGCAGGTGGAATCATTACTGATAAACGCAACCGCCTGTCAACTGAAAATGCTGACAGGCTGACTGAGAGCAAGATGAACAAGGGTTGGATTGGGCCAGACTTCACCACACCACCAACAAATGACAACTGAATTTAAATTTTGTAATGGGAATTTGCCATGTACCTCCACTGACCCATGGGTACACACTTCTGGACTTCCGAGTGTCCAAGTGTGGGATCAGTAGTGTCCGTGGACGTGCACTCAGCCAGTTGGTAGGAAGGAGGATCAGGTTGGGAAATGTGCGGTGCAGTATCACGGCTACTGACAATTGACCGTGTGGAAGACAGGGTGTTTGTGGAGGTGCCGATGAGACTTGAAGCATTATCCGCTATCCAAGTAACAAGCTGTTGACACTAGTGTTGGTTCAAGAGCGTAGTACTGCAGCGGGCCCCAACAATTTGGGACAGGACGTGTGAACGAGTAGATGTGCCACTTTCTTGTTGCGAAATTAGTGCTTGCACACGACCTCGGCCTCTGCCTGCACCACCATCACGTTCACCTCCTTGTTCCTTGCCAACGCCCTTGCGCATTTTGCTTGTATACTGCGACAACAGTCACAGGAGAGGATTTTAGTCCCTAACCTGTATCAAGGTATGACGTACAACAATCTGCTGACTTGAATGGTTTTAGGAGAGGATTTTAGTCCCTAACCTGAATAAAGGTATGACTTACAACAGTGTGGTTACTGTTGAGATGCCAAGAGTTAGGATTTTAGTTCCCTAACCTGAATAAAGGTATGACTTACAACAGTGTGATGACTGTTGAGATGCCAAGAGTTAGGATTTTAGTTCCCTAACCTGAATAAAGGTATGACTTACAACAGTGTGGTGACTGTTGAGATGACAAGAGTTAGGATTTTAGTTGCCTAACCTGTAGAAAGGGTAGGACGTACAACAGTGTGGTGACTGTTGAGATGACAAGAGTTAGGATTTTAGTTGCCTAACCTGTAGAAAGGGTATGACTTACAACAGTGTGGTGACTGTTGAGATGACAAGAGTTAGGATTTTAGTTGCCTAACCTGTAGAAAGGGTAGGACGTACAACAGTGTGGTGACTGTTGAGATGACAAGAGTTAGGATTTTAGTTGCCTAACCTGTAGAAAGGGTAGGACGTACAACAGTGTGGTGACTGTTGAGATGACAAGAGTTAGGATTTTAGTTGCCTAACCTGTAGAAAGGGTAGGACGTACAACAGTGTGGTGACTGTTGAGATGACAACAGTTAGGATTTTAGTACCCTAACCTGTATAAAGGTATGACGTACAATAGTGTGGTGACTGTTGAGATGCCAAGAGTTAGGATTTTAGTTGCCTAACCTCTAGAAAGGGTATGACGTACAACAGTGTGGTGACTGTTGAGATGACAAGAGTTAGGATTTTAGTTGCCTAACCTCTAGAAAGGGTATGACGTACAACAGTGTGGTGACTGTTGAGATGACAAGAGTTAGGATTTTAGTTCCCTAACCTGTATCAAGGTATGACGTACAACAGTCTGGTGACTTTAATGGTTTTAGGAGAGGATTTTAGTCCCTAACCTGAATAAAGGTATGACTTACAACAGTGTGGTGACTGTTGAGATGCCAAGAGTTAGGATTTTAGTTCCCTAACCTGAATAAAGGTATGACTTACAACAGTGTGGTGACTGTTGAGATGCCAAGAGTTAGGATTTTAGTTCCCTAACCTGAATAAAGGTATGACTTACAACAGTGTGGTGACTGTTGAGATGACAAGAGTTAGGATTTTAGTTGCCTAACCTGTAGAAAGGGTAGGACGTACAACAGTGTGGTGACTGTTGAGATGACAACAGTTAGGATTTTAGTTCCCTAACCTGTATTAAGGTAGTACGTACACCTGTCTGATGACTGTAATGGTTTCAAGAGAGGATTTTAGTCCCTAACCTGTATTAAGGTAGTACGTACACCTGTCTGGTGACTGTAATAGTTTCATGAGACGATTTTAGTCCCTAACCTGTATTAAGGTAGTACGTACACCTGTCTGGTGACTGTTTTGATGACAAGAGTTAGGATTTTAGTTCCCTAACCTGTATTAAGGTAGTACGTACACCTGTCTGGTGACTGTAATGGTTTCAAGAGAGGATTTTACTCCCTAACCTGGATTAAGGTAGTACGTACACCTGTCTGGTGACTGTAATGGTTTCAGGAGACGATTTTAGTCCCTAACCTGTATTAAGGTAGTACGTACACCTGTCTGGTGACTGTTTTGATGACAATAGTTAGGATTTTAGTTCCCTAACCTGTATTAAGGTAGTACGTACACCTGTCTGGTGACTGTAATGGTTTCATGAGACGATTTTAGTCCCTAACCTGTATTAAGGTAGTACGTACACCTGTCTGGTGACTGTTTTGATGACAAGAGTTAGGATTTTAGTTCCCTAACCTGTATTAAGGTAGTACGTACACCTGTCTGGTGACTGTAATGGTTTCAAGAGAGGATTTTAGTCCCTAACCTGGATTAAGGTAGTACGTACACCTGTCTGGTGACTGTAATGGTTTCAGGAGACAATTTTAGTCCCTAACCTGTATTAAGGTAGTACGTACACCTGTCTGGTGACTGTTTTGATGACAAGAGTTAGGATTTTAGTTCCCTAACCTGTATTAAGGTAGTACGTACACCTGTCTGGTGACTGTAATGGTTTGAAGAGAGGATTTTAGTCCCTAACCTGTATTAAGGCAGTACGTACACCTGTCTGGTGACTGTAATGGTTTGAAGAGAGGATTTTAGTCCCTAACCTGTATTAAGGTACTAAGTACAAGAGTGTGGTGACTCTAATGGTCACAGAAAAGCTTGGATTCCAATCTGTATCACCCTGCCTATATCCTCCTAGATTAGTCCTGAGAAGGACTGTTCTGGTCACTGGAAATCTTGGACTCCGATCTGGATCACCCTGCCTATGTCCTCCTAGATTAGTCCTGAGAAGGACTGTTGTGGTCAGCAGCAGTTTGCAGCCCTGATCCGGATCTACCTATGAGGGCCGCAAATCTGTCCCTAATCAGCAGCAGACACTCTCCCTACACTCACTGTCTGGATGGCTGTGTGCCGACCACAGCGCGCCGGGAGTTATAAAGGCTCGGTGACGCTGTGCAGGGCGGCCAATCACTGCTATGCCACAACTAACAGGGCTGTGGCATTGCATTGGTCTGTCAGCCAATCCCTGCACGTGGGCTGGCTCTCAAAAGAGCGCCAACATGGAGAGATGACGACCACGAGCACAGCACGAGTATCGCGAGATTACTCGGTGCTCGGCGAGTCGCCCGAGTACAGTGATACTCGTGCGAGTACCGAGTAGTGCCGAGCATGCTCGCTCAACACTAATGGACTTTATTTCTCATAAGAGAAAAAAGAAGTTTAACATACTGGATCTACAAAAATACCGGATTCTACCACTGTGAAGATCTAACACATGCTGGAGAAGAGTGGTCTGGATCCCTACCCCTTCTCTCCTTTATACGAGAGATTTATATAACAAAGAACTTTGCTACTTTGTTACTCTGTTTTATTGTCAAAATAAAGCAATTTTTCCCTTGGCTTGAGCTGAATATCTTTTTAGTTCAGCATTTCTGCCCATGAATTTATCTGTCTAATCCACTTCTTTCTATACAGGATTTAACCACCATATTACGACAGAGAATTCTGGTCCTGATTAAAAAGCTTAATATTTCTTTCCAAAATTAACACATTTTCTTATTTTTCACTAGGTGCCATGTAGTCCAGTAACGTTGTTTTTAATTGTTCTATAGTTGTATCATAAGATTCATTACTTATTTCACAAGCTTGAATCCTCTGTCTTTTTTGCAAGATCTTTCCCTCTTCTCCCTCCAAGATATAGGGAAAAGAAACTAGACGCCAAAAAACAAAAAAATCTTTTAATGCCATCTGGCCCTTTACATTTAACCCAATATACTACAGGATTTACATTTTTCGATAGTTTTATTATGTATTAAAATGTCCTGTGTGGACTTGTGTCACAGTGTTCAGTGTAAACATACAGATTACATATAACCCTCCCCCACACCCAAAGAAAAACACAATATCTATTGTATTATGGGAGAAATGGTGATCCCATAATTGTTACCCACACAGTACTGGTGTCACACTTAATCCTTATTGGGTTGTCTGGATACAGAGTCTCCAGACTAAAAGCCAAATAGGTATTATTGGTCCGGCTGTCACCCTTAGTCACTGTTGGTTCATATCACATGCGGAGTCCCCTAATTATAAGTATATGAGGTCAGGTCTCCAAGTGATCAATAAACATCTATTATCATACATTCAACATCCCTTTTGTACAATAGACGATGTATAAACATACGGTAATAGATAGTTTATGCAGATCTCACCAATGGGCCCCACATATATTTTGAGAATGGAGGTACTGTTTCTTTTCAAGGAGAATTCTAGCCATCTCTTGGCTGAGAGTGGCGCATGTCATGGCCTCATTGGTGGGATCCGTGAGATACATTTCTGGCAAATCTCGTGGATGTGCCATAATTGTACAAGATGAGAATACCAGATGATGTAAAATTAATGACTTTGAGAGCAACAGAAAAAAATAAAATGCATTAGTGTAATACACACCTCAACATCTGCAGAACATCATACTACACCCCTCAGTTGCCGCATAACATTATGATATACAGCTCAGCTGATGCAGAACCTCATAATACACACCTCGGCTATTGAAGAACTTTATAATACAGACTTCACCTGCTGTAGAAACTTATAAAACATAACACAGTTGTTACAGAATCTCATACTATACTCCTCTGGTGCTGCAGCCTCTCACAAAACACTCCACAGCTGCACCAAAACCTCATAATACCCATCTAAGTTGCTTCAGAATCTGATGCGACACTCTTCAGCCTCTGCAGAACTTCATACTACAAAACTCACCTGAATAGAACATAATAATCCAAACCTCAGCTGCTACAGAACTTCATAATAGGTAACCCAGATGCTGCAGAATACCATATTACACACCTTAGCTGCTGCATAACATTATAATAAATACCTCAGTTAGCACAGAATTTCATAATACATACCCCAGCTTCTGCAGAACTTCATAATACCTACCTCAGCGGCTGGAAATGTTATAATACACATCTCAGCTGCTGCAAACCCTCATAATAAACACTTCAGCTTCTGTAGAACCTAATAAAACATTCCTAAGCTGCCGTAATACTTACTTCCCAATACACACCTTGACTGCTTCAGAACAACATCATCCACACAGCAGCTGTTGCAGAACTTGATAACACACACCTTAGCTGCTGCAGAACTTAATAATTTACAATGTTGAAAAAGCAAACAGGAGGCCCAGCTTCCGGATGCATTAATCAAAGGAAATTTATTATATTTTAGGTCAGTATTTCAATAACCAATATGTATCAGGCAGGCATGCAGATGGTAAGAGAAGCAATTGGTGCAGCTACAGGCAACGTGTTTTGGACAGGACTCTGTCATTTGACAAGTGTAATGTTGTTATATCTTCTGCAGTTTGCTTGTTGTCTTCCCTGTTTGTTTTTCTGCCTAGTAACAGTGATGTAAGATAGAGGAGGAGCTGTGGCAGGAAAAGGGGGAGCTGGGAAAGGGAAGAGATTCATTAAATGTATGGCCGCTCGACTGAGCAGTTCAGCGTATCTGTGTGTGCTTCTGGATTCATCGTCATAGGTACTACAACACTACAATTGGCGACGAGGATGGGATCCATTCATCAGCTAAAGGTATTTCAATGCCACAAGATCATCAGTGCTCACCATGGCCTGTCTACCTGCATTCCCAGCTTTTGATGTGCATCAGTCCCAAGCAAACCTAGCAGCATGTTGGGATAAATGGCTGAAGCGCTTTGAGATATTTCTACAAGCCATGAACATAGCCGATGATACAAGAAAAAAAGCCAGGTTATTACACTATGCAAGGGAGCAAGTCTATGATATCTTCACTACTCTGCCTAAGGCTGGGTTCACATTTGCGGACCCCTCCGCAGCGTTCTGCAGAGGGGATCCGCAATGTGACCGCAGCGGCCGCCAGCTCCTATCTTTATAATGGGAGCGCACGGTGCTGCGCTTGACAGCGCATGACCGTGCGCACCCATTCACTCCCATATGTGATCTGTGCGCAGGCGGATGCTTGCGCACAAATCACACAGTCTTGTCCGCACCAGGAATACAACATGTAGCGTCCCTGGTGCGGACGAGACTGTGTGATTTGTGCGCAGGCATTCGCCTGCGCACAGATCACATATGGGAGTGAATGGGTGCACGCGTTCATGCGCTGTCAAGCGCAGCACCGTGCGCTCCCATTATAAAGATAGGAGCTGGCGGCCGCTGCGGTCACATTGCGGATCCCTCCGCAGAACGCTACGGAGGGGTCCGCAAATGTGAACCCAGCCTTATGCAGAGTAGTGAAGATATCATAGACTTGCTCCCCTGCATAGTGTAATAATGTGGCGCCCCTGCGTCCAGGAGGCCACAAAGGGAACTGCAGCCAGGCAGGTAGGACACTTGTTGTACAACAACACCCTCACAGCCCACACAACCCATGTACAGTAGATGGCAGCATCCAGCCCTGAGATTAGAGGGAACCGTAGTTTACCCGGCATTCCCAGATACCGACGGGGCACCACAGCTACACGTTAGGGCCCCTACCCCAAAGGACAGGCAGCTCAGTGACACACTGAAGGACCCACAGGGGCCCGAGTCACCGCCATACTGTATAGTGTCGCACAACACGAAGTAAAGAGAGAACGTCATAGCCCGGAAAGGACACAGAGATTGTGTGAGGGGTCAGACAGAGAGAGGCCTGGCTGCAGGGAGCAAAGGGAACCCGAAGAGGGAGAATGTGCCCGTGTATTAAGAACTGTACTTGAACTTTGTAAGAACTGTAACTGAGCTGTAAAGTGACTTGAAGAACTGAGAGTAAACACGGAAAACCCTGGAACTGCTTCCCTTGTGTTTCTGCATGAAAGTGATTCTCTCCATACAGGATACAGCCTGTCAGCACCAGCAAAGAGGAGAGATTCCTGCAGCGTCTGCAAGTAAGTGTGCTACACACTCCACAATAGACTTAACCCTTACTGCCCCGGGGAATACAGTTCTACCCACTGGAACTATACCACCTAAGTTGCCATTACATCATCCCCGGAGGTTCTGCAGCAGTGGCGGCCCCCATCACTGGCCGCATAAAGTGGGTGGCATCACGACTGACAACCCCTGTAAATATCCCCTTTTATTGCCGAGCCCGGGACACGGACCGGACCAGGACCACCCGTGACTTCCCCAGTAGCAGACCGGTCCAGTACCGAGTACCCCCGTCCCAGTGGGCCCGACAACCTGGTGTCACGAACAGGATCTACCCGGTCCAAAAGAATTGGACCCCGTGCGCCTAAAGTACGTGTTCTTGACTTTCCCTGACCTTAATGGTGGCCAGGGGAGACTAACGCCATGTGCAGAGGAGGCGTAACCGAAACTCCCATCGTGGGCCGGCCCGGTCCAAGGCGCGAAGAAAAGGACCCGCCCTGGCTCCCTTTAACTCCGGGAGAGCCAGCCGTCACTCTGAAAGAAGAGCCTCCGCCCCTAGACCCTCCTCCTAACAAGCCGGCAGGAACGAAGAAGGAAATCGTCATCAGGAGGGGGCGGAACGAGAAACCGGAAGAGAAGCAGTCGCCATTGCAGTACACGAGGACGGAAGGGGAGGACGCCCAGGAGAATGCTGCACCCGGAAGACCACAAGTGATCCCGGAGGGCCCACGGAGTGACCTGGTGGAGGAACCCGGCCGAGGAGAGACCCTGTGTGACCGCGGCGAGATGGCGGAAGGCGGAGAGCGTCCCTACGTCCAAGATACCTGGAGGGGTATACTGCGACTGCTGCCCCAGCAGATGACCCGTGTTCAGGAGCAGCGTACCCGAACCCAGATCAGCATGGATCACCATCAGCAGACCTACCAGACTGTAACTATGTAACCCGGCTGGGTTGGAGACACCCGTGACCGCATGGAGAGCGAGGGTGGATGCCGTACCGCAACGCTGGTGGATCTATCCGTGCCACATACTGCACCGCGTGCTGCCAAAAAAGAGACTGACCCACTAGGAGCTCTACCGGAGGGATACCTGGCGTTACCGCAGCCCCTGATTCCGGCACCTGCAACAACAGAGGTGAGAGGGGAGCAGCTCCGTTGCTGGTGTGAGCGAGATAAGAACTGTGAGGATATGATGGGCTTTGTAGGAGATCCCGGTGGCCCTGTAGAACTCGAGTTGTTTCCAAGAAAAAGAGGACCGCCAGCACTCCCGTGGAAGGTCAAGCTAGAAGAAAAGAAGGAGTGAGACCCGGATTCTGCATCCTGAAAGAAGAGGAAGACTTGTAAGTGTGAATAAAGTGTTTTCCTTAGTGACCCCATCCCATACCTGAATGAATGCTAGCATTCCCCTGTTTGTCTTATATGTTTGAAATGAACATTAGAGATCAAGGACAATGGCTTGATACGAACTCTCCCTTGTATATAGTTGAGGACCTTAGTGTGCTACCCTTTGGTTTTAAGACCAGTGTGCACATGAGAGCTAGTGCATGAGACTTTAAATCGTGAACTTTGAACTTTGACTGCTTTTTGAAACTTTTTGCACTTTTTCAGAAAAGAAGAATGTTTTTATACTTTTTGAAAGAAAGTAGAGTTTATAATGTGTGTTTTATAGCTAAAGAAAGTAAATGCGTTCTAGCTTTAGACCTGGCAAAGGTCTAGAAGGGTGGAGGAACTGGATTAACCCCCATGCATATTAAGTTAGGGAAAGCAAGTGCCTGGGGGTGGAGTAGCGAGAATCCAGGCCTCCTAAGCAGAAAAACCCGCGAGCTAATGTATATAATTAACTTAAAGTAACGTTTCCCAGATGGGAAGAACCAAGAATGCTTACTGTTTAATGTTGTTGAAAAATAAAATGTTTTCAGGAGGATCCATGACGGGCAGCGCGGGGACGCGCTAGTTAACTCCGGGAGAGAGTGGCGCCCCTGCGTCCAGGAGGCCACAAAGGGAACTGCAGCCAGGCAGGTAGGACACTTGTTGCACAACAACACCCTCACAGCCCACACAACCCACGTACAGTAGATGGCAGCATCCAGCCCTGAGATTAGATACTCTATGAGATTGAGGGGTGGTGGATTTGGAGGAGTGGGTTGGGCACACACGTAGTCAGGTGACTTGAGAGTAGAAATAGGAAGGGGGAGGAGGAAGGAGTTCAGTAGGCCCAGGGTGCCGAGCTGCAAAGACCAGAAGCTGAGGAGCACAGGCCAGAGAACAGCAGAAGGTTGAGCTAAGCTGAGTAGAAGAAAGACACACACATCCTGGAAGAGTGAGGGCATAAAGAGTGCAGAATCTGTACCGAGCCAGTGCGAGCCGGAGGAGAGAGAAAGCCTATCCGGAGCCAGATCCCCAGGAGTGTGAGAGGACAGAGAGGGACGGTGATACCCGGGCCCTAGAACTATAGCTGAAGCAACCGACTGCAGGCGGTGTAGCCCTCCTATGATACCGAGAGGAACAGAGAGAAAGGAGCCTGGTAGAGCCTCACACTTGAGGACTGCTGGAGGCTGGGCTGAGTAGAGTGTCGGCTCTAGAGGGATTTGCAGTTTACCCGGCATTCCCAGATACCGACGGGGGACCACAGCTACACGTTAGGGTCCCTACCCCAAAGGACAGGCAGCTCAGTGACACACTGAAGGACCCACAGGGGCCCGAGTCACCGCCATACTGTCCAGTGTCGCACAACACGAAGTAAAGAGAGAACGTCATAGCCCGGAAAGGACACAGAGACTGTGTGAGGGGTCAGAGAGAGAGAGGCCTGGCTGCAGGGAGCAAAGGGAACCCAGAGAGGGAGAATGTGCCCGTGTATTAAAAACTGTACTTGAACTTTGTAAGAACTGTAACTGAGCTGTAAAGTGACTTGAAGAACTGAGAGTAAACACGGAAAACCCTGGAACTGCTTCCCTTGTGTTTCTGCATGAAAGTGATTCTCTCCATACAGGATACAGACTGTCAGCACCAGCAAAAAGGAGAGATCCCTGCAACCTCTGCAAGTAAGTGTGCTAAACACTCCACAATAGACTTAACCCTTACTGCCCTGGGGAATACAGTTCTACCCACTGGAACTATACCACCTAAGCTGCCATTACATCATCCCCGGAGGTTCTGCAGCAGCGGCGGCTCCCATCACTGGCCGCATTAAGTGGGTGGCGTCATGACTGACAACCCCTTTAAATATCCCCTTTTATTGCCGAGCCCGGGACACGGACCGGACCTAGACCACCCGTGACTTCCCCAGTAGCAGACCAGTCCGGTACCGAGTACCCCCGTCCCAGTGGGCCCGACAATAACATGGCTTTTTTTCTTGTATCATCTTGTAATGAGGTGAGCAATTCAGACTGTATCATAGAAATGGATATGGAAATGAACTGTGCACAGTCCGCTACTGCCCCCTTGTGGACAAGTGCGGAAACAATCACGGAGTGTGGAAATCCCCCACCATCTCTTTTGTTTACCCAGGAAGTGAAAGGGCGGGAGAGCAGAGCAGATCCAGAGCTGAGCCAGGGGAGACCTGCCTGTGGAAGTCTGTTGAAAGAGGGCTACTTTGCTACACCTTGCCGGAAAAATCACCCCGCAGAAGCCCCCGTGACTGATCCTGGGCCACTGGACTTTGGTGCTGTGACTCTGGCCGCTCTGCAAAACCTTGCCCGCCGAGCACCCGGAGTGCATGTGCAGGGGCCGTGACCGACATAAGGGAGCCATTTGTACTGCCGTGATCTCCCTCCTGCTGCTCGGGGTGCCCCGAGACTGAGAGAGACTTCTGTGCTGCTGTGGGCCCCCTTCTGCTGCTCGGAGTGCCCTGAGACTGGGAGAGACTAACAAAGAAAGATTCCGTTACCTGCGGAAGGAGACCAAAGAAGAAGACTGAGGAGTTTCCCCCTTCAGCGCTGCACCGGGACCCGTCCTCGTGAGATCCCCAGGCCTGCGACGTGGGAGCGACATCTTCTTCTGTGATAGACTGGTACGTGATTTTAGGGAAAGTTAGGGAAAGATACTTTCATTGTTGTGTTTTTTTCTTTGCTTGCGGCGTACCCGGAAGAAGTGAAGATCCAGAGACTCTAATATATACAAGTGCGCATATAGTTCGGTCGACTGTGATATAAACATGTTTGCCAGTAAAGAAACGTTATTATCGGTTAAACCTGAGTATGGGGATTCTGTTCAGAAAGATCATACACACACACCCACGGCCTTACCACCGGTCGCTACAATCTAACCAGGGAAAACCCAGTACAAATGAAGTAGGGAGACCTTCCAAGACATAACAAGAAATTAGCTCTTTGTGAGGAGCCCCTATGCTCAGGTTAACATTATGCAGAGTCAATAGTGAATATGGGGATGGACTTAGCCAGCATACTACAGGAGAGGTCATGAGTCCGTGCAAACCGGGGATCCATCATGTTGTTTCCTGCCACCTATCCAAAAGGACAACTATACTCTCAGTTTTAATACCAATTACCTCGGTCAGTAAAATAAACTGAGAGACACATATAAGGGAAATATATATGTCCAGGTGGTAATCCTCCACACAACCCGATGTCCGAAATTACCTAACAACTTTGCTTAGGAAGCGATGGACAGGCCTTGATAAAAGGACCCTTATGACCACATAAGAAACACACCTCTGTCTTATGGCAAACCAAAAAGTATCTATGCTAAGAGGAAGCCCTTCTTAACGGCATGGGGTTATCTGCACCCGCAGGTTGAACTTCAGCTTTAGGAAGTACAATAGAGGGTCGAGTCATCATAGATATTTCTCTGATGTGTCTATAAATATGGATGGCAGGAGCCATAGTGGCATCTATGGTCTCAGGAGTTTCATATAAAAGCAGAGCACCTTTGAGCCTTTATGACGGACCCTGGCAAAAATAACACCTAAGGGCTGGGTTGTTTTACCTAGTCTCAGTGGCTCATCTCTGGAACTCAGAACAAAACTCCCCTGCTTGCTGATGTGATTCCACCAGAGCTAAGGGATGGGGTACTCAGACACCTGGTGATCAATTAGAATAGATGTTGATGTTAATGGTTGGGGTTAAAGGGGTTATTTACAGGGGATCGTGACGCCTCCTGTAGTGTCCGGTAAGATGGTACTGGCGCTGCCAGCCGGCCGCTGAGGTGATGGTTGAGGCAGCAAAGTGTGGTACAGCTCCCCACAGGTGGAGCTTTACCTCAGGGCAGCTATTGTGGTGAGACGGTGAGGGAGGGCAGTGATGGTAATGGTGGTGCTGCAGTTCTTACCCCTCTGCTGAGTTGCTGATGATGTTGAGCCCTCCGGGCTGTGGCGGGAAGAATAACAGAAACCAGTTCAAGTTTAACTCTGCTTTACTCGGTACCGGCTGATGGCATAACAAGACTCGGTACAGTTTGGTTTACAGGGTGGATGTTACCAACTCAGGGTTTCTCTTATGGAGTCTCTAGATGTCCTCTCTTTGTCTTTCAGGGATTACTTCTTCCTTTCTGTCTCTCAATCTTTCCCACCCTTGCAGAGCTCACCCGCCAGTCCCACAGTCTGTATCTAGCAGATAACGTTTGAGCCCCACCGGTCCGGATAGGATGCTCGAAAACAGGACTAAGAAAGCTTCCTTCCAGCACCGCAATATATGGCCCTTCTCTGTAATGTCATGAACCGGTTTTCAGTCCTGAGGGGTGAGGTACCTTGTGGTGCATACGGCAACCCGTGTCTATTGGGCCCGCAGCTCGTCGGCTTTGCAGTCAGGGTTGAACTCCTGGCTGCCTCGGCTGTCCGTGTTGCCGGTGCTCCCTCAACGTGACCAGCCAGCTCCTACCAGTCCTGGCCCGTTGCCTTCTGTCCTGGGTCCCCACTTAAAGATGGGGTACCCTCCACTCAGCTGGACTGCCAGGCCTGACCACTCTGTCTGCCTTCCCAGCACTGTCTGAGATAAACTGTCAACTGTCACTCTTCCTCTATCCTAAGCTCCGCCCCCACCTATCTGGGATCTACCAAGTACTGTTTCCCCCTACTCTAGGTGGTGATGTCCTAAGTGAGTGCAGAAACAGACTCCATAAGGTTTAAACCCCAAACTAGCAACTTACAAATAATATTACATTTTTATAATAAAGTGCAATACCACTCTGTGGCGCCTAGTCACAGGGGCGCCACAGATGTCCCTGCTGGAGCTTATGTAAGTGAGATTCAGAAAGGGGGACATGGTCAGGGTTAAAATAAACGAGGCCTAGGACTGAAAAAACTCATCAAACGACCTGAGCAACAGAGAGTTGGTCGGCAGAGAAAGGCCCAGGATTGGGCGTGTGGAGCCCACTGGGACGGGGTACTCAGTACCGAATAGGGGTACTGCTGGGGATATCACAGCGGTCTTGGTCCATGTCCCGAGTTCCGCAAGTGCATGGGGGGATATTTACAGGGGAGTTTGTCGTGACGCTACCAACGGATTGTGGTCAGGGTGACCACTGCTGCAGAACCTCATGGGATGATGTTGGGCAGCTGAGGATGTAATGGCTCTCTGCAGGTAGAGCTGGGTTCCCCGGGGCAGAGGTAGTAATAGTCTATAGATGGTGCTATGGATGTTGCAGGATAGGGGTAGTAGTAGAGATGATGGGAGTTTGTGAGAGCACGCAGGGTTTGAGCACAAGGATCACACACACTCACGGTTTTGAAGTTTTCCAAGGCTTTACTGGAGTTGTTGTTCAGCAAGTACTGTCCACACAGTCTGTACCGGGGCCGGGTTGCTCCCACCCTGTCCGAGTCCTCAGCTTCCCACTGCTGCGCTGTGTGTGTGGCCCTGCTGCCGCTTTAACTAGGCTGCTGGCCCTGTTTCTCCTCACAGGTACCCCCTTTTGCTAGGCAACTTGAATCTTTCCGTGTGCTTCTGACCCCGCCGTATTGCTTCGCTGAGGTACAGTGTAGATCTACAACCTCCACTATCCCAGTGTTTTCTGTGCTGCATGTTTCAGTCACAGATTCAGATCCGGTATCCGGTCTCTGCGTTCCTCTGGGGCGAGTTATGAGGTAACTCAGTCTCCAGATTTGTTTCTCTGTTTCCTAAAATCCTCTCTTCAGACCCTGGCTAGGCCTGGAAGTGAGTAGCAAACTGTGGAGGAGCCTAAGGCAGCCTCTTTACACCACCAGTCTTCTCTTCCTCAGTTCTCCCAGGAACTAAACTAACTCCAGCTGACTAACTGTCACTGCCACTCTGAGGTAAACAACATTACCTCCTCCCACCACTCTGCTCTTCCCCACTTCCTCTTGACACCAAAATATATAAGGGAGCTGCTTGAGCTCCCTCTTATGGCCTAGAGGTGCTAGTGCATGTGTACAGTGTTGTGTGGGGAGTTAACCCTTGTGATGTTACTACTGTGGCAACTTAACCCCTGTGGTGCCACAGGCGTCTCCGTGAAGAAGGAAGATCACAATCCCCACCTGCGGTTTCCCCCTCCGGAAGAGTGTGGGCAGAACTTCATGGAACTCAAAAGTTATCCTGCCCTCCAGAAAATCTATCTGAAAGCACCACTTTGGGTTCAGACATGGTATAGCTGGCTGGCACAGAACCGTGATCTGCTATTGGGGGTTGCACAACCCTTGCTCATATCTCTGCCAAATCAAGGGACATGCTCTCTATTCAATCCACCAGAACCTCAGCATGATATTTTGAATATAATACATCTACTAAAAGTTGACTTGTCAGCTTTCTTGAGACATTTCCTGTGTTCAGGGGCGTAACTACCGGCATAGCAGACGTAGCGGTCGCTTTGGGGCCCGGCGCTTGTGGGGGGCCCGGACCCAGCGCCGCTACGCTGCTATGCCGGTCAGCTACCTTGTGTGACCGTCAGGTGGGGGGCTGAGAGGTCACCTGGGGGGGGCCCGAGCTCCCCGGGGGCCTTGCTGCCTGTGTCTCCAGCCGCCCCTGCCGCGATAGCGCCGAGGCTGAGGGAGGACTGCTGGAAGTGACACTGTGACTTCCTGCAGCCGCTCAGCAGTGCCCGCCCCTTCACCGCTCTACCGCCGGGAGGCAGAGCAGGTAATTGTGCGGCCGGCAACCCCCCTCACCCCCTGAGAGATCACCTGGGGGGGGCCCGAGCTCCCCGGGGGGCCCTGCTGCCTGTGTCTCCAGTCGCCGCGACCGCCGGGAGGCAGAGCAGGTAATTGTGCGGCTGGCAACCTCCCCCCCGAGAGGTCACCTGGGGGGGGCCCTGAGCTCCCCGGAGGGCCCTGCTGCCTGTTTCTCCAGCCTCCCCGACCGCGACCGCCAGGAGGCAGAGCAGGTAATCATGCGGCCAGCATAACACCCCCTTTCCCCCCCCCGGTCCTCACCTAGGGGCCCCTGAGCGAATCTTGCTCCGGGGCCCGCAAGACAGTAGTTACGCCACTGCCTGTGTTCGCTATGAAATAGCAGTTTTAGAGTATCTTATCTCCCACGTTTATCTGCGTTGTTGTTTTTTCCCCTTGTGATTGACATACTGCGTAGTAAGAGAAATAAAATAATAATCTATTGTTTATCTTAATGAGGGCAATAAAACTTATTTTAATTTAGTACCACACCTCTTTTTCTTTAATGTATGTTGTTAAACACCTCATTTACAATAAGAATAGTAAGAATTTAATCAGATATTTATAGAGGGAAGAGATCTATGAAAAGACTCTTCAGAAATATTTAATGAATAATTCAAATTTTCCTTTAATTTGCACATTTTCTTCTATTTAGCCTTCTGCATGTTTAATCTACTTGTCTAAAAAGCTGCTTTCAAAATATAAAATTCTGCTACTATGCAAAACATGTGTAAAAGACAGAAATCATACATACTGTTCTTTATCCCAGAAGCAAAGGAGCTGAAATGAAAACACCAGTAATGATCAGGCTAAAGGAATGTGCCTATGCTAAGAATAACTGTGCATGTACCATGTTCCCCAGTTCACATAATCTAAGCAGGCAATTTGCCTGAAGATGATTACTGGTAGGCTTCCAAGTGGTAGCTTAAAGGGAACCTGTGTTACTGAAAATGGGATCTAATCTGCAGATAGGATATCATAGAACAGGGGGAACTGGTCTGATTAATATACCTTTTGTGGGGAAACTCTCAGCAAAAGTTGCATTTCATGTATTGAAATCCCTCGTGTTTGTCTGCATGAGTCCAGTGGGCGGTCTTTTTCAGTAATTGACAGCACTGTGACTAAGTGGTTAGCACTGCAACCTTGCAGCATTGGGGTCCTAGGTACATTCTGCAAGTTAAAAATGTTTGTACCATGTTAGCCAGTAGATAGAAAAATATCACAGACTGGACGCAGCTGCCGGCAGGAGTGCTGAACAAGAGCTCCTGAAAGCAAAAGCTTCTGGGGAGAACAAGTGTGTGTGTGTAAGGCTGCGTTCACACGCTGCGTATTTGTCGCGTTTTTTTACGTGCGTTTTTTTAAGGGGAAAAACGTGAGTAAAAAAAACGCGACAGAACAACTTCAATTGCGCTTTTTTACGCGTGTTTCTTCCAGTGCTTTAATGGGGCCTATGGAAGAAACGCGCGTAAAAAACTGGAAAGAATTGACATGTTCATTCTTTTTACGTTTTTTGCTCCAAAAACGATGCGTAAATTTATGCGATGTCTGAATGGCACAAAGTGACTGTCCATTCACTTTGCAGGGAAATGCAGACGCACATGCATTTTTGGAGCAAATACGCGTGTAAAAAAACGCGCCAAATACGCAGCGTGTGAACGCAGCCTTAGGCCCCTTTCACATCAGCGGTAATCGCTGATCGCGGCAGTTGCAGTGAAAAACCCACAACTGCTGCGATTACTGCATAACGGCCGCACTTGCGGGTCACTAGCGGCAAGCCCCATGCAATGTCTATGGGGCTTGTAGCAGGTGCGGTATAGTTGCGGTGTCGGCACTTGCCGCATATGCGGCCGTGAAAAAAACCCGGTCAGCCGTGTTTTTTTCGCGGCCGCATTTGCTGCAAGTGCCGAAACCGCACTTGTCGCACCTGCCGCACACTTACCGCAAGCCCCATAGACATTGCATGGGGCTTGCTGCAAGTGCAACGCAAGTGCAGCCATTATGCGGTAACCACGGCAGTTGCGTCTTTTTCACTGCAACTGTCGCGATCAGCGTTTACAGCTGATGTGAAAGGGGCCTAAGTGTGTGTGAGTGTGTGTGTGTTCTACAGTATGTTAAATTTAAATTGAGAATATCCTGAGACAGAGATACTAAGTGGATCAACCATGCTTTTAATAATAAAAGATAACTGTTAGGGGCCTTTCACATCAGCCTTTTTGCTGATGTGTGGCGGATCCGGCAGATGTACTGCATCTGCCAGATCTGCGGCCTAACTTTAAATAGTATCTTGTGTGGCATGCCGCACACACTCGACAATCATGTTAGTGACATTAGTCACCATGTCTTTCCTAAGTGTCGTTCCATGTTCCATAGGGATTCTACCCTGAAGAGTACTAGATGAAAAGCTTGGGAATTTAGTAGGGCAAATTTATGGCAGCAATTTATAAGGTAATGATTGGCACTGCCCTTAACAGAGAGAAAGTTATTGGAGTGAAAAGGAATGAGCGAAAATAGGAAGATTTATGGCCATTTTAGGGACAAAGGCTCTGCTCATGAATTACCCCAGGATGGATCCCTCTCTGGATGAAAGAATTTTACAAGAACAAACTGATTTATTTATCTTGAGCATGGATCTAATTACTGTACTACACTATTTATATCACAGTCAAGCAGGAGGAGGCCATGCTGGGCGGGTAATAGAGCTGGAGCGAAAGAGGCTTTAGATCGCTCTTCAGCCTCCTTGGCATATCAATTCAAACTGATCTTTCAGTAATGGGGGAACTAACTAGCCATGAAAGATATTGAAAGAGCTACAAGTTCATATAAATTATTTGTGATGAAACTGTGGCACCCCTGCGATAGATTTCCACAGGATCCACCGATGCAAGGAGGGAATTACACCTTGGATTGCACAGCACACCACTTTCCACCCCAGACCTGAAGGGGGAGCTCTACTGGCTGCCTTAAGTCAGTTCCCCTTTAAGAACATCCAGGCCTGAGGGGAGGAGTTAGTCAGTCCCCAGAGTCAGTCTAGAGTTAGAGTTGAAGAGATCTGGAGTGAGGAGCTGGTCGCTGGGAAGGATCCAGGCCCAGGACCAGGGACCACTGACTGCTGTGTTGCTCCCTAGGGAAAGGGTCGGAGGCAAGTGGAGAAAGAAGGGAACTAAGAAAAGGGAACCGGTTACTGCAGCCCTTTAGTACAACCGGACACTGGAGTCTGATGCTGCCAGCATTTAGTGCTACAGCAAAAGCCCAGAAGACTCAGAAGGAGTTCAGCCCTGAGGAGAGCAAGTAAGAGACGCTAAAACTGACCAAGCACAGGACCAGGGGCGATAGGAGAAACAGGGACCCCGCAGAAGGACCTCATTTTCAGTTTAGAGCAAAGCCCAGAGAGGGAGAAGAAGCGGTGGGTTCAGGCTCAGGCAGGACTTACCCCACACCACAGAGCACAAAGACAGAGGAGGCCTCATAACTTTCTAAGGTGGAAGTCCGAAGTTGCACCGGGGACCTGGTTACTACTCTGGACTGTACCTGTTACATTGTCACCAGTAAAAGGTAGCGAAACAATAATCCCTGTGTGTCTGTGTGCCTATCTAATCGCTGCAATTCACCGCTGTGTCAGCAAAGACTTAACTACTACTCCCCTCATCCATCCCCGCTGCCCTGAGGTAAAGCTCCACCTGTCACCTGAGGCACTTGGCCAAATTAACAATAATATAGAGAAAGAATTCTCCAAGTGGGAAAAGGAGATAGTTGCCGCAAAAACTAAGAAATATCAAAGAGATGTAGCGGACTTTAAGAATAACCGTTGTTTACCGGTGGAGAAATAAAAAGAGACCGGGGAGGCCAGATACTCCCAAACCACCAACTGATATTGTACCGGAAATAGTCACCGCCTCATCACTTTCCTCACTTGATGAGGAACCATCAGAGTCTGGTACAGTTTTCAAACCACTAACTAGAGCTGAAGCGGCAAAGGGCGGTAAAGATGCCAGTAAACGACCTCCAGTATCTCCGAAACAATTGAACAAGAAAGGCAAGGGCGGGAATTTGGAGGTAATTAACCTCTCAAAACATAATCTCACACCAGCCCAATGTGAGGTTCTTAAATTGGGGTTAACATTCGTACCTAATCAGAATTTTGACTGTTTTACAGTGATTAAGGACCTCCAATTGTTTCTGAGAAAACTGGTTCTACGCAGACTTCATGCCAAGAAAAATTGTGCCGACACAGTGCTCTCCGAGGTGGAGGAGGAAGCCATCGGACATCTGGAGGAGTTGGAGGATGACTCTACACCAGCTGCCACAGGTACGTTCCCTAAGTGCATCTACCCCAGATCCACCACGTTCCCCTCTTTTTCGCTTTGTCCACAAATAGAGATTTTTAACAAACTAGTCTGTCAAGACCTAAGAACTCTTAATATACGACCGAAAAGAGATAACTTGTCACATGTACAAAGACAGGCCTTGAAACAGATTAGTGAATTGAGTGGTATTATTATTAAACCAGCGGATAAGGGGGGGAACGTGGTGGTCTGGCCGGTGGAGATGTACGAGCGGGAAGCGTTGCGACAGCTGAGAAATCGCGAGTACTATGACTTACTATCCTCCAACCCCTGTCATAGATTCTCCTTGGATCTCAGGTCCATTTTAGAGAGAGCACTGGATCAGGGCATTATTCCCAAAAAAGTGATGGAGGGACTCCTAGTCGAAGAGCCAGTAATACCCACTTTCTATCTACTACCCAAAATACACAAAAATCCAGAGAACCCCCCGGGGCGTCCGATTGTCTCTGGCATAGGAGGGCTATGCGATACGATATGTAAATTTATTGAATATTATTTACACCCTCTGGTTGAAACTCTGCCCTCCTATGTCAGAGACACTTCGGACGTCCTGCGGAGACTTGATGGTGTGTTCCTGGATAGGGGGGTGTTGCTGGTGGCGATCGACGTGGAGTCCCTCTACACCTGTATTGGACATACTGATGGTTTGGCGGCGGTTGATTATTACCTTGGGATGTCAAATTGGGATTCATCTTTAAAGAGCCTTATCTTAGAACTTCTGGAGTTCGTTTTGTGTCACAACTTCTTCGTTTTCGGGGATCGGTTCTATCTCCAGCGGCGCGGCACAGCGATGGGGGCGGCCTGCGCCCGTCGTATGCCAACCTATTCCTGGGTCACTGGGAGGCGGGGGTGTTCGGCGGGGGGCAGGCCACCGCCCCCCATGCGCTGTGCTGGCTCCGCTACATTGACGACATCCTTGTCGTCTGGAGTGGAGCCGTCCCCGAGCTCGATGAATTCATCTCATCTCTAAACTCAAATAGCCTCAATATAAAACTCACGTATAAATGGGCGGTTGACGAGATTGATTTTCTGGACATCAAAGTCAAGGTCAGGGATGATGGTGAGGTTACCACTGACTTATATAGAAAAGACACGGCCGTGAATTCTCTCCTGCACGCCGGCTCCTCACACACCCCCTCTACCATCAGGGCCATCCCCGTGGGCCAATTCCTTAGGCTACGGCGGGTGTGTTCTGATGGGGGGGTGTTTGAGGGGCGGGCAGTGGAGATGAGAGAGAGATTTTTGGAACGTGGGTATAGCAGGAGGAGTATTAAAACAGGCTATCAACGGGCTAAAAAAACCTTACGCCGTGATCTCCTAGCTAATAAACCCACCAATGCATCTAATACTGATAATACCCCTGTTTTGAGATTTATATCAACCTACTGCAACCAGTGGTCACAAGTGAGGGGTATCCTTGAACGCCACTGGAGTGTCTTAAAAACTGATCAGTCATTGGCTGCACTTGTCCCCGATAGACCATTGATGACAGCAAGGAGGGGCAGGAGCCTCAGAGACAGGCTGGTACACAGCCACTATATAAAAAAACCACTTGCTCCGTTCAATACGGGGCGCCCACTTGTGGGCTGCTATCCCTGTGGCTCCTGTCTCTCCTGTAGGAGCAGCATTTTTCGTACCAAAAAGTTTGGTAACCATGATGGCAGCAGAGAATTCGATATCAGAAAATACATCACCTGTAGCACCACTTGTGTTGTGTATCATGCCACGTGTGGTTGCGGCCTTACTTATGTGGGCCTCACCACCCGTGAGTTTAGGCGACGTATAAGGGAGCACGAGAGAGATATTATTGCGGCAGCAGACGTTGAGGATGTAACAACTCTCCGTACAATCCCCCGACACTTTAAAAACTTTCACGATTGCAATCCTGAGACTCTTCGAGTCTGCGGTATTGATAGACTGAATTTAGGTATTCGGGGTGGAGATGCGAGCAAAGAGCTCGCGAAACTTGAGTGTAGGTGGATTGTGACCTTAGGCACAATGGCACCTGCTGGTCTCAACGAGAGATTGAGCTTTGCCCCTTTTCTCTAGTTCACCTCCCCTTTTTGAAGTAATCCCGGTTACGCACAGAGTTGTGTGTTTCAGATGGATTTTTTGATGGCTTTATGTATAGTTCCTTCTGGTGCCGCCTCTCTGTTGTTTTAAATCATGGTTAATTTCTACCTCAAAATATAAAATGTATTTTCTATACTTGAAGTATACTATGCTGCTGCCAGTGTCCAGGGGTCTGATCCTTTTCGTCCGCCCTGGTTACTCTGTTCTGATTTCTTTTGCTGTTGCGAGTTTGATATGTCCTGCATTGCTTATTTGCCAGTTAAGAGAGGCTATCATGGCACCTTGTACCTCATAGAGGATAGTCAGCTTTTTTAACTTTGCTCTGTTTTATTTGTCTATTTTAGCTTTGCACCTTCCCCCTTTCACGAACTGGCCTCTGTGTGAGCGATGAACAGCTGTGTTCGGGGATATAACTGGACATACACCTTGGCCTGGAGATACCGACAATAACTGTGGAGAGCAGATACATATGAAGCAGACATGAGGGAGGATTGTGGAGGCGCATTATGTGGATACACACTTTTTTGATGTTGATGATGTTTTCCCATTTTGCCTCTCCTTCCTTTGCTTATATACTTTCCACTTCGTTGTTACTATCGCTCTTTTGCCCCCTCTGTTGGTTCGGTCTCTAGGCCCGTGTGTTACCAAGATAAAATCCCCCTTTACTTGCCTCCTTTGGATAAATGAATGATCGTATTATAATACTACAAATCCAGGAGAGGGGCAAGAAAGAGCTCCTCTTGCCCTTCTCCAAAATGGCGATTAGCAGCGTGCGCATGCGCGCCGGACCGCCGGAAGTTTGCGGTGACGGGGACCTCCATAATGGTTGCGCCCGGATGTGACGTTACGGGAATCTTTTCTCCCGACCACAGCGCACCCAGGAGAGCCCTCCCCGCCGCTTTACTTCCGGCGTAATGGCGTGTCATGCAGCCGAACAAGCTGCAGCTGTCACTCGCTCCCCTATATAGGCCAGCTACTTAGAGCACTGAGCACCACTCGCCCCTTGATAAAGCCGGACGCGAAACACGTGTCGGGGCCCTTGAGACGAGGGTAGGAGAGCACTGGACCCCGTAACTACACCCATGGGTAAGACTTAGTTGGATAGCCTGGAGCTTTGATTTCACATCTAGGTGACACCAATCTACCTGCCTTCTGGCTGGTAGTGGTCCCTATTAGAGCACTCGCTTCCTTCATTAGGTACCAGGGTGAGGGCACTGTCCATCTGCATCTCCTGCTTTCCTCTCTCACCTCCCTCTCCAACACTATTCCTATTTACTTCTTGACTGTTGCCTGTTTTTGTACCACCAGTAACTTTATTAAAATCACTTTTGTATCGCAAAATTGAGTGTGGACATTCGGGTAATTTAATCTAGAGCACAAAAACATCTTCTCTCGCTTTCTTTAAATGGTCTATATTGATGTGTGCTCAGTAGTATGACTGTTCCTGGTTCCTTATGTTTATATGTTTATAGTATACTGTGTCTTTTCACAGCTCTTTCTAAAGGACCTATGGACTATAAAGCCCGCGAAAAAGCGTGGCTATCACAGCTGGATAAAGTGTTCGGTACAGAGGGAGGAGGAGTGGTGCCACCAGCTGACGTTCGGGTTGGCCATGCACTCGCTGGTAATGTGAAGGCCCTGCTGCACCGGAGGACTCGCCTCTGGTGGAACAGGGCCTTTATGCAGAGATATACTGACAAAGGTCTTGTACCCAGGGGTCTCAGAATACAGGTGTTCCCTTCATTTAGTGTGATTGATGAAGAGTTTAAGAACAGTTGGGAATCCCTGGCGACCGACTGTTCCCTGGGGTTCATGGACCTATTGATTGAGTCCAACAGTAAGGCGATCGAAGAGATTGAGAAAGAAATTGAGACTGTGAGAGTTAAACTGGCGGACGAGCTGTCACCTGAGGCACTTGGCCAAATTAACAATAATATAGAGAAAGAATTCTCCAAGTGGGAAAAGGAGATAGTTGCCGCAAAAACTAAGAAATATCAAAGAGATGTAGCGGACTTTAAGAATAACCGTGTCTACCGGTGGAGAAATAAAAAGAGACCGGGGAGGCCAGATACTCCCAAACCACCAACTGATATTGTACCGGAAATAGTCACCGCCTCATCACTTTCCTCACTTGATGAGGAACCATCAGAGTCTGGTACAGTTTTCAAACCACTAACTAGAGCTGAAGCGGCAAAGGGCGGTAAAGATGCCAGTAAACGACCTCCAGTATCTCCGAAACAATTGAACAAGAAAGGCAAGGGCGGGAATTTGGAGGTAATTAACCTCTCAAAACATAATCTCACACCAGCCCAATGTGAGGTTCTTAAATTGGGGTTAACATTCGTACCTAATCAGAATTTTGACTGTTTTACAGTGATTAAGGACCTCCAATTGTTTCTGAGAAAACTGGTTCTACGCAGACTTCATGCCAAGAAAAATTGTGCCAACACAGTGCTCTCCGAGGTGGAGGAGGAAGCCATCGGACATCTGGAGGAGTTGGAGGATGACTCTACACCAGCTGCCACAGGTACGTTCCCTAAGTGCATCTACCCCAGATCCACCACGTTCCCCTCTTTTTCGCTTTGTCCACAAATAGAGATTTTTAACAAACTAGTCTGTCAAGACCTAAGAACTCTTAATATACGACCGAAAAGAGATAACTTGTCACATGTACAAAGACAGGCCTTGAAACAGATTAGTGAATTGAGTGGTATTATTATTAAACCAGCGGATAAGGGGGGGAACGTGGTGGTCTGGCCGGTGGAGATGTACGAGCGGGAAGCGTTGCGACAGCTGAGAAATCGCGAGTACTATGACTTACTATCCTCCAACCCCTGTCATAGATTCTCCTTGGATCTCAGGTCCATTTTAGAGAGAGCACTGGATCAGGGCATTATTCCCAAAAAAGTGATGGAGGGACTCCTAGTCGAAGAGCCAGTAATACCCACTTTCTATCTACTACCCAAAATACACAAAAATCCAGAGAACCCCCCGGGGCGTCCGATTGTCTCTGGCATAGGAGGGCTATGCGATACGATATGTAAATTTATTGAATATTATTTACACCCTCTGGTTGAAACTCTGCCCTCCTATGTCAGAGACACTTCGGACGTCCTGCGGAGACTTGATGGTGTGTTCCTGGATAGGGGGGTGTTGCTGGTGGCGATCGACGTGGAGTCCCTCTACACCTGTATTGGACATACTGATGGTTTGGCGGCGGTTGATTATTACCTTGGGATGTCAAATTGGGATTCATCTTTAAAGAGCCTTATCTTAGAACTTCTGGAGTTCGTTTTGTGTCACAACTTCTTCGTTTTCGGGGATCGGTTCTATCTCCAGCGGCGCGGCACAGCGATGGGGGCGGCCTGCGCCCCGTCGTATGCCAACCTATTCCTGGGTCACTGGGAGGCGGGGGTGTTCGGCGGGGGGCAGGCCACCGCCCCCATGCGCTGTGCTGGCTCCGCTACATTGACGACATCCTTGTCGTCTGGAGTGGAGCCGTCCCCGAGCTCGATGAATTCATCTCATCTCTAAACTCAAATAGCCTCAATATAAAACTCACGTATAAATGGGCGGTTGACGAGATTGATTTTCTGGACATCAAAGTCAAGGTCAGGGATGATGGTGAGGTTACCACTGACTTATATAGAAAAGACACGGCCGTGAATTCTCTCCTGCACGCCGGCTCCTCACACACCCCCTCTACCATCAGGGCCATCCCCGTGGGCCAATTCCTTAGGCTACGGCGGGTGTGTTCTGATGGGGGGGTGTTTGAGGGGCGGGCAGTGGAGATGAGAGAGAGATTTTTGGAACGTGGGTATAGCAGGAGGAGTATTAAAACAGGCTATCAACGGGCTAAAAAAACCTTACGCCGTGATCTCCTAGCTAATAAACCCACCAATGCATCTAATACTGATAATACCCCTGTTTTGAGATTTATATCAACCTACTGCAACCAGTGGTCACAAGTGAGGGGTATCCTTGAACGCCACTGGAGTGTCTTAAAAACTGATCAGTCATTGGCTGCACTTGTCCCCGATAGACCATTGATGACAGCAAGGAGGGGCAGGAGCCTCAGAGACAGGCTGGTACACAGCCACTATATAAAAAAACCACTTGCTCCGTTCAATACGGGGCGCCCACTTGTGGGCTGCTATCCCTGTGGCTCCTGTCTCTCCTGTAGGAGCAGCATTTTTCGTACCAAAAAGTTTGGTAACCATGATGGCAGCAGAGAATTCGATATCAGAAAATACATCACCTGTAGCACCACTTGTGTTGTGTATCATGCCACGTGTGGTTGCGGCCTTACTTATGTGGGCCTCACCACCCGTGAGTTTAGGCGACGTATAAGGGAGCACGAGAGAGATATTATTGCGGCAGCAGACGTTGAGGATGTAACAACTCTCCGTACAATCCCCCGACACTTTAAAAACTTTCACGATTGCAATCCTGAGACTCTTCGAGTCTGCGGTATTGATAGACTGAATTTAGGTATTCGGGGTGGAGATGCGAGCAAAGAGCTCGCGAAACTTGAGTGTAGGTGGATTGTGACCTTAGGCACAATGGCACCTGCTGGTCTCAACGAGAGATTGAGCTTTGCCCCTTTTCTCTAGTTCACCTCCCCTTTTTGAAGTAATCCCGGTTACGCACAGAGTTGTGTGTTTCAGATGGATTTTTTGATGGCTTTATGTATAGTTCCTTCTGGTGCCGCCTCTCTGTTGTTTTAAATCATGGTTAATTTCTACCTCAAAATATAAAATGTATTTTCTATACTTGAAGTATACTATGCTGCTGCCAGTGTCCAGGGGTCTGATCCTTTTCGTCCGCCCTGGTTACTCTGTTCTGATTTCTTTTGCTGTTGCGAGTTTGATATGTCCTGCATTGCTTATTTGCCAGTTAAGAGAGGCTATCATGGCACCTTGTACCTCATAGAGGATAGTCAGCTTTTTTAACTTTGCTCTGTTTTATTTGTCTATTTTAGCTTTGCACCTTCCCCTTTCACGAACTGGCCTCTGTGTGAGCGATGAACAGCTGTGTTCGGGGATATAACTGGACATACACCTTGGCCTGGAGATACCGACAATAACTGTGGAGAGCAGATACATATGAAGCAGACATGAGGGAGGATTGTGGAGGCGCATTATGTGGATACACACTTTTTTGATGTTGATGATGTTTTCCCATTTTGCCTCTCCTTCCTTTGCTTATATACTTTCCACTTCGTTGTTACTATCGCTCTTTTGCCCCCTCTGTTGGTTCGGTCTCTAGGCCCGTGTGTTACCAAGATAAAATCCCCCTTTACTTGCCTCCTTTGGATAAATGAATGATCGTATTATAATACTACAAATCCAGGAGAGGGGCAAGAAAGAGCTCCTCTTGCCCTTCTCCAAAATGGCGATTAGCAGCGTGCGCATGCGCGCCGGACCGCCGGAAGTTTGCGGTGACGGGGACCTCCATAATGGTTGCGCCCGGATGTGACGTTACGGGAATCTTTTCTCCCGACCACAGCGCACCCAGGAGAGCCCTCCCCGCCGCTTTACTTCCGGCGTAATGGCGTGTCATGCAGCCGAACAAGCTGCAGCTGTCACTCGCTCCCCTATATAGGCCAGCTACTTAGAGCACTGAGCACCACTCGCCCCTTGATAAAGCCGGACGCGAAACACGTGTCGGGGCCCTTGAGACGAGGGTAGGAGAGCACTGGACCCCGTAACTACACCCATGGGTAAGACTTAGTTGGATAGCCTGGAGCTTTGATTTCACATCTAGGTGACACCAATCTACCTGCCTTCTGGCTGGTAGTGGTCCCTATTAGAGCACTCGCTTCCTTCATTAGGTACCAGGGTGAGGGCACTGTCCATCTGCATCTCCTGCTTTCCTCTCTCACCTCCCTCTCCAACACTATTCCTATTTACTTCTTGACTGTTGCCTGTTTTTGTACCACCAGTAACTTTATTAAAATCACTTTTGTATCGCAAAATTGAGTGTGGACATTCGGGTAATTTAATCTAGAGCACAAAAACATCTTCTCTCGCTTTCTTTAAATGGTCTATATTGATGTGTGCTCAGTAGTATGACTGTTCCTGGTTCCTTATGTTTATATGTTTATAGTATACTGTGTCTTTTCACAGCTCTTTCTAAAGGACCTATGGACTATAAAGCCCGCGAAAAAGCGTGGCTATCACAGCTGGATAAAGTGTTCGGTACAGAGGGAGGAGGAGTGGTGCCACCAGCTGACGTTCGGGTTGGCCATGCACTCGCTGGTAATGTGAAGGCCCTGCTGCACCGGAGGACTCGCCTCTGGTGGAACAGGGCCTTTATGCAGAGATATACTGACAAAGGTCTTGTACCCAGGGGTCTCAGAATACAGGTGTTCCCTTCATTTAGTGTGATTGATGAAGAGTTTAAGAACAGTTGGGAATCCCTGGCGACCGACTGTTCCCTGGGGTTCATGGACCTATTGATTGAGTCCAACAGTAAGGCGATCGAAGAGATTGAGAAAGAAATTGAGACTGTGAGAGTTAAACTGGCGGACGAGCTGTCACCTGAGGCACTTGGCCAAATTAACAATAATATAGAGAAAGAATTCTCCAAGTGGGAAAAGGAGATAGTTGCCGCAAAAACTAAGAAATATCAAAGAGATGTAGCGGACTTTAAGAATAACCGTGTCTACCGGTGGAGAAATAAAAAGAGACCGGGGAGGCCAGATACTCCCAAACCACCAACTGATATTGTACCGGAAATAGTCACCGCCTCATCACTTTCCTCACTTGATGAGGAACCATCAGAGTCTGGTACAGTTTTCAAACCACTAACTAGAGCTGAAGCGGCAAAGGGCGGTAAAGATGCCAGTAAACGACCTCCAGTATCTCCGAAACAATTGAACAAGAAAGGCAAGGGCGGGAATTTGGAGGTAATTAACCTCTCAAAACATAATCTCACACCAGCCCAATGTGAGGTTCTTAAATTGGGGTTAACATTCGTACCTAATCAGAATTTTGACTGTTTTACAGTGATTAAGGACCTCCAATTGTTTCTGAGAAAACTGGTTCTACGCAGACTTCATGCCAAGAAAAATTGTGCCAACACAGTGCTCTCCGAGGTGGAGGAGGAAGCCATCGGACATCTGGAGGAGTTGGAGGATGACTCTACACCAGCTGCCACAGGTACGTTCCCTAAGTGCATCTACCCCAGATCCACCACGTTCCCCTCTTTTTCGCTTTGTCCACAAATAGAGATTTTTAACAAACTAGTCTGTCAAGACCTAAGAACTCTTAATATACGACCGAAAAGAGATAACTTGTCACATGTACAAAGACAGGCCTTGAAACAGATTAGTGAATTGAGTGGTATTATTATTAAACCAGCGGATAAGGGGGGGAACGTGGTGGTCTGGCCGGTGGAGATGTACGAGCGGGAAGCGTTGCGACAGCTGAGAAATCGCGAGTACTATGACTTACTATCCTCCAACCCCTGTCATAGATTCTCCTTGGATCTCAGGTCCATTTTAGAGAGAGCACTGGATCAGGGCATTATTCCCAAAAAAGTGATGGAGGGACTCCTAGTCGAAGAGCCAGTAATACCCACTTTCTATCTACTACCCAAAATACACAAAAATCCAGAGAACCCCCCGGGGCGTCCGATTGTCTCTGGCATAGGAGGGCTATGCGATACGATATGTAAATTTATTGAATATTATTTACACCCTCTGGTTGAAACTCTGCCCTCCTATGTCAGAGACACTTCGGACGTCCTGCGGAGACTTGATGGTGTGTTCCTGGATAGGGGGGTGTTGCTGGTGGCGATCGACGTGGAGTCCCTCTACACCTGTATTGGACATACTGATGGTTTGGCGGCGGTTGATTATTACCTTGGGATGTCAAATTGGGATTCATCTTTAAAGAGCCTTATCTTAGAACTTCTGGAGTTCGTTTTGTGTCACAACTTCTTCGTTTTCGGGGATCGGTTCTATCTCCAGCGGCGCGGCACAGCGATGGGGGCGGCCTGCGCCCCGTCGTATGCCAACCTATTCCTGGGTCACTGGGAGGCGGGGGTGTTCGGCGGGGGGCAGGCCACCGCCCCCCATGCGCTGTGCTGGCTCCGCTACATTGACGACATCCTTGTCGTCTGGAGTGGAGCCGTCCCGAGCTCGATGAATTCATCTCATCTCTAAACTCAAATAGCCTCAATATAAAACTCACGTATAAATGGGCGGTTGACGAGATTGATTTTCTGGACATCAAAGTCAAGGTCAGGGATGATGGTGAGGTTACCACTGACTTATATAGAAAAGACACGGCCGTGAATTCTCTCCTGCACGCCGGCTCCTCACACACCCCCTCTACCATCAGGGCCATCCCCGTGGGCCAATTCCTTAGGCTACGGCGGGTGTGTTCTGATGGGGGGGTGTTTGAGGGGCGGGCAGTGGAGATGAGAGAGAGATTTTTGGAACGTGGGTATAGCAGGAGGAGTATTAAAACAGGCTATCAACGGGCTAAAAAAACCTTACGCCGTGATCTCCTAGCTAATAAACCCACCAATGCATCTAATACTGATAATACCCCTGTTTTGAGATTTATATCAACCTACTGCAACCAGTGGTCACAAGTGAGGGGTATCCTTGAACGCCACTGGAGTGTCTTAAAAACTGATCAGTCATTGGCTGCACTTGTCCCGATAGACCATTGATGACAGCAAGGAGGGGCAGGAGCCTCAGAGACAGGCTGGTACACAGCCACTATATAAAAAAACCACTTGCTCCGTTCAATACGGGGCGCCCACTTGTGGGCTGCTATCCCTGTGGCTCCTGTCTCTCCTGTAGGAGCAGCATTTTTCGTACCAAAAAGTTTGGTAACCATGATGGCAGCAGAGAATTCGATATCAGAAAATACATCACCTGTAGCACCACTTGTGTTGTGTATCATGCCACGTGTGGTTGCGGCCTTACTTATGTGGGCCTCACCACCCGTGAGTTTAGGCGACGTATAAGGGAGCACGAGAGAGATATTATTGCGGCAGCAGACGTTGAGGATGTAACAACTCTCCGTACAATCCCCCGACACTTTAAAAACTTTCACGATTGCAATCCTGAGACTCTTCGAGTCTGCGGTATTGATAGACTGAATTTAGGTATTCGGGGTGGAGATGCGAGCAAAGAGCTCGCGAAACTTGAGTGTAGGTGGATTGTGACCTTAGGCACAATGGCACCTGCTGGTCTCAACGAGAGATTGAGCTTTGCCCCTTTTCTCTAGTTCACCTCCCCTTTTTGAAGTAATCCCGGTTACGCACAGAGTTGTGTGTTTCAGATGGATTTTTTGATGGCTTTATGTATAGTTCCTTCTGGTGCCGCCTCTCTGTTGTTTTAAATCATGGTTAATTTCTACCTCAAAATATAAAATGTATTTTCTATACTTGAAGTATACTATGCTGCTGCCAGTGTCCAGGGGTCTGATCCTTTTCGTCCGCCCTGGTTACTCTGTTCTGATTTCTTTTGCTGTTGCGAGTTTGATATGTCCTGCATTGCTTATTTGCCAGTTAAGAGAGGCTATCATGGCACCTTGTACCTCATAGAGGATAGTCAGCTTTTTTAACTTTGCTCTGTTTTATTTGTCTATTTTAGCTTTGCACCTTCCCCCTTTCACGAACTGGCCTCTGTGTGAGCGATGAACAGCTGTGTTCGGGGATATAACTGGACATACACCTTGGCCTGGAGATACCGACAATAACTGTGGAGAGCAGATACATATGAAGCAGACATGAGGGAGGATTGTGGAGGCGCATTATGTGGATACACACTTTTTTGATGTTGATGATGTTTTCCCATTTTGCCTCTCCTTCCTTTGCTTATATACTTTCCACTTCGTTGTTACTATCGCTCTTTTGCCCCCTCTGTTGGTTCGGTCTCTAGGCCCGTGTGTTACCAAGATAAAATCCCCCTTTACTTGCCTCCTTTGGATAAATGAATGATCGTATTATAATACTACAAATCCAGGAGAGGGGCAAGAAAGAGCTCCTCTTGCCCTTCTCCAAAATGGCGATTAGCAGCGTGCGCATGCGCGCCGGACCGCCGGAAGTTTGCGGTGACGGGGACCTCCATAATGGTTGCGCCCGGATGTGACGTTACGGGAATCTTTTCTCCCGACCACAGCGCACCCAGGAGAGCCCTCCCCGCCGCTTTACTTCCGGCGTAATGGCGTGTCATGCAGCCGAACAAGCTGCAGCTGTCACTCGCTCCCCTATATAGGCCAGCTACTTAGAGCACTGAGCACCACTCGCCCCTTGATAAAGCCGGACGCGAAACACGTGTTGGGGCCCTTGAGACGAGGGTAGGAGAGCACTGGACCCCGTAACTACACCCATGGGTAAGACTTAGTTGGATAGCCTGGAGCTTTGATTTCACATCTAGGTGACACCAATCTACCTGCCTTCTGGCTGGTAGTGGTCCCTATTAGAGCACTCGCTTCCTACATTAGGTACCAGGGTGAGGGCACTGTCCATCTGCATCTCCTGCTTTCCTCTCTCACCTCCCTCTCCAACACTATTCCTATTTACTTCTTGACTGTTGCCTGTTTTTGTACCACCAGTAACTTTATTAAAATCACTTTTGTATCGCAAAATTGAGTGTGGACATTCGGGTAATTTAATCTAGAGCACAAAAACATCTTCTCTCGCTTTCTTTAAAAACTCTGCTGCACCCACCATCACCTCAGCGGCCGGCTGCAGCGCTGGTATACACTTTACCAGGTACCATAGGTGGCATCACGTTAACAATCCCCTTATTCCCTGACCGTTCCCCGCCATTGAGGTTCCAGGGCACAGGACCGGGAATCAACCAGCCGTGATTCCCCATCAAAGCCGCCATCAGCCCCATACCCTGTCAACCTCCTCAAAACCCCAATGACAGATTTACGTTAAATAAATGAGAGCCCCGCCGAGGGTTTACACAAAGGAGCACTCTAAACAGACAGGAATTCACCCCATAAATCCCTACCTGAACTCCAAAGTCCCCAAAGTCCCTGGAAATATACAGGACTGCAGCATTGCTGCCCTGTGTCAACAAAGGTGTACACGTGAAGGAGGGTAGGAGAAAAGGAAGTGCCGCTCACTTCATACACACCCTGTATTCTCAGGCTCCTGGTGAAGGCTGGCATCACACTGCGGTCAGATCAGGTCAGATCAGGTCAGGTTTTGTGTGCCAAAACCAGGAGTGACTCCAAAACCTAGAACAGGTGTCAAACTTTCAATTATACTTTTTCTCTGCAAGTTCCTCTCCTGGTTTTGAAACACAAAACCTGACCTGATCTGACCTGAGCGCAGTCTGAAGCCAGCCTGTGGCTAGCTTTCACCGCTTTTGTGTCAAAATGAAGATTTACCAGGGCCACATGTCCATGAAGTTTAGGGTTCCTTTATTTGGTTTAATATAAAAATATAGGCATCCTGACCGGACCCACATCCGAAACCCTTCCCTAAAAAATTTGTCAATTACTATGGGTTGTGGTTGTTAAATCTCTGTTAAATCTCTTTCCCTCTTAGTATAATTTTTTTAGGAAAAAAACTCATTATATACCCTTCATTTTTGCTCCCCGTGTAGCCTATTCCAATTGAATATTTGTATTGTTCATTGATATCACAGCTATCCATATTAGTGAGATTACACATGAACCTCTACTAATGTTCTCCAAAACTTTAAAATCCCACTGGATTTTCACTTCCACATCTCATACAAATGCAAACCGTCAATAAACCCCGACAATACCTAAGTAAATGACCTTATGTATTTTTATTAAAATGTGTAATCTTTGATAAGATGACTGCAAGTAGTGCTGTTACATCCACTTTCTATAAAAAAAGTAAAAATATTTTTATAAAACATTTTTACATTTGTTCATCAGTAATCTTACTAATATACCGTAGATAGCTGTGATATGGAACAATACCAATATTCAATTGGAATAGGGTATGCGAGGAGCGAAAAGGTAGTGTATATAATGAGGTTGATATGGAACAATACCAATATTCAATTGGAATAGGGTACGTGAGGAGCGAAAAGGTAGTGTATATAATGAGGTTTTTTCCTAAAAAAAAATAATAATAAAAGGAAAGACGTTTTAACAACAATAACCCATAGTAATTGACTAATATTTTAGGGAAGGGTTTTGGATACATTTGTGCAATTTTGGATGTATGTTCATGAATAAATAAACTTATAATAAAAATAATACAATGAAGGAACATGTGCAGAAAAAAACATTAGAAAGAAATTATAAAAATATATAAACATGAAATAACATGAAAGAAATACAAATAAAAATAAAAAATAAGAAATAAAATAAATACCGTATATACTCGTGTATAAGCCGACCCGTGTATAAGCCGACCCCCCTACTTTTGCCCCCAAAACCTGGGAAAACCTATTGACTCGTGTATAAGCCGAGGGTGGACCCCAGCACAGGTATACAGCCCCCAGCAGTGTGGTATACAGGCCCCCTCAGTGGTATACAGCAGCCTCCCCAGTGGTAGTATACAGCAGCCTCCCCAGTGGTAGTATACAGTAGCCTCCCCAGTGGTATATACAGCAGCCCCAGAGGGGTATACAGCAGCCCCAGAGCTGTATACAGCAGCCCCAGAGCTGTATACAGCAGCCCCAGAGGGGTATACAGCAGCCCCAGAGGGGTATATAGCAGCCCCAGAGGGGTATACAGCAGCCCCAGAGGGGTATATAGCAGCCCCAGAGGGGTATATAGCAGCCCCAGAGGGGTATACAGCAGCCCCAGAGGGGTATACAGCAGCCCCAGAGCTGTATACAGCAGCCCCAGAGGGGTATACAGCAGCCCCAGCCCCAGAGGGGTATATAGCAGCCCCAGAGGGGTATATAGCAGCCCCAGAGGGGTATACAGCAGCCCCAGAGGGGTATATAGCAGCCCCAGAGGGGTATACAGCAGCCCCAGAGCTGTATACAGCAGCCCCAGAGGGGTATACAGCAGCCCAAGCCCCAGAGGGGTATATAGCAGCCCCAGAGGGGTATATAGCAGCCCCAGAGGGGTATACAGCAGCCCCAGAGGGGTATACAGCAGCCCCAGAGGGGTATTTAGCAGCCCCAGAGGGGTATACAGCAGCCCCCGCTGTATACAGCAGCCCCCGCTGTATACAGCGGTACCCGGCTGTATACAGCCCTCCCCCCTGGTATACCGGGCCCCCCCTGTGGCCACCTGTAAAGGAAGCGATGATTATACTTATCGGGTCGCTGTCGCCGACGCCGACGCCGCCGCTCTGTCACCGTCCGTCACCGCGCTCCTTCCCGTCTTCATGCTTCCTTCATCGGCGCACAGAAAATGACGTCATTTCCTGTGCGACGGTGAAGGAAGCATGAAGACCAGGAGGAGCGCGGTGACGGACGGTGACAGAGTGGCGGCGTCGGCGACAGCGACCCGATAAGTATAATCATCGTTTCCTTTACAGGTTGCCACAGGGGGGGCCCGGTATACCACGGGGGGGGCTGTATACAGCCGGGTATATATATATATTTTTTTTATTATTACCGTATATACTCGTGTATAAGCCGAGGGGGGACTTTTCAGCACATTTTTTGTGCTGAAAAACTCGGCTTATACACGAGTATATACGGTAATGCAAAAATAAAGAAAATAAAAAAGTGAAAGCAGAGAAAAAAATTAAATAATATAAGAAAGATGCATAACTAGTAAAATAAAAAGATACATAAGACTAAAAGTATTTAATCAGTAATTAATAAGTATTTTTTTCTGTAAAATATGGTGGCTATATGTATTTAAATATAACATTAACACATATGAATTTGTTGTCAGTTACTTCCAGAAATTGCATATTGAGATGTAAATTGTATAATATTTTTCTTCCTCTTTAATTTATATTTTATATGACTATACAGGAGAGATAGATGCTTTTCCATGTCTTTCTATATTTTTCAATGATGTTAATGTCCCACCATGTGTGGTACTGTTTTCACTATTCCTATTATTAAGGGTTACCCATTCACCTTGTGATAATTAGTTAGGCCCCTTTCACATCAGTGGCAAGCCGAAAAAAAAAACGCCGCTTGCAAGTGCCGGATCTGCCACACCTGGCAGAACCGGACTAGCCACATCGGACCGCAAGCCACATAGACAATGCATGGGGCTTGCCGGTACCGGGCCGCAAGTCGATCGTTAGGCGGCTGATCCGGCACATGCCGGACCGCCCGCAAACATCGGCTTGCCGTTGATATGAAAGGGGCCTAATTGGAGTAATTGCTTTAATGAGTGTAGGTTCTTTTATAAAAGGATTGCTTTTAATGGGATGGGATGGGATTATTAAGGAACTTTTTTCCGAAACTAGTCCGGTCAGGATGCCTATGTTCTTATCTTAAACCAAATAAAGCAACCCTAAACTTCATGGACATGTGGCTCTGTTTTCAACAAAGGTGTGGCACCGCCCAGCAACCTACAAATACCAACCCCACTATTTAAATTGTATCTAATGAGTGTAACTTCCAGGTGAATACCTATCTTCTCTTGTTTTACTTAGGTTGCTTTTTGCTTCATTCTCTTTTGTGTTTTTTCATTGAAGACAAATTAAATGAAGATAATAATACCAAAGAATTTGTGATTGCAATCATTTTCAGGAAGAAACTGAGTATTATTTGACAGAATTGCAGGGGTGTCAATAATTTTGGCCACAACTGTATAATCCAGCTATCAATATGATAAATAGGGGATTCACATAATGCTGAATGAACCGTTCACCAGCCAGGATCTGTACAAGAACAGATAAAGTGCTATAAAATGCATGGGTGTGTACAAAAATGATACAAGAGGCCAGATTTGGAGAAGGACAGGATGGGAATATTTACATAGATGAGGTAGATAAATACAATACAATAATTAAGGCAAAAATAAAGGTGACCCTGCTTCAAAGAGCCACAGTGCCCTGTGAATGCACCTGGCCCCCCTGAACCCCCAACGCCCCACCACATTCCAGGCCTCAAACATAAAGACACAAATTCTAATCTTCCTGTGAAGAATCAACAAGTGGAACGAAACCCACTGGATAACCTAAACTCCCTTAACAAATAAAAAAACGAAAAGTGGAGCATGCAATATTATTCGGCCCCCTTGAGTTAATACTTTGTAGCGCCACCTTTTGCTGCGATTACAGCTGCAAGTCTCTTGGGGTATGTCTGTATCAGTTTAGCACATCGAGCGACTGAAATTCTGCATTTGGCTCCGTCCATCTTCCCATCAATTTTAACCATCTTCCCTGTCCCTGCTGAAGAAAAGCAGGCCCAAACCATGATGCTGCCACCACCATGTTTGACAGTGGGGATGGTGTTTTCAGGGTGATGAGCTATGTTGCTTTTACGCCAAACATATCGTTTTGCATTTTGGCCAAAAAGTTGGATTTTGGTTTCATTTGATCAGAGCACCTTATTCCACATGTTTGGTGGCCAACTTCAAACATAACTGTAACTGTGCTAGCTATAACCATGTTGACCTCTGATTACATGTCTGACATCACCACTCACAGCTGCGGCTCAGTGTGACGCTTGTGTCAGGTGGAGTCTTGCATGCATCACCCTGCTCGGCCGCCCACTCTCTGGATAGGAGTTTGCAGCTTTAAAGAAATACATGCAGCTGCATGCTCCTGTTATACCGATGTAGTCATACCGAGTGTGCTTCACTATGTGGATTACTGTCAGAGCTGGGTATGTTTGGGCTTGATTAATGGGTGAAAGTGGGTTGTCAGAATGTTTTATTTAAAATAAATAATTTTTCCCTGTGGATTTTACTCCTAATAAAGGATTTTTCTCTGTGTCTCTGTTTTTTAACTACTTACCGGATTGGTAATGTGAGGGTATCATATTGGTCTTAACATAACCAATCTGGGCTTGATGACAGCTGTCAATACTCAGCTGTCATTAACCTCTTCTATAACCCCGTTTGCCACTACACTAGGGCAGCAGGAAGAACCGGGATGAAGTGCCAGAATATGGCTCTTCTAATGAATGCTAATCAATCACAGACATCGGCAGAGAGGATGAAGGGGGCCAAGTCTGACTTTAACCAATCACGGAGGGTATGTATGAGGTTAATTAGCGGGCCCGGAAGCAGGGTGACTGCAGCACTGAAGCTTGCTAAGTATATTAATCTAGGAAGCTAATGACTGTGCCAAAACAGTGGGGCTTCATTGTAAAACAGTTTGAGGTGTGTTTGGCAGCTTTTGAGCCCCTTTGAAGGAAAGCGCCTCATAAACTAGCAAAACATGTCCCTGCAGCATCCCATCACTAATCTAACACTTCGTTTGTCTCCTAAAAACATCCTGTGAAAGTGCATAAAAACGTTTTAATACTTACTCATTAGTGATTATGATTAGCAGGGGCTATATTCTTTAGTCACCAGGGCATGTTGTTTTTGCAGCCTCGAGGATCCACCCTCTCTGTCTGTGCTGCTGTGATGTGCAGCTGAAGGCAGGACTAATGAATTGCATTCTGTGAGTGATAGAGAGGGGTGAGGACAATGCCTGCACACGCACAGCACACAGACAGAGAGAGGGTGGAACCAGGAGCCTGCAAAACAGACCGCCCTGGTGACTAAAGAATATAGCCCCTGCTAATTATAATCACTAATGAGTAAGTATTAAAACATTTTTATGCACTTTCACAGGATGCTTTTAGGAGACAAAAGAAGTGTGAGATTAGTGATGGGATGCTGCAGGGACATGTTTTGGTAGCTTAGGAGGCGTTCTGGAGGTGACAGGATCCCTTTAATATGCACTGCATCACTGTCAATTACTGCATCGCTGTCCATCACTTCAGTGCTGAAACCGCACTGCGAGATGGGAGAAGGAATGAAGTGCATATTAAATTAAACTAAGTGTTCACCTTCCCATCACTGTATATGGCCCCCATGTTGCATACACAAGAAAATAAACAATGTAACTTACTCTCTGGTGCTTCCGTCTGTCTCTCCCTGCTTGCAGCACTCGTGTCCCGAGTCCTCCTTCATTCCCAGGATATCCGATCATGTGATCGGGGCATGCAGTGATGATGTCACTCTGCTTTGCCAATCACATGATCGGATGTCCCGGGGATGCAGGAGAACTCTGGATGAAAGTGCTGCAAGCAGGGAGAGACAGATGTAAGAGCCGGAGGGTGAGTTTTACATTGTTTGTTATTTTCCAGTGTGCGTCAGCATGGGGAGGCATATTCAGGATGAGAGGGCCATGTACCACAATGGAGGGCCATATCCAGGATGGGGGTAATGTACCTGGATGGTGGGGGCGATATGCCAGAATAGGGGGCTATATCCCAGGATGGGGGGCCATATCCAGGATGGAGGATGCTATATACCAGAATGGGGGGCCATATTCCGGATGGGGAGCTATATCCCAGGATTAAGGGCTATATACCAGGATTGGGGCCATATCCAGGACAGTGGATGCTATATACCAGAATGGGGGGCCATATTCCAGATGGGGGGCTATATCCCAGGATGAAGGACTATATACCAGAATTGGGGGCCATATCCAGGATGAGGATTATATACCAGGATGGGTGGCATATATTACTTGGAAGGTGGCTAGGTTGGGGACATTACCCCCTCATAATTGTCAGGAGCAGATCTCACCTTCCCATAACAGTGCATTATGACCACATTTTTTGCTTATTTTTTTTCTATTTTCCTCCTCTTAAAGGGATCCTGTCACCCCCAAAACACCTCTAAACCTATTAAAAGCTGTCCCTAGAGCATATTAACACTTTCCCTACACTCCTTTTACCTCCTAAATGCACATAGTCAAAGTGAATAAAAACGTTATTATAGTACCTCATTACTGATGATAATGAGTGACTATGCTATTCATAGTCACTCATCCAGACTGCCGCTCTTCTTCATATCACGCCTGAATAGGCGTGATCTACATCCCAGATTCAAATTGCCGCCTCCCTGCACGCCTCCCCGCTGTGCCCTGTGTCGTCCGAGGCTACAGTGTGGCTGGGTGACGCGTTCCGCGTCATTCCCGGTGCCGGGTGACGTATTTACACCCGCGCCGCGCTGTCAGCTTCAAAATGCGCACTGCGCATGCGCATTGCGCATTTTGAAGCTGACAGCGCGGTGCGCATGCGCATTGCGCGTTTTGAAGCTGACAGCGCGGCGCGGGTGTAAATACGTCACCCGGCGCCGGGAATGACGCGGATCGCGTCACCCAGCCACACTGCAGCCTCGGACGACACAGGGCACAGCGGGGAAGCGTGCAGGGAGGCTCGAATTTGAATCTGGGATGTAGATCACGCCTATTCAGGCGTGATATGAAGAAGAGGGGCAGTCTGGATGAGTGACTATGAATAGCATAGTCACTCATTATCATCAGTAATGAGGTACTATAAAAAACGTTTTTATTCACTTTGACTATGTGCATTTAGGAGGTAAAAGGAGTGTAGGGAAAGTGTTAATATGCTATAGGGACAGCTTTTAATAGGTTTAGAGGTGTTTTGGGGGTGACAGGATCCCTTTAAACTGGCTGCATCTTATGGTTCAGTGCGTCTTATGGGCCAGGGGTGCTCGGTTACCGTCCGTTCGGTGCTTGGGAGTCCACGGTGGCAGTGACCCGGCTCCATGGCCCTGGGCAAGCAGTAAAGGGGATTTTTATAGGGAAAGTTTGTGATGCCACCTGCAATACTCGGCCACGGGTGGCCGACGCTGCAGTGTATGACCGCTGGGGCAGATAGTAGTGCATCCAGGAATGGTGTTGCATGCTAGTGTTACCTAGCGTGGGAACCTCCTCCTGCTTCCAGGCATGACATCACCCCCTGTGAGGGAGGCAATGTCACGGTGGCAACTGGACCACTGGGGTGCCATATTCTCCCATAGTAAAATACAGTACGTCCCCGTCTGTGTAAACATAACAAAAACAGGTTATAACATCAACAATAAACAAACTATTTACAAGATTATAAAAATTAAAAATGACAAAAAAATTTAAAAATTGTAATATGGCCACTAAAGTTCCTGGGGAAATACTTGTCCATTTGCGTCACCCAATGGACTTTCACGTTTATCTTCGGTGGGAACCACCCTAACCCACCTTTACTTCGTCCCCGGGCATGGCTATGGGGCTCTAGGACCTGGCCTTGTTGGCTCTTCAGGCACGCCGACTGTTTATATTTAAGCCAGGTCAGAGTTAACTATTTACAGGTATTGTCCTGGCCACACCTAGTCCTGTGGCCTAATTGTCCTTCAACAGATGATATATAAGAATATTCAAAAAGTTCATACAGTATGTCTCTGTAGGTTTGTACGCTTAATGGTTGCTTATTTACATTGTCAATTGTATTTACATTCTTAGTCCCTATAACGGGCAGGAATCTGACCTCTGGTACTATAAGTTGATCTACACAGTACAAGTATTGCTCATGACCTAACCGGGTCTTTAGTGTTTACCGCTGGTGTGGTGGGTGCACTAGTCACTACGCTATGTGTAGATCTACGTGGTACTGGTATACCAGACTGCCTTCTGCAAAATTTTAGACACACCATGGGGCTGACAGATTCGCCGCTGGCAGGGGGTAGATTCTCTCATTCCACTGCTGGTGTGGCATCTGTTGCTGGAGCCGACGGGTCTAGAGTCTCTGCTGCTTCAGGAGAAGTAGGCTGGGGAAAGATCAGGACAGATACTACGATGGCTTTGTTAACTTGCATCCAAGACTGGGGGAACTCTCCTAAGGTGGTACTAACTGTCTATTCAACCTCTTCTAGCTGTTGAGGAGTATCTTGTTCTTCCTCTCTGTCTCTCAGTTAGTCAGGACATACCTTTAAGTGGTCTAGTGAAACTGCCACTGAGGTTTACCCTCCATTTTTACTGATAAGGCGTACCTTGCAGTTATCATAGTTTGAAGGCGAGACAGTGTATGGCTCAGCTTCCCACTGGTCATCCAGTTTGTGCATCGCTTTAACACTTGCTCTCCTGGTGTTAAGGGAGTAGCCAGAGCTTGCTGGTTGTAATTTTTCTCCTGCTGCTGTCTTGCCTGGTACAGACTTCTTTCTACGCATTCTTGCACTTTGTGGTATTGTTGCTGCTGCTCTGTATACCAGTCTGCATCTGGTGGTGTTATCTCAGGTGTTAAGACTCCCATGTCCAGAGTCAATGAATAACTTGCCAGGTCTTGCCCGCATCAGGTAGGCGGGGGTACAGTTGGTGGAGTTCACTGGGATGTGGTTGTATAGATCTACCAGATCTGGCAACTTTTCTGGCCACAGGTTCCGTTCTTCAAGGTGTAAGGTCTTCAACAGGTCAATTACCACCTGGTTAATTTTCTCGCACATACTATTGGTTTGCAGATGGTATGGCTTTGTTTGGATTTTCTTGCACCCGTACAGGTTGCAGAACTCCTGGAACACCTCTGCCTCGAATGCTGGACCTTGGTCAGTAAGAACTTGTTCAAGGTACTGTAGCCATTGGGCCTACAGAAATGTGCTTGAAAGGCTCTTGCTGCGGTCTTCACGGTCTGGTCTTTGACAGGCAGGACTACCAGAAACCTTGAATAATGGTCGACGATGGTCAGAGCGTAGGTGTAGCCAGACCTACTCGGGGTTAACTTCACATGGTCCAGAGTCTTGAGTTCAAGTGGTTGTTATGTGATGATTGGCTGTAAGGGGGCTCTTTGGCTATCATGGTCTTTTCTGCGCAGGTTGCACGGACCACACTCTCGGCACCACCTCTTGATGGCTTTTCGCATACCAATCCAGTAGAATCTCTCACGAAGTAGGACCTCCAGTTTCTTCCACCCAAAGAGTCCTGATCCATCGTGGTACACTTCTAAGACTGTTGGTTCATCCACCTGCCAGAGCAGGTCATGTGCGCGTGAGTTGATGCTTCTCTGACACAGCTTATTCTTGTAGATGAATAGTTTGACTTTCTACTTCCACAACTGTTGGGTTTCTTGTGGAGCATATGACCCAGTGTGTGAGTCAGTATGGGTCAACAGTTCTTTCACGAGGCAGATGGCCGGGTCGCTATCTTGTATTTCTGCCCATCCACGGTGAGGAAATGGATTGAAGGACACCTCTTATATAGAAGAGCTCTTGTCCATTACGAAGAAGGAGCATAGGACGCACTATTGTGGTGAAGGGCTGGCAGCTCTATTTCTTCTAGCTCATCTGGGTCTTATCCCCGTCTGTTAAATTAAAAAGCAAGAAACCGTGGAACGGGGTACCCGAACTGCGCTACTGCCTGAAAAAATTATTCACTTCCAAAACTCAGAAAATTTGATGGTGACTTTCTATTTTCTACGTGTTTCGGGGGTACAAGCCCCCTTCTTCAGGAAAAATTCACAGATGTACCAAGAAGGGGCTTGCAACCCCGAAACGCATAGAAGATAAAAAATCACCATCAAATTTTCTGAGTTTTGGAAGTGAATAATTTCTTCAGGTGGTAGCATGGTTCAGATACCCTGTTCCACTGTTTCCTGCTTTTCACCTTAGAAATTGGAGAAGCTGCTGCAGACCATCATCAGAATTAAAATCCGCATATGTTGCTTGGTGTGGTTGTGCCTGTCACAACCGGAAAAAGGTGAGCAAAATCCTGACTTTGTTCTCCTGACCACACAGGTATACCCTGTTTGCGCTTTCTCCTTTCCAGATACTGCATCCGTCTGGTAAATTGGGCATCCTGGACAGTGCATAAGCATTGGTGTTCTTATGTCCCGCTCTGTACTTGATTACAAATTCATAATTGGACAGCCGGGCAATCCATGTCTGTTCTAGCGCACTTAGCTTTGCTGTTTCCAGGTGAGTCAAAGGATTATTGTCCGTGAAGATGGTGAATTTTGCTGAAGCCAGGTAGTGTTTGAATCAATCGGTCACAGCATAGACTATGGCAAGGAGCTCCAACTTAAAGGAACTGTAGTTGTCAGGGTTCCTTTCAGTGGGATGAAGCTTCCTGCTTGCGTAGGTGATCACTCTCTCTGCCTTTCTGCACTTGGGACAATACTGCTTCCAATCCCATGTTGCTGGCATCCGTGTATAGAATGAAGGGTTGGCCTTAGTCAGGGTTGGCCAGAACTTCGTCTACCGTGAGAGCTAACACTCGATCGGAGGGCTCTTGTTCTTGGCCTTCTTGGACTGGCCCACCAGGAGGTCTTGCAGGGGGGCAGCTATCTTAGTGAAGCCCTTCATGAACCTCCAGTAGTAGCCTACCAACACGAGGAACTGCTGTACTTCATGAATAGTGTTGGGTCTTTGCCAGTCCCTGATGACGATGACTTTGTCAGGGTCTGGTGCTACGCCTTCTGCGCTTTGAACATCTCGGCCAGGTGCTTTAAGTGGTCTTTGTAGGTCTTAGAGAAAACAATGACATCATACAGGTATAATAGGACCGTCCCGAAGTTCTTGTGCCCGAGGCAACAGTCCATCAACCTCTGGAACGTCCCTGGCATGTTGCAAAGCCCGAATGGCATGCAGTTGAACTCACATGAGCCCATGGGTGTCGTAAAGGTGGTCTTCTCTCTATCCACCTCTGCCACGGGAACTTGCCAGTACCCACTGGTTAGATCTAATGGCCCCTTTACACGCAGCTACAGGTGACAGGTTTTCCACAGGTAACTTACTGGTTGCATTGAAATCATGGAGACATAGTTCTATCTTGGTGCTGTGTACAAATGGAACTATGTCTCCATGATTTCACTGCAACCAGTAAGTTACCTGTGGAAAACCTGTCACCTGTAGCTGCGTGTAAAGGAGCCATAAGGTGGAAAAATAACTGATTTCAGGGCAGCTAATGATTCCTCAATTTGTGATAATGTGTAGGCATCTTTGTGTGTAATGCGGTTAATCTGACAGCACACATCCTCATCGCACCGTCTTTCTTTTTAACAAGGACTAATGGAGCTGCCCAGGGGCTACAACTATCTCTCATGACCCCAGCCTCCTTTATTTCCCGTAACATGCCCTTGACACACTGATAGTGGGTCGGGGGAACAGGGCGGTACCTTTCTTTAATGGGCAGATGGTCTCCGACGGGGATATGGTGTTGGATCCCTTTTACTTGCCAAAAGTCTAGTAGATTTTTGCTAAACACCCATTCATATTCTAGAACCACCCCATTCTTTTGGTGTGAAGGGGTGGAGTCAGTGCCTACGTGCAGCTTCTGACACCAGTCGTTCAGCTGTTCTGTTGAGCCATTGTCCTCTGCCTGGTCCAACCGGACCAATGTTTTTACTGCCTGTATTGTGTTGTTATTGACAGTGAACAGCTTGCCGACGGTGGCATACCAGGGTAGTTTGACCTCATTCTCCCCACAATTTAAGATGCGTATAGGTACCCTTTTCTTGGGAACATCTATTACCCCTCTGGCTGTTAGGGTAGTAGGCCTGCTGTCTGAGTACACAGGTTCTACCAGGGCTTGGTAATCCTGACCCCTGATAGCTATAGCAGCTAGACATCAAATTAACATTTCAGTTTTGGGAGATATTACAATGGGGAATGGGTCACTCATCCTTATACTGCCGATTTCTCCACTAGACAGCTCTACCTGTTGCCTCTGCATCACGGCTTTGATCTCCTTCTGCAGGACTCGCTGCTGACTGGAACTGGCGGTTTCAGCTACCTGTTGCAATAGAACAATAATATCTCCAAGACAATTTTCTATCACATTGGATTACATTCTCGCCAGTCAATATCTACAATTATCAGTCCCTGAGCTTTTAGCTCTACTCGCCGAACCTTAATTGTCACCTACTTTACACCCCATTTGTGGCTGACCATTACTGGCGATTATTGTCAAGTCATCATCTGTGCGATGGGTGAAGTCTGAATCAGCCCAGTACCGCTTATAAAGTATATATTGCATAGTTGTCACCGGGGAGCCAAGTGTCCAGTAGGGCATTCATCGGAATGCCATCAGTCACGACTGGGAGGACCGGTCATCCTTCATCGTACGTGTCTCACCAGTTTTGCGGGCCAGGTCCCTTACTCCTGGGGGTTCGTTTAAAGGACAGAATCTTGCAAGGTGCCCCGCCTTGTTGCAGCGACAGCAGATGAGTTGTCCAGTTACATCGTAGTGATCTCTCCCTCTGGTTGGATCCTCCACTGCCGTCTCCACAGGACGTCATCTGGACTGGAGGCCAGCTGTTTCTTTTCCTTTGGGGACGATACTTGCATGAACAGCACGGATTATGTAAAAGCAGACACACTTTTGGTTACCTCTTGGATTTGGGGGCGCAGATCTGCACAGGTATCATCATTTAACCTTCCTAGCGATATTCCCGAGTGTAACTCGGGGTTAACTTTCACTTCCATAAGTGGTAGCCCCGAGTCACACTGCTCATCGTGAGGGAAGGGGGATGCTGTCAGAGCCCAGCACCGCCGCCCCTGCTGCAGCCGCGGGTGAGGTCCGGGGGAAAAAGGTGTGCTGTCAGAGCCCAGCACCGCCACCCCTGCATCGGGTCATGACAGGGATATGGCGCCGCCCCCTTCTCCACAGCCGCTCCCCCTGCCAGATTGCCGGGTTAGGGCTAGGGTTAGGGTTAGGGCTAGGGTTAGGGCTAGGGTTAGGGCTAGGGCTAGGGTTAGGGCTAGGGTTAGGGTTAGGGTAAGGGTTAGGGCTAGAGCCTGGGCTGCAGACGAGAGGAGGGGCGGTTACACTCAAGGGAAGCAGGATGCTTCCCTCAGTTACCCTCCTCTCCTCTGTCACAGGGTCACGGGGGCCCCCTACTGATGCTTGAGGGGCCCCCTACCCAGTCGGGGCCCTGGTGCAGCTGAACCAGCTGCACCACGGTAGGTCCGCCCCTGACGCTCGGAGCAGCGGAGTCTCCTTACCTTCTCCTGGTGATCCAGCGATGTCACCGCTGTGATCGCCGGTGAGAGCCCCCTTCGGATGCCTTCATATGACTTCCTGGTTCCGTCTCTGTGAGCCGTAGCGGCTCATTGGAGGCGGAACTGGGCGGGAAATACAAATGTATAAAATTTCTGCCCATAAAATAAATTTTATACCAAAAAAATGGTACCGCTTTTAGTACAAAATTCCTGACATAATCATACTGCCAGGGAGGTTAAAGTCTGTGCATCTGCCTCAACGGGTGCCTGCGGCAAGGGCATTGACTCATGATGGTACATGATGGCTGGGTGCCTAGGGAGCGCTGCGCCTTTCTTGCACCAGGCCCACAGGTGTGATTAGAGTAATTCCTTTTAGTTGAGGGGCTCACGACCCTGGACAGAGTCCCTGGTGGAGATGTGCTTTGGACCGGGTCGTTTCTATCTGATTGCCCACGGCCCTCCGGTTTGGCGGCTCAGGGCTGAACTCTCCTGCACCGCTCTCGGACCCAGTTCTCCATTAATCGACCGGGATCCCCCCAGACCGGTTAGTAGGACGGCCTGACGCCGGGTGTTCTCCAATACCCTTGGTCTCCCCCTTCTCATCTGGGTCACTTCTCTTTCTGGGTGCCCTCCTCTGTGTCCCTTGAAGGGTCCTCCTCGCCTTCTCTCTTTCACTTCACTCTCTCTTGCTGATCTTCACTACCCATTTATATAACCTCCCACTGAGACCAGTTACTCTGGTAACTGCTTTAACCAATTCGTCCCCTGGCTCTAAGTGTGTGAATGCGTAGGTGAAAGCCACATGCGAACCTCCCCATCCACTGGACACTGGGATACCACACACACTGATCTGGGTGCAGTACCCCTCTGTGGTGCACCGACTAGTGGAGCGCCACATTCCCCCTTGCTTGAACTCACTCGTCCGCGAGTGATCCTACCCTTTACCCGGTACAGAGTTCAATTTTTATATGTTTTATAACAACAGCAATAATAACATTTTTAATATCAACATTCATCCCATCTGGGAAGCGCTTTTTCTTAAATGTTCCACCCCAGGGCTAGGTCCTTCCCTGGAGGAATATCTGGCTACTCCCGTGTTTGAGACTCTTATACGAGGCTCCATGGACTCCATTTGCATGTTTAAAACATTATGTTACACATAGCACACAGAGTCTCTGGATTAAGTCTCAGTCCAGGCTCAACACAAAGTTCTCATTAATGTTTATGAGTTCAGAAAAACTATATACAAGACCGGTACTCTTACAATTTTTAGTTTTTACAACTTATTCACTGACAGGGCCTACCACCCACGGGGTCCTGAATGTCTCTCATAACTTACCTGGTCATTGCGATAAAGGTCACGGTCCGGGGGGCCCCTTGGGAGGTGAGGCTCTACATTTCTTCACCCCACAAAAACCTCCTCCTAGAGACCCTGTTCCCAGACAAACCCCACCCGCTCTCCAGGTTAAAACTGGTCACCGTAACTTCTCTCCGGTTCTCTGGAGGTACCGGTGGCTGAAGGCGGGCCTGGCCTCGGGCCTGCAGTTTCTCAAGTTCCCTGGCCCACTACTCCTCGCGACGGCACTGCCGTGTCGCCTGGTCGGCCAGGTACTGTTCTGTGGTGTAGTGCGGCTGGGTGTGGATGGGACCGGGGGTCTGTCTCTGACTTCCAGTATTGGTGGCTTGGTTGACTATCTATCCAGGCCGGTACTCGTAGCCGCTCCACCATGCTGTACGGGGCCTGGATGCCCCGACTTCCTCGCTGCTGTCGTCCGGATCGTCCTCCTCGAGGTCTTCCTCCTTGGAGCCCGACTGGCTGGCCTCCTCGACTTCTACGGTACTTGGGCTACTCGCTACTCCGCGAGTTTCCTTGTGATTACTCGCTAAGAGTAACGAGTCCAATGTAAGTCAATGTGAAATGCAAGTACTATCTCTGCTGGACCCTATAAAGGGGTCTGGGGGGGCTGAGGAAAAAGCTGAAATAGGTGCATGATTGTTTAAAAGCCGGCGGTAAAAAGTCGCCGGCTTTTAAACAATCACTCAGCCTATCCTCCACTTTCCCACAGCCTCCCTCCCATCCACATCCTCTGCCGTCTCCCATCCCGATCCTAAGTTAGGATCGGACGGGAAGTGCAGCACTAGTGAGCGGGGAGCACAGGACCCGGGCGGGGTAGCCAGCAGTGAAAAGACTTCACCGCTGGCTTTCTCAGTTTGTGTTGCGCTCACCACTACCTGGTGCTTTGCTCCCGCCCGGTCCTAAGTTAGGATCCGGCGGGGAGGGGGCATCAGGGAGCGAGGAGCGCAGCACTGACATGGAAAGTTAGCGGTGAAGTCTTCTCACTGCAGGTTTTACTGCCAGTAATTTCAAACGAACAGCTGAGGTATCAGCTGATACTGATCAGCTGTTCATTTGAAATAGCCGTCAGTGCCCTCAGAGGGTTCATGTGAGTTCATACTGTAGCTGAGCTAAAGAAGAATACTCCATTGGACTTCGTTGGATGGAAGATGAATTTTTTAATAAAGATGGAGTCTCTAAGTGTGTTTATTGTTTTATTTCTAATAAAAAAATTTCTCTCTATGCTGTGTTTTTTTACAACAATTTACTAGAAATTTATGGCGGTCATGTCTAATATTGGCATGACCCCATGAATTTGGGCTTAGGGCCAGCTGATAATACAAAGCTGGCCCTAACCCCTTTATTACCAAGTAAGCCAACGCACCAGGGCCCTGGATGAGTTGGATACAGTGCCAGAAAATGGCGCTTCAATGAATGTACCATTTTCTGGGGCGGCTGCAGACTGTAATACACAGCAGGGGGGGCCTCCCTGCACTGCGGATACCAGCCCCCAGCTGCCTAGTTGTACCAGGCTGGACAAAAAAATAGCGTGAAGCCCCAAAACAAATTTTTTAAAATTATTTCTTGAAATTCATGAAATAATTAAAAAAGAGCTTTCCTGTATTTTTGTTTCCAGCCAGGTACAAATAGGCAGCTGGGGGTGGGGAGCAGGCCGTTCCTGCCTGCTATACTTGGCTGGACACAAAAATATGGCGAAGCCCACGTCAAAATGTTTTAAAAAAATTAATTCAAAAATTAAAATTAAAACATTTATTGACTGCATCTTTATTAACCCCTCCACTTGAAGGGTTAATAAAGATGCAGTCCCTAAATTATTATATTTTTTTTACTTTTTAATTAATTTTTCACAAACATTTTGACATGGGCTTCGCCATATTTTTGAATGCCAGCAAGGTACAGCAGGCAGGAACAGGCTTCCCCCAACCCCCAGCTGCCTATTTGTACCTGGCCGGACACAACAATATAGGGAAGACTGTATTTTTTTATTTCAGGAATTTCATGAAATAATAAAAAAAATACGTGGGGCTTTGCGCTATATTTGTGTCTAGCCAGGTACAACTAAGCAGCTGGGGACTGGAATCCGCAGCGCAGGAAGGCCAAAACATTTCTGTAAATTACAGTCCGCAGCCACCCCAGAAGATGGCGCGTTCATAGAAGCGCCATCTTCTGGCGCTGTACCCAACTCATTCAGGGCCCTGGTGCGGTGGCTCACTGGGTAATAAAAATCCTGACCAACATCTGCAGGGTGGAATTCCGTGGGGACATCACACACTAGTCTGTGAGCCGGAAGCTGCAAACACTGCTGAAACCTGGCAAGGGCAGCCGAAGCAGTAGGTGACTTTCTAAAATGGGCACACAGGTGGCGTACTTTGATGTGCAGATCCGGCAGCTCCGGGTAGGATGTAAAAAACTGCTGAACCACCAGGTTGACCACATGGGCCAAGCATGGCACATGTGTGAGCTTGCCTTGCCTCAGAGCCGCCACCAGGATCCGGCCATTGTCACACATGACCATGCCTGGCTTTAGGTTCAGCTGTGTCAGCCAATGATCTGCCTGCTCTTTCAGAGCTGTCCACAACTCATCAGCATTGTGGGGTTTGTAACCTACGCATATTAGCTTCAGCACAGAATGTTGCCACTTGGCCGAGGCAGTACTGCAGACCTTCCATCTTGGGACTCTTGTGGAGGCTGAAGAGGAGGAGGAGGCTGAGGAGGATGACGTTCTGGAGCTGTAGACTGTGGGGGCAACCCTGACTAAGTTAGGGCCCGCAATCCTTGGCGTCGGGAGGACATGTTCCGTCCCAAGGTCCGACTGATTCCTGGCTTTCACTATATTAACCGAAAGCTGTGATTAAAAATCATGGTTATTCCACCAAATATTGATTTCTGAACTCTTCCCGAATTAAAACATTAGTATTGTTGTTAGTATATGGATTAGAACTTGTTTTCTTTGCATTATTTGAGGTCTGAAAGCACTGCTTCTTTTTTATTATTTTGACGATTTCTCATTTGCTGCAATTAAATTAAAAAATGTTAGCTTTACATTTTGGAGACATGTTGTCAGTAGTTTATGCTGATTGGCCCACACTATGACCTGGGCAGGGCTGCGGCCTGAACTCCGGAAGAGCAGGGACCATGGAACCTAGGACCGGCAATACCGGTGCAAAACGGCACCGGAACACGGCGGACGGCAGTGGATCATCTCGGGGACCGAACCAGAGCACAGAGGATGGCACAGGACCATCGGGGACCCCACACCGGACCCGGTAAGAAGCGGTGCTATGTGTGTGTGTTACTGTGTATGTGGTGTGTATGGTGTGTATATATGCATGTGTCTGTATGTATGTATGTATGTACACCCCCCCCCCCGTGTTTCCCCGATAGTAAGACCCCCCCTCCCCCTACCCTGCCTTACATTCGAGGGGGGTCTTATATTAGCAAACACCCCGTCCCCCCCCACCCTGTCTTACTTTCGGGGGGGTCTTACTATCGGGGAAACACGGTAGCTGTCCTTGAAGTTAGAGAACCATTAGAATTCAAATGGTCAGAGTAATGATGATTTCATTCCCTGTAAAATGAAAAGTACTAACATACACTTGCTTTAATTTGTTAAGGAACCTTTATTCCAGTAATCATGGGTTCCTACAATAATTATGGAAATTCAAGCAACATTTTATTATGAACTGAGTATGCTAATTTTATTTTGGAGTTTACTTTGACTCAACATAGGTGTTCATGGGATCTTCCTCCCATGCAGGCAGTGTGGCCAGATTCTGACTGGTTGCTTCATCAATGGGCCATCCCCAAGCTTTGAAGAATGGGGACAAGTTTTTATTGACTACTTGAGAGAACTTTTCAGCCCAAAGATTCATCTTGCATGTATTCTCAGTACTAACATTGGACATGGTCTGATAGTCAGAGAAAAGGCACTTGAAAGGATCCCAACCAAATCTCTCTTGTAGCTATAAAAAAAATAGGAGAAACAACAAACACAAGTTATCTCAAACAACAAGAGATAAATAAATCAATTGATGATTGTTATACCAATACGCTTCACTTAAAAGACTACACTGAGGATTCCCTACTCTGAGAAAGGACCAAAGCTTCCATTACCCTTGCTCAACTAAGTTATTGCAGTACCTTTAAATCATGGCTTAGGCTAGGGTCACATCTGCTGCCACAGGGATGAACGAAGTGTTAACTGTATATTAAAAGATGAAATATTAATAATAGTTGTGTGCAACATGTCTCTAGGGAGTGCCCATCCCCCTAGAGACATGCTGCCCACTGCTGTGGGCATGTCAGGGATTAATAACTGATTTACAGTAAGCCGTCTCTTGTTGGCTCTGTAGAATTTTCTTAATGAAGCCGCGGCTCCCCAGACAGCTGCGCACATATTATACGTAATGTACTTTTAGTATGTGCCGCTGTCCAGGGTCCTCTTGGCTGCGCTGCCCATAGATCTAATGTAAATGCCTACAGGACCTCGGACAGTGGCACATACTATACATACATTACGTATAGTATGTGCCGGGCTGACAGAGGAGCCGTGGCTTCATTGATAAAATTCTGCAGAGTCGACAATAGTCGGCTTACTGTAAATCAATTATTAACCCATGACATGCCCATAGGAGTGGGCAACATGTCTCTATGGGGTTGGACACCCCCTAGAGACATGTTGCACACAACTATTATTAATATTTCATCTTTTATTATAAAGTTAACACTTCGTTCATCCCTGTGGCAGCAGAGATGAACAAACTGTACCGTAACCGCATTGCTCCGGATTACACATCCGGAGCAATCCGGTTACCACAATGCGGCTTCATCAACACATTTTTCATTAAAAATGTGTGTGAAGCCAATTACATTCACCGCATCTGGATCTGGATGCGGTGAACGCAATTGGCTTTAAAAGTGTGACCCTAGCCTTAGAGAACTCTTGTCATCTGTTTTTTGCTACCTAATCTAAAAGCAGCATAATATAGAGACAGAGACCCTGATGTGTCTCTTACTGGGCTGCTTAGTGGAGTTTAAAAAATAAAAATAAAAAGATAAAAATGCTTAAACATCTGGAGATTATCACTACCTAAACCTAATGACAGATTCACCTTAAAGATCTGTTGAAGCTAGAGAAAAAAATACATTTTTCGTCTTGCTCTCCATCATCGTCCAAAGTTAATGGTTTCACAATGGACATTTTAAAATACATTTTTATTCTATTAAACATTATTATCAATGGTAGGATATAAAGAGATAGGGTTAGACAAAGATACTTTATTTTTTGTTTGGTAATATCCTTTGCAGCTAATAATTTGTTTTGTTATTGTCCTAGTGTAGTCAATATAGGAATACTTTGAACTTTGCAATAGCATTGATTAAAAAAATTGCAGACCTATATTTCTCTGTGATAACAGGTAACAAACTCTGTAGTCCGATCATTCATTTTTAGTGGGCCATTTTCCATAACTTGTGGTGGAAAAGGAAAAATTGAAAAGATATTATGCACACAGTGGGCGTGTATCCTACCTGTAGATAAGTCTCCAGTGCGGTCCAAACATTCCAGTCTGCCAATCTTGCGCCATTCTTCAAATACTCTCTGATACGATTTTCTCTTTTCTCTGGTAGCAGATCAGGATGAGCCTCATCTCTTGGAATTCCCAGCACATTTTCATGCACATATACCGACCACAGGTTACATGTAGCTTCTGTAGTATTTGGAGGGAATTCCCAAGCACGCTGCTGCTGATTGTGCCCTAGTTCATGTACGGGCCCCCATATTCCCTTCTTTATTCTTTGCAGATCTGTTATAAGAGTTGCTGAAGGTATATGGCACATGACTGGGTATCCAGCGTGCATCCATCCTATAGTGAAATAATTTAATAAATTAAAACATTGGTTTAACGGTAAGTAACAATAAACTGTGGCTAAAATTGCCAATATCTGTAAATTACAGACAGTACATGGACACGTGTACTACACTTGCATCACCGCATGCTGTACAAACACAGCCACATGGGCCTGCTATCACTGGTGTATAGCTAGCATATAACTTGTGCGAGGATCGCATTGTAATGCATTAACTGACTGCGGCTCCACTGACCTGAGTGTGACATCATCATTAGTGATGAGCGAGCACTAAAATGCTCGGGTGCTCGGTGCTCTGGCCGAGCATCTCAAGATACTCGTGTACTCGGCCGAGCACCGAGCCCAATGTAAGTCAATGAGCGACAGGCTCCGCCCACAGACTTCCGGTTATAAAACGAGTAAATCCGGAAAAGGGCGGGAGGGTGGGCTTTTTCAAATCGCCGCAGCATAAAACACCTTGCTGTGGCCCCCAGAGGGATCCTATCGATTAATCTGCTCCCTGTATGGTGCCAGCTCACTGTGTGCACTGAAGGGAGCAGTGTATGTGTCTCAGATCGCTATTTATTACCGAGCGGTCCGAGCATCTCGGCAGTACTCGGTGCTCGCCGAGCACCCCGAGTACCGAGATACTCGTGCGAGTACCGAGTCGCACAGAGCATACTCGCTCATCACTAATCATCATCTATTTCTATGAAGCTGTCACGCTCAAGTCAGGGGAGTTGCCATCCAGTGTGTGCATTACAATGCGATCAGTGCGCCATTTATATGCTGGCTATATGCCAGTGAGAATACGCCCTTAGTCAGGCTTGGTAGCCAACTTAAGAAAAGGAGTGTATTATTACGAGAAGGTGGAGGGTGCAGTGGTTGACTGACAATCAAGCTGTCTTAGCTCAGCACCACCACACTATCTTTCCAGTCCTCAATTCTCCAGGCTCCAGCACAGCACCATGTCTTATACACAGTCACATCCAGAGTTGCACTCACTATTATGATGTCAAGTTATGCCCTATACTACAATCACATCCAGAGCTGCTGCAACAACGTCTATATAAAACTTCATAGAATTCACGGACAACCGAAAAATAAAAAAGAACTGTAGTAAAAGTATGTATATATGCAGTGTTTAGGAGCATGGTCACAATGGCGATTACACACATCAACACCCAAGAGAAGAGCAAAAATGAGCAAATTCTCTAAAATAAGTGAATAAATGAATAAATAGCAGTTGCAAACAATAATGAAACTGCGTACCAAGTTAAAATTATTTTGGATTAAAAAAAATAAATAAATAAACATCCGACCATGTCAAGGTGACCCTTATCAGAATGGTCCTAGCATCTACTATTTAAAACCCTACCATAATGGAAATAAGGACTGAGCAGGACCAGGGCCCAATATAGACACCCAGCAATGAGTAGCTGTATACACATAATGTCCACCTCACTTGTTTACATTAACTGCAAAAAAAAACAAAGGACTTAAAAAAAAAAATGAACCAGAATAAACGTGTGCATACATGTAATATGTAGGAGTATGTTTAATGCAAACAATGGCATGGTTAGGTTTAAAATATTAGATGCTAGGATTGTCCTAATGGGGTCACCTTGAAGTTGCGAAAAATTGTTTTTATGTATTTTTTTTAATCAAAATAATGTTACCCTATTTTATTTATGTGCACTATTGCTATTTATTTACTTTATTTGGGGTATTTGCGTACTTTTGCTTTTTTCTTGGTGTCATAGAATACCTGGCAGTGAATGTATCATACTATCACTATTTACACACTTACAAATCTATATAACCTTAGGAGTCGATTTCACCACAGGGTCTTTCACCACATTTTTCATGTAGACACATGGTGTAGTAGGAGATATCATTGGAGCAGTGTTTCCCAACTCCAGTCCTCAAGGCACACCAACAGGTCATGTTTTCAGGATTTCCTTATCATTAGACAGATGATGGAATTATCCCCTGTGCAAGTGATTAAATTATCACTTATGCAATCCTAAGGAAATCCTGAAAACATGACCTGTTGGTGTGCCTTGAGGACTGGAGTTGGGAAACCCTGCATTGGAGGACTGAACTACTTCCTCTTTCTGATGATAATGAATCATAAGCTGGGAGAACACCCTGGGAAAAAAGAACACACCCCTACAAAAGTATTGTTTTAGTTAAAGAAGTTATTCCCACCGGACAGAAGTATGGCTGATTGATGATGATTTGACTTCTAGTGCTCCCACTTCTGTAGATCCGGCAGATAAATAGGAAAGGTTTCTTTATAGTTAAGCTCAGAATAGAAACAAGGTTATATTACCTGCAGCTCCCTAGGTTTTGTTATTAGCAGTAGATCATTCACACGTCGTGCCTCCCTCCGAACATTTATTGCCTCTATGCCACAAGTTAACCAGGTGATCAATCGTAGACCCCCGCGCAGGATCCAATTCACATAGACTTGATATTGAAAATAATGGCACTCCTAAACTTGTGCAAACACAGGCTTCTATTGGTTCATTAATGGACCCGTAGAAGCGCCGAGAGGCGTTAGACAATCATAGGCCAGCCACCCGCACCCGCACTGGCTCCCCTCCTAATTTCACGCTGCTTGTCTCGCTGCACAATGTAAACTTGTAACTTCGAGTGAATAAAAGCCTGTGTTTGCTCAAGTATATCATTGTCATCGGCAGCCTGTTTCACTCATTGATCACTCTCATTGTCAGAACGTTTTTTCTAATATCTAATCTGTATCTCCTCTCATTAAATTTCATCCCATTGCTTTCAGTCTTTCCTTGTATATGTAAAGGAAATCTCTCTACAGTGCGAAAGCCCTTGAGATATTTGTAGACAGCGATTAAGTCTCCTCTCAGTCTTCTTTTTTGACAAGCTAAACATTCCCAAATCCTGTAACCGATCCTCATAGGACATGGTTTGCAGACCGGTCACCATTCTGGTCGCCCTTCTCTGAACTTGCTCCAGTTTTTTTGTCTTTTTTAAAATGTGGTGCCCAGAAATGGACACCCTATTCCAGATAAGGTCTGACTATAAAGGAGTAGAGGGCGATAATTACTTCACATGATCTAAACTGTATTCTTCTGTTAAAACATCCCAGAATTATGCCTACCTTTTATGCTGCTGCATCACACTGTTGATTTATGTTCAGTCTGTGATGTATTAGTATATTAGTCTTTTTCATATGGCTGATGAATTAGCCCTATTTTTCCCATTCTGTATGTGTTTCACACCATTTTTCTTGCCCAGATGAAGGACTTTACATTTTTCCCTGTTAAAAAACATTTTTTTAGTGGATGTTTTTCATTACTCCCTTGTGGGCTTGTCTTTCATCTGTAAGCCAAACACCCTTTCCCTCTCATCCAACCTTTCAGTTTACTTTCACTATCATGATGCTGGAGGATAGTGAAAGTAAAATGGATGAGGAGAGGTGGTTGGCTTACAGCCAAAAGACAAGCCCACATGGGAGTAATGAAAAAAAAATCCAAATAGTGTTGTCATGCTGCACACATCAATCACCTGCTGCACAGCACTAAATCCTGGAGTTTTTTTTTCCTTTAAAGTACCTTTACACACAGAGATAAATTGCTTGCAATTCACTGGTTGCAGTGAAATCATGGACACATTGTTCCATTTTGTTGCCATGTACAAGTGGAACAATGTGTCCATGATTTCCCTGCAACCAGTGCATTGCAAGCAATTTAACTATGTGTGTAAAGGTACCTTATGGCCGCTTTACACGTCCCAATATCGTTCCGATATTGCATACAACGGCACGGGAGCGCGCACGTTTTTGGCACTAGTCCAAGATCGCATAGGAGATGTTACACAGGGTGATATCGGCAGGCTACTCAACTGCGATGTCTACGCCCCCTCCTTTGCGCTGTGTACGAGCGACCCAGGGAACGACCATTTAACATGAGAGTGAATAGGGGGAAGTTGTGCTCCAAATTGTAGTTGCGCTGCCACACACCACGATCCTGCCAGATCGTCAAGCCAATATCGTCCAGTTGGAGAGCCTGCACAATTCCCCAACGATATCGTTTTGGCATCGTTCTTGTATCGCTTTGCTCATTTACACCACACAACGCACGAACGATATCCGTGGGAACGCCCGAACCACGTGACTTTTTATCGTTGTTGGACAACAATATCGTGCCGTGTAAAGCGGCCATTAGAGTTCCACATCATCCACAATCTCCAATGGGTAGGACTCAATACATTCATCGCCACCTCTTCAGCTTGTCGCCTTCTACCTGAAGTACTACATCAGATAGTTACTTTTGGTTTCAAAAGAATTTGATTTTAATCAAAACACAAACATGTATGACTGTGTTTTAATATTAGGGAGATGTACAAAATTGCACCATCGCCACAAGTTGTGCATCAATAATATATGTTTAAAATGAGCCCACCTTTACCAAGGCTACAAAATGCCACATGAATGTGTGGCACCCTGGCACCTGTTAGGCACCACAGAACTTCTTGGGACATGAATGAAGCAAGTAACAGCAAAGCAATACTCACAAAACAACAAAACACCTTAGAACACCTGGTTTCACCCCAAGCCTCTAGGGGGAGCTCCACTGGTCACTTTGAGCCAGTTCCCCCTATAAATAGGGTCTTGGAGGGAGAAACTTCAGACTGTGCAGACGCTAGGAGAGCTGCAGGTTGTGTGTAATCTCTGGCTTATGAGACACACACCAGGCCTAGTCAGCCTAACTAGCGAGTGAGGAACCCTTGCAATTGGGGTAAGGAAAAGGAGAGCACCTCTCAGGGACAATAGAGTGACACTAACTCTCTCCCTCATCATCCGGTTACTGGAACTGAGCTGTGAGAGCTACTCAGCCACCACAGAGAACCAGCATACTTCACAGGCAGTCTAGCCCCCTGTTCACCTGCCACACCTACCAGCGAGAGCCCAGGGAAGAAGATAGAATTATCATCACCCTTTTACAGTGCCCTCAGTGCTGCTACCCAGGTGAAATACGTTCCATCGAACATACTACCCGGTCAGGCTGGATTCCACATCCACCCGACCGCCTCTGAAGTACAGAGAAAGGAAGCCTAACAATGCTTGCTGTGAACCTCCAGGAGCGCCAACTTCACTATCCCGGTCCGAGTGTACCTGCTTTCCACCAGTAAAGGTACCTAAAAGACTTTGGTGTGTCCACGTTTAATTCCTGGATCTAACAGCAGCCTGACTAGGCTGCCTCACAACATCTTGCGCAGCTCCTGGCCCCGGGGACTCCCGCTCATCCTTGGGGAGCGTCCCATCTTGCTGAATTCCATCCCCCGGAGGCCTAGCAGCGCCGGTGATATCACCGGAATACCCGCAGGTGGTGTCACGAAGACAATTAACCCCTACTGTTCAGCCAACCTCCCTATTGATCTGGACCACCGGGCCCCACAGCCGCAGGCGCGGTTCCGTGACAAGGAGTGTCAACGCCTGCGACGTGCAGAACCCGGCTACGGTGAGTCAGAATGTATTCCTAAGAGACAAATCCTTTTACCTGCTGAAATTTGCACATCTGTTACAATTCTCTCAGGTCGTACAAATTTTTTAGGAATAGCAGCAAGTTCAGCTATTGCATTCATTATATTATCCCATTCAGACAGCAAAGCTTCTGGATCATCCAAAGACCGGATCACATCAGAAGGAACAGTTAAAACAATATTGTCTGTTATTAATTCAGCCCATGGAGCTGGGTATTTGCGAATTGTATCCAACCAAGATGAAAGGCTGGTCTGGCCTGCAAGAAAAAGAATAATTCTTTAGACAAATTTAAAAAGGGCAATATTATTTTCACCATTGAGAATAGCTTTTATTAATGAAACTTGAGGGGTCAGAAATTTGATTACACTTATTAACTAAAAAGCTAGAAAAAAATGCAAGTTTTTAAAGGAAACTTGTCAGGTTGTTCTACCCACCTCTGCAATCACTACCTGTCCCTGGACCTTCCTAGTTGATCCCTAACTATCTCTGTCCACTCTAAAAAGTGCCATATAAAAAGTGCCATATAAAGATTGATAAAAATTACTTATATACTTACATACAGTCTCCATCAGGAGACTGGAAAGGCGGGCTCCGGGGCTTCATTCTCCCTCCTCGCTTGCTCTCCACACACCCCGCAGGGTGTCATAAGTCTTTCTTCTGTCCCACCTCCTGTTTGAAGTTCCCGCCTCCTCTGCTACTGTGATGCCAGGCTAGAAGATCATATCCGGCCCGTTCCATTGTAGGGGCTGATCACGTGGTACGCTCCGACACTTGCGCAGTGCGCATATTGAAGCCGGCCAGTTCCACGTGATCTGCCCCTACAATGCACCGGGCTGGATATGATGTTCCAGTCGGGCATCACAGTAGCAGAGGATGCAGGAACTTCAAACAGGAGATAAAACAGAAGAAAGACTGATGACGCCCAGCAGGGTGTGTGGAGAGGAAGCGAAGAGGGAGAATGGAGCCCCGAAGCCCACCTTTCCAGTCTCCGAATGGAGACTGTATGTAAATATATGTCATTTTTCTCAATCTTTGTAGGGCACTTTTAGAGCAGACAGGGATTGTTAGGGATCAGCTAGGAAGGTGCAGGGACTGGTAGTGATAGCAGAGGGGGATAGAATGACCTGACAGGTTCCACTTAAAGAATACCTGTCACCAGGTCAAAAATGGGCAGTTTTTGCTCTTATTTTATAACTGCTGCTTCTCTGAGTATTCTGTTTTGTTTTTCTTTTTCAGGCTTAACACTGTTCCAGAAGTAGGGGCATTTACATTATGTGCTAAGTTTTATAGTCTTTCCCGAGTGGGTGTTGCTTATTATACAGAGCAGGCTAAAGACATGTCCCCAGAGACTCCTGCGAGCCACACCCCTTTAGTAAAGACCATAAAAATTAGCACCAAATAAAAAGCCCCAAATCTCAGTATGGCTGATTTAAAATAAGACAAAAAAAAACAAGAAAAAGAACCGGGATACTCAGGGGAGCAGCGAGAATAAAGTAAGAGGTAAAATAATGGTCACTTTAACCTGGCAAAAGGATCTCTTCAAATTAAAAAAGCTCTTTGTGTAAACAATCATGAGAGTATGATAAATGTATTTCAATCATTGCTTTTTCTTGTTGCCCATGATTGAAACCAGGAGTCATACAGTGAAGGAAATAATTATTTGATCCCTTGCTGATTTTGTAAGTTTGCCCACTGATAAAGGCATGAACAGTCTATAATTTTAAGGGTAGGTTAATTTAAACAGTGAGATATAAAATATCAAAAATAAAATCCACATATTCACATTCTCTAAATTATATAAATGTATTTGCATTTTGAAGAGAGAAATAAGTACAGGGGCAGACTGGCCCACCGGAGGATCGGGAGAACCTCCGGTGGGCCCCGGATCCCAACGGCCATGCCCCCAAGCCCTGCCGCCATACCCCCTGGGATCCCTGGTCCGGTAATAATCGCTAATCATACCAGCAGCACTGCCGATATGATTAACGATGGATAGGCCCTCCTGCAACGGCAAAGCAAGGAGAGCGATCTCCCTGCTCTTCCTGCTGCCGCCACAGTGCTGCTCTGCCTCCTGCCGGCGCGTGCGCAGGAGGTCAGTCTCAGGGCGATGACGTCATCGCCCTGAGACTGCTTCCTGTGTGAGCCCCGGGTGCCAGCACTCAGGGCGCTGTGAATGACAGACTGCCCCAGGCAGACATGAATGCCATGGTGAGTATGGAGAGCGGGGGTGGCATGGGGGGAGGCCCTGGGTGCCTGGTGGTGCCTGGTGCTTCTGGGCCTCCTAAGTGCCTGGTGGTGCCTGGTGCTGCCGGGCCCCTGGTGGTGCCTTGTACTGCCAGGCCCCTGGTGGTGCCTGATGCTGCTGGGCCTCCTGGGTGCCTGGTGCTGCTGGGCTCCCTGTGTAGCCTATTGTTGCTGGGCCCCTGGTGGTGCCTGGTGCTGCTGGGCCCCCTGGTGGAGACTGGTGCTGCCGAGCCCCCTGGTGGAGACTGGTGCTGCCGGGCCCCCTGATGGTGCCTGGTGCTGCCAGGCCCCCTGATGGTGCCTGGTGCTGCTGGGCCCCTGGTGGTGCCTGGTGCTGCCAGGCCCCTGGTGGTGCCTAGTGCTGCCGGGCCCCCTGGGTGCCTGGAGGTGCCTGGTGCTGCTGGGGCCCTGGTGGTGCCTGGTATTCCTGGGTGCTTGTTGATGCAGGATGCCTGGTGCTTCTGGATGCCTGGTGCTGTGGGGTGCTGGAGACCAGGAGCCTCAGAGGAAGAAACTGCCGGATGCCTGGTGCCGGAGACCAGGAGCCACAGAGGAAGAAGCTGCCGGGTTCCTGGTGCCGGAGACCGGAAGCCACAGAGGAAGAAGCTGCCGGGTGCCTGGTGCCGGGGACCAGGAGCCACAGAGGAAGAAGCTGCCAGGTATCTGGTGCCAGAGACATGGAGCCGCAGAGGAGAAGCTGCCGGGTACCTGGTGCTGGAGACCGGAAGCCACAGAGGAAGAAGCTGCTGAGTGCCTGGTGCCAGAGACCGGGAGCTGCAGAGGAAGAAGCTGCCGGTTGCTTCGTGCCAGAGACCGGGAGCCACAGAAGAAGAAATTGCCGGGTGTCGGGGACCTGGTGTTGGAGACTGGGAGCTGCAGAGGAAGAAGCTGCCTGGGGGGACAGAGTGGAATGGATGAATGGATGGATGAATGGGGCGGCCTGCAAGAGGGAGCAGAATGGGATAGATGCGTGGTGGGGGGAATGGCATGGAAAAGAGGAGAGAATGGGATGGATGGATAGATGGGGGGCAGCATGGAAAAGGTGGGGAGAACGGGATGGATTGATGGATTGGGGCAGCATGGAAAAGGGGGGAAAAGACGGATGGATGGATGGAAGGGGAAGAAGGTACATGGATGGAGGGGGAGAAGGTACATGGATGGTTTGGTGGATGGGGGAGAAGGTATATGGATGGATGGGGGATAGAGGGAGAAGGTACATGGATGCATGGGGAGGAGAAGCTACATGGAACGTGGGGGGAGAAGCTACATGTATTATCTATACACACACACTGACACTATATACAGAGTTCCTGTGTATGCTGTCAATGGTGATCATTGGCATTACCTGCACACTGACACTGTGTACAGAGCTTCTGTGTATAATGTCACTAGTGATGACTGTATTACCTGTACACTGACCCAATATACAGAGCTTTTTTACATTTTTATTAATTTAGTATTATTTGTCACTATGTGGTGGCATTATGTGCTTTGGTCATGACATGGCGATATTTGTCCCTTGTATGTGGTATTATTCGGTCACTATATAGTGCTAATATGTGGTCTCATGGTGTGGCAGTATTTATACCTTGTATGTGGTAGCATTTGATCACTATGTGGTGGTATTATGTGCTTTGGTCATAGTGTGGCAGTATTTGTGACTTGTATGTGGCATTATTTGGGCATTAAGTTGTGGTAATATGTGATCTGGTCATAGTGTGGTGGCATTTCTGACTTCTATCTGGTAATATTGGTCTTGGTCAAGTGGATTGTGGTCGGTCATTTGTTTTATTTGATATCAATAAGTGGAAACTTCTTTATTTCCAATAGATATTAAATACTTGGATGTTTAACCCTCCCTGTCCTGTAACACAGCAGCAGAAATGCAGTTACAGAGGTTCACCAGAGAAAGCAAGTTAAGCATTTGGTGAAATTTTTACCTCAGTATTTATAAGACTAAAACCAGGGGTGGGTGAGGAATGTAGAAAAAATTACCTCTAATCGCTCCAATCCTGGTTTTGTCTTACAAATACTGAGATAGAAAACTCATCAAATACTCAAAGTGCCAAATTCTTTTGATGGTGCGGATTTCACCAATAAATAAGTGATCACCTTCCTAACCTGTGCATCGCTGATAACTTGTTTTTACCAAAAAATCCCTTTAATGCAAACTACCGTAATGGAACATCTAGTTAATATACTTCATTTGGGGATTTGTTTGTACTACCATAATGATCAGAACAAACTATATCCCATATGGACAGGGCTAATTGCACCTTAGGTACATGAATCCAGTTGTAAACAAACACGATCAAACGTCCAATTATTGCAAAAAAAAAGTGATTTTTAATGACAGGTTAAAAACAGGGATTGCAACCACAGTACAAGCAGCAATGTGGCAGGCTGCACCACTGACACACACAAGATGTATATACAATAATAAATGGTATACAGGGCCAGTTCAGACCAGTAAAACATATGCACATAGCAGTTGGTACTAGTACAAAGCATAATCCATACTCAAATGGGTGTACATAAGTGTAATATGTATAAACATTATACCCAGCAAGGCACAATCAGCCCTAGAATACAATCTCTCCTGGGTCTGTATAATATCACAGAGCTCAATATGTGGTCAAATGAATCATAGGAGTCCCTTCACACCACAAGACCTGGTTGCATAAACACACTGTTTAGCAGCTCATCATTGGCTCATTATCCAACAGAAAACCCAGTATGATTAACTATAAAGTGCTATAGTGCTCTTTGTGCGATCAGCCAGTGGTGCCCCCGACCCTACGGCCGTTTCGGCTCCACCTACATCAGGGAATTGAAGGTGGAGCTGAAACGGCCGTAGGGGTCGGGGACACCACTGGCTGATTGCACAAAGAGCACTATAGCACTTTATAGGTAATCATACTGGGTTTTCTGCTGGATAATCAGGGGATGAAGGTGGAGCCGAAACGGCCGTAGGGGTCGGGGGCACCACTGGCTGATCGCACAAGGAGCACTATAGCACTCTATAGGTAATCAAACTGGGTGTTCTGCTGGATAATGAGCCCAATTATGGGCTGCTAAACAGTGTGTTTATGCAACCAGGTCTTGTGGTGTGAAGGGACACCTATGATTCATTTGACCACATATTGAGCTCTGTGATATTATACATACACAGGAGAGATTGTATTCTGGGCTAATTGTGCCTTGCTGGGTATAATGTTTATACATATTGTGAGGCACCGCCGGCATGATCCGCATGGCCGGGGTACATCAAATGTAGGATCAGAGGATGATCCTGTGCACACTGGCCGGTTTTCCTGTGATGATAATACTGTGTGAACCAACCTGAACACAATGAGGTCATGAGCCTAATGAGCGGCAGTGAGAGTGGGCTGAGATCGAGGAGTCCATGAGGAATAGGATGTAATGAGTGAGTGCTGACAACCCGGAACACAGGGAGTTAACCTGAGCTGGGTGACAGGCTGATTACAAGCAGCTGAGGGGGTGTGTCTATGTGGGAGTGGCTGGCACGATAAGAGCCGGCCACCTGAGTGATTGTGAGATAGATCCTGGAAGCTCAGATTGATGCTGGAAGCTGAGATTGATTCAGATGGAAGCTGAGACCAGCCAAGAGCAGAGCAGTCTGGAGGCTCTGAGTACATGATGGGAGCATGCTAGCTCCATGCCGGTGCCGAGGTCCGTGGTCGTGTCCGCACCTGGAGGGGGAAGCCGTGGCTGACCTGGTGGATACTGGTCCGGGCGTGGGGCGAAACACGCCCGGGAAAGGAGCCTGTGGGGATGCCTGGTGGAACCTGTGACACAGGTAGCGAGACCCGGATCCGTGCCCGGTAAGAAAGCAGTTCCCGAGCGATAGTGTGAACTGTGCACCTTGTGTGCGTAAATCATGTTAGGCGAGTATAGACCGCCCTTGGGACCGACTCAGTGGAGTCCGTTAAAGGTCCTGATGAACCGGAATGTATGTAGCCCTTGGAGGCAATTGTATGTAGTGTGCCAGGCGGGCATAGACCGCCTTTGGGTCCGAGTCAGAGTGCTCAGTTAAGGGACCCGATGAACTATGTGTATGAGGGCTTAAGTAATGGCCCTGAATGAGAGATGATGGCCTATATGTAAGACCCATGTATAAAGATGTGGGGAGAGAGTGACCCAGCGAGTATGGATGATGTTGGAGGCGTTCCGTCCTTGGGACGAGAGGGAGGCTTGCCCTGCTGCTTGCAGAGGGTACCCGTCCCTCAACCACGACCTCTAATGGTGTGGGTGTGCCTGTGGTGCCAGACACAGGGATAATAGGGCTCCTAGTAGGTAACGGATGTAGAGGTTCCCGTGCACTATGGTTTGCCAGTCCCTGTAATGGGCCATGGAGGGGCCACAGTCCATGGATGTGGGCTGTGAGCAGGTGTGTGATCCATGGACGTTTGAATGATGGATCACATACGGTGTGTAAGGTCCCGGTCAGGCAGGATTCCTGACTACGGGTGAATGTATATCATCATGCTGGGGTGACTAAAGCCAGGCGGCAGGTACCGCCATTGGGACCCACAGGGCCCGTTGAGGCGTATGTAACGAAGGTCAGAAGCAGGGGTTAGAAGGGCTCCCGTATAGGGTAACGCGTGGTTAGGCCGGAGGCCGCAGCCACGGGGTACTAGGGTTTGCCAATCCCTGTTATGAACCCGGAGGGGTCATCATCGTACTGTAACTTATGTATAGTGTAAGTAGGCCGGAGGCCGTAGCCACCATGGGAGCTGTTAGTAGAGCTCCAATGGGGACAGAGATGGTTACAGGTCCCGGGTTACTATAAAAACGTTATGTGCAATATAAGTGTTATGTGATGTTAAATGTAAATGTATGGTGTATTTATGATGTAAAGTGTTGTTAATCAATGTGCTATGTGTCAAACATGCTACCCGGGTTCTGTTATTATATGTGAAAATAAACGGGCAGACATTGGTTAACTTATAAACACGTGTTCTTGTCGTTTTGCAAGCGGGTTCCCCGGTTGCTACCTCACAATATTATACTTATGTACACCCATTTGGGTATGGATTATGCTTTGTACTGGTACCAACTGCTATGTGTATATGTTTTTCTGGTCTTAACTGGCCCTGTATACCATTTAATATTGTATATACATCTTGTGTGTGTCAGTGGTGCAGCCTGCCATATTGCTGCTTGTACTGTGGTTGTAATCCCTGTTTTTTACCTGTCAATAAAAATCACTTGCTTTTTGCAATAATTGGACATTTGATCGTGTTTGTTTAAAACTGGATTCACGTAATGGAACATCGCAGTAATGGTGAGCACACAGTGATGTGCAGGATACGCCTGTGTTTTACAGTCCACGCTACACTATGATATGTATAATGGCTAACAGGTATTTGCATATAGCTGAAAAATGGGTGGGCTCGGGTGGGTGGGCCCCTGGAGTCAATTTCCCTGGTGGGCCCCAGACACCCCAGTCCGGCGCTGAATAAGTATTTGATCATTCTGGCAAACAAGACTTGATACTTGAGGGCAAAAAACTTGTTGGCAAGCACAGCAGCCACACATTTTTTTGCAGTTGATGATAAGGTTTGGGCACATGTCAGGAGGAATTTTGATCCACTCCTCTTTGCATATCATCTCTAAATCATTAAGATTTTCAGGCTTTTGCTTGGCAACTCAGAGCTTCATCTCCCTCCATAATTTTTGTGTGGGATTAAGATCTGGAGCCGGACTAGGCTACTCCGTGACCGAAATGTGCTTCTCTTTGAGCCACTTCTTTGTTGCCTTGGCTGTATGTTGTGGCTCATTGTCATGCTGGAAGACCCAGCCATGACCCATTTTTAAAATCCTGATGGAGGGAATGATGTTGTCACTCAGAATTTTATGGTACATGACTAAATCCATTGTCCAATTGATGTGGTGAAGTAGTCCTGTGCCCTTAGCAGAGAAACCCCAAAAAAACATAATGTTTCCACCTCCATGCTTGACTGTGGGGGCAGTGTTCTTTGAATCATAGGCAGCATTTCTCTTCTTCCAAACACGGTGAGGAAAGTAATGCCAAAGAGATCAATTTTTGTCTAATCTGACCACAGCACCTTCTCCCAATCACTCTCAGAATCACCAAGGTATTCATTGGCAAGCATCAGACGGGTGGCAAATGTGCCTTCATAAGCAGTGGGACTTTGCGGGCACTGCAGGATTTTAATCTATTATGGCGTAATGTGTTACCAATGGTTTTCTTAGTGACAGTGGTCCCAGCTGCCTTGAAATCAATAGAGATGAGCAAACACCACAGTGTTCGAATTCGGGTTTGAATGCCAAATGTGGAGTGTTCGTTGAATAAGTCGACAAACATTCAATGAATTTTTTGAACATCATTGAAATCAATGGCAGGTAACATGAAACACATAGAAAACCCCACCATCAAATGTGCCCAAAAGCTGACAAACACACACAGACACACACAGATCATCTTACTAGTGTCCTGCTGCTTGCTTGTTTGCAGGTCCGCTCTCCCTCTCATTTACTTCTGGGCCCACCCATGAAGATTCAAGCATATTCACTTCACTGACCAGCAACAGCCAATCACAGATGCTCATGCTCTGTGAGAGCATCTGTGATTGGCTGTTGCTATCAAACTTAGGGATGTGCAAGTAGTGAAATATTTGGACTTGCTATACTCATAACGAGTAGGCTCTAATACTCGCATATTTATTATGAGTTGTAATCTGTTGCTACAATTGTTACTTTTTAAAACAATGGATTCTCTGCCCCTATCCAGCTGAGTTCAGACTCACCTCATTCTTATGATCCCAATTAAACATTGTTATTTAATGTATTTTGTGAATACTCAGGTAAGACCACCTCTGGCTATTTCAAACAATCAGCTGATACATCAGCTGATTGTTTAAAATAGCCAGCGGTAAATTTGATAAAGCTGGCGGGCTTGCTTCCAGTAGGCGGAGGGGTGGTGGAGAACTCGGTGGGAAGTGGAGGACAGGGCAGGGAGTAGAAAATAGGTTGGGGGACCGGGCGGGGACTGGAGGATTGGATGGGGAACAAGGAATCAGGCAGGGAGCGAAGTACCGAACAGGAGGCATGCATCAGCTGATTGTTTAAAAAAGCCGGTGGCTTTTTACCGCCGGCTTTTAAACAATCATTTCAGCCTTTTCCTCAGGCCCCCAGATCGCTTTGTAGGGTCCAGCAGCATAGTTCTCGCATTTCCCATTCACTTGCATTGTACTCGCTACTCGTAACAAGTAATAACAAGTAAACTCGCCGAGTGGCGAGTAACCAGAATACTGTACTATTCTGCAAGTGGCAAATACTAACGAGTATACTCGCTCATTCCTAATCAGACCGCATTTCCACAATCTGTCTGTGCTTAGTTGTCATACAACTGGGGTGTGGAAATCCAGACCTCAAGGGCTGCCAACAGGTCATGTTTTCAGATTTTCATTACTATTGCACAGAGTTTGAAATCATCAACAATGCATGTAATTCAATTATCACCTGTGCAATACTAAGGAGATCCCCAGTTCCCCACCCCTGTCATTCATATTAGTGTATGGCAACCAACCTGCCATCATAGTGTGTCCCCCCAAAATGGGAATGGGAAAAAAAAAAATCGCATAGGGATTTGCCCTGTTTTTAATTGCCAGCCAAGGTAAAATTAGGCAGCTGAAGGGTGGTATTCTCAGTGGGGTGAGGGCCCATCGTTCTTGGCCCCCACTATGCTATAGAATAGCATCCCACAGCGACCCCAGAAATTGGTGCATTCATAAGCAAAAATTTCTACCACTTTAGACAGCTCTTCCACTTGCCATGTAGCAGTGGCAAATTGGTCAATAAGGGGTTAATACCAGCTTTCTATTCTCAACTCGCTTACCGGAACGAAGCTGATGTTTCATTCATTCAAAGTTTGGAGGCTGCGGCGACAGGATGCTGTGTTCTTCACCGCAGCCTGCAATCAAGAAGATGTCACAGAGGATCAAGGATGGGTATGAGGGAGTAATAAAGATGGAGTCCAGATACATGTGTGTTTTTTATGTCTCATATAATGTTTTTTCTCTGTGCTGTGTCTTCTTTATTATTTACTTAAACTTTTTAATAGCTGGGTGTAACATGGGCATGACATTAAAAATTTTGGCCTTAATGTCACCTGGCACTACAAAGCTGCTATTAACCCCTTAGTACCCAGTTTGCCACTGCTAGATGGCAAGTGGAAGAGGCAGGTAAAGTGCCATAAATTGGAGCTTCTTATGAATGCGCCAATTCCTGGGGCAGCTGTAGGATGCTATCCTTTAGCATAGGGGTGGCCCAATAACAATGGGCCCACACCCCACTGAGAATACACCAGCCCTCAGCTGCCTTCTTTAAGGCCTCTTTCACACATCCGTGCCTCCAGCACATGTGCAGTCAGCGCCGACACATGCCGTAGGCACGGACATACGGAGATCGATGTTAATTTATGGACATTTTCACATGCATGTGATTCTGCATGGACCGTGTCTCCATGTGGAGCACACATGTGCTCCACACGGAGACATGTCCAATTTTGGCTGGCAGCACTGACCCATTCAGATCAATGGTTCGGCGCAAAAAACTTCCCGCACACAGATGTCATCCGTGTGACATCTGTCTGCACTTGAGAAAGGCGCAATCAGCGCCGAAACGCGTTGTGGAGACTGGGAATCCTATATCGAATCAATAAAACCTAAAGGTAATTATTCACAGAGCGATGTCCTGGCTGTGTCCTTAGCGCTGACATATTATCACCTTTTATTTGAACGGACACATCTGTCTGCACGGACTGTAGCAAAAATTTGTAACTATAAAAATTACAAATTTTATACTTACCTGACTCCAGCAATGCTCCTGTCCCTCTCACTTCCAGGGCCGCTCATTAAGCTTATGAATATTCATTGAACTGTGAGCTGCAGTGGCCCTGGAAGTGAGAGGGACAGGCAGCGCTAGAGACAGGTGAGTTTACAATGACATGCTGTCTGTGTGCTATCCGGACATCTTACGTATGTCACACAGTGTCGGACACATGGACACACAGTTACCCAAAAACAGCCTCTCTCACAGGTGAGTGTTTGCACGGATGTGTGAAAGAGGCCTAACCTTAGTTGTCAATTAAAAATAGGTTGGAGCCCAAAACTTTTCTTCCATTATTTATTTTATGTCCAGTTATACAGCAAGCATCATACAGCAGTGAATCCCACTGTGGCCCTGCCATGTTTGATGCTTTTTTAGAAGCAGATTGTGAGAATCTGCATGTCTACCCTGAAGCCAGCAAAGTCTATGAGAGTTCTGAAGTACTGTGCCAATGTGTTTTTTTTCTTGCAGATTTTGGTGCAGTAAAAAGAAATCTGACTCAGGCTGGGGTCACACATAAGCCCTTGGTCCGTTTTTGGCTTCATTTTTGTCATTTTTTTTTCTAAGTCCAAAAACTGACAGAAAAACGGATTGGATGTAATAAACACCCTGTCCGTTTTTTTCTGGACCTCAAAACATTGCTCTGTCCGTTTGTGAGCCAAAAACGCTGCTAGCAACGTTTTTGGCATCAGTTAAAAAACGCATGCGTTTTTTTAACATGGGGCCCTATGGGAAACGCATGTGTTAACGCATGGCACATATAGGCACTTGCGTTAACGCATGCGTTAACGCATATGCGTTTTTAATGAAAAAATGACTAAGTCCAAAAACGTTCAGGGGTGCAGGAGGCTCAAAAAGCACCCTATAAAAAACGGATTGGTCATGGAAATCACTTCCAAAAACGGACTTCTATGTGTGACCCCAGCCTCACATGTGCAAGTATACAAAAAAGCTACGTGGCCACACCACTTCTGACCTGTCCTACACTTTGCTGGCCTCATGATAGATGTTCAGATTATAATACAGACTGTCAATGTGGTTAAACACACATCAAACATCGCACCATAGGCACAGGGTCTGAGAGGGTCCAGGGAGAGCAGCAGTTGTGGTGAAAGGGCTCAAGGATTCCTCTTGCCCTCTGGCTACTTCCACAGGCAACTCAAGGGCTGGGGTGGCCAACTACAGTCCTTAATTTCTGAAAACAGTGCAAGTTTTTGGGATTTCCTTCACATTGTACAAGTGCTAATTTCATCTCCTGCAGAGATGATGGATGATTCTAGGAATGCTAGGGAAATGCTGAAATATGCACTGTTTGTGGCCCTTGACAACTGCACTTGGACAGCCCTGTTCTACTGGAGTGGCTGTAGTGTCTTGCAGTTCCATACCTCACACCTTCAGGCCAGAGGCCAGCGGCTTGTTCAACATGGCAGTATCAAAGTACCTGTTTGCAAAAACAGTCCAGCACAGAAGGAGTGAAATCAACAAACTTTGCTATTTACACATAGACTATAAGTCTCAAACATAAATAAAAACTTAATATCCATAGTATACACACATTACTAACAAAAGTCCCAAACGTCTATGCCATGTAAGGGGCTGGTCAGTTTGTCACAGTCCCACCGACATGCCTTTAGGAAGGTCCACTGGCCATTATAAGCTGCATTTTTATCTATGCCCTGGATGATGGCTGCGGTTTAGGATGGTAGTCTGATGCCGGATGGCCTTGGGGGTCTCCGGGACTACTTCTCTCAGCGCATTCTCTGCCACTACATGCCCCCCAGCACACTCCATCATTGCCACAGCTGGAGAGGATGATGGACGAACTAGGGGACGACCACCCCCTTTAGGATAGACAGGACTAGGACCATCTTTGGGAACATGTCCATGCCCTGGGAGCTTTGGGAGCATCTGGCTTAGCAATCAAGAGAGATTTTGGCAACACTCAATGGCAAATTCTCTCTAAGTGGGTCTCCTCCTGCCATTTCTGGAATTGGGCCATGGTGCCAACCCGGAATATGCCGGCCACAAACCACCCCCTCATACCCCAAACCTTTATAAATGTGACCTCATCCCCAATATAGATGGTGCTTAGTCTTTGCAAAAAATCATCACGCTGCAGGGTGGCGCAGTTGACATAACACCAATGTTTGGTGCCATGTTCAATTAGGAACCCATGCCCCCTATCCTGTTTAGATGTCACCACCTTTCCTTTTGTGCATTGGTCGAGGAAGTCATTTTCCTTAGGCCCATGCAATGACATCTGCATGCTGAATCTCCTAGACAACTGACATAGGATAACAGGGTGGTTGATACCTTGTTGGATAGGTGCTTGGAGGGGGTAGGGGTCCCCACATGACATTGCCCCAGTTAAATGCCTCTGAAGGTGGTGAAGGTGATCCAGACAGCTGGGACACATTGTCTTGCAGGTGCTGCTCTTCCTCAGGCTCCCATAAAGGTCCTTGTATTGTCCTGGTGATCTTGGGGAATGGGATCCATGAGTTATTATTATTATTATTATTATTATTAATAAGTATTTATATAGCGCCATTAGGATACATGGAGCTTTACCATTTAGAGGGTAGACATAGATAAGTGGTCGAAGACGACGAGTTGAGGCTGCGTCACTGGCTGAAGCCGCTTTGTAGATAGACAGACTGCCAGATCATCTTCAGTCTCACATGTGCCGCTCCCAGGCCCGGATGTCGTATGGTAGAAGTCACCTGACTGCCGGAATTTGCTCCTCGGGTCCGCAGCTTTCATAGGAACCCAGGACTGGATCCACACCTCATTACAAATGATGCCCAAACCGGCAAGTGTAGGTGTCCATCTCTCCATGATGCCATTCTGGGTCTGATTCGGCTGACCCACTTTCTGCCCCCGAGGTGCTCAGGTAGATTATATCCTCTGAGTCGAAGTCAGCCATGCCTTGCAGATTACCTGCATGCCTATGGGAGTGCAGACACCGAGGAGCTGAGTGCCATTTGGACTGCCAAAAGATTATAGCTGTGTGCCACTTGGAGTGCAGAGTTGCGTGCCTATGGGAGCGCAAAGGTAAGATGTTGGGAGATGCTGTTAAAGTTCAGTGGCTTTGAGTGTGTTATGTTTGCTTTCCCTAAGGGGCATCGCCTCTTGCATTGAGAGCCAGGATTTAGACCAGAGCAATCAGTACTGGAGTTGAATGTTTGCACACTATTGTTGACTAATTCCTAGCTGCTAATTAACACCGGTATGTCAGGCCACAATGTATAAATAAATGAATTAATTAAATAATTTAATTCAGGTCAACATTCACCACCAATTAATCTAGAATGCTGAATTAGACTACTACTACTGGCCACTGCAGGAATGCCAGGAGGACAGGTAGAATATGCATTATACATGAAATGTGAGACCCAATGGGGACGGTGTTACAAATGGATGTAAAGCGCTATATAAATGAATACATATTAGTATTATGATTATTATGACATTAAATAGTGATTGCACGTTTTTAAGAAGCAATAGCCATACTATGGGGTTTCATTAGTGTGAACAGAGCTATAAAATCAGGGATGTGAAGCATATAATGGCCATATTCTACTTTTTCATATATTGCTTTTAAATAAGTGTACATCAGATGGTCTCGCATGCTGGTGACCATCTGCAATAATTAAGGTTTGCTCTACAATTTAAAAAAAAATATTCACAAAAAATTCCCTTAAAGAGCACCTGTCACCCTCCTGGTGCTTTCCAAACTGAAAGCACCCCTAAATGCAGCGTGTCTGCTTCATTCAGGGAAAGGATCCCCCATGTCTCTACTCCCTCCTACCCTGCAAGTTGTTCAAAACACTTTACAAAGTGTACAGTTAACAAGTCCGGAGGGACTTACTCTGTAATGAGTCTTCACTGATCCCAGGTGTCTTCCCCGCCTCCAGCTATTTTTGTGCGCCTCCTGTCCCATCAGTGCCGTCTCCTTTATGTGTCTCCCTCCCCGGCCGCTCAATGCTCCTATGCGGTCTGAAGTCACGCAGACGCAGAGCGAGCAAATGGGCGGAAGCGGTCTCAGCAGCTGAAGCGCCTCCTGCCGGTGACATCAGCGCCGGAGCCCGCCCTGCTGTACATACATAATCTGGAGCAGGGTGGGCTCCAGCACTGACATCACCGACAGGAAGTGTTTTAGCACCCTCGACCAGCCCATTTCTGGCTCTGCGTCTGCGTGACTTCAGACGCAGAGGAGCATTGGGCGGCCAAGGAGGGGAGACACATAAGGAGGCATTACTAAGGGGGATGGAGGTGGCATACAGAGGGCTGAAGGCAGGGAGGACACCAGGGAGCTGGAAGGACTTATTATTGAGCAAGTCCCTCCAGACTTGTTAACTGTACACTTTCTAAAGTGTTTTGTACAACTTACGGGGGGGGGGGGGGTAGAGACATGGTGGACCCCTTCCCTGAATGCAGCAGACATGCTGCATTCAGGGGTGCTTTCAGTTTGGAAAGTACCCAGGGGGTAACAGGTCCTCTATAAAAATATAAAGCTCTCTTACACTGATGTTTTAAAGGAAATTGTAAGATTACTGGACTTCCCAGCTGCTGAGACATCTTGCACGGTTTCCAAAATTCAGACCCTACAGGTGTAAAACACCTGCAAACTCCAGGAAGTTTAGAAAAAAATTTATAAAAATTCTACAGCATAATACAAGCTGGTAGACCTAATGGCCATAGGTTAGGTGTTGTTCACAGCCAACGGGTTTTCCTGCAAGCGTTTTGGCCTCAAATCAACAGGTAAAGTTGTAGGGCAATTTTAAATACCAAATTTTACTCAAACAAATTTGCGTTCACCAACCTTTGGTGGAAGTGTTTGCATTCAAGGTGTCGAATTGCCTCGGTCGAGTTCTTGGCCAAATTTGAAATTAGCGAACATGTTCGACCAAAATTTGCTCATGGCTAATCACTAACACGTTCCCTTCCCCCCCCGTGAAGATTTAGGTTGATCTCTCACCTTCGTCATGATCCTGGCTAACCCACTAGGTGATATTTTGCATGGAGCCCCAGATTGATGTTGAGTGACACTCATTTTGTATTTCTTCCATTTTCTTACTATTGCAGCAACAGTTGTCTCCTTCGGCATCTTACTTATAGTATTAAGCCCTGCAAAGGGAGGTTTAATGACCAGGCACCAGAAGCTGTGTTTACGACCTTCCCAGACCATACTGGCCCTGCCTTAATGAACCTTTAGGTGATGCCCTGGACCTGGTGTTGCATGCCCATGAATAAAAGTTAATACATTTTGATGTGAGAAAAAAGAGAGGTGGCAATCACCTGTTTAGATGAAGCTTTGTTTATTCACCCTTCGGGGTTGACATCAATGTGGGAAGAGAGAGAGTGAGGAGTCTGCGGACGATGGCGGGGTCACTGCTTCAATGGGTGCTATTGTGCAGGTCTAGGATCTTTTCCCTGACATCCTTAGAAAGCTCTTTGGCCTTGCCCATATTGTAGAGGTCTGACTGATTAATTGAGTGTGTGGACAGAAGTCTTTTATACAGGTTACAATTTAAGACAGCTGTCTGTAATGCAGGTAACAAGTTGATTAGGAGCATCTAACTGGCCTGTAGGAACCAGAACTCTTAATGGTTGGTTGGGGAGCATCTAACTGGCCTGTAGGAACCAGAACTCTTAATGGTTGGTTGGGGATCAAATACTTTTTCTCTCTTCAAAATGCAAATACATTTATGTCATTTAGACAATGTGATTTTCTGAATGTTATTTTTGATATTCTATCTCTCACTGTTAAAATTAACCTACCCTTAAATTATAGACTGTTCATGTTTTTGTCAGTGGGCAAACTAGCAAAATCAGCAAGGGATCAAATAATTATTTCCTTCACTGTATATAAGGGCATGTGGGAGTGTGTTTGTCTACCCTTTACAATGAAACATAGTCTGTACCCATGGTAGTTGTAATAGATGCATAATATGTATAGTAAATAAGTGTAACTGTGTTTTGGCAGTATTCTAGTGGCCAAGGTTGAAGACTGTTCCCCAGTGTCAATGAGTTAATAATAATTATAGATGCTCTTGGTAGGTGGGGTCTGGTCTACAAAAGAGGCCTACATGGTAGTTGATTAGGAGAGTCCCCAGAAGGAGAAAAAGGAACCGCAGGAACGTTAGCCAGTGCATTGATTCGGCTTTGCTACTGATTCTCCCGTTGTGTGCACAGTGGATGTCAGTATGGACCCGGATGAACGGTAGGAAACCATATTGGTAGTAAAAGTACATTGTCCTAACGGACAGCCCTGACTGATTCTTGGAGCAGATTCCTATGGGAAATACAAGGTTGGAGCCATCGGGGACTTGTTGAGTATGCAGACAGACTGCTAGACCTAAAACAGAAACAGGTGGGCTCACCTCTGTAATTGGAATTAGGATTTCAGCTGTATGGAGGAGCGCTCAAACATAAGTCCACTCATAGACTCCAAGCATGAAGAAAGAAGGAGAATGGTACATCAAATTAATAAAATAATTATTTTTCTTTATTTTTAATTAAAAATCTTCATTAAAAACAGCACCATGCATGAGAAGCAACCATCCTTAATGAAGAATAAATAAATAAAATAATTATTTTCTTCATGAGATGCTAGGCATAGTGGGTGCAATCCCAGAGGTATTGGAACGGGGGGAGCAGTCGCACCAAAGATAAGAGTTGTGAATACCCCCAAAACCTGTAACAATAAAGGGTTGTGCCCATATTTCACAACACTGTCTCAGTAAAGAACTACTGTTGGACTTGATTGACTCATTGTCTGTTTTAGCCCTCACTAAGGGTTACCGTAAATCATACTTTTCCATCAATGAGACGTCTGGGGCGTGTGATGCTGCGGGCCCAGGGCTGCTTTGTGCTCTCAGCCCGGACTCGAGCCTGACTACTTGGCCACTTTGTCGGTACCTTGACACATTCACACACTTACACAATATTCTATATTTTATTTTGATTTTTTACTATAGCTGATATTTCTCCTCTGGGTCAATAGTGTCACTGGGTCATTGTTACGATCCTGGGAACATTTCTTTTTATTTCAGACTTGCATAAACACCAAGTAACTATCCCCTAAATTGCAGCTGGAGTCACACTGCCGTTTGACTCGTGTGAAGATTGCACCACACTGCCTGGAAAGACTGCTGCTCTCCTGACCTGAGAGAGATAGTTTCATGTCTTTATATGCAGCTGTCACTCTCAGGTTAGGAAAGCCAATGGCCAGTCTGGGCAGTGCAATGCAAATCCTCGTGCTTGTCATATTGCAGTGTGACTCCAGCTTAAGGCTGACTAAGAAAAAATAATATCTCATTATTGTTTGTGGTACTAGAAAAATGTATTGTGTTTATTGAAATGGATTTAGACATTGCTTTAAAATTTCTAATGCTATTTTAATAGATTTTATGTCTTGCAGTGTACATAGTAACATGTGGAATGATTTACTAGCAGAAAAGTAATTTAATATAGTGTAATACTCTTGAAATGTATTGCCATTGAATAATTCAATGTCATGTTAGAGAAAAATGTTAGAACACTGGCAGTATGATAGTTACAAGTAAGATATCAATAACAAATAAATCACATTAACTTTACTAACCTTTTATAAATGTAGGAGCTGGCTCTGCCCCATAGACTGTAACAGGAACAATTCCTAGTTGACTTTTCCCCTTGACAATAACATACAGAAGACCTCCCCAGACACTGGATATCACAACCTTCTCATCTATGATATTTTTTCTTTGCACAACCACTGGAGCACGACACAACTCTTCTGCTGAGCTCAAGTTATCTGAATGGCAGCCAACCTGCACCTGAAACAAGGCCATAGGTGAGTGTTCTGCCCATTCATAAGCAGTGAAGAAAATATTCATAAAGTTATATTAGAGTTATACTAGTTAGGACCTGTAGAGGTCATTAGTTGTCTGTTTATGTTGTTTTAATGTTAAATATGATCTAGCAGAGCTCTTAGGCTGCCTTCACACTTGCAGATGTCTCCGCAGCGTTCTGCGGAGGCATCTGCAAGCCTCTGCATGCAGACCGCAGCCCCTATCTTTATAATGGGAGCGCACGGTGCTGCGCTTGACAGCGCATGACCGTGCGCACCCATTCACTCTCATATGTGATCTGTGCGCAGGCGGACGCCTGCGCACAAATCACACACTCCCGCCCGCACCAGGGACGCAACATGTCGCGTCCCTGGTGCTGGCGAGACTGTGTGATTTGTGCGCAGGCTTCCGCCCGCGCACAGATCACTCATGGCGGGCAATGGGAGCGCACGGCTGTCTGCAAGCATCTGCAGACACCGTGCGTCCCATTATAAAGATAGGGGCTGCGGTCTGCATGCAGAGGCTTGCAGATGCCTCCGCAGAACGCTGCGGAGACATCTGCAAGTGTGAAGGCAGCCTTAGTCTGTCCCCTTTAAGAATAGTGTGTGCCAAGGGACCGCCCCCTTCTTCCTCTGGGACAAAGAGATCCTTGTAGTCAGTTTCCCAGTTCTTCAGTGAGAAGATAAGATGTGTGTTTCTGGCTTTCCATTCCTTACAACTTTCCTCTCGTCAGATGACTCCAGTAAGAGCAATGCAGTTACATATTTTTGTGTAGAATCTGTGTGAACAGGTTATAATCCAACTATTAGTACAGAGAGAACTGAGTGATAGGAGATGTGTTATAACCTGCAATTCTTCATGCTAGCATGTTTGCATTGTATATAATTCATATAGAAACAACCAGGAGTCAGGCCAAAGTTGAAAAGTAAAGTGCACTTTATTAAAATAGCAGCAGTGTTTTTCTGTTCTGCTGCACCTGCCATGTTTGCATTGTATGTAGATAAAGGTATTTCTGTGTAGAATACTGTAAATGAAGTGTATTGTGCTCTGAGATACACTATTTGAGTTAATGCCTTTTGCACTGTATACAGATAGATGCATTCTGTATAGAATAGAGCCTGCTACAGTGACCTTTACCCTAGTTACTCATGTTGACTGTAACCTGTGTTATCACTGTGTTAGTGCTAGTTTTTTTAATGCACCCAGTACTGACTGTGATTATTCTGTACACGTATTCTAGTTTTTACCACTGCATTATCGTTTACACAATCAAGTTCATAACCTCAATAAATATAGACTCCAGAAATCCTACAGTCTGTTTTTTGGGGGTGAATGAGGGTTAAGCTGTATGCTAGATAATCCACAGCTCCACATGTGGAAGAAGACAGAACAGTAAAAATGGACTTTGGCCACAGGCGGTAGTTGAACAGACTGTACCGGACCGCTAACGCCCACACTGCACCGCATACAGATATTACAGCAGCCACCATACAGCCTCAGGGAACAAGAGACTAGCCCCCCAGCAAGTGTAACGTTATTCCCGCCACGCGGAAGCCAGTCCGCATATAGACTACCAGTGATCCAACCCTGAACTTCGCTACTTCAAATGAGAAGGCGCCCAGCACGGAGATGTCAGCCACAGTTACTGCCCCACCGAGCAGAAGGTACAGCTCCCATCCCACCTTAAAGAGACACTTTCCTCTCCTGGGAGGTACTATACAGACTATCCAAAGTCGGAAGCGTCCAACAGGTATGGTGATGCACCACACACTAGACATGACTATAACACACCGGCTCATACCAGAGCCGACCAAGCCACAATGGACTTTGGAAAGTTCTTTGCTCGCCGAGAACAGGTTACAATAGGACTTGTAAAGGTCACTGATAAAGCCGAGAACTTAAAGGTCATGACGAGCCTCGTTCCAGAACGCCATTCAGGGTCTGGATTATCCTTTAGCAAGGAGTTAGATCTCCTCGTAAAGTTGCTTGGGAGCGAGTCGGTTGAGCATGCCAAAAGACTAAAGGTACCATTACATGGCATGATGTCATTTACAATGTTGCTGACATGTCAAGGGTTTGAGGCATACCAGCGACATCATTAGGACGTCGATGCGTGTAACACCAAGATTCAACAATGATAAGTTGTTGGATCGTTGATCGCAGGTCAAACCTCACAATCAACGATCCGCCAACATGCTAGATCGTTGTGTATGACACCGCGATAACGATGTCGTGGACGACTTGGCCTATTCACACCAATGAGCAGGGATTGCTTGCGGGGTTTGCGAACGATACCTGCTTACAACATCCTTGGTGAGTTGTCCACGATATTTAGACATGTGACATCTCACTATCGATGTCTAAACAATGTCTGCAACGACCGCGCGCCCATGAGATCATTGTAGACATCGTTCCAACGTCGTACTTTAGAGACATTAATATAAAGCATCCACACACAGGTCTTCGTGAAGTGTGGAAAAGACTTGATGAATTATATGGGTCCATCAAAGTCAAAGAGAATGCTTTATACAAAAGTATTGATATTTTCCCTAAGATAGGGGGTAAAGGTTATCAGAAACTTAGAGAATTGAGTGACTTGCTGAAATTGATAGGAAATTTGCCCGGATTGGCATTGTTATACACTGCTAGGGGTGTCAATACGATAGTACAAAAACTTCCTTACAACCTACAAGTAAAATGGATCATGTTCACGGTATAAGTAAACTCATAATGTGCCATTCCCTCCTTTCTCTGTGTTCGTAGAATTTATTAACCAACAAGCTAAAATCAGAAATGACCCTAGTTTTGACTTCACTCTGTCATGTTCCACTGCCCCCGGTGTCAAACCTAGTAGGACACCCGTGGCAGTCAACAAAACTAATATTGTTTCCACAGGTCCTCACAAAACAAATAAGCCCCCTCCAGAAGAGACCAAACCTCAGGATGTCAGCAAGCAGTGTCGCCTGCACTGGAAACCACATCCTCTACTAAAATGCAGAGCCTTCAGGGAGCCTTCAGGGAGAAGTCTTCAGAGGATCGCAAAGATTTCCTCAAGAAGAACAACATCTGCTTCAAATGCAGTGCCACAACCTCACACCTGGCCAGGAATTGTGAAGCTAGCGTGAAATATCCAGAATGCAGCAGCAGGGATCACAATACAGCCTTGCACCCTGGACCACCCCCACGAGTGTTGTGACAAGCAGAGGAGCACTGACGAAGGCACCCTCGAGGTCACCTCTCAATGTACTGAGATCTGCAGAGGACTCGTGGGAGGAAGATCCTGTTCAAAAATCTGCCTTGTCCGAGTCTACCCAGCAGGCCACAGGGACAAAGCTATCAAGATATACGCGATCCTGGATGACCAAAGCAACAGGTCTCTAGCCAAGTTCATCTTCTTAGACAGCTTCAGCATTGTAGGCCCCGATTCTCCCCACTCCACTTCAGGTACCGTTCATTGAGACGGAGGGGAGGAAAGAAACCGGATACAAAGTGGAGTCCATAGATGGCCAGACATGCGTATCGCTACTGACCATCCTGGAGTGCAACCAGATTCCCGACAACAGGTCTGAGATACCTTCACCGGAGGTGGCGATACATCACCCCCATGTGAAGCGTATAGCTCACCTGATACCTGAGTTGGACCCAGAAGCTCCAATAGCTCTACTCTTGGGAAGAGCTACACTAGTAGTCCACTAGTCTAGAGTGTCAGTGCGTATGGTGCGTTCTGCAAGCCATTGATAGAGGCTTGACCTTGGATGGGTCATTATAGGGGATGTCTGTCTAGGAGGAGCACACAAGCCGACCTTAGTCAACAGTATGCTCACCAGCACTCTAGAAAATGGACGTCCAACTCTCTTCCAGTCATGTCAGAATAGTCTGCTGGTAAAGGAGTTACCGAGCAGCCCTCGACTGCCTTGCCCTTTCTCAGCTCTTTTCAACGAAGGCCATGCCCATGAAGGTGAACAAGACCACATAGGATGTACAGTTTTCCGCAGGACAAAGGAAGACATCAAGACAACGATGTCCATAGCAGACAGGATATTCTTGGACATCGTGGATCGAGAGATAGTCAAAGACAAGTCAAACAGTTGGGTCGCACCTCTACCATTACGACCCCGGAGAAAACGTCTGCCCAACAACAGGGAACTGGTCTACAGTTGATTCATCTCCCTCAGACACAAGCATCAGAAGTCATCTGAGACAAATGAGCATTTCTTTACCTTCATGGGGAAGATATTCCAAAACAGCCACACAGAGTTGGCACCTGCACTTCGACACTCAGAGGAGTGTTGGTATTTACCCATTTTCGGAGTTTACCATCCTAAGAAGCCTGGTCAGATAAGAGTGGTATTCTACTCGAGCACCAAATGCGAAGACGTCTTGTTGAACGATGTCCTACTGTCAGGCCCAGACCTCAACAGACTTCTAGAAGTGCTACTCTGTTTCTGCAGAGATACGGTGACATTTATGTCTGACATACAACAAAGGTTCCACTGAATTTCTTGTCATGGAGGAACACAGAAACTACTTGAGGTTCTTCTGCTACTGCGACAACGACCCCGATAAGGACATCACAGAGTACCGGATGAGGATCCACATCTTTGAAACAGTCCCTCCCCAGAGTTCGAAACTCTGCCAAAGAGGGCGAAGAAGAGTACGGGTCAGATGTCAGATCCTTCATAGAAAAGGACTTCTATGTTGACGAATGTCTGAAGTCCACACCAACAACTGAGGCTGTAATCAGCCTCCTGAAGAGGGCTCAAGAAATGCTTGCTATGTCTAACCTGAGGTTACATGAGATTGCCTCCAACAGCAGAGAATTGATGGGAGCCTTTCTTTCTCAAGACTATTTCAGTGATCTGAAGGACTTAGACCTAAGCATCGACCCCCTTCCCATGCAGCGGCACCTAGGATTGCTTTGGAATTTGAAGGCAGGTACCTTCCCCTTTCAGATCAACAAAGACGAGAAACCCTTCACGCGCAAAGGAGTTCTTTCCTTTGTGAATACCCTGTAAGACCCCTTGGGGTTCGTAGCTCCAGTAAACATCCAAGGCAAAATTATGCTAAGGGACTTTACCCAAGAGACATCTGATTGGGATGATCCACTTCCAGCAGAAAAAGCAGACTTGTGGGTCGAGTGGAGAAAGTCTCTCGAAGCCTTGACCGACTTTTGTGTGAAATGACCTTATGCTCCCATGCCATCTACAGAAGTCAAAACACGAAGGCTTTGTATCTTCTGTGATGAATCAGTCAAAGCGATTGCAGCAGTAGTGTACCTCAAGACCACAGACATAAACAAACAAAGCCATATCGGGTTCGTCATGAGTCGGACAAAGATGGCACCACTCCGTGAACACACGATACCCAGACTGGAACTCTGTGCTGCTGTCCTTGCAGTTGAGTTGGCTTATCTCAGATGGGTTGAATCTGCAGATCAAAGATGCCGAATTTTTCAAGGATAGCAAGGTGGTACTGGGATACATCTGCAACGAGACATGACGCTTCAATGTCTATGTCAGCAATTGGGTACTCAGGATAAGAAGATCCACTTGCCCTAATCAGTGGCACTACGTGTCTACTCACCACAATCCTGCAGACCATATGACTAAATCTGTTGCACCCAGTCATCTTAAGGACACTACGTGGTTCACAGGCCCTTCTTCCTTGTAGTATTTGACGCCCCACAGCAGCAAGCCTGATACATTCGAACTAGTGGATCCAAATGCCGAAAAAGAGCTTTGTCCTCAAGTGTCCGCACTACATGCAGTGATTTTAGGTCATCACCTCGAATTTCATTGGTTCAGCAGGTTCTCAACCTGGAAGTCATTTGTTCGAGCAATCGCTTGCCTATTTCATGTGGTTCAGTCCTATAAGTCTGCAATACCTACTATTCAGAGACCTTGTAAAGGTTGGCATCACTGCAAGCATGCGCTTAACGCTCCCAACCTAGAAAGGGCCAAGATTACAATACTTCGTGTAGTACACAAGGAAGTCTACAACAAAAAAATAGACAACCTCAACAAGGGAAAAACCATTCCCAGAGACAGCGTGTTGACCCGATAGTCGACCAAAACGAGCTGTTGAGAACAGGTGGTCGCATTCAAGAAGCCAAGGCAGAAGTTCCAGAGAAACTTCAGGTAATAGTTCCTGGACGTCATCACATCACGACCCTTCTCATTCAACATCATCATGTCCTAGTGAGACACCAAGGATGGTTGTTTACCAAAGGGAATCAACAAGCAGCTGGACTATGGATAGTTGGAACAAAAAGAAGAGTAAGCAAACTCATCTTTAACTGCATTATGTGTCGCAATCTTCGTGGGATGTTTCAAAATCAAAAGATAGCCAATCTTCCACCCGACAGACTTAGTACTGAACCCCTCTTCACCAACATCGGACTAGAAGTGTTCGGCCCTTGGTCTGTGGCTACACGACACACTAGGAAGATCCATGCCGAAGCAAAGTGTTGGGCAGTTCTGTTCACATGTCTGTCCATCAGAGCTGTCCATATTGAAGTAATCGAATCTATGGACACATCAAACTTCATAAATGCACTTCGTCACTTAATCACCATAAGAGGCCATGTGAAGCATATTCGTTGTGACCGAGGCATTAATTTCGTCAGAGCAGCAAGAGAACTCCAAATGCCTTCCAATCTAAACGTTGCTAATGTAGAAAGGTACTTAGGTGACCAAGGATGCACCTGGACTTTCAACCTACCACATTCTTCTCACATGGGAGGTGCCTGGGAAAGAATGATAGGGATAGCACACAAAATACTAGACTATCTTCTTGCAAGCGAACAGCAGACTCACACACGAGAGTTTAACTACGTTCTTGGCAGATGTCTCAGCTATCATGAATGCCAGGCCCCTGACAACACTTTCCAGCGATTCCAGAGATCTGATAGTCCTTACTCATACCATGTTGCTCACACAGAAAACTTGTGTCTCAAGTGCTCCACTTGGAGAGTTCAACGACAAAGACCTCTACAGAAGACAATGGAAGCAAGTACAAAGCGTGTCCAATGCCTTTTGGGACAGATGGAAAAAACAGTATCTCTCCACTCTGCAAACCAGGACGAAGTGGCAGAAAGACCATCCTAACATCAAACCTGGTGATGTTGTACTCGTGAAAGACAGTCAATCACATCGAAATTAGTGGCCACTCGGCCTAGTCACCAAACCTTTTCCCAGCAAGGATGAGAAAATACGCAAAGTGGAGGTCAGAGTGGGTAAGCTTGGGGAGAACAAACTGTTCCTTGGGCCAGTTCTTGAACTAATGTTGCTGCTTTCCCCGAAAGAGTCAAATGGTGGCATCTGTTGATGCAAAGCAGGGAGTGCTCTGCCCATTCATGAGCAGCTAACAAAATATTCATAAAGTTATTCTAGAGTTATACTAGTTACAACCTGTAGAGGCATTAGTTGCCTGTTCATGTTGTTTAGATGTTAAATATCATCTAGCAGAGCTCTTTAGTCTGTCCCCTTTAAGAATAGTGTGTGCCAAAGGACCGCCCCCTTCTTACTCTGGGACAAAGAGATCCTTGTAGTCAGTTTCCCAGTTCTTCAGTGAGAAGATAAGATGTGTGTTTCTGGCTCTCCATTCCTTACAACTTTCCTCTCATCAGATGATTCCAATAAGAGCAATGGAGTTACATGTTTTTGTGTAGAATCTGTGTGAACATGTTTTAATCTAGCCATTAGTACAGAGAAAACTGTGTGATAGGAGATGTGTTATACCCTGTAATTCTTCATGCTCGCATGTTTGCATTGTATGTTGATAAAGATATTTCTGTGTAGAATACTGTAAAGGGAAGTGTATTGTGCTCTGAGATACACTATTACCCTTTGCACTGTGTGCAGATAGATAGATGAATTCTGTATAGAATAGAGCCTGCTGCAGTGACCTTTACCTTAGTTACTTGTGTTGACTGTAACCTGTGTTATCACTGTGTTAGTGCTAGTTTCTTTAATGCATCCAGTACTGACTGTGATTATTCTGTACTTGTATTCTAGTTTTTACCACATACATTATCGTTCACGCAATCAACTTCATCACCTCAATAAATATAGACTCCAGAAATCCTACAGTCTATTCCTTAGGGAAGTGAATGAGGGTTAAGCTGTAAGCTAGATATCCACAGCTCCACATGTGGAAGAAGGCAGAACAGTGAAACTATACACTCCTCAAATTTACAGCCTCTACTATATTATATGCATTACTACAGGCTTTGAACTATATTCACCTATTCATGTTGTTATCTAAACTACCAAGTAACTTACCACATACAGCCAAAAAACAAATCCAACCCAGCACTTGGCAGGAAGTGAACAGACCCCACTTGAATAGAACACCACCATCAACCTGCCTAGGTATGGAGGAGATGATTTGCTATGCATTCAAGGCTCGTCCATATAGGACGCCATTCACATTGATACAAAATGGGGCAGAGTGTCTGATAGTTACCCATTGGCCCTACCACTAGACCAAATGGGCAGCCCAGTACGATGTCTCTGCACCAGTGAATGAATGACGACCCATGGGGCCCAGCCACAACCCGCAAAAAAGATAAAAGCGAGCCTTTTGTTGCATAGCAAATCACCTCCCCAATGCCTAGGCAGGTTGATGGTGGGTTTTTTGTTCTGTGCTCCTGTGCTTGTTCTATTCAAGTGGAGTATTTAAAGAGGACCTGTCACCAACCACACATGGTGATCTAATTACAGCACTGAATGCATCATGTCTGCTGCATCCAGGCAAGGTGTCCCCAAGCCCTTGAGCCCCCCTGTACCCCGATATAATACACTTTGAAAACTTACATTGTGGAGCCAAATAGGAGGTGGCTTGTGGCTGGAGCAGTTTCACACCCCCTATATGTCAAATCTGCCCACCACTGCCTCCCTGATGCCAATCATTGGTCCTCTTTAATGCTGCCTTTTGTGAGTAGTTTTTGGAGTAGTTTCTGAATATTTTGATAGGACTCGTAAGTTTGGGGATCCTTGATGTGGATTACGAGCTTACAGTGTCTTGGCCAAAACATCTAACCAATACCTCACAAAAAAAAGGTATTTTGTTGTAAAAAAAAACCTTTTGAACTTTGAACTTTATCTTTTTTGTGAGTTGTGGCTGGGCCCCATGGGGCGTCATTCATTCAGTGGTGCAGAGACATCATATTTGGCTGCCCATTTGGTCTAGTGGCAGGGCCATTGGGTAACTATCAGACACTCTGCACCATTTTGTATCAATGTGAATGGCGTCCTATATGGACGAGCCTTGAGTGTATAGCAAATCACATCCCCCATGCCTAGGCAGGTTGATGGTGGTTTTAGCGTTCTGTGCACCTGTCCTTGTTCTATTCAAGTGGGATCTGTTCACTTCCTGCCAAGTGCTGGGTTGGATTTGTTGTTTGCCTGCATGTAGTAAGTTATTTAATGCTGCCTTTTTTGAGTAGTTTTTGACTAACCTACCAAGGGCACAACAACCATGCACATTAATCTATTATATGCAACTAAGAGCTGCAGCTCTGAATTGGACCTATCTTTGTCCCAATTTAGACAGTGACAATCCATATTTCATTTAAAAGCTTTTATTGTGTCAAAATAATGCCTTTCATAGTTATGTTGTATTTTATAAAGTATCAAGTACCAGTAGTGTTCTGCCTAATGAAACAAAATAGTCTGGCTGTGAAATAAGTCACTTTAACACAATTAAAGCAAAGTTTGAATGGGAGATGTACCTAGTCGTATTAAAAAATACATACCGTATATACTCGTGTATAAGCCGAGTTTTTCAGCCCAAAAATTGGGCTGAAAAGTACCCCCCCTCGGCTTATACGCGAGTCAGTGCGGTGGCTGCTGTATACAGCGGTATAAAGCAGCCCCCGCATCCCCAGTAATGCAGGGCCCCCCCCTCATGCTCCGGTCACCTGTAAAGCAAATTATACAATTATACTTATCAGTGTCTGCCTCCCTGCCCCCTGATGCCAATCGGTCCTCATCTTAATGCTCTTTGTCGTAGTTTTGTGGAGTAGTTCAGAATGAGTATTACGGACTGCGACAGGGGGAATCCATGAGCGGATTACGGCACATGTCGGCAAAAGCAGCTACATACCCACAAAAAAAGGTATATTTGTTGTAAAATAAGACCTTTGAACTGTTGAACTTTATCTTTTGTGAGTTGGGGCTGGTGCCCCATGGGGCGCATCATTCATGGGTGCGAAGCTCAATTGGGCTGCCCATTGGTCTGCTGGCAGGGCTTGGGTAACACAGCCTGCTAGCACCTTGTATCAAGTGAATGGCGTCTATATGGACGGCCTTGGTGTATAGGAATGCAATACCCATGCCTAGGCAGATGATGGTGGTTTTATGCGTCTCCTGCTGCATACCTGGTCTTGTTCTATTAAGGGGTCTGTTCACTCCTGCCAAGTGCTGGGTGTGATTTGTGTTTGCATGCCATGTGTAATTTATTAATGCTGCTTTTTTGAGGGTTTTTGACTACCTACCAGGGCGCAAACCATGCTGCTTAATGGCTATATGAAACTGGTGGCTGCTGATATGACCTATTTGTGCCTTGACGTGACAATCCATTTATTTTTTTTTTTTTTATGTTGTATTTTATAAAGTATATACCAGTAGTGTTCTCCTAATGCAAAATATCGCGGTCAAATAAGTCACTTTACCAGTTAGCAAAGTTGAATGGGAGATGTACCTAGTCGTGATTAAAAAATACATATCCTAATTAACTGGTGGTGTTGTTTCAAATTTTTCTTTACCTTTTGGTGTTCTAGTGTATTATATAATTTCTATTAATTTAAATGGAAGTGATGTGACTCTATGTTTCTCCTGCAGCAGGGGCCCAAGGGGTTAAGTTGTTGCATCTACTCTGTCAGTCTATTGAAAGTAGGTTTCCCATTTACAAAAAGTTTTGTTTAGACAGGACAAAAACTGGATCTGGCCTGATAATGAGATATACTGCTCAAGCTGGTCTATAAACAGAACTGTGCAGATACCTGAAGACCTTTCCCACAATGGAGGCTGGAAATACAAGTATTGCTGCTTTTCCAGGAGGCAGGTAGAGTCCAGTACTTCTCCATGCATCGCCACCTAGATACAAAATAACGAAACAAAGAAATACCAAATTAAAATGTTCTACTTTGTATTATAATGCATGCAAGCATATCAATATTTTAGGTTTTCTGTTTTATATTGCATGCTACACCAAACATGTAAATGTCACAAGAGATATACCGTACAAGGGCTACATTTTAATTCTTTGACATTAAAACAAGTTGAGTCTTTTGATCTTTACAATAAAAACGTCATATGTTATTGCATAGATCAATAGATGTCTTAAGGGCCCGTCACACGGGGCGACATCGCCGCCAAATACATAGGCGACGTAGGGGCGTGGCCTATCAGCGGCGACATCGCCCCTACGTCGCCTCATGTAAAAGGGTGATGTCGGCGCCGCCGGTAGTCGCCTGGTTTCAGAGCAGTGCTCTGAACCAGGCGACCGATCTGGGGTGATGTGCACACATCGCCCCATGTATCCGGCTGCGCGACTGTCAGGCGATGGACCATAGGCTCCCATTGTCTCATCGCCGCTGGGGTTTCAGACACCCGGCGGCGATGCCGCCTCTCAGCTCGCCGACGCGGCGCTGGAGATGCCGTCCCATGTAAATAGGGGACGGCGACGCTGGCGGGGCGCCAAAAATGTGCGCGCACCCGCCAGTCGCCACCGACATCTCCAGCCCCGTCGCCAGGTGTGACGGGGCCTTTAGATCCAATGAGGCTGATGTATTTGTTTAAAAATCAACGTCTAAATTGCTGTTACAGGAAGGGAAAAATGTTTGATGGTGTTTACAATTCACTCTTCCTCCTATACTGTTTAATTGAAGCCAAAGTCCAGGATACAAGTAGTTTATTGCTACTTTATCTGTCTTTGATTTCCCTGGATGTACAGCTCTTAATTAGCCCAATGCAGTGTACAGAATTATTACAATCATTGACATTCTGTAGGATCTAGTAATCACATTATAGTCAGGTGTCTGACCAGCATACCAAGGATTCTCAGTCCTATCATCTCTTGTATCTAGATCAGACTTTGTCATAGTGTTTGTCATATTTTTCATAGCAGGGAGCTGTTTTTCCTGTAACTGGGGTCAGTATGAATGTCTCAGTTACGTGGGAAAGAATAAATATGTCTCGAGTGGTTAGAAAAGAAATTATACACCTACACACATGAAAGTAATCTAAAAATATTTTTCCTTATATTTAGAAAAAAATATATGCATATACCGGTATATATTTTACACATTAATTTATGCTTTCCTTAATATAGTTCTAGAAAGAAATAATACAATTAGTTCTGCACAAGACAAAGCTTCATACAGCGTAGTGAGAAAAATAAAATCTTATGGCTGCTAAAAGTCAGAGTAAAAAAAATAAAAATAGGTTGCTCTCATCAAAGCCCTTTCAAGCCTGGTGATTAGGGGGATTAAACTGCTGAATGATCTTCAAAACTGATTTTAGAGCTATATACACACAATATACGGTACATATGTCTTATAATTGTAATCAAAGATACAGTTATGAATAAACAAGCACAGCCTTATTAAATTCACACTCAATTATGCACAGTGGCAGTGCACTCTGTACTGGCCCTGATCAGAAGTAACAAGCCAGCAGGGGAGCAAATTGTCAGAATTCCTGCCTGTTCTTAATTCATGCAATTCACAGAGAGTAAAATTAAATGCAATGATTTAGTTCAACCATATCCAGGAGCTGGAAAAATCCTTTATTGGCTGATATAGTCTTTGGTGTATTTTGTGCCATCGATGAATGGTCATTCATTGGCTCAGTTTCACCTAATGTGTAGCCTTTAACCCATATCTAGGCTAAAACATTGTTAACTGCTGTTTTGCTTTTATGACTTGACTTAAAAGGATACATTACCTTGATTTGTAGCATCAATTTCTACTGTTAAACAGTCTTTGCCTATGCAAGGAACATTGCAGAATGTTGGGTCATCGAGACAGCTGACTTCTTGAGCCAAGCACATGATAAAAGCTTCTTTGGAGCAGTTTTTCATTGGATTCTCTTTACCAATATTTGGTAAATTACTTTTTTGAACCAGGTCTGCAAGTTCTTGCCTGATTGATGAAGTTAGAGGGCTTGCTGGTAATTTAAAAAAACTTGCCACATCCTTTCTGAGCTGGGACAGCCAGTAACTCATGGGTGGTTTTATCTCAGATCCACTTTTAAGATGCCTCAAAAGATGACACAATGCTCCAAGGAAGTGATAATTGTTTGCTGTCTCAAGATCAAGTGCTTTATGCAATTGTCTATTAATTGTCCTGTGTAGAATACTTATTCCGAATTTGTTAAGGATTTTATTGCCTGGATATTGAGAAACCACGTCTGGATTGGAGTAGGACCAATGCCAAGATTGTCCAGCGATAAGAAGCCCTCCTCCCTCTGCCACAAACTGCTGTATTTTTTCTGCTTCCCCATCACTATAAGATGTACAGCAGTACACACTGAGCCCTGGAACCAAATCAGATGCTACACAAGGTAAACCTTCTTTCTGTAAGATGTCAACAAGAGCTCCCAATCCTTTAACACCAATCTTCCCTTTTCTACCCATGTCTAACCAAGAAATTATATTTATGGTGAAAGTCTTAAGTTCAGGTTTTTCTAATAACCATTCATGTCCTTCAACAACAACACGTCCCCTGCCATAAAAGGCTGCACCAGCAAAGCATCGATAATCTTCGGTCAGTCCAACTGGAAATGTCAGAGGTCCGTGAAGTAGAAGTTCTGAAGGAATACTTCTTCCTCTGATGTCCAAACTGGTTATGCCTTGTAGAAAAATCTTTAGGTCAGCTGAAAAATCCACACTATGAAGAGAAAAACCACAAAAAACTTCAGCACTAGATGAGAAAATTAACAAAATTTACCTGAGAAATGTAAACTCAATGTACTGTATATAGTACATGAACATGTACTAAACTGGAATAAACAGTCCATTTTATCTGATTTCATTTTTCTATTTAGTAATTCTTTTATTAAATATATACAAAAGGAATAGGATCATTGGAAGTAGAGTGATGAATAAATGATCATTTGTTTGGCTATGTCCGCATTCACACAAATGATGCCATCGAACAGAGGCCCCATTTGATGCAGTTGAACGTAATGTAAGATTTGGTCATAGTAATCGAAAGCAGACCTATCCATTAACTTTGATCTAATGTGTTAACTGCCAATGAAGAGAAGGATGGCGATATTGCTGAGTTCCCGATATACAGTAAGGCTAGGGTCACATTTCCGTCTTTTTTTAAAAACCTGATCCGGTTTTGAGCTTTTAAAAAGCTCAAAACCAGATCAGGAAACGCTCCTCATAGGAGTCTATTTTAAAAACCAGATTGCTTCACAAGCAAACCGGTTACCGCCTCTGGCTCTGCAGCCTGCGTGAAAAATCATGCAGGCTGCAGTTTTCAGAGCGGTTGTATCATCTGCAATGCGGGAACCGGATTGCTCAGGATGTGTAATCCTGAGCAATGCGGTTACCGCATATACTTTGTTTATCCCGGCTGCCGCCGGGATAAGCAAAGTGTTCTGTGTTTGTTAAACCTTTTAATTTTATTATTAAATGTTGCTATAATGTCTCTAGGGGGTGCCCACTCCCCTAGAGATCTTCCACCCACTCAGATGGCCATATAATGCTTTATTCACTTATGTACAGCAGCTGGCTCCTGTCAGCTGCTGTACATTTTTATCAAAGAAGGCGCCGGCTCCTCTGAGAGCAGCGCGCATACTGTAGCTATTGTAGCTATAGTATGTGCACTGTCCAAGGTCCTGAAGCTTTATACAGTAACATCTATGGGCAGTGCTGCCCACAGATCTACTGTAGATGGCTTCAGAACCTCGGACAGCGCACATACTATAGCTACAATAGGTATAGTATGCGTGCTGCTCTCCGAGGAGCCCGGCGCCTTCATTGATATAAATGTACAGCAGCTGACAGGAGACGGCTGCAGTACATAAGTGAATAAAGCATTATATGGCCACCTGAGTGGGTGGAAGGTCTCTAGGGGGAGTGGGCACCCCCTAGAGACATTATAGCAACATTTAATAATAAAATTAAAAGGTTTAACAAACACAGAACACTTTGCTCATCCCTGTGGCAGCAGGGATGAGCAAACTATCCAGTAACCGGATTGCTCAGGATTACACATCCTGAGCAATCCGGTAACCGGATTGCGGCTTCAGCAATCCGGTTCCAGGATTGCTGGTTGTCTGAAGCCAATTGCGTTCACCGCATCCGGATCTGGATGGGGTGAACGCAATTCTATATTTAAGTGTGACCCTAGCCTAAATCAGTCTTCTGAGACTGTATATTTCTCAGTTTTAACTACAAAATGAAACAAAATTGGATTAAAATGAAAGAAAGGAAGATAAAATGTGAAAGAATGAAAAAGAGACATCATCAGAGAAAGTGAGACAGTAAGATTTCCCTAATCGGATATTTAAAATGAGACAACATTAGAAACATCGTGAAGTCTATACTCACACATTGTACCATGGTGTCAATGGCATTTGATCACTGATATCAAAAATTCCTCTTTCTCCATAACTATCTGTAAAATACACTCCAGCAACAGAGGTTATTTTATTTCCAGGAAAATGAAACAGGACATTATCTTGTTTGTGCTTGTAGGCCCAATGCCAGGCTTGAGCTCCAATAAGAAGACCTCCTCCTTTTTTCAAAAATAAGATAATTTCCTCGGCTTGTCCATCCTCATAACCAGTTCTACAAAGAACGCCTAAGTCTTCCTTCAGGCCATTTATCCTTTCAACCTGGTGGCCAGACTCAGAAAGTGTTTGTTCCAAATTGCTGAAATTTCTTTCAACACCAATTACTGCATCTGGGGAAGGTTTCAGCCAGGATATTGCGTTCTTCAGGAAATCCATAAATTGAGGATGATCCATATATGTTTCATGGGCCATGACTACGAGTCGGCCTTTTCCATACCTAGACGCAGCAATAAGGACATTCTTTGCGGGACTCACCACCACTGGGAATGCGGTGTCACCAGTCAGAAGAAGACTGCATGGCACACTGGTCCCAGAGAAATCTAGATTTCTGATGCCTTTGACAAGGGCTTTGTAATCTTCACTAGAAGACATCTTTGTTATTAACTGAAATAAAAAAAGACACAAAGTCTGAATTAATTAAGAAGAAATATATTAAAGGGCCTGTCACACGTATCAATGTCGCCCGCAATATCGCTCATGCGTCACATATTATTAATCGCCTGAGCGATGTGAAATGATCGCAGGTAAGATGTCACACGCGTCAATATGACCCAGCGATGCGGTGATGTCGCCATCTTGCGAGCGATTTTATTTAGTCACTTGTACGATGTCAAAATAGAAAATACGTCGCCGAGTTTAGTGTCACTCGCAGCGATGCACAAGGTCTACTGAGCGATGAGCGACAGGTTTTACATCTGGCAGTGAAACCTGCGATCGGGCGATCAGCGACATATCGCTGGTTGCATCGCTTGGTCACACACTTCAATGTCGCTCCTGCGTCACTTTTATGTCGCTCGAGCGACTGAAAATCCGTGACGTACGAGCGACATTGACAGCGATATTGACGCGTGTGACATCCCCTTAAGATTAACAATTTATGTTCAATTGTCTAAATTAAATTAAAGTACACTTTTCAGTACTGTATCATTTTTAAATCTAGGCTAATCTTTGTAGCCAGGCAGAAAACAAAGGTTCGCGAGTGTATGCATACACGTATATTCTCTCCATAGTATGAACTTTCTTAAAAACTAAAGTTGATAATTCAACTTCCTCTGTGTCATGTATGTTTCTAGTGATTTCTTGGAGAAGTTCAAAAGTGAAAACAATTTCATGCTTAAATCGTTTTAGGAACCTCCTCTACCCCCTGTGGAGTTCAGCTTCCTGAGCTCGTTTTGAAGTTGTTTTGCTAAATAGAACAGCACAGTGATTTTTAGAGCTAAAACTGTAAATCTTAAGACTTTAAATTTTGAGTAGCCCAAGAATCTTTAAAGCATTATTTATTGATGTTTTCCTTCAGTCATTTTTGGAGCATAACCTCTTCAAAAACATCTCCAAAAACTGTGCACTTTTTATTTAAGGCTATGTGCAGACAGTCTTTTTGCTGAGATTTGGGGAGTTTCTGCTTCAAAAACTCCATGTGCACATATCCTTATCAATCAAGACTGTGCCATAAGGTGGGCACAGTCTTGATTGATAAGATCCTCTCCTAGTTTTGGCGTGCTACATGAAAATACTGCACCAAAATACAAATTTAAACTCAGCATTATTGTTCTTCTTTGGATATTTTCTTACATTTTGAGATTAAAATTTAGCTAGTAATATTTGCTGTAGATATTTAACTAATTTTTTCCACAACTCTTATTTAGACACTGACTCCTGTTGCACAAATACTGTGAAGCCTAAGCTACCAGAACATTGGGACAGATGAATAGAAACTGAATTGTCTGATCCTGAAAACTATATTGGGACATATACTGTAGACCTGCATCGCAGCAGTAACATCTGCAAATAGGCGGCAAGGTGGCTCAGTGGTTAGCACTGCAGTCTTGCAGCGCTGGGATCCTGGGTTCAAATTCCTCTAAGGACAATATCTGCAAGGGTTTTGTATGTTCTCCCTGTGTTTACATGGGTTTCCTCCCACACTTCAATGACATGCTAATAGGATGTTTAGATGGTGAGCCCGAAATGGGATGATGTTGTTGGTATATGTAAAGTGCTGTGGATTAATATTGAATAAATATAATTATTAATTACAAAAACTGTAATTTTTTTACAAAGTCAATTGATTTTGGATATTTCAATCAAATAAAAAAATAAGATGTAAATGATACTTATTAGAAATTGTAATTAATAGTTTCTATGAAACAAAATGATGCACACTATCAGTTGTCTCTAAAACAAAGCATGGACATTGCCCATAAGTAAATTTATGGATTATTGCAGCTTCAAAATGTAAGATGGTTTTAAATATTAGTGAGTTAGGCCCATTTCACATCAGTGTTTTGCGCTGATCGCGGCAGTTGCGGTGAAAAAACCGCAGCTGCCGCGATTACCGCATAACAGCCGCACTTGCGATTCACTTGCAGCAAGCCCCATACAATATCTATGGGGCTTGCGGCAGTTGCGGCAAGTGCGGTTTCGGCACTTGCGGCAGGTGCGGCGTTTTTTTTCACGGCCGCACCTGCGGCAAGAGCCGAAACCGCACTTGCTGCACCTGCCGCAAGCCCCATAGACATTGTATGGAGCTTGCCGCAAGTGTGCCGCGATCCATTATGCGGTAATCGCGGCAGTTGCGGTTTTTTCACCACAACTGCCGCGATCAGCGTAAAACGCTGATGTGAAAGCAGCCTTAGGGGGCTGAAGGGATTGGATGGAAGATGTATTTTCCAAATGAATTGATAAATCAGGCCGCATCTAGAATTGTGAATCAAAGAACAGAAATTTGATTCTGCACAAATTAAGTAGTGTACAAAATTTTTGAAAAGATGAATAATTCTCAGTTTAGAAGTATTGGCTAAAATGGCTGCCACTGTGTTACAGATACCATAAGACAGAAAGGAAGGATTACATGGCTTTAGGCGTGGTCTAATGAAATGTCCCATGATACCTTGCAGTTACGCCCACCTTATGGCACAGTCAAGTATGAGGGATGATAGGTCCAATGCAGCTGATGACTGATAGCCACTAGAAAAGCCCAAGCAGAAAATACTACTACTGTTTGGTTGGCAATATAGATAAAGGAGAATAGCTCAATTAGGGTACTTTCACACTTGCGGCACACTTGCGGCACAGTTGCAGCAAGCCCCATACAATGTATATGCGGGCTTGAGGCAGGTGCGGCAAGTGCGGTTTTGGCACTTGCGGCAGGTGCGGCCGCGAAAAAAAACGCTGATGTGAAAGTACCCTTAGAAACGATTTACTGTAGTTCAGTCTATGAGAATGGGGCATATTGTGAATATTAGTGTTAAAAGAAAATCGATTGATTAAATTACAAGAAATTGATAGAGACTGAGTCACTGACAGTGCTATGCAGGTAACTACTGCTGTCACAGCTGCAGATCAGTCTGCTCTTGCCCATGTTCAGTGTCTGCTTTTGCCGCTCCATGTTTGCTTTTGCTGCACCCATTATTGCAGTATTTTCTTCATCAAAGTACGATAATAGAATTAAAGTACCATAATTTATTATATATCCATATGAGAATTATTACACCATCATTATACAAAATTAGATTTCCTTATTGATAAACACAACACAAGTTGCTAAAATAATGTGTAGTTAAAAGAAAAATTGGTCTGAGGTGAAAGCTGACACATCTTTACTTAAAGGGGAGATAACAATTATTTTGTATTGTTCCTGCCCGGCTGCATGATGAAGCTGAGCTGTACACTACAGTTCTAGGAGCTAAAGATCGCTTATAAATCAATAAAATCATATCTGCTCCTCAGCTCTCACCCCTACCTTCAAGGACAGAGAAATTCAGTCATGCAAAGTGCTAATCAGCATCAGGGACAGGAAGCTACCAAGGTGATATGGGGGAGGGGAGATCATGGCAGTGCTGAATCAATCAATGCAGTGCTCTGTCTCTGCTCCTAGCCTGATGCATGTCAGCACACACTATGCACTGTACCATATCATGTATCATATGATTGTACAGCAAACGATCACAAGTGGATCACAAATAATGGGTTGTGGCCACTTATTCTGTTCTTATCTGTTCCCCATCTCCCCAAGTTGACTATACCATCATTGTAAATAAGCACCTGTACCTTGTCACCCCCACCTCATTGTTAGATTGTAAGCTCTTATGAGCAGGGTTGCCATTTTTTGCTCCAATTATTGTACTATGTTATGCTTTGTATTGTATTGTTTTTGGCATTGTATTGTATTTTCTAATTGTTTCTTATGATTGTTTAAACATGAAGTTTGTATTGTGAAGCGCTGCGGAATAGGTTGGCGCTATATAAATAAAAATTAATATTATTATTATTATATCTGCTTTGTGACATGATTGCTATTTGAAGGGAAAACACCCTTGTTCATACATTAGATAGGATGGTATATCAGGAGCAGGATTGTAGCGTGACCATTGGGCCAGCGGCCATGCCGTACTTCATAGTTCATGTAGAACTATGAGGGGCAGTAATGTAAGATGATCCTGGAGCTCCCAGGGTCCACGCCCCCGACACATATTCTGTCACAGCTGCAGCACTAGGCTGAATTTCTCTGTCTCTGAAGCAGGGGCTGGCTGGAGCCTCCATCCCTGGGTGGCAGATTTGCCCTGCCGGCCCTGACTTGAGAAGCAGGGGGGGGGGGTGCTGTCAGGTCTAACTTGAGAAGCGGGGAGGGGGGGGGAGGTTATGGTGCTGTCAGGTCTGACTTGAGAAGCGGGGGGGGGGGTGCTGTCAGGTCTGACTTGAGAAGCGTGGGGGGGGGGGGGGTGTGCTGTCAGGTCTGACTTCAGAAGCGGGGGGGGGGGGGTGTGCTGTCAGGTTTGACTTGAGAAGCGGGGGGGGGGGGGGTGCTGTCAGCCCTTACCTGATCAGAGACTCCCGCGGCCGGCCCGCCTAGCGTCATGTGCCGGCCGCAAAGCGACGCCCGCGGCCGGCCCGTTTCTGTAGGGGGCGGCCCTAGATGTGGACTATACCACCAGCCCAGGGGGCACTTGCCACCTGGGCCAGCCCGCCCCTGCTCTGAAGGGAGGCGTTAGAGCTGAGGAGCAGATATGATTTTTGTTGATTTGTTAGGCTAGGTTCACATTGTGTTTATGCTGTGCTTTACAATGGATCCATTGTAAGCAGCACAAATGCAATGTAATGGATGCGTTAATGCATCCATAGACTTGCATTGAAAAAATGCATACTAACGATTGCCAAAATAGGCATGCGTTTGAAAGTATGCATTTTTTTCAATGCACATGGACAAAAACTTCCTACCATGGGTGATTTTTCCAGTATTTGTTTTCATTTTTTCTTCCCCGTCTGCCAAGAGCTATAATATTTTTCTTCTTCCATCAATATAGCTAAATGAGGGCTTGTTTTTTGTGAGGGGAGTTGTTCATTTGAATGACCTCATTATTTTTCCATAAAGTGTACTGGAAGACAATTCCAAGTCCAGTGAAATTGCAAAAATAGTGCAATTCCACAATGGATTTTTGATTTTGTTTTTACCATGTTAACTATATACATCACAAAAAAGACAGTATAAAAAATGTCAAAAATTACTCTGCTATATAAGTAAAGGTAAAAAGCAAGTGCAAAAAAGTGTCAATAACAGCGTACTTAGTTAATACGTTTTTTGCAAAAAAGGTACAAAAGCCATTGTACCACATTACAGTGACCCTTTATCAGAACGGTCTCTAAAACTAACGTACCGTATATACTCGAGTATAAGCCGACTTTTTCAGCCCTTTTTTTGGGCTGAAAAAGTCCCCATCGGCTTATACTCGAGTCAGTAAGTCTGTCTGCCGGTGGATGCGTACTTCCACATTGCGCATCCCCTCCTGCCGCTTCCCTCTGTCCTCCTTTCAGTTTGTGCTCACTCCCAGGAACCCCCCGCTGCTTCCCTGTGGTTACCGGATCACTGTATTCATCTGTCCACTTGCCGCACGATCCCTCCACCGCTTGCCTCTGTTGGCCAAATGTAGCTGCAGCCTGATCGCTGCACTCGGATCCCTCCGCCGCTTGCCTCTGTGGCCAAATGTAACTGCAGCCTGATCGCTGCACTCGATCCCTCCGCCGCTTGCCTCGTTCCAAATAGCTGCAGCCTGATTGCTGCACTGAGATCCCTCCGCCTGCTTCCCTCAGTCACCGCAAAAAGCAGCCTGATTGCTCACTGAGATGCCCCGTGTTTCTACGTGAACCGATAGTTACCCCCGATTACATGTAGTTAAACAAAAGGTGAGGCATTATTATTACATTATATTACAGTATAATACAGCAGAATAGGGAGGGAAAGGAGTGATAGTGCAGGGGATAGGATGAGCTGGAAGCTTAGGGAAAGATGAATACAGTAGATAAGGGGAGAGATGGAGTCTCAGGGAAAGTAGGGTACAATAATAATATTGCAGGGTATAGGATTAGCTGGGAGCTTAGGGAAAGATGAACACAGTAGATAAGGGGAGAGATGGAGTCTCAGGGAAAGTAGGGTACAATTATAATAGAGCAGGGGATAGGATTAGCTGGATGCTTAGGGAAAGATGAATATTGAGGCAAAGTTGTATAGATTAGGGGTCCCATGGTAATGATTTTAAGGCCCCTTTCACATCAGCATTCCTGTCCGGATCCAACAGATCCTGACAGAAAACCCCATCTGCCGCCTAACGGCCGTACTTGCGTCCTTCTCCATGCATTGTCTATGGGTCTTGCAGCAAGTGCGGTATTGCCGTGATCCGGCAGTTGCGGCCGCGAAAAAAAACGCAGCTGTCCCTTTTTTTTCATGACCGCAACTGCCACAAGTGCTTGATCGTGGCAATACCGCACTTGCCGCAAGACACATAGACAATGCATGGGGCTTGGCGCAAGTGTGGCCATTAGTCGTCAGATGCAGTTTTTCTGTCCGGATCGGCCGAATCCGAACAGAAACGCTAGTGTGAATGGCCCCTAAGGCTGGTTTCACACTAGCGTTTGCATCTACATGCGTCTGGCATGCAGACGCAAACGTAGTGCAAACGGATACATTCTGATGTGAACGCAGCAGTGATTGTCCTCATGCGTTCACATAGTATGTCATGCTAAATGTGCCCGACCACCCAATCAGAGGTGTCGGCAGCCAGGAAGCGGAGATTAGCGGCAGCCAGGAGGCACACATCAGCAGCGGCAAGAAAGAGCTGATCTCCTGCTTTGCCGCCGCTGATCTCCTCCTCCTGAAATTTTCAGTAGCTGCAGCATTTCCCACCCTAGGCTTATACTCGAGTCAATAAGTTTTCCCTGTTTTTTGTAGCAAAATTGGGGTCCTCGGCTTATACTCGGGTCGGCTTATACTCGAGTATATACGGTAATTAAAACCTGATCTACATACCTCAAAGATACAGGATGCAGCAGGGCCAGATTCATTAAGGGCACAAGGTAGAAGCAGCGCTTTATGTGTCTGAGGCCGGGTTCACACCATGATTCAATCCCCCCCGGGGCTGTCCGTGTAAACTAGACAGCTCCGGACCAGATTTTGGCCCCATAGTATGCTATGGGGCCAGATGGAGCCGAATGGCAGCTATCTGCCATCCGGTTTCATTCTGTCCTGGAGAATTTGGGAGCATTCGGACTTTTCTCCCGCTGAGTGCAGCGACCATTCAGAAGCGAGATGGCGCGGTGGCCATATCGGAATACCCATAGCTTGGGAATTCCAATATGGCGGACCGTACTACCACTGAAAGCAGCCGGGAGATGACCGCCATATTGAAACACCCAATCAGCACTCTTGGCGTGTGATATGAATCCCGGGCTGCTGATTGGTCGCCACGGCTGGCTGAGTGTGGCGATCGATTAGCAGCGCATGATTACTATCCCCCGCCAAGTCTCAGCGATCAATCAGCAGCGCGGGATTCATATCCCCAGACAAGCCGCAGGCTCCCTGGCTGATTGGTCGCCGCACTCAGCAGCGACCAATCAGCGCTTCTGGTGCATATTTTGAAACATGCTTCGCTGATTGGTCGCCGTGGCTGGCGGTGACCAATCAGCAAAGCGGCCCGCGGCTTGGCGGGAACACTCAATCAGCGATCTTGGTGTGTGATATGAATCCCGCGCTGCCGATTGGTTGCCACGGCTGGCTGAGCACGGCGATCGATCAGCGGCGCATGATTCATATCCCCCGCCAAGCCTCAGTGACCAATCAGCGGCGTGAGATTCATATTACAAGCCAAGAGCGCTGATTGGTTGCTGCTGAGTGTGGCGACCAATCAGCGAATCAGCACGGTGGCCATATCGGAATACCCATAACTCCGCTGAGTGCGGCGACCAATCAGCACTCCTGGCACCTGTTTTAAAACATGCTTCACTGATTGGTCGCCATGGCTGGCGGCGACCAATCAGCGAAGTGGCCCAGTGTCGCCGCGGACTTCTGTGCAGCAGGAGATGACCTGCGGCTACTGGCGCTGGTCTCCCAACACAGTAGCGGTGGAATGCGTGGCACAAATCCTGTGCCAATTCATGGCCGACTGCACCTGTCGCTGACGGTCATCGCGCTCAGCGGATTTCCGTTACAGAGAGCAAACACGATAAGGCGATTATAGTAGAATATATATACTGCTCAAAAATAAAGGAACACTTCAACATTACATTGCGTTGTTAAATATTCCTTTATTTTTTTGAGCAGCATATATCTAATATAAAAGGCTGAGAGTATATATGTGTGTATATATGTCCACTATACATCCCAAACCTGCCCGCACCACACCCCTGACCCCTCAAAAAATGCCTCCCCCCAAAAAGCTTCCCCTAAACCCGCACCCCCACCCCCCTCCCCAAAAAAATGGTCATCAGTGAGGAATTCTGAGCATGTGCACTGAGTATTATGAAGCCACTCAGTGCACCTCGGAAGTATTTGCAGTGCACAGCTGTAGAAATGATGTTGCCGCAGCGTCATACACAGAAGGTGGACATTTGATTTGAAAAACCGAGAGCGCATCTGTAAAATCTATTATCACGCCCAGCAGGGCGTGATACCAGCATCGAGGGGGGAGAAGCAGTGCTGGAGACCACCCAGTATGACTACATAGAGTAGTCAAGAGAACTCATTAGTATACTAAAATGTAAGTGAGAAAGTTGTTTTTACAACCATTATAGGACAGTTTTAGCTTAGACAGGGATGATTAGGGATGTATTAGGAAGCTGCAGGGACAGGTACTGATAGATTAGGGGGCAAAAACGAGTTGACAGGTTCCCTTTAAGAAAACCCTTTTCCATAACTGTGCTTTCCTCACCCTCCCCAGGTCATGCAGTGAGTCTTCACCTCTGCTCAGTGTTTGAGCATGATGTCTTCACGGCAGCAATGTCACTTATTGACAGTACTGCTGTAAACAGGGTATCCGCAATACCCACAATAAGACCCCGGGAGAAGCACCGGTGACTCCATGCTGGACCCGGGAAGGATAAGTAAACCTCAGTTTTGCTTTGTTTTTTATAAATTGCATTGGGGAAAAAGGATTTTCAAAATTGTGAGAGAATGATGTTTTTTTTCTGAAGATTTCCATATTCTCAATAACTTGGGCTGTACATTATCATTGAGATCATTTGCACTGTTAAAAAAACAAACAATAACTTGCAGAAAAATGTGTTATACAAGTGTTACGAGCTCAACTATGTAAAATAACAAAAGGACCTTCGCGTGCTTTTATTTATTTTTTTAAGAGAATGAATGACATGGATGTCCAGCTTCTGTATAATGAGGCTCTATAGACTTAGTAAAAACTTCTCTTTGTAAGCAAAAAAAAAATAGTACTCTAAAATAAGAAAAATCGATGAGAGATGGACAAAAAGCTTTTACTGTGGATATAGATGAAATGGTCTTTGTGAGGTCATGATCTCTAGGAGTGGAAGTACCGCATTGTACTGTGTTCTTTGTACAGAAAGTTCACATTTATCACGGTGGAGGTGATCTCAAGGAAACTCATACAAGCTAGAGATGCTGTTAACTGAGCCGCTTGTCATTAGACTTTCTCTCTATGGGCTTCTATCAGGAGCCTGAAAATATATTGTAGCTGGGAAAATGCATGGAAACAAACACTGTACATTTTCAATAGCAGAAACTAAGCACATTTTTAGTAAAAAAAAAGAAATAGCAACAAATTACAAAAACACATCAAACAAAGGGGGGAAAAAACTGTTCAGAAGGGATAGTTAGTGCTTATAATAGTGCGGCTCCCTGCAGGAAACATGTGGATAAAAAGCAGCAGACAAAAATGGAGCATTTCCACTATGTGCGAACACCGACGAACACTCGTTTCTCATTTTTTTTAAATTTAACAATAATTTCATCATAATACAGATGCATCTCAATAAACTAGAATATCATCACAATGTTCATTTATTTCAGTAATTCAATACACTAAGTGAAACGCATATATTATACAGAGTCATTACAGAGTGATCTATTTCAAGTGTTTATTTCTGTTAATGTTGATGATAATGGAGTACAGCTAATGAAAACCCAAAGGTCATTATCTCAGAAAATTAAAGTAGGGAGGATGAAAGGTCTGAGAGATAAAATATTACCTAAATAGGTATCAGAGCCTTCACCTTGTGTAGTTGTGAGAGTCAAAACCACTATAAAGGCATATCACGGCTGCTGCAGTCCCCAGCATGGTGCATATAGAGTAAGGAGGATGAAGGGCTAAAAACCCCGCTGCCATATTCCACGAGGCATCAAAGGGTGAGTATAATATTGATTTATTAGTTAATGCATTTTAGGGCTCCCTGGCCCCTTCCTCTGGACAAATCAATATCCTATTGCCATGTTACAGGGCGTTTCAGGTAGTCCTGAAACACGTTGACTAATAACTCAATGTTATATTCACACTATGCTGTCTCATGGAATATGGCAGCATGGTTTTTAACCCTTCATCCTCCCTACTTTAATTTTCAGAGAAAAAGACCTTTTGATTTTTATTGACTGTAAGCCATAATCATCAATATTAACAGAAATAAACACTTGAAATAGATCACTCTGTTTGTAAAGACTCTATATAATATATGTTTCACTTTATGTATTGAATTACTGAAATAAATGATGGTAACTTTTTGATAATATTCTGTAATTCATTGAGATGCACCTGTGGCTGTAGTAAATGTAGATGAACACATTAGACATACTTTGCACTTATGACCATATGTTAAGCAGCATATAATTGTAGAAACAAACAATCAACATGTTGATGAATATCTCGGTGAAAGGTTTTAAGCAACACACACACTTTGATAACTGAGAGTGATAAAATTGTGAAAGAATTCAGTTACTGAATGTTTACTGCAGAAAAATTGCAGTATGTTGCAGCTGGATGAACTTTTTTGATTATATATATTCAAAAAAGTTCATTTTTTTCTCATTAATGTACACCCTGCGCTCCATATTAACTGAAAAAAACAGAAATAGATATTTGTGCAAATTTATTAAAAAAGAAAAACTTAAATATCACATGGTCTTAAGTATTCAGACCCTTAGCTCAGTATTGAGTAGAAGCACCTTTTGAGCTAGAACAGCCATGAGTCTTCTATGGAATGATGCAACAAGTTTTCCACACCTGGATTTGGGATCCTCTGTCATTCTTCCTTGCAGATCCTCTCCAGTTCCGTTAGGTTGGATGGTGAACGTTGGTGGACAGCCATTTTCAGATCTCTCCAGAGATGCTCAATTGTGTTCAGGTCAGGGCTCTGGCTGGGCCAGTCAAGAATGGTCACAGAGTTGTTCTGAAGCCTCTCCTTTGTTATTTTATCAGCGTGCTTAGGGTCATTGTCTTATTCAAAGGTGAAAATTAAGCAAGTCTGAGGTGAAGAGCACTTTGGAAGAGGTTTTTATCCAGGATATCTCTGTACATGGCCGCATTTACGTTTCCTTCAATTGAGTTGCCCTGTCCCTGCAGCTGAAACTTTCCCCCCTCCACATAGCATGATGCTGCCACCACCATGTTTCACTGTTAGGATTGTGTTGGGCAGGTGATGAGCAGTGCCTGGTTTTCTCCACATATACCACTTAGAATTACCACCAAAGAGTTCTATCTTCATCTAAGCAGACCAGAGCATCTTATTTCTCATAGTCTGGGAGTCCTTCATGTATTTTTTTTTTAGCAAACTCTATGAGGGTTTTCATATATATGTCTTGCACTGAGGAGAGGCTTTCGTCGAGCCACTCTGCTATAAAGTCTATCAAGTAGTAAGGCTTCAGGGCACTAAGTGGCAATATCAACCGTCAGGCTCCGGGCGGTTCTTCCCCTGGTGGTGCTAATCCACAGCACAAGCAATAATAGATATATAAAGAAAGAGGCAGCACTCACCAGTATTGTGCAGCAGTGGTGTCTTTAATCCAGATTGTTTATGGATTCATGACAGGGTGCAGGAAGGTGACCACAGAGGGCGGACGACGACACCGTTTCGCAAAAAATTCTTCTAAAGGCCTGACTGGTGGATGGCTGCAGTGATAGTTGCCTTTGTGGAACTTTGTTCCATCTTTCTACTGCATCTCTGGAGCTCAACCACTGTCATATTCGGGTTCTTCTTTACGTCTCTCACCAAGGTTCTATTCTCATGATTGCTCAATTCGGCTGGACAGCCAGGTCTAGGAAGACTTCTGGTGGTCCCAAACCTCTGGCGGCCACTGTGCACTTAGATGAAGGAAAAAACAAATGGACAGTGTTCCTCGGATCTGCGCTGCTCATACAATGGAAGAGGCGGTCAAACAGTCGAAAGTGCAAAGGTGGCTTATATATCATCCAATGATGATGAAATAAGAGTCACCTGTGCACTTTCGACTGACCGCCTATTCCATTGTATGAGTAGCGCAGATTCGAGGCACACTGTCCATTTGTTTTTTCCTTCATCTGATTTCCGTGATTTCCAGTGGGGTGTTGGATTCCTGCGGCAGCCATACTAAACACTTATACCAGTTGTGGGTGACACAACTGGTTCAGGTCAGCAGTGACATTTATACTGCATCTTATGTTTTAAAAAGAAAAGACCCTATTGCGCTCTCCTTCCTCGCTAGTTTCATTGTTTACTACTGTGCACTTAGGAACCTTGAGTACTGCAGAAATTCTTTTGCAACCTTGGCCAGATCTGTGCCTTGCCACAATTCTGTCTCTGAGCTCCTTGGGCAGTTCCTTTGACCTCATGATTCTCATTTGGTCAGACATGCACTGTGAGCTGCGAGGTCTTATATAGACAGGGGTGTGCCTTTTGAAATCAAGTTCTATCAGTTTAATTAAACACAGCTGGACTCCAATGAAGGAGTAGAACCATACACTGTGTGCAGAATTATTAGGCAAATTAGTATTTTGATCACATGATACTTTTTATACATGTTGTCCTACCAATTAAGTAAATCAGGTGATGTGCATCTCTGTAATGAGGAAGGGTGTGGTCTAATGACATTAACACCCTATATGAGGTGTGCTTAATTATTAGGCAACTTCCTTTCCTTTGGCAAAATGGGTCAGAAGAGAGATTTGACAGGCTCTGAAAAGTCCAAAATTGTGAGATGTCTTGCAGAGGGATGCAGCAGTCTTGAAATTGCCAAACCTTTGAAGAGTGATCACCGAACAATCAAGCGTTTCATGGCAAATAGCCAACAGGGTCACAAGAAGCGTGTTGGGTAAAAAAGGCGCAAAATAACTGCCCATGAATTGAGGAAAATCAAGCGTGAAGCGGCCAAGATGCCATTTGCCACCAGTATTGCCATATTTCAGAGCTGCAACATTGCTGGAGTATCAAAAAGCACAAGGGGTGCCATACTCAGGGACATGGCCAAGGTAAGAAAGGCTGAAGAAAGACCACCTTTGAACAAGAAACATAAGAAAAACATCAAGACTGGGCCAAGAAATATCTTAAGACTGATTTTTCAAAAGTTTTATAGAGTGATGAAATGAGAGTGACTCTTGATGGGCCAGAGGCTGGATCAGTAAATGGCAGAGAGCTTCACTCCAACTCAGACGCCAGCAAGGTGGAGGTGAGGTACTGGTATAGGCTGGTATCATCAAAGATGAACTTGTGAGACCTTTTTGGGTTGAGGATGGAGTGAAGCTCAACTCCCGGACCTACTGTCAGTTTCTGGAACACAACTTCTTCAAGCAGTGGTACAGGAAGAAGTCGGTATCGTTCAAGAAAATCATGTTTTTCAGGCAGGACAATGCTCCATCACATGCATCCAACTACTCCACAGCGTGGCTGGCCAGTAAAGGTCTAAAAGTAGAAAAAATAATGACATGGCCCCCTTGTTCACCTGATCTGAACCCCATAGAGAACCTGTGGTCTCTCCTAAAATGTGAGATCTACATTGAGGGAAAACAGTACACCTCTCGGAACAGTGTCTGGGAGGCTGTGGTGGCTGCTGCATGCAATGTTGATCGTAAACAGATCAAGCAAATGCCAGATTCTATGGATGGAAGGCTGTTGACTGTCATCATAAAGAAAGGTGGCTATATCGGTCACTAATTTTTTGGGTTTTGTTTTTGCATGTCAGAAATGTTTTTTTTCTAAATTTTGTGCAGTTATATTAGTTTACCTGGTGAAAATAAAAAAGTGAGATGGGAGTATATTTGTTTTTTATTAAGTTGCCTAATAATTCTGCACAGTAATTTCTACCTGCACAAATAAAATAGTCAAATCTAAAAAAATCCCACTCGAACTTCCAAAAATATTAAGCTTTGATATTTGAGTCTTTTGGATTATTATTATTATTATTTATTTATTTATATAGCGCCATTATATTCCATGGCGCTTTACATGCTAAAAAGGGCAGACTAGGACAAGTAACATAGTAACAATACAAGTAACAATAAATGTTGACAATTCGGTTGTACAGAAACAGGAGGGGAGAAATCCTGTCCACAAAGGCTCACAGTCTACGTGATCAATAGTAAAAATAATCCTCTAAAATACAACTTGCCTAATAATTCTGCACACAGTGTATTAAGGAGGATCACAAGGAAATGGAGAGCAGTTGACTTAAATATGAGTGTCTGAGCAAAGGGTCTGAATACTTATGACTGTGATATTTCAGTTTTTCTTTTTTAATACATTAGCACAAATATCTACATTTCAGGTTTTTTCCAATCAAGATGGGGTGCAAAGTGTCCATTAATGAGGAAAAAAATTAACTTTTTTGAATTTACCAAATGGCCGCAATGAAACAAAGAGTGGAAAATTAAAAGGGGTCTAAATACTTTCTGTAACCACTGTAATTATATATGTATGCACATTTTGTGGCTTAATATAAGCTCTGTGGCACACAGTTATGTCTCATTTTGCCATAGATTTTGGATAAAGGCTTATTTCTGTACTGAATTTGGCTGAAAATAAATTGTTGTATGTTCCCTTTGGTGTGGTATAATGGAGATATGTATATTTAACCCCTTATTGCCTGAATTAAAATCTACATTACATACAAATGAACTGAATTGGTACAATGCGAATATGCAACAGTAGGCATTAAGGGGTTAATACAGTACTGTAGAAATGTACTGTGCATGTTTATCAAGTGCACAACATCCCCACACCAGATAAACTATACAACAGCAAACGGTTCCTGAAGACACTAAATTGTGACAGTCTCACAGCTGTGAACATGGTCATTTTCCTTCTACAACTACTGTATATAACTCTACGGTCTGATCTATTAGAATGCTGAAATTCTACAAATTGTGCGTTAAATGGTCAAGAATGGGTTTGAGGGATTTTGAGGAAAAGTCATAAAATCCTGTGAACAATGTATGCTGGGAGGTGAGAGCAAAAAAATTAGTTTTTTAAGTTATTGATAAAGAAAAAAGGTACCCTAAATAGAAAAAGAAGTCAAAGAGCATTGCAGTTTGTCCTGTGGTTTGGGAAGTGTACATTACCTGAGAGGAGCTGGAAACTGACACGTAAGACACAACTGATGACCGGCGAGTTCAGAAAAGACACAATAGGTGCGGCTCACAATATCTATATGCAGCAAGGGTGCACAGGGTGGGGATAGTAGTGCTGGGGGAGTAGTTGCTTGAGTAAAGAAATGACATAACTTTTTCCAAGGTTGTTTATCTGTGTTGCACATGTTTTATCTCTGCGGTCAGAGCAGCTGTGTATCAACAAATGTCAGACAAAAAGCAGCAATTATATCTGCTCAATAAACATTGTATTGCTAGCTGGGGCCTGGGGTTCTATTTGGCCTAACAAAGCCATTAGCATGAATTGTGATGCCCACTGGGCCTCCCAGCAGCCTTCATGCAAAAACCATCATATACAGTATTAATATTAACTGACGTGACTTCACAACAACATAGGAAATCCAGAAGGCAGTGATGGTGGGACAGCAGTGTCTGGGTCTCACAGCATGATGAGAGACTGCAACAGAAAAGCTAAGGTTTATGAGGGGGAATAGCGCTAGGGTCACACCACCGTTAATCTGCCCCTGCACTGAAAACGTAGAAATTTTCTGCTAAAGTGCATAGTGTTAACGCTATGCACTTCAGCAGAGCGCTGCCCCATATATACCTTAGTAGTGGCCGCACACAGAGCTGCGTGACGGGCGCTTTTCAGGAGCACACAGGAAACGCTGCGTGCCGTGTTTTCCTGTGCACTGAGGAAAATTGGCCTCCCAGCAGCGTGGAGGGCAGCTACTTACATAATCATCCTGTTCTGCCTGTCATCAACTTCTGTTCCGATGTCCTCCAATAACGTGCAGGCCTCTACCAAATTTGCACACCCAAGTGATGGGTGTTTGACCCATCCCTTAGTTGGCATTGTGGCTAGAGAAGGACTTTTTCAGTTGTTTTTTTTTTCAGTTCTTTCTTGCCTGTGTTTTTGTTAAATTTATATTTCCCTGTATAACTTTAAAGGTACCGTCACACGCAGTGGAGGATTATAATGAGGTCAATATGGATTTTGCCCCGGGCCCAATGGTGTTGGGTGGCCCACAGCCCAGAGGGTAAATTGCCCCATTATAATCCGCCACGGCGCCACCACACAGCACCTTGCATGCAGGGCCGCAGCATCCATGAGGTCACGATTCCTGCTAGTTGACAGGGGGCAGCATCCGCAGGGGCACCTGGTGGTGGCGCAGCCCCCTGCTTATACCCCTCTCTCTCCTATAGTCCCGGCGGCCGCCGATGCGTTACGCTCCCCCCCCTGCAGTGTGATCCAACCTGTAGAGCCGCACAGGAGGACCTGTGCTTACAGGACCTGTGGTGATGTCAATGGAGGGGAGGAGTCAAGAATCACATGATCAGCTCCTAGTTATGCAGGCCTCCACTGTGCTGGTGGTCATGGTGCTGGATGAGGTGAAGAAAAGGATGAGATGAAGGTTATGTGTGGGGTCAGGAGGGATTTACAGTGTAGATGTAGCAGAGCTGAGTGTGTACTACGTGTATGGAGCGGAGCCGTGTGTGTACGTGGTGTGTGGAGCAGAGCCGAGTGTGTACTAGGTGTACAGAGCGGAGCCGCATGTATACGAGGTGTATGGAGCGGAGCCGTGTGCGTACGAGGTGTACAGAGCGGAGCCGCATGTGTACGAGGTGCATGGAGGGAGCCACATGTGTACGAGTTGTATGGAGCGGAGCCGGGTGTGTCCGAGGTGTACGGAGCAGAGCCGCATGTGTACGAGGTGTGCGGAGCATGTGTGTACGAGGTGTACAGAGCAAGCGAGTGTGTACGAGGTGTACAGAGCAGAGCTGCGTGTGTACGAGGTGTACGAGCGGAGCGAGTGTGTACAAGGTGTACGGAGCGGCGCCGCGTGTGTACAAGGTGTACGGAGCGGAACACGTGTATACAAGGTGTACAGAGTGGAGCCGCATGTGTACGAGGTGTATGGAGCGGAGCCAAGTGTGTACAAGGTGTACGGAGCGGAGACGAGTGTGTACGAGGTGTACGGAGTGGAGCTGTATGTAACGAGGGGTACGGAGCGGAGCCACATGTGTATGAGGTGTACAGAGCCAAGCACATGTGTACGAGGTGTATGGAGCGGAGCCACGAGTGTGTACGAGGTGTATGAAGCTGAGCTGTGTGTGTACGAGGGGTATGGAGCAGAGTGTGTGTACGAGGTGCACAGAGCAGAGCCACGTGTGTACGAGGTGTACGGAGTGGAGCTGTATGTAAACGAGGGGTACGGAGCGGAGCCACATGTGTATGAGGTGTACAGAGCCAAGCCACATGTGTACGAGGTTATGGAGCGGAGCCACGATGTACGAGGTGTATGAAGCTGAGCTGTGTGTGTACGAGGGGTATGGAGCAAGTGTGTGTACGAGGTGCACAGAGCAGAGCCACGTGTGTACGAGGTGTATGAAGCTGAGCTGTGTGTGTACGAGGGGTATGGAGCAGAGTGTGTGTACGAGGTGCACAGAGCAGAGCCACGTGTGTACGAGGTGTACGGAGTGGAGCTGTATGTAAACGAGGGGTACGGAGCGAGCCACATGTGTATGAGGTGTACAGAGCCAAGCCACATGTGTACGAGGTGTATGGAGCGGAGCCACGAGTGTACAAGGTGTATGGAAATGAGCCATGTGTGTACGAGGCGCACAGAGCAGAGCCAGTGTGTACGAGGTGTATGAAGCTGAGCTGTGTGTGTACGAGGGGTATGGAGCAGAGTGTGTGTACGAGGTGCACAGAGCAGAGCCACGTGTGTACGAGGTGTATGGAGCTGAGCCAAGTGTGTACAAGGTGTATGGAGCAGAGCCGCATGCGTACAAGGTGTACAGAGCAAAGCCAAGTGTGTACGAGGTGTACGGAGCTGAGCCGTGTGTACGATGTGTATGGAGCAGAGCTGAGTGTGTACTAGGTGTACGGAACGGAGCTATGTATGTATGGAGCATGTGGAGCTGTGTGCTTACAAGGTGTGTGTACCAGTGGTAGCCCCCTGAGGATGCTGCTCCCACTCCTATAGTCCCAGCCGCCTCTGCCGGCAGCATTGTTCTCCCGAGTCCTGGCCGCCGCTGTCCGCCCTGCTATGCTGATTTTGCCGGGCCTGATCGGACTTTGCTGAATCCTCCTGCTCTTAGAGGACCCAGACTTCCTCAGACCCAGGCAGGCAGCTGATCTCAACTGAGGCTGAGCAGACTCCTCCATCCTCCTGACTGAGTCTGTGTCTCACCCGCCGACCGCTGTCCACCAGCTCCTGGGTCGCCGCCTGCATGAAGAGAGGGAGTCTGAGGAGAGGGACCGTCACCTAATGCCAACACAGAGCACAGAGAGAACGTGCCTGTGTGACAGTGAGGTGAGTGATATGTCCACTCCTGACTCCTGCCCTGCTGGTGCAGCTGCTGCCTGTGCTCTGTGTGTGCACTACCAGCCAGACCTCCTGGTGGCTGCTGCATGGCAGGGAGGACTCAGTCAGTGTAAAAAAAGAATGTAAGCAGTAATTAAATAATTTGTGTACTAAGGCCCCTTTCACATCTGCTTTTTTTCAGATTGTGGCAGATCCGGCAGATTTACCGCATCTGCTGACTAACGGCCGCACTTGTGGCACGCTTGCGGCAAGCACCATGCATTGTTTATGGGGCTTGCGGTTGGGTGCGGCAAGTGCGGTTCTGCCGGATGCGGCAAATCCGGCATTTGTGGCGGTGGAAAAAATAGAATTATTCTTACCGTTAATTCCTTTTCTTGGGCCCTTCCACGACAGCATAGGAGGTTGCCTCTCCACGCCCTAATTGGGACAGGAAGCACAAAAGAGGTTAAAAGGACCCTCCCACCTCCCACAAGCCAGTCTTACAAAGAACCATAGCAGGAGGAATAGGAACACATTCCAGGAAACACAAGGAAATAGGGAGGGAAATAAGTGCTGTCGTGGAAGGGCCCAAGAAAAGGAATTAACGGTAAGAATAATTCTATTTTCTCCAGGCCCCTTTCACGACAGCATAGGAGGAATACCAACAAATTGATACCTAGGGGGGGACCACAGCCTGCAGGACATCATGCAAAAAGCCAAATTCCCGGGGGATCCCAGATCCAGACGATAAGGTGTTGTGAAGGTATGCAGGGAGGACCACGCAGCAGCTGCGCAGAGCTTCTACGGAGAAGCCCAATGTGCCCCAAAGACCGAGGAAGCTCAGGCAGAAGGGCAGGAAACCCGGGAGGCGACAGAACCCGCCAAGCGAGGCCAGAACTGGAATTGCACGGGTGGTCCAGGGGGCCACGGGACTCGAAGCCCTGGACGAGCCCACCCGACGGCCAAAGGGTGGAAGAAAAAGGTAGGGAGCTATGCACCAGGGTATCATCACCCCAAGACAACCTAGCCTGGTCCTGCGATCATTAAGGAATGGAAGTCGACCTCCTTCGGAGTCCGAGGATGTAGATTGGAGGAAGGAAGGACAATCGACTGGGAGCGAGGGAACATCAAGACCCCCATGAGGAAGAATGAAGGGACCAGCTGAGGGACAACGCTGTGAGCACGGACAGAGAAATATGGGTCCCGGATAGACAAAGCCAGAAGCATCCCGACCCGCCGAGCAGACGTAATTGCCATGAGAAAAGGAGTCTTGCGAGACCACAACTGGACAGCACCGGAAGAGAGCGTCCCAGAGGGAGAACGTGACAGGCCAAACAGCACCACAACGAGAGCCCAGGCAGGAGTAAGGACCCCTCGCGGACAAAGTCTGGAAGCAGACACCATAAATCGGCGAACCCAGGGAACAGATGCCCAACTGCACCAAAGAGCCGAAACCAGCCCACAATGTGGCTGGCGGAAGTCCCAGATCCAACCCACCTGGAGAAAAGCCAGAAAGTGCGAGACATCTGGAAGGACGAGAACCACACCAAGAGAAAAATCGCAGCCACACTGTTAGAAATAATTTACTCAGTTTCTTCGTTCGATAAACTCCATAGACTGCGTCTTCAGAACCAAAAGTGGGTTTTATTCAGGTAGGAAAAAATGCAGAGTTCTACGGCAAAAGCAGTAATCAGGCACAGGAATCTGAATGACAGGCACATGGCACACAGGATGGAATAGTGTCGCCCCGCCTGTCTAAAGCAGGGCGTTTTTATACCAATTTTCTCCATAGAGAATCACTGTATACAATGACTCTCTATGGAACAAAAGGATTACATCACCTGTCATAAGTGATCCATTCACATTACTTACAACATATATTGACATGAAAGAGCACATTAATTTCATTACTAACTATATACTTCACTTAAACTTATTCACATAAATTATCTCATAATAGCCTTTTTGGGACCAAGCACAAATCACAACTTATTGACATTAATCAGCTCTGTTCTTGATCATGAGAAACGTCATATTAGCCTAGAGGGATAGAATACACCGTAAAATATCCTTCAAAAAATAAGACAAATTCAGAACTGGCTTATGAACTGATTATAAATTTTGCTAAATGATCAGACCAAATCTAATTAACGTGTATCTGTTTTCTTATACAGGTTAGGTCATTGCTTATAGCTAAAAGACATGACATTTATATTTCTACTAACAGAGAAAGTTTAAAGTTACTTTTTTCAAACAGACAATATGGCCGACAGAGACCTTGGTACCCATGGCCTCCGTCTAACAAATCCCTCTGTTGTACTTATGGTAATTTGATAATTTACCCAAAGTACAAATTGGCATATGAGTCTAGTCCTAATTCTCATATATGGTATTGAAGGAATGCATAATTTCGTACACTCCCTAGTCAGTAGGAGTGTTGGGAGGGATTGAAGGTACCCTTGTAAGAAGGGCCCTAACAATAGGTGTACAACGTACAAGTGAGCGTGGTCTGGCAGTAGGTACCCTACCAGCACCAAGTCTCCGGTATAGTCTAATAAAAGTGGTACTATGTGTTATTACACGGGCCTGAAAGTTATTTAGTTCCTCAACATGAGCCAGATTCTTTTTGAAAAACTTTTAAACTTTTAGGTTACTACTTATTAAACACATATAGGAAAAAAACAAACAAAGTTGCAAAAAATCTACAGTAAATATCACCAACGTAAGAGTTCTTAAGTATTAATGAGTCCCGTTACAATCTTTCAAAAAAAAGAAAAAATTCAAAAATTTTCTTTGTTCCATGGCTCCTAAGGTCTTATTCACAGTTCAGGTGTGGGCAAATAGTCCTAAAAAGAAGCAAAAAACACAACAAAACAAAAAAATCATCACAGAAGTGAAAAAACATAAAGTGTCCGAGTCCCAAGTCCCATAACAGTCTCTGAGTCCTTTGATCCGTGGTTCTCGATCTTGTTCTGTTCCTTCGGAGCTTTCACTGTCTTCCCCCTCGATCACACTGTCCGGGTCCCACTGGATGGTGTGAGATGTCATCTCCAGGAAAACAGGCGGATTCATGGATCCCGATCCAATAGGGGACCTGCAAAATAAAATAAAAGCGCAGTATCAGTTCTCACCAGCATCACTAGGATTCTCAACTGGCAGTAACAATTTTAAACACCTTTGTCTCTTGGCTTGCTAATCCTTAGCACTCCCAAAACAGTTGGGCCTATCACCTGTGTGATAACAAATGGGCCTTTGTAATTGGAATCCCACGGTCCTTTTTTTCCTAAGATTCTTAACCATGAGCTAAGCTCCCACATCAAATTTGGACTCATATCAATTCCTGTTGACTCTGAGGCTACAGCTCTTATTGCCAGGCAAGTGGGTCATGATTTGTCTCACTAAGTGAGGTCCATTGTTACTTTCAATTAATTTTGGGAAGCCCCAGTGTGAAAACACATCTTTCCACAAGAGGCGGGCCGTTGTCAGGGCAGTATTGTTGGTGGCAGGCAGGGCCTCAACCCATTTTGAGAAAACATCAACAATGACCAAGGCATACCTGAATCCTCCCTCTGCCGGAGGGAATGGACCAATGAAGTCAATTTGAATCGACTACCATGGACCATCATCCACTCTGGGGATAGCACATTTTTCCTTTGTACTAGCTGTAAGAGCGCTTCTGGTTCTGGCTGAACAAAGACTGAATGATTAAATTTAATCAGAGACTTAATCATTATAGTTGGGATATATGATAACAATTTGTCATCAACCTTTTTGTAATACAGATATTGTCCTTTATCAATTGGTACTGATTCAAGGGAGTTAAATAAAGATGCATCTCCTTGTTCTCTCTGTGCCTTTAAGAGGTCGTGGAACTGAGATGCAGAAGGGAGGATCTCCTCCCGGGGTCTTCGCGTGACAGCAGAGATAGTAGCCTGTGGATATCTGTCAACGCCCATCAGGGCGGCTTCTTTGGCTGTGGAATCTACATATGCATTGCCCACGATGTGGGGGTCAGATGTGATCTTTTGATGTCCTTTGATTTTACAGAAGGACCATAAATTTGGAAATTCTTTGCCTCTCTGCACAATTTGCTTGAGAATATCTGCATGCTGAAGCGGCTTGTTCTGGGAGTTTACCATCTTCCTCTGTGCCCATACATTGAAATACAATGTCAGAGAGGAGACAACGTAAGCACTGTCGCTGAAAATATCATGGGATCAATACACAAAAGAATGACTTGCAAAGCTGCCTCTAATTCAGCCCGCTGGGTGGAAAAATGTCCAGGAAGCTTATATTGCAATAAATTCTCGTTGTCAGGGAGCCACAAAGCGTAACCTGTGACGTATTTGCCATCATGCCAATACCGAGCCCCATCTATGTATACACAGGGGACATTGGTTTGAAAGTCTGCATGGAAGGGGGTGGGGGCGACATGAGTCTGTTCAATTTGGCAATTATGAGACTGACCTGCATATTGCAGCAATTGTGCTAAGTGATATTTATCTCCCACTTCTACCTGCAAATCCCTAGTCTAAAAGTCAACAATCCATTGGGCCATTCTCTGAAACTTCACACCCCAAGCTTTGCCTTTAAGCAGTGTTTTTTTAGGTTACATGGGGGGTCTGCAGAATCAAGGTGAAAAGCCAATTATGTGACGGACCTGTAGCATGGTCCAGTGCACGGCAAGTAAATGCTTACAAGGTGTAAAACCTTTTTTTCAATGAGAGAAAGCAGCCGTGAGTAGTAACCCAGGGCTCTCTTTTGGCCATTTCTGTAGCAGCTCAGATGAGATTGCTACGTCACCTGCATGTGCTTGCAGATAATGAGGCTGGGATGGGTCTGCGTTAATTAGAGCTGTTGCTCCTGCAAGTGCATGTTTTAAATTTTCAAAAGCCTGCAGGGCGTCTCCCTCTATTGTGATCGTGGTAAACTCATTTTCAATACCTTTTAGGAGATGTACAAAGGTTTAGCAAGCAAGCAAAATCCTCAATAAATTCTCTGAAAAAAATTCACAAGACCCAGAAACTTTCTGAGTTCTGTGATATTGATTTGGCACAGGTACAGCTTGAATGACTGTCCCCTCTTTTGAAACTGACACACATTCAAATATTTAACCTCTGGTTGCATTCAGCTGTACTCTGTCCCGACTCACATTTAATATTGAGTTGCACAATGCATCACACATATTGTCAGTTTCATCAACAATTTAAATCCATAAATTTTAAATCAAGAAATCATTGACATATTGCAGGACTTTGTCTCCGTACCCCAGGGGTTCCAATACCTGTGCCAACACCTGATGGAAATAAATTGGACTAGAATAAAACCCTTGGGGCAAGCGTGTGAACAGGTATTGGACATTTTCTGAGGTAAATGCAAAACTGAGAGCCGACTCAGGTGTAATAGGCACGCAGAAAAAGCCATTTGCAATATTCAAACAAGAGGAAAAAAAAAACTGACATTCACTCCTCAGCTGTGACATCACTTCAGGGACCGAGATGTGTTGCTGAGGGGTGTATTTGTTTACAAGTCTTAAATTCATGACCATGCGATAGCTACCATCCTCCTTTGTTTTACAGGCAGGATTGGGCTATTGCACGGGGGGGGGGGGTTGCCTCGTACAATCACGCCCTGTTATTCCAATTCACTGACAGCAATCCTTATGTAAGGAATTGCTTCCTCAGGAATACGGTATTGGCGCTGAAAGGGTGGTAGACGGTCGCTGTCAATCTTAATTAAAATTTGCATCAGTCCGCAATCTGTACATTTTGAAACCCATAAATGAGGAAAAAATTGCACCAATTCATGTTTCAAAGCCGTAGCTGCAACATTTATCTCAGGCATGTCATCATCATTATCAGCTGAGCACAAACTAGCAACGGTTAATTTATGACTGTGACATTTTCAACTCTGCAGCATCCATAATAACTGAACAAACAGTAGTTCCTTTGTCACGCCATAAGACCTTATTACACAAATCAACAATGATACCCAAATTAACAATGATACCCATGGCTGACAACACATTTGACCCATTAATAAAAAACTTTAATTGCGGACTGATCCAAAGTTCACACCGAATGCTCGCCTGTATACTGGAGCCCTCAAATCCCACTAAAGTTGTGGTGTCTGGCAGCCCGGGGGGAGCTGCAATTTGTGTCCTGTTACTAAACAGAGGCTCCTGTTATCAATTAAAAAAAATCTTCCCAATTTTTGGTATCCTCTATCCTCCCCTCTGACATAAGGTCGGTCCATCTTGGCCTAGGGATAATTGTGCCAAGAGGTACAGGGGAACAGGGGGGGTTCAATGCATCAATCAGAACCGGCAGTAGGAAGCCCCAAAAAAATTCACCAACCTCACCAGAGGCAATTCTACAGCCCACTGCTGTCACCTCCGAGCCGGACAGATCGCTTGAAAGAGCCATTTCCTCGTCCCCCCCAGCTCCTGTATCAGTGGAGCATAAGGGTGGGAGGAAATCCTCCCGGAGGAGGGTGAGCTCTCCTCACAGCATGGATCTGTCTGCTGGGATGGACAAGGGTTGCATAATTGGGTGACGGGGCAAAAGGCTCCCGAAAAACATGGTTAACTATCTGAGGACCATTGTACTGCTGGCACGGTTTGGGGCCGTTAACCGCTGGCTGTCCAGGGGTCTTAACAGCAGGATATGGAGCTCTGGCTCCCTCATACGGATCTCGGGACATTGTAGAGGTAGGCTACTGCTGCACTTGTGAATCATCCCTGGGAGCTAAATGGGAACACTGACGTCTAAGATACATTGATTGCCCACAAGGATAACATACAAGAGGACCCATGGAGTTCCGAGGGGTTTCTGCCGACTGGGACCAGCCCGCTTTCGGCAGTTGATTATAACCCCAGGAAGTCCTGGTCTCCTGTCCACAGCAGATGCCATTCAGGCAGGGCGATATGCAAAAACATCTGTATCATCGCCCTTAGTCTAGGATGGCATTTTCCCTAACAATGGTTACCAATGCCCTAATTTTGTCCTCCACAAATTTAGCATTATGTAAAATCCCTAACTTGCAAAACCTTTCCAAGTATTCTCTACAATCTATTCCATCAGATCATAATCATCTTTCTGATCTATTCTATCAAAAAAATACTTATCAAACGTTACACACCAGGCAGCCCATCTTCTAATTCTAAGATAATTTCTTTTCCTGATTCTAAAGGATTCTACAATCTATGACTGGATTTTTCTTCCTCCTGTCTGCCTGCAGCACATGTATCTCATACCCCTCCCTTTGTGACACTACTACTCCCATCATTGTATCAGTAGCTGCTGCGTTCTCTCCATACACTGCTCCGCTGCCCCTCCCTTTGTAACTACATTAACGTACTGTCTTTGAAGCTATCACTATCCTGATCTGAGCTATAACTAACTTACACAAAGCCGCTATTCGGCTGCCCTTTCTGCTAATAATTTTTTCTTGTCAAGATGTCTACTTTCTTCTGTGAACCACTGCATACAATTTAACCAAGTGGTTCAGCATTAACCCCTTCTAGCTATGGGGGTTTCAGCGTGCCTGTCAGTCCGTTTCCTTAGCCACTCCATAGCGGTGGAAACACAAGGACGACTTTAATAAACTGCTTTTAGTATCAACTTAATGCAATTTACAGGCAAAAGTTAGATACTCACACCTCTGTAATGGAAGACACGTGCCGGCTTTGGTCAACCAAAAGAGGTCCAGCCGTATGATCAGCCTCACTCGTTACGTTGCCACACGTCTCCTTCTCCGTACCCTCGGCGTTAATCACGTCCTTGTCTTTCTCACGTAGAGGCACTGTCTTAGTAACTTCAGGGTAGATAGGAGCGCAAACGAGAGATTCTCAGCGGCTGATTTCCTTAATGCGATTTCACGTGATGCATCACGCCTTTTTAGCAATAAAGGCAAAAATAAAAGAGAAAGAAAAGTCCATTCCTCACCCTCTCACCACTTTGGTTCACAGCTTTACTTGCAGGAATCTTCTAGGTTCTTCAGAAAGGATATAGGGTCTTCCCCCTTTCATCCGGGCTAGCCCGCCATCTGTTAGAAATAATTTACTCAGCTTCTTCGTTCGATAAACTCCATAGACTGCGTCTTCAGAACCAAAAGTGGGTTTTATTCGGGTAGGAAAAAATGCAGAGTTCTACGGCAAAAGCAGTAATCAGGCACAGGAATCTGAATGACAGGCACATGGCACACAGGATGGAATAGTGTCGCCCCGCCTGTCTAAAGCAGGGCGTTTTTATACCAATTTTCTCCATAGAGAATCACTGTATACAATGACTCTCTATGGAACAAAAGGATTACATCACCTGTCATAAGTGATCCATTCACATTACTTACAACATATATTGACATGAAAGAGCACATTAATTTCATTACTAACTATATACTTCACTTAAACTTATTCACATAAATTATCTCATAATAGCCTTTTTGGGACCAAGCACAAATCACAACTTATTGACATTAATCAGCTCTGTTCTTGATCATGAGAAACGTCATATTAGCCTAGAGGGATAAAATACACCGTAAAATATCCTTCAAAAAATAAGACAAATTCAGAACTGGCTTATGAACTGATTATAAATTTTGCTAAATGATCAGACCAAATCTAATTAACGTGTATCTGTTTTCTTATACAGGTTAGGTCATTGCTTATAGCTAGAAGACATGACATTTATATTTCTACTAACAGAGAAAGTTTAAAGTTACTTTTTTCAAACAGACAATATGGCCGACAGAGGCCTTGGTACCCATGGCCTCCGTCTAACAACACCGCACTGGAAATCGCAGAAGGGACCGGCCTACGGTTCCCCGGCAAGGTAGCCACGAATCGTCCAGACAGGCCCGGAGGCCTCAGTACAGGGGCCCAGAAGCCATGCAGCTAAGTCGAGCCACCGAGGATCCGGAGGACATAGCGAACCCAGAAACAGTAAGGAGGGGTCAGGGCCGAAAACGACCGGACCCTCGAGATTGAGAGATATAATCAGGGTGAAACCAGCCTCTCCTCGGCCACAGAGGAGCCACAAGAATGGTTAGAACATCACCATACCCAGAACTTCCTCAGAGGACCTGCCTGAAGGGAAATAGGTGGGAAGCGAACAAGACGAAGGCCGGGGACCTAATCATGCCAACAGAGAGACAGAACCCACCCGATGCAAGCTTCACACTCCTGGGTGGAATACCAGGTGGTGGAGGAAATGCGCCGGAAGGCGCAATTACCTCGTCACTGGAACTGTCGAAGGAAAAAGCAGGAACAGTTCTGCACAGAGGAAGAACCGGGAGGACCCCGACAGCAGGGCGCAGGACCATGGACCCCCTGATACGGAGGGGAGCCACCGAGGTGACAACGACTGAAGACCCCAGACCGAGAGATCCCATGCAAACCTTGAGCAGCAAGGAGGGCTTCCGCGACCACCCCAGCTCCCGAGAAAAGGAGGAGTGGGAACATATGGCGTGACCCCATAATCCCTGAACCGGGGTGTGGGCAGCATTGCCGGCTCCCCCCCCGGCTGGCAGCCATAGAGAGGGATGGCCGGGAGACCGAACCGAGGAAACCCCTGGTAACAGGTCGAGGGGGTTCAACCACCAGAGGAGAGACAAGGAGACGCCTCCTGGGAGGCGAAACCCGAAGTCTGGGATGAAGGAATCTGTCCCAATGAGACAGGATGTGGTCAGGAAGGCTCGAGAGTGGGCCCGAGTCCACAAGACAGATGGATGCCGGACGACAAGGATGCCGGAGCCGAAAGTGCCGACCGAAGGGAGGGAGACAACTGCCGTGGCTCCAGGCAGGAAGGCATGAGCGGAGGGAGCAACTAGAAGGAAGACATCCAGACATGGCAATAACCAACTGCCCCAGACCCCACAGGAAGGCCACTTTCGCCGTCAACAGCTCTGAGAAAATCCAGGGAGCCAAGGAGAGCCCGAAGGGAAGGACAGTGAACTGGAAGTGCGAAGATGAAGAACTTCCGTTGCCGAGGATGGAAGGGAACGGGGAAGCAAGAGCCCATCAAATCAGTTGTAGTCATCTGGTGGTGTCGCCCATCAACGGAATCGCTGAGAGGAAAAGACTCCATCTGGAAACGCTCGTAACTGACATGTAGGTTGAGCGTGTCAGGCAGATAAGGAACTAGGAGACCCCAGATGGCATCCTGACCAAGAAAAGGTGGGAGTACCACTCCCTGGCATGGAAATGAGGCTTTTGAAAGCAGGAAGTCCCGCACCCTTGCGTAAAGGATACCTTGCGCACCCTGCGAAGGCAGGCCGGGAACCTGGAGACCCGGTGGGGGAGGAGACCCGAACTCGAAGAGGAGCCGAAAGGACCCCTATCACCCACCGTCAACAAAATCTGCCGCCAGGTGGGGAGAAAGGCCACAAGTCGGCTTCCCCTCCCTACCTGGACCGAGTCATCGCTAGGCAGGCTGTTGCTGCTGCAGACAGGAAGGGACAAGGATATGGTCCCCTCTACCCTTATGGGAACCCACCGTCCAGATTACCCAGTCCCGTGGGGCTGGGAGTTCGAGGCACAAAGAACAAAATGGCCGTGTCCAGGGAGGCTCATGCACCGCAAGAACCCCGCGGACAGTCACCTTCTCCAGGATCTCACCAAAGCCGGCCCGAATACCAAATCACCTGTGAAGGGGATCGAGCCCAGCTGCAGTTCGGAATTGGGATCCCCACTCCACACCTACAGCCACAAAGCCGGCTGGCATAAACCGATATCCTGGCTGTCAAACGGACAGAGTCCAATGGAGGCGACTGCGAGTACACAGGGTGCCGCCAGGCCAAGGGAAAGGAATCAAGAAGAACTTCCCAAGGGTGCCTAGGGAAACATGGGATACCCACAGATCCAGCCAGTTAAGGAGGGATCTAGACACACAAGAAAAAGCAAAATTCGCCCGTAAGCTAGAGGAGGAGGCCTCCCATGAACGCTTCATAAAGCACTCAATGGTTCGGTCCAGCGGGCCTGTAAAGAGAGGACGCTAACAGAACAGATCAGGCTTTTATCCAGTTGTTTTATCAACTGCACCACAGAGAGCTCCTATTTACAAAGGAGAGTGGCTGTACCCCCTCACGTCCACCCTTTGGGACAACCCAGGGGAACTCAGGAGGAACGTGCGACTGAGATCACTCTGGAAACGGTACTCAGGAAATCCCATTCCTGAAAGATGAGAGCCAGAAAGGAGGAATGAACCGGAAAAACAGGCAGCTTAGCAGATGTAAGCCCAACAAACCACTCGTCCTGACGGAGGAGAGGACTTGCTCCTCTTGCAACCCATAGTGCTCCGAACAGCCCCAAACAAGACCCCCATGGTAACCGAGGAATTGTCCAAGCGCAGCCTGTCAGGAAGAAGAGGCTACAGCGGGCATATCAGAGGCTGAATCAAAGACCTCAGAGTCCAGAAGGGGCAGCCTGGAGCTTCCTAATTTTTTAGGGGAGGAAGGCCCGGCTTTAGGAGCCTCCAGTGCGAGGGAGGACAGGGAAGCCAGTACGACCTGGTCTACCCTGGACCATCTCACCAGGCAAGGGAGACCGATGTCGTCCGCGCAGCCCGACACTGCGACATCCCAGTCTTAAGGGAGTACACGTGTGGGGGGTCAGACACGTGTTGCATCTCATGCAAAGTGGCATTGAATGCTAAGTGGATGCAGTTATTTCATGGCAGTTGACTAACATTCGTCCTCTCTTCTCTTCTCTTCATACAGGTAATATTCCAAAGCTGCGCAACTACTGTACTCAGCTTGTAACGTGCATGTTAATATACTGTGATTGCTGCATGATACATCATGACTTGAATCACAGTATGGTATATTCAAATCTTCTGCATATTGTACTACCATTGTACAGTGATGTTAAATATACCTGTGATTGCTGCATTGATCTACATAGCATGAGCTTGAATCACATAGTGTAATGGTAATATTCCAAAACTGCTTGCTGGCAACTACTTGTACTCAAGCCATTGTAACAGTGCATGTTAAATATACCTGTGATTGCTGCATTGATCTACATAGCATGAGCTTGAATCACATAGTGTAATGGTAATATTCCAAAACTGCACTTATTGCAATGTTTCCTGTGTCCTCTGTATGCCTGTATGCATTCCTCACTCACCAGTATATGACAATTTGCCACATTTGTAAATGTTATCTCGTTGGAGTGTTATAGTGTAGAGGAAGTGTTGTCTAATGTCTGTGGCCTTTCATCCTTTCACCCCTGCTGTTTCTTGTAGTTGTTAATTACCTGAAACCATGTTTCCTCCCACATTCCCCCTCACCTGAATTGGTAGTGTGTCCTATAAATTTAGTTCATTCTTAAGGGGTACACGTGTGGGGGGCTTACACGTGTGGCATCTCATCCTAAGTGGCATCTCAATGCTAAGTGGCTGCAGTTATTTCATGGCAGTTCGTCAGGGCAGGAGTCAGGTAAGCCACTCTATTTAACGGGGAGAAAAAAAAAAAAAAAAAAACATTTTTAACTTCTTTTCCTTTCCCTATCACCATGTTCTTTACTTCAATAGCTATTGTTCTATGCGCTGTTGCTGGAAGACAATGACATAGAGGGACACTCAAACACTGTGTATAACTCCATTCACTACTAATCTTTACCATGTCTTGTATTTCACTGTTTGTTTTCTTATGTGCTCTCGCCACCAATTTTTATCACCCCATCCCCCCTCCATCACCACTCATTCACATCAGCCCCTCTCTCCTGCCCTACTCTATGTACAGCTCCCATGCTATCTTCAGTTTACTGAAGACTCTCAGCCCATCATATTCCAAAGTTTGTCACAATAAATTATGTCCTAATTCCAAAAACTATCTGCTCTTTCTCTTTTTACTGCTGCTCCTCTCAGGTGATATCTCTCCCAACCCTGGTCCACCCTCTGCTAACTTCAACCCCTCTCCCACCTCACACAGAAACCTCACTAACCTTATTAATATCACCTGCACACCTTCATCTCCCTCTTTTAATTGCGCTCTCTGGAATCCACGGTCTGTATGCAACAAACTTCCCTTCATTCACAATTACTTCTTTACTAACTCTCTTAACCTGCTGGCCCTCACAGAAACCGGATCCAGGATTCAGACACTGCTTCCCCTGCTGCTATTTCTTACGGCGGCTTACACTTCTCTCACTCCCCTAGACCTGGGAACAGACGTGGCGGTGGAGTTGGCCTCCTCCTGTCCCCACAATGTACTTTCCAGGTCATTCCTCCAGCCCCATCACTCTCATTCCCTTCTTTTGAGGTCCATACCATTAGGCTATTCCATCCCCTCCCCCTCAAAGTAGCGGTGGTATACCGCCCCCCAGGGTCACCCACCCAGTTCCTCGACCATTTCTCCACTTGGCTCCCGCATTTCATGTCCTCAGATTTACCAACCCTTATTCTGGGAGACTTTAACATTCCCATAAACAGCCCCATCTCCCCATCTGCATCCCAGCTCCTATCTCTAACTACCTCTCTTGGCCTATCACAGCTCTCAACCTCTAAGACACACGAAAACGGTAACACCCTTGACCTTGTCTTTACCCGGCTCTGCTCATCCTCCCCCTTGGATAACTCAACTCTACTCTCTGACCACAACATTCTTTCCTTCTCACTCACTAACCCTCGGCCAACACAGCCCAATCCTACCTATCACACATCCAGAAATCTACAGGCCATTAACCCTCAAGCACTCACAGACTTCCTCATCTCATCTCTGTCCCCAATCTCTTCAATCTCCTCTCCAGATCAGGCAGTAAATCACTACAATGACTCTCTCAGAAGCTCCCTGGACCAGGTAGCGCCCCTCACCTGCAGAACCTCCAAACAGAGAACAAAACAGCCCTGGCTCACACCACAAACTCGATTCCTCCAGCGATGCTCCAGGAGTGCTGAACGTCTATGGAGGAAAACTCGCTCACCAGGAGACTTTATCCACTATAAATTCATGCTAAAAACCTACAACTCTGCCCTTCACCTTGCCAAACAGACCTACTTCACCACCCTGGTCTCCTCACTATCCAACAATCCAAAAAACTCTTTGACACCTTTCACTCTCTCCTCAGTCCTAAAGTGCAGGCCCCCATCACTGACCTCTGTGCTGATGACCTAGCTTCCTACTTCATGGAGAAAATAGACAACATCCGCCAGGAAATCAGCTCTCAGCCTCCAAGCGCTGCCACCCCATTCTTCCCCACATCTCCTCCGGTTCACTCTCCACATTTGACCCAGTCACAGAAGAAGAAGTCTCCAGGCTCCTTTCTTCCTCTCGTCCCACCACATGCACTACTGACCCCATTCCCTCACACCTGCTCCAGTCCCTCTCTCCAGTCGTCACCACTCATCTAACCAAAATCTTCAATCTCTCCCTCTCTTCTGGCATCTTCCCCTCCTCCTTCAAACACTCGATCATTACTCCATTATTAAAGAAAACCACTCTCGACCCAACCTGCACAAATAACTACAGACCAGTCTCCAATCTCCCCTTCATCTCTAAACTCTTGGAGCGCCTGGTCTATTCCCGCCTCACCCGTTACCTCTCCGCTCACTCTCTTCTAGATCCATTACAGTCTGGTTTCCGCCCCCTTCACTCCACAGAAACTGCCCTCATCAAAGTGACCAATGACCTTCTGACAGCAAAACGTAATGGTGACCACTCTCTGCTTATTCTCCTTGATCTCTCTGCAGCTTTTGACACTGTCGACCATCAGCTCCTATTCTTTATGCTGCACTCCATTGGTATAAAGGACACTGCTCTCTCCTGGCTCTCCTCCTATCTTTCTGACCGCTCTTTCAGTGCATCTTTTGCTGGCTCCACTTCTTCCCCTCTTCCCCTCACTATTGGAGTCCCTCAGGGTTCAGTCCTTGGCCCTCTCCTCTTCTCTCTCTACACGGCCCCGATTGGACAGACCATCAGCAGATTTGGCTTTCAGTACCATCTTTATGCTGATGACACACAACTATACACTTCAGCCCCTGACCTTACCCCTGCGGTATTAAAGAACACCAATGACTGTCTAGCTGCAGTTTCCAATATCATGTCCACTCTCTATTGCACCAAACCTCTGGAATGCTTTACCCAAAGAAATCAGGACTATCCACAACTTGCATGGCTTCAGACGATCCCTAAAGACGCATCTTTTTAAGGCGGCCTATCATACTCCCTAATAAGTCCATTGTACTGTAGACAGTGAATGGGCTATCCTCTGGACATTACTCTTCTACAAACTCCACCAAACCATAAAGGTCTATACAGACTGTATAATGACCATCCATGTAAGCTTAGCCCTATACCCCATTTCCTCAAGATGCCTGGACCACCAGTGCAATAAGCCCCGGCACCTTGTGCAACCCCTATCCCGTTGTAGATTGTAAGCTCTTTTGAGCAGGGTCACCTTCATTTCTTGCTTTATTTATTGTATTTTTTTTTCACATTGATTCTATGCCTATTGTTTTGTATCCAATTATTGTACTTTATTTGTTCTCTATTGTAATTACTTACTGTATTATATTTTCTGTACTCTAACCCTACATTGTAAAGCGCTGCATAATATGTTGGCGCTATATAAATAAAGCTTTATTATTATTATTATTATTATTATTATTATTATTATAATGGGAAATCCTTCACACAAGCAGGGCATGCAAAAGCATTCCCAAGTGTCGTCTCCCCAGGAAAGCCCACAGGGTAAGGGACCGTCAGCCGGACGCAAAGGACCCCCCCAGCTTACTGAGGCAGGGGGAACACTGGGCTGTGCCTGATGCAAGGGCACCACCGCACAGGAGCTTACCGTGGTTCAGCCGGTTTCAGGGCAGCCTACATCCACAAAGGCCTGCCCCTCCCAGTGTCCGAAAAAAGGTTTCCCACATCCCGTGCCGGGTCCTGGGCAGGCCGCCTCAGGGGAGACATGCCCGCACGCTGCCCCACCGAGTCCCGACGCCGGCCGCGCGGGACAGCGTGCATGCGCGCGGGAAGCAGCCGGCAGGCTCCCCCAGCAGAGGAGGCCGCTGACCAGGGATACCACAGCCCGCATCACCCCCACCGGGGATCCGGAGGGTCAGGCATTGGTCCCATAGTACAACACCATGGGAGCAGTAGAGGAGGAGCCGAGCCCGACCAAGACTGCCCAGCATCAAAAGGAAAAAAGTATGCTGAAGCTCGCTGGTTGCCACAACACAGAGAAAAAACCTCTCCATGCCCCATGAGGACAGGAAAGACACTGGCTTGTGGGAGGTGGGAGGGTCCTTTTAACATCTCTTGTGCTTCCTGTCCCAATTAGGGCGTGGAGAGGCAACCTCCTATGCTGTCGTGGAAGGGGCCTGGAGAAAAAACGCTGCTGACCGCGTTTCCAATCAACGTCGCAACGGCCGTTAGGCAGCAAATGTGGTAAATCTGCTGGATCTGCTACAATTTGAAAGACACGGTGATGTGAAAGGGTCCTAAACAACGCTGCTTTCACATCAGCGTTTAGCTGATGTTTGGCCCGTTTCGGCAGGTGGCGCCACATGTGCCAGATCGTCCGCCTAACGGCCGACTTGCGGCCTGGATGCGGCAAGCCCCATGCATTGTCTATGGGGCTTGCAGTCCAATGCAGCAAGTGCAGTTCTGCCGAGTGTGGCAGATCAGGCACTTGTGGCCGCGAAAAAAAAACGCTACAAGCGTTCTGCACCCGGCAGAACCGCACTTGCCGGACCGCAAGCCCCATAGACAATGCATAGGGCTTGCCACATCTGGGCCGCAAGTCGGCCATTAGGCGGCTGATCTGGCGCCACCTGCCGAATTGACCGCACATCAGCAAAACAGCTGATGTGAAAGGCCCCTTAATCACTGGAGTGGTCAGGAAGGGTGTGGGGAGACAATACTGGACAGAGGACTGTCAAATTTGCCCCATGTAAACTGTGCCCCACCATCTTGGATAACACAGAAACATGTGAAATGGCTCTACATGGTGTATCATGTGCACCTCTAAGTGGCTATCTTGCTTGGATCATGTACGTATGGAGTCCATGCATACATGATTCAAGAAAAATATCCACATAGAGAGGCACATACAGCATGTAGAGGTATTTTACATGTCTATCCGAGGTGGAGGGGTAGTGGGTGCGCATATTGTGTATTTTGTGAGTTTTTAGCTCAGTATTTGTAAGGTCTCATGTAGATGTTCAGTATTTGGTCAGTTTTTACCTCAGTATTTGTAAGGCCTCGTGCACACACTGAGTATTTGGTCAGTTTTTACCTCAGTAATTGTAAGGCCTCGTGCACACGCTGAGTATTTGGTCAGTTTTTCACTCAGTATATGTAAGGCGCGTGCACACGCTGAGTATTTGGTGAGGGTTTTATCTCAGTATCTGTAAGGCCTCGTGCACACGCTGAGTACTTGGTGAGTTTTTACCTCAGTAATTGTAAGGACTCATGCACACGCTGAGTATTTGGTCAGTTTTTCCCTCAGTATATGTAAGGCCTCGTGCACACGCTGAGTATTTGGTGAGTTTTTACCTCAGTATCTGTAAGGCCTCGTGCACACGCTGAGTATTTGGTCAGTTTTTACCTCAGTAATTGTAAGGCCTCGTGCACACGCTGAGTATTTGGTCAGTTTTTCACTCAGTATATGTAAGGCCGCGTACACACGCTGAGTATTTGGTGAGGGTTTTACCTCAGTATCTGTAAGGCCTCGTGCACACGCTGAGTACTTGGTGAGTTTTTACCTCAGTAATTGTAAGGACTCATGCACACGCTGAGTATTTGGTCAGTTTTTTCCCTCAGTATATGTAAGGCCTCGTGCACACGCTGAGTATTTGGTGAGTTTTTACCTCAGTATCTGTAAGGCCTCGTGCACACGCTGAGTATTTGGTCAGTTTTTACCTCAGTAATTGTAAGGCCTTGTGCACACACTGAGTATTTGGTCAGTTTTTCACTCAGTATATGTAAGGCCGTGTATACACGCTGAGTATTTGGTGAGGGTTTTACCTCAGTATCTGTAAGGCCTCGTGCACACGCTGAGTACTTGGTGAGTTTTTACCTCAGTAATTGTAAGGCCTCATGCACACGCTGAGTATTTAGTCAGTTTTTCCCTTAGTATATGTAAGGCCTCGTGCACACGCTGAGTATTTGGTGAGCTTTTCACCTCAGTATCTGTAAGGCCTCGTACACATGCTGAGGATTTGGTGAGTTTTTCCCTTAGTATATGTAAGGCCTCGTGCACACGCTGAGTATTTGGTGAGCTTTTCACCTCAGTATCTGTAAGGCCTCGTACACATGCTGAGGATTTGGTGAATTTTTCCCTCAGTATATGTAAGGCCTCGTGCACACGCTGAGTATTTGGTGAGGTTTTAACCTCAGTATCTGTAAGGCCTTGTGCACACGCTGAGTATTTGGTGAGTTTTTACCTCAGTAATTGTAAGGCCTCGTGCACACGCTGAGTATTTGGTCAGTCTTTCCCTAAGTATATGTAAGGCCTCGTGCACACGCTGAGTATTTGGTCAGTTTTTACCTCAGTATCTGTAAGGTCTCGTGCACACGCTGATGGTGCATTATAAGAAACAGGCTATTATGCCCTGAATGCCCCTGTACACAGAATAAATAACAGTAATAAATAATAATAAAAATCTAGCTCCCTGTATTCTAACCTGTTACCGGTCCGAAATTCTTGCTTGCAGACTGGTCCACCCAGCCTCTCCTCGGCGTCCGACAGCCTCTTCTTCTGAATCATATGGATACGCCTCCTGCGTTATCCACGTCCCACTTTCCCATCTCACGTTTGTGCAGATGCCTCCCAGCTTGCGCAAACGCACTGTGCTCTGCCCTACTACGACTACAATGTAAGACTCATCTACACATGCGCGAACTGTAGGGGTCTCTGCACATGGTTCCAGGCTCCAAGTCTTCTGCGTGTAATGTATGGTGACATCACTGAGAGTTTAAACTTGTAGGATAACCCCATGATGGAGCACATTGCACCTGCACAAGCCGGAGAGGTATGGGCGTAGCATAGGCAATGGAAAAAATTGGACGTGGTCACGTGGATAACACAGGTGGCAGGAGGCATTATCTACATCATTCAGAAGAAGACTCTATTGGACCGCGAGGAGGCGGGACGAACCGATCTGCAAGCAAGTCCATTAGGCTGGTAACAGGAGATTATCATACAGGGTGCACAGCGATCGAGATTTTTATAAGTTATTTATTCTGAGTACAGGGGCAGTCAGGGCATAATAGCCTCCTTCTAATGGACTGTTCAATACTATGGCTTAAAGTGTTTTTTTTTTTTCTTCCTAACTGAAGGGTAAATTGACTAGATCAGGGGTCCCCAACCTTTTGCACCGGGGACAGGCTTCATGGAAGATTGTTTTTCCGGGGCCCGGCGGGACAGGGCTTTGACCTTATGGGGCGTGGCTATGGAGAAGGGGAGGAGTTTACCACCCTGTTTCCTCAAAAGATGCACTATGTCTTATTTTCATATAGTATAATGCAGCGTCACAGCCCACCACATTGTATAATGCAGCCTCACAGCCCTCCATATAGTACAATGCAGCAACACAGCCCTCCATAAAGTATAGTGCAACCTCATATCCTTCCATATAATATAATGCAGCCTCATATCCCTCCTTATAATATAATGCAGTGTCACAGCTCTTCATAGTTTAATGCAGCGTCGCATCCCTCCATATAGCAAATTCTCCCCCCCACACATACTGCCTCCTGTATAACCCCCGCACACACACATTGCCTCCTGTATAACCCCCGCACACACACATTGCCCCTTGTATAACCCCCACACACACACATTGCTCCTTGTATAACCCCCACACACAGACATACTGCCCCCTGTACAATCCCCCACACACAGACACACTGCCATCTGAATAACCCCCCACACACAGACATTACCCCTTGTATAACCCCTCACACACACTGATCCATGAATACCCCCCTCACATATTGCCCCTATACACATACAGACATACTGATCCCAGTACAATCCACCCCCCCACAAAGACTGACCCCTGAATGCTCCCCACACACAGACATTGCCCCTGAATATCCCCACACACAGACATTGCCCCTGAATGCCACCCACACACAGACATTGCCCTGAATGCCCCCCACACACAGACATTGCCCCTGAACGCCCCCTCACACAGACATTGCCCCTGAATGCCCCCCACACACAGACATTGCCCCTGAATGCCCTCCACACACAGACATTGCCCCTGAATGCCCCCCCACACAGACATTGCCCCTGAATGCCCCCACACACAGACATTGCCCCTGAATGCCCCCCACACACAGACATTGCCCCTGAATGCCCCCCTCACACAGACATTGCCCCTGAATGCCCCCTCAAACAGACATTGCCCCTGAATGCCCCCCACACACAGACATTGCCCCTGAATTCCCCCCTCACACAGACATTGCCTTGAATGCGCCCCCCACCCACACAGACATTGTCCCTGAATGTCCCCCTCACACTTGCCAGCTGATGCTCACCGCTCCTGCCAGCAGTACAGCAAAGGAGCTGACATAGAGACGTGGCCGGAGATTCATATCTTGCGCTATTTCCAGCGCATCTCATGACGTGGAAGCTCACGTCACTGCTGCGCTTGGAAATAGTGCGAGATATGAAACTCCGGCCACGTCTCTGCCTCAGCTGCTTAGCTGTACGAGGGAAGCTGTCGGCCAATAACAGCGCGGCAGTAGCGGGCCAATCAGGGCATGTCTGCTGCACTGATTGGCCGACAGCTCACCTTGTACATCTAAGCACGCAGCTGACAAAAAGGCCTCAGCTCAGAGCAGCGTAGTTCAGGAGGTGAGGGGTGCGGTGGGCGGGACTTCACAGGGGGGCGGGGAAGCTGTCAGCTATCCGCGGAGTGGCATAAAGACCCCCACGGCCCGGTCCCGGTCGCGAACCTGTGGTTGGGGATCCCCTGGACTAGATCAATGGATGTTTGACAGGTTATAGTTTCACTCAGGAACTATTTTTCTGGAACAATCTATTTCAGGTATATGATGACCCCCGTCACATGACCCCCACCACAGGACCCCCGTGACCTTGTCACATGACCCCTGCGACCATGTCACAGGACCCCCGTGACCCCGTCACATGACCTCCATCACATAACCCCCGTCACATGACTCGGGGGGGCCCACAGAGTCTGAACAGCCCCGGGCCCTGGCTACCCTTAATCCACCCCTGGTCACACGTAGCAATATCGCTGCCATATGGCTGGCAATTCGATGTGAGCGCGCATGTTCCGGGCACTTTTTTACACATCACTGTTGCCCTGTCACACATTGAGATCTCGCATGCGATGTTTGGCAATCCTGTGTTCTGGAAATCCCCTGGCGCTGACTGGAAACAATTTCACATACCTACATCGCCGCCAAATCTGCGCATTACACATCTCCACCACATCAGCGATGTGGGTGTAGAGTGTGAGTGCGCCGAGGAGACAGGCGTGCCAGAGTGTTGTACACCACGCCCCTACCACTCCGATTGGCCAACACAACTGCGCCCCATTGGTCAGCCTTGTCAGGAAGTCTGCCCACTACATGACGCATGTGTCCTTTCTACTATATCGAGATTCAAATATGGCGTCTTAGCCATGGCCAGCTAATGGAAACGCAGGAGCGACCACCAATCGCGGCAGATGGAGCGCGCCAAACAGAATGCTCAGGCACGCCTCTGGAATTGCTTCCAGATGGCCTGAGCTCAGTTTCTACATCGCTATTGCCCAGTCACACGCCATGATGCGCAGAAACCGCCTGGTGGAAATCGCCTGATTTCTCAGCAGAGCAGGGCGATCAGGCAACGCACCACCGGCGATTTCACGCCGTAAAATCTCCGTTTCACACCACCACGCACAGGCGATGTGGTTTCCACATCAATAAAATACACAAATTGACGGCGATATGGAAGCCCTATTGCTACGTGTGACGGTACCTTAAGGCTGTTGTATTTGATTACATGACTGTTACATAGAAATGGATGGCACTCACCATAAGACTTTTTCATTAGTGCAGGTACTTTATTCCATTTCAGGGGAATCCAGGGTTACACAGTGCAGGGAGAGGTGGGAGTGCGGAGAGGACTACATACGCTCTGTTTTGCGTGTTTCAACGCTTCCACGGGTCCATAATGATTGATGACTGAACCCACTTTGCTGACGACATCAGCTCCTCCTGTATAAAGGAGGAAATGCCGTCATCAATCATTATGGACCCGTGGAAGTGTTGAAACTCGCGAAACGGAGCGCCCATAGTCCTCTCCACACTCCCATCCCTCCCTGCACTGAGTAACCCTGGATTTCGCTGAAATGGCATAAAGTACCTGCACTAATGAAAAAGTCTTGTGGTGAGTGCCATCCATTTCTATGTAAAGGTCCGTTACACATAGCAATATCGCCGCCATATGGTTGGCAATTTGACGTGAGCGCGCACGATTCCGGGCATTTTTTTGCACATCGCCGTCGCCATGTCACACATAGATATCTCGTGTGCGATGTTCGGCAATCCTGCGTTCCAGAAATTGCCTGGCGCAGACCGGAAGCAATTTGTTGCGACGTTGCGGCCAAATCGCTGCGTCACATGCCACCACCCCATCAGCGATGTGGGCGTAGAGTATGAGCGCGGCATGGAGACAGGACTTTCATGATATTTATATACTGTGTATATTGTTATGCTTATGTTTGAGATTTAGTCTGTGTTAAAGCGTTTTAGTTCACTCCTTGTGTGCTGGACTGTTTTTACAAACAAGTGCTTTGATACTGCCCTACAGAGACTGGTGAACATGCAGCAGGCCTCTGGCCTGAAGGTCTGAGGTATGGAAATGCAGAACACTACAACACACCGGTAGAACAGGGCTGGCAAAGTGCAGTCCACAAGGGCCGCAAAAAATGCATGTTTTCAGGATTTCCTTAGCATTGCACAATGTGCTGGAATCATCACTTCTGCATATGATGAAATTAGCAACTGTGCAATGCTAAAGAAATACTACAAAATTGCACTGTTTTCAGACTTTCAAAACTATTGGCCACCCCTGCCCTAGAAGTCTCTGTGGAAGCAGCCAGGGGGCAAGAGGAATACTCAAGCCCTTTCGCCACAACTGTGGCTCTCCCTGGTTCCTCTTAGGCCCTGTCACCATGGTGTGTCGTTTGATGCTTTTTTTTATGCAGATTTTGAGAAATACCTGCATGTCTATCATTAGGGCAGCAAAGTCTATGACAGGTGCTGTGCCCACATTGCTTATTTTTTCTTTGCATATGTGGTTCAGATTTCTTTTTTGTGCCCCCATAACCTGCACCAAATTTCAGACTTTCTTGGCTTCAGCATAGACATGCAGATTTTGATGTAAAGTCTCAAAATCTGCTTCAAAAGAAGTATCAAAAAACGTACGTATACACGAGGTCTTACAACAATATGATGGGGTCAAGTTCATAGAAAGCATCCCCCATATGCTGTGAGAGCAGCCATGTGTGAAAGTGTGACAAACGGTGCCATCACAAACATTATTGCACTGCAGGCTCAAGTGGTCAAAAAGGGGTAATCCTGCAAGTTGGAACTGCGCTGTTCTCCCTGACACCATCGCTCCTCACACATTCTGTCTCACGATACCGGTGGGTTGTATCTGTTACATCTCATGTGACATCGCGGCACTCACAAAACAGCCAGTGTTACAAACACTGACATCACAGAGGTTATCTCAGTTCACACAGCAAGATTCCGTGCTGTGTGATAGCCGCTGTGTAACCTGAGACAACCTCAGGGAAGTCATGAGGATGACTGAGGTTCATAAGCAGGCCCACGAGCATGGTGAGTGTGACAGTGGCGCTGTAGCTTGCTAAGTAATTGTGTAGGAAGCTAATGTCTATGCCGAAACAGCTGGCCACCGCTGTAAAATGGTTTTAGCTTTGTTTGGCAGCTTTTGGGTTTCCTATTAATTGTTTTCTAGGCCCTCAATTTTGCCTCCCATTGATGTCAATAAAGTTCAGATGTTCGTCGAACTGTTCGTCCAACTTGTTAGACGAAGCTAAGTGTGCAGGCGAGAACAGAAAGAACCCCAGGGGCACAGCTGCAGCGAGAACAGCCCAGATCTGGGACTAAGATAGTCGGACGGAGGAGTTGGTCAAGAACCAGGGAACAGGCCCTGAGCGTGGCACGGACGCTGTAAGCCCGAACCATCAAACCGGAGATCACGCAATCTCCAGGAGTGGTGTCTGTAACCCGACACACCCGCTGAGAAGGCAACTGAACTACGGTCAGGGAACAAGTACCAGTCGCCCAATAGGACCCGTGGCTGCTAGATCGAGGCAATGCGTGCAGAGGCACTGACAGGAGTGGTAAAGGAGTAGCGCTGAGAGAGTGACCAGAGAGCTGAGAGACACACGAAGGGGTCCTTGTGGACAGGCCAGACTGGACTTGGTAGAGAGAAGCATCCGGTGCTTGTCAACCTTAGGTCCACTTCCAGAGAACACAATATTAGCCACCATTGATGTAGAGTCCCTTTACTCCAACATTCCTCACAAAAATGGGATTGCTGCATGCAAATATTTTCTCCATAAAAAAAAAATCTGACCACAGAACCAGCCCCGCAATTCATCAGGTTTGTGCTCCAGCACAACTATTTTTCCTTCGGGGACAATATATACCAACAGTGTATGGGCAGAATGTCACCACAGTATGCTAACCTGTTAATGGCTAAACTAGAAAAAGTCTTTTTGACATCTTGTACTATCAAACGTCTAGCATACTTTCGCTATATTGATAACCTACTAATGATCTGGTCATGCTCAAAGGATGATCTGCTTACCTTCCAAAACAATAATAATAATAATCTTTATTCATATAGCGCCAACATATTCCACAGCGCTTCACAATTCAAAGTGCATGTTTAAACAAGAAAGTTATTAGAAAATACAATACAATGCAATACAATATAATAAAAAGCATAATACAATACAATAAATTATAAATAAATAATGACAGCCCTGCTCATAAGAGCTTACATTCTAATAATGAGGTGAGGGTGATACAAAGTACAGGTGCTTATTTACAATGATGATATAGTCAACTTGAGGAGATATGGAACAATTAGGAGCAGTATAAGTTGCCACCAACCATTATTTGTGGTCCACTTGAGACTGGTGGAGCAGATAGGTTATATCTAGATGACTTTGACTACGGGTCATAATAGGCCGCCCTAAAAAGATATATTTTTATGTATACTGAAACTGTAAGTTGTGGATACACCTAATTTCTTGGGGTAGAGCATTCCAGAGAATTGGTGCAGCTTGAGAGAAGTCTTGGAGCCGGGAGTGGGAGGTTCAGATTAATGCAGAAGTGAGACTAAAGTCACTTCCAGAGCGAAGAGAATGGGTGGGTTGATAGACATAGATGAGGGAGGAGATGTAGGCAGGTGATGCACTGTGAAGGGCTTTGTAGGTGAGAACAAGCAGTTTGAATTGGATCCTATAGTGTATAGGCAGCAAGTTCCATGATTGGCGTAGAGCAGAAGCGTCCGAGTAACGGTTAGCTAGATAGGTGAACCTGGCTGCTGGATTCAGGATGGACTGGAGAGGGGAGAGTCTAGTGCGGGGAAGGCCAATTAAAAGAGAATTAAAATAGTCAAGGCGGGAGTGAATCAGCGTCACAGTGAGGGTTTTTGTGGTTTCCAAGGTAAGAAAGGGGCGAATTCTAGAGAAGTTCTTCAGGTGCAAGCGGCAAGAGCGGGAAAGAGATTGTATATGTGAGGTGATGGAAAGATCAGAGTCAAACATAATAACTAGGCGTTATTGTGGTGCTGCACACTGAGAGAGATGTCATATTTAGGGAGGTTAGTGGAGGGCGGGAGCAGAAGAAGTTCAGTTTTGGAAAGGTTGACTTTTAGATAGAGCGCGGACATGATATTGGAAACTGTGGTTAGACAGTCACTGGTGTTCTTTATTAGAGTGGGAGTAAGGTCAGGGGAAGGAGTGTATAGTTGTCATCAGCATAAAGATGGTACTGAAAGTCAAATCTACTGATACTCTGTCCAATTGGGGCAGTGTACAGAGAGAAGAGAAGAGGTCCAAGGACTGAACCCTGAGGGACCCCAGTAGTGAGGGCAAGAGGGGAGGACGTGGAGCCAGCAAATGATACACTGAAAGAACGGTCAGAAAGATAGAAAAGAAACCAGGAACCAGGAGAGAGCCGTGTCCTTGATGCCGATGGAGTGCAGCATGGAGAGTAGGAGATGTTGGTCAACAGTGTCAAAGGCTGCAGAGAAATCAAGAAGAATAGGCAGACGGGTCACCATTACATTTTTGCTGTCAGAAGGTAACTGGTCACTTTGATGAGGGCAGTTTCTGTAGAATGTAGGGGGCGGAAACCAGACTGTAATGGGTCTAGAAGAGAGTGAGTGGAGAGGCAATGAGTGAGGCGGGAGTAGACCAGGTGCTCCAGGAGTTTGGAGATGAAGGGGAGATTGGAGACTGGTCTGTAGTTGTTTGTGCAGGATGGGTCGAGAGACGTTTTCTTTAATAATAGAGTAATGATAGAGTGTTTGAAGCAGGAGGGGAAGATGCCAGAAGAGAGAGAGAGATTGAAGATTTTGGTTAGGTGAGTGGTGACCATCAGAGAGAGACTGGACTAGGTGTGAGGGGATGGGGTCAGCGGTGCATGTGGTGCGATGAGAGGAAAAGAGGAGCCTGGAGACTTCTTGTTCTGTGACTGGGTCAATTACGGAGAGTGAGCCAGAGGAAATGTGGGGAGAGGCATGGGTAACAGCAATTTGAGGTTGGGAGTTGATTTCCTGATGGATGTTTTCTATTTTCTCTGTGAAGTAGGAAGCCAGATCATCAGCACAGAGGATAGTGATAGGGGCCTGCACTTTAGGACTGAGGAGAGAATGAAAGGTGTCAAAGAATTTTTTTGGGTTGCTGGTTAGTGAGGAGATCAGGGTGGTAAAGTAGGTTTGTTTGGCAAGGTGAAGGACAGCGTTGTAAGTTCTCAGCATAAATTTATAGCGAATGAAGTTTTCTGGTGTGCGGTTTTTACTCCATAGACGCTCAGCACTCCTAGAGCATCGCTGGAGGAATTGAGTTTGCGATGTGAGCCAGGACTGTTTGACTCTGTGTTTGGAGGTTTGGAAGGTGAGGGGCGCTACCTGGTCCAGGGAGCTTGTGAGAGAGTCATTTAAGTGATTTACTTCCAGATCAGGACAGGAGAATGGGGAGATTGGGGACAGTGATGAGTGTAGAGAGTCTCTGAGTGCATGAGGGTTAATGGTTTCTGAATGTGTGATAGGTCGGATTGTGCTGGGGTGGGCGAAGGTTTGTAAGTGTGAAGGAGAGAATGTTGTGGTCAGGGAGTGGAAGAGGTGAATTATCTAAGAAGGAGGTTAAGCAGAGCAGGGCAAAGATCAGTTCAAGGGTTCAATTACAACAGTCTGGTGACCTGGTCACAGGAGAGCTGGATATTAGACCCTGCCTCTTTACAGCTAGTCAATTACAACAGTCTGGTGACTGTTCTGGTTACAGGAAAGCTGGATATTAGACCCTGCCTGTATAGAACTAGTCAAGTACAACAGTCTGGTGACTGTTCTGGTCACAGGAAAGCTGGATATTAGACCCTGCCTGTATACAGCTAGTCAGCTACAACAGTCTGGTGACTGTTCTGGTCACAGGAAAGCTGGATTTTAGACCCTGCCTGTATACAGCTAGTCAGCTACAACAGTCTGGTGACTATTCTGGTCACAGGAAAGCTGGATTTTAGACCCTGCCTGTATACAGCTAGTCAGCTACAACAGTCTCCTGACTGTTCTGGTCACAGGAAAGCTGGATTTTAGACCCTGCCTGTATACAGCTAGTCAGCTACAACAGTCTGGTGACTGTTCTGGTCACAGGAAAGCTGGATTTTAGACCCTGCCTGTATACAGCTAGTCAGCTACAACAGTCTCCTGACGGTTCTGGTCACAGGAAAGCTGGATTTTAGACCCTGCCTGTATACAGCTAGTCAGCTACAACAGTCTCCTGACTGTTCTGGTCACAGGAAAGCTGGATTTTAGACCCTGCCTGTATACAGCTAGTCAGCTACAACAGTCTCCTGACTGTTCTGGTCACAGGAAAGCTGGATTTTAGACCCTGCCTGTATACAGCTAGTCAGCTACAACAGTCTCCTGACGGTTCTGGTCACAGGAAAGCTGGATTTTAGACCCTGCCTGTATACAGCTAGTCAGCTACAACAGTCTCCTGACTGTTCTGGTAACAGGAAAGCTGGATATTAGACCCTGCCTGTATACAGCTAGTCAGCTCCAACAGTCTCCTGAGGACTGTTCTGGTCACTGTAAAGCTTGGACTCCGATCTGGATCACCCTGCCTATATCCTCCTAGATTAGTCCTGAGAAGGACTGTTGTGGTCAGCAGCAGTTTGCAGCCCTGCTCCGGATCTACCTATGAGGGCCGCAAATCTGTCCCTAAGCAGCAGCAGACACTCTCCCTACACTCACTGTCTGGATGGCTGTGTGCAGAGCACATCGTGGCCGGGTCTTATAAAGGCTCGGTCACGCTGTGCGGATCGGCCAATCACTGCAATGCCACAACTAACAGGGCTGTGGCATTGCAGTGACTGCCAGCCAATCCCTGCATGTGGGCTGGCTCTCTAAAGAGCGCCAACATGCAGGGATGAGGACCCCGAGTACAGCATGAGTATCGCGAGATTACTCGGTACTCGCCGAGTAGCCCGAGTACAGTGATACTCGTGCGAGTACCGAGTAGTCACAAGCATACTGGCTCATCACTACTGTCAAATAGTTCATCACTGGCATATTTTAAAATGTGATCCTATCCTTTCTTCTGTTCTACAAACTTCCGACAATAATTTTCAGTTGGAATGTCAACTTAAAGAATCTAGTGGCCCCAAATCAGATTTCACAGATTGATCATTAACCAAGTGTTCCCACTATTAATAGTTTAAATGGGGTCCATCGTTGCAAACACCCTAGATGTCTGTTTTGTAATGTTCTCCAACACGGTGCTACATCGTTCCAATCTACCACTATAGGGGACAATTTTAATATTAATGGATCTTTTAATTGTAGTTCATCCTTCATATATATGATTGAGTGCAGTTTTGGCTTACAGTACATTGAACGGACCTTATACAGCACCTTGTGACCGAGCGACGTCACCTGGGTCCTAGAGGCCGCTCTCGCTGCGGCCCGGCAAGGATGAGGAGAGATCACAGCGGAGTGCAGCGAGGTAAGTAAAAGCATCGGAAGAAAAGTACAGCAGCGTTCACCCAAAGAACACTGCATTCTGTGAAGATCTGTTCTTGCTGCAGCTTTGCACCAAATACGGATCCTGAAACATGCAGCAATTACGCTGTGTGTGAACTCAGCCGTAGATTGACACTAGAAGCAACAAATAAAATAAAAAAAATGTGAAAAAATTATAATATAAATTAAACAATCATAAAAGAGCAAAACAGGTATATACATCATTCACCTATAACTATAAATGGGTTGTGTTCATTTCCCTGATTTCCTTGATAAAATTAATTAAATAGGTTTGTGATAACATTCTTTGAGAAACCATAGGAATGTGACTCAATGGGAATCATTATACAGCAATGAAAAATATCATGAATTTATTAATATAGTTATTATATTATTTTGTTTTACATTTTCATATACAGTTTTATGTTATTTTAAAATATTTTTAGCATTTTATGGTTTTTAGATTCCACATGTATTTCATAGTATTTTTGTAACCTGGTTCAATTAATTATGCTAATATGATACCCCTTTTTTTCTGTATACACAAGGGTGGGGTGACAACCATCCTATATTGCTTGTATCTCTAATAAAGAATTTATACATTTATTTTCTGTGTAAGATATTCGCTCTGCAGCAGCTAAAAGTTCCCTTTTTTATTTTTTATATGTGTATTTTTATAAATAAACACAAATATTTTCTACCAAAACTTACCACTAACATGAAATTCATATCACGAAGGAGCAATCTCAGAACCAACTTGAATACTGCAGAGATGAATATGCTCAAAGACTATAGAGCCGGTTGTAGAGCCCCTTTTCCTGTTTCTTGGAGGTTCCCTTGGAAGATAGGGAGTCGTTTGTGCATGTGCAATAGACCTGGAGATACTCATATTGTTATTCAGACAGGGTGCATTAAACACAAAAAAGCACAAAGTGGTAGAGATTTAATCTTCTATATTATTTTATATCCATCTTCCAGCCATGAATTTCCAGTAATCAATAGAAAAAAAAACGCAACACCGAGAAAAATAATTTTATTAGAAATAAAACAGAACACAATTAGGGACTCCATCTTTATTTAAAAAATCCTCTTCCGTCCGACGTAGTCCAAAACGCAATCTCAGCTCTGCTACATCCCTGTGCATAGACACGCAGGGAGAGCAGGCTGAGAACTGACTAAACAGTCAGGGTTCAGCTCAGGTCATTATTACCTGAGCTGAACCCTGCTGCCAGCCCGACTCTCTCTGCCTCCGAGCGGTGACGGAAGTTAATTTATTCACGAGGGGCGTGGCCTGGCTATGGAGGAGAGAGGAAGCTAACGACTTAGGCACAGAAAATAGCACTTAGCCGGCGATATACAGCGACACCGGGACGATCATGAGACGGGGGAGACGGGGGAACCTTTCAGGAACTGAATCCCCAGCTCAAATACCTCCTGGAGCAACTATAAAACGGTTCTTTACCAAGCGGGACCAGATTCCCGCCAGAACAGCCCTTCACAAGATGGCTGCGATGAGGAACAGTGCCTCACAAGGGGAGCGTGACATGGAGGCAGAGGCTACTCCTCCACAACAGACCCGCGGATTTGCTGAACATCCCTCCGGTTCAGATGCCAGACGCTCTGAGGGTATGCAGACAAGGGGCACAAGCAGCAGAACAGCGGCGGCAGCGATGGACAAAAACCTGAGGTTCCGAGAGGAGATGGAGGCACCCACACAGCAGATAAGTGCGCAATAGGCTGAGGGAGGAAGAGAAGGAGAAGAGGTAGTTCAAAAAGACTTATTCTCCCATAATAACAACTATCTAAATGCTGAATCTGCACTGGGAGACCAAGAGGTGACCCCTAATGTTATTATGGGGACAGAATTTGGGACTGGACTGATTAATGCACATAGTCTGCCCCTCTCTATAGAGCCCAGGAGACCTGGTCCACCACTAGGAGCCATGGCACCCCAAATCAGTTTAATGCATGAAGGCAGTATGCAGAACATAAGTGTATTAGCTGAACTTGGGGATCTGCGTGCACCCATGTCCTCCATACCCACCAGGGAGGACATGGAAGCTGATATTTCTCTCTTAGAACAAGCATACAGAAGCGAGCTCTCTTGTTTGAGGGGGGAAGTATCCAGAGTGGATAGCCAGGGCCAAGATCATGTCCTTAGAATATCAGCCCTGGAGGAGATCTGTTGGTCCCAACAAGAGACACTGCAAACTCAATCCACACAGATTTTGCACCTGGTAGATGCGCTGGACGACGGAGACAACAGGGGACGCCGAAACAATATTAGAATCAGAGGGCTACCAGAGTCAGTAGAGTCTCGTGACCTCCCTGGAGTGTTACAATCAATCTTTAACGGAATATTGGGAGATCCCCCCTCGAACGTAATTGAGCTTGATCGTGCACATAGAGCACTGGGTCCCAGGTCGGCAGATCCTGAATGGCCCGAGACGTCATATGCCGAGTTCATCGTTATGTTATCAAAGATGCAATTGTGACCCAGATAAGAAACGGGAGGCCCTGTAAATTTGAAGATAAAAACCTAGCTATTCTCCCAGACCTATCGAGACTGACCCTGCAAAAAAGGAGAGCCCTACGCCCTCTATTGGATGTACTTAGAGACTATGACCTAGCATACACCTGGGGATTCCCCTTTAAACTGCAAGTGAGGAAAAATGGCCGGGTTCACGTCCTACGCTCCCCAGCCGATATCCCATCATTCACATCTGCCCTTGAGGTTCCGCCAGTGTCTACTCCTGGATGGCCGAGTTTCCGCTGAGGGTTCCGGAGGGACCAAGGAGACCAGGGGAGGTGTTCAGACGCCGACAAGGAGGAAACGGAGATCGTGGGCCACGACGCTGACAGGGAGGACACTGATTTGTGTTTATCCTTCCCCAGCTACTCTTTGATGAGACGTTGGACCGTTGGACCTTAATAGTAACCTCAAGAAATACTTTTGCATCCCTCTAGCAAACTTTACAACTACTGCCGTCCCTCCTAATCCCATACATATCCTGCATAAAAAATATATACATTTTTTTTTCTCTCCTTTTTCTTTCCTTCTCTCTCTCTCTCCTCTTCCCCTCCTCAACCCCTCCCTTCCCACCCCCTTTCAACTTCCTCTCTTCCCTCTTCCCTTCCACTTTCTCCCCTTCCTATTTCCTATCTACTCCCTGTCTGCCTGCGTATATCAGAAAGCGAAAATGTCTCAGCTTAAAATATGTTCTTATAATGTAAGGGGATTTAATACCCCACAAAAGAGAACTCAAATTTTAGAGCCCATGCATAGACAAGGTGTCTTGTGTTATGTTATTACAGGAGACCCATTTCAAAAAGGATCACATCCCTGGTATGGTGGCCGAAGCTACAATGTCTGGGTTCATGGCACTAATCCGGAGGCAAGGTCGGGCGGAGTCTCCATTGCGGTACATAACTCTCTGGCACATACTATACTCGACACAATGGTAGATGAGAAAGGTAGATTCATTTTCCTGAAAATTAGAGTTCATACCACTGAATTCACCATTGTAAATTGGTATTTACCTAACAAAGACCCAGACAAAAAGTGTTTGACGCTCCTGGCCACACTTGCAAACTTCGCAGAGGGAGCCATCCTGGTAGGTGGCGATTTTAACTTCACATTAAACCCTGCGGTTGATAATGCCCCAGGAGGACATGGTGTGGCTAAATCAAGATTGAATACGGTCAGGAGAGCCATACAAAACCTAGGATTAGTAGATCTATGGAGGGCCATACACCCAAAGGATAGAGACTATACATATTTCTCGTCCGCCCATGAATCCTACAGCAGGATCGATATGTTCCCTCCAGCCAGAGGATTCTGACATGGCAAATGCAGGCCCATATAGGACAAATGGGTTTGTTTGATCATGCCCCCATCTTTTGTCGGTTTCTCCTACCCTTGGGATTGGCGAGACAGTGGACATGGAGACTAAATGACAACATACTAAATGACTCCATCTGTAACACAGAGGTACAGTCTACCATTAAAGATTTCATCTCAATACACGCTGAGGACCCCACACCACTCCTCTCCAGTGGGCGGCTTTAAAATGTGTGGTTAGGGGGATCCTCCTGAAACATGGCTCCAGACTCAAAATGGAAAAATTGGCAAAAATTGAATCTTTATCACAGAAAATAAGGACCTAGAGTGTTCACACAAGCAGACCCTATCCAAACAGACCCTAGCGGATCTAGTGGTAGCTAGAGATGAACTGAAAGCCCTGGTTGACCAAAAATACCTAAAGGGACAGGAGAGATTGCACAGATTTCTATACGAGCATGGGGACAAATGCGGTAGACCACTGGCTAGGATGTTACATCCCAGGGGAGACACTGACGAGTCCAAATTAGGCGCTTGATGGCGAAATCACCAAAACCCAGATGACATCTGTTAACATTTAGGATTATTATAGTAGACTCTACACATAAAGGACATTACGATACATGGACCCGACAGACTAGAAGAAAGATGGCAACCTACTGACGAGACGGCATACCATTTTAGACCCAAAGACACAGATTACTAGAGACCGACTTCTCTGAAGCAAGTTAATACAAGCAATTAAACAATCTCCGGAGGAAGAGTCCGGACCGGACGGTTTTACCCAAGTTTTTCAGCAATACGGCGCCCTGGTCGCTCCGTTCCTAACGAAGGTCTTTAACTCAATCTCATCCCAGAATTCTTGGCTCCTCAATCCCTGAGCGTAATTAGTGTTATCCTAAGCCATGGAAAGATACTCAGAGCAGCGAACATCGCCTATATCCTAATAAATGTGGATATCAAATTATACTCAAGCTGATCGCTAGCTGTTTACCCCTCTACTCATCAATAATCACAATTGACCAAGTGGGTTTTGTATCAAGGTGAGAGAAGCTTTGGATACACAATAAATTACTAATTGCTCACGGCAGCTCGAGGGCTCGTGCGTTACCAATGTGTTTACTCTCTGTGGACCAGAAAAAGCTTCGAGAGTCAGTTGCAATTCATGAAGCCTCTTTGGGAGTATCTTGGGAGCCAGGTGCTTACAGAGATTTTGGCACTTTACAGCTGCTCCACGGCAAGGGTTAGAGCAAATGGCGGTTTGTCTCAACCCTTCCCAATCCATAATGGAACTAGACAAGGGTGGTCATTATCCCCATTGATATACATTGTGATTATGGAACACCTTGCCGTGGCAATTAGACAGAACCCAAATATCAGGGGATAGAACGGAATAATAGTCAGTATAAGGCAGCGTTATTTGCAGATGACCTACTATTGTTCATTACTCAACCCCGCATTTCCTTTCCCTCATTACTCAAAGTCTTTGACACATAAGGGAAATTTAGTAACTTTAAAGTTAATATAAATAAGATGGAGGCCCTTAATATCTCCCTCCCTGAGATTGAGAAGAGGCACCTGGCTGACCATTTTCCTTTCAGGTGGCAGCCCAATGCACTTAAATACCTAGGGGTTATGGTGCCTCGAGATCCCTCTGAGTGGTTTGCCCTCAATTACTTGACTCTGCTTCGGACGACGATTAAAGACTTACAGAAGTATGACAAACGGAGACTCTCTTGGTTCGGTCGTATAAATGTGATTAAAATGGATGTCTTGCCCAAATTCTTGTTCATATTCCAGACAGCCCCTATCTACGCCCCACCATACTACTTCAATAAATTACAAACGACGATCTCTCGGTTCATTTGGGGAGGTAGTATATCAAGAATAAGTGTACATACACTATGCTGCCACAAACTCAGGGGTGGTGCGGGCTTACCCAATTTCAAAAATTATTATAAGGCGGTCATACTGACGAAATTATTAGACTGGAAATATCAACTAAGCTCCAAACAATGGGTTGAGGTAGAACAGGGAATGGTAGATCTTCCTTTGTGGTGTTTACCCTGGCTACCTCCGGAAGACAGACCTAAATTGGGAGAGGAGGCGGTACTGGTGACCAACACACTGAAGATTTGGGATAGGGAAGTGGGGAGGGGGGAGAGTCGAAAAAGGAGGGAACTCCTGGCCCCAATATTCCATAACCCGCCCTTTCCCCCGGCGTGGGGGGCTGACTTATTCCTGGGATGGCATAGAATAGATGAGCCGCGTCTCATACATTTTTTTAAAAATGGGGCCCTTATCCCCTTCGGATCCCTGGCTGGAGAGTGAACGGGGTCCTCCTGGTTGGAGTACGCACAATTACAGTCTTATGCCTCCAAACGGAGCCTAGTGGATGGGCTGCAGGTAGACCAGATGCCTACAGAAAAACTGTTCATGCTGGAGTCTCCGCCCAGCCATATAGTGTCAGCATTATACTCAGTATTAAATGACAATGGAGGAAACAATAAACCGAGGTTCTTTCTGAGATGGGAGGCGGAGTTGAACTATGAGTTGTCCGGGAGGGAATGGGAGAAGGCGTGCTCTCTTACCCATAAGCTCTCCATGGCATGTACGGCTCAGGAGAAGAGTTACAAAATCCTATCAAGGTGGTACAGATGCCCAGACACTCTCCATGCGGCCTTCACCTCCATCCCTGACAGGTGCTGGAGATGTGAAACGGAACGAGGTACCATGATGCATATATGGTAGGGGTGCAGCAGAATCCAGCCTTTCTGGAACTCAGTGTTTGAGATCTATGAGACAATTAGTGGTATGGTGCCGGAGAGGACACCCCAGCTGGCACTGATATCGCTCTTCCCTGGCTCCTTTAAATTCATTAAGTCAGACCTCCTCAGATTCTGCATGACGGCAGCAAGAGCAGTGATACCCAGACATTGGAAAACAACTCACCATCCCGAGCTAACAGAGTGGTTGATGGAGATGACTAAAATCCATCGTATGGAGGAGCTCACGGCAGAAGTCACCGATGCCAGGGACAGATACCTGCGGATATGGAGCCCTTGGGTGATGTTCCTTGGATCCCCTGAGTTTGAGGCTGCGTTCGCGGATGGAGATAGGTAGGCGCCGGAGGCGGATGGAGGTGCTGTCCTTTCTTGGGCACCCTGGGACCCAGAGGAGCCCACCTCATGTTCTATCTCTCTTCAGTCTGTTCCCTTCCTCCTATATCCTGTTTTGCCGGAGGCAGTAGTGTTTGGATTCCCTTATTCTTTTCCTTTTCTAGTGTTATAATTATGTTTTTTTTTGCTTTCTCCCCTCTCTTCTTTCCTTGTCTAGTAGTATAGCCTCTTGATTTTCTGAAAACTTGACTCATTATTATTTTTTTTTCCTGAAGTTTAATTTTTGTTTTCTCTTTACTGATTTGAACATGTAAATTGATATATTGTTACAAGGTTTACTTCCACACAAGTGTATTACTTACGAAATGTCGGGAATATTAACCCATGATATGACATTTCGTGTCAAAGCTCAAAGTTCTAAACTTATCCGGGATAGGGTTTATATTGAAACTCGAAGCAACAAAATATTGTATTAACCTGGTCTGGACGAACGAGAGGTGGTTGAGAGACCTTGTTCACCCTTGTTTATGTGGGACTTTTCAGATGAACCAGATAATAGGACACTCGTCCAGAGCTGAAATTACCGATCAGCTATGCCACGGCACTAGCCAACTTCGATGTTGAGCACCTTGATATTGTATGGCAAACAGATGAAACTGTAATTGAGTTGAAGTGGAATATGCATATAAATGTACCGTATATACTCGTGTATAAGCCGAGTTTTTCAGCCCAAAATTTGGGCTGAAAAGTCCCCCCCTCGGCTTATACACGGGTCATATACGGTGGTGGGGGCTGTGGAGGCTGGAGGAGGCGGGGGAAGGCTGCTGTATGAGCGGCCCCGTCACGTGGGGCCGCTCATTATATATGCACTGCTTCCCCCTGTCAATCAGCGGCAGGGGGAAGCAGTTCATATATACCCCCCAAAAGCTGGCACTGTCCCCCCTTGTAAGGGCCCCCCCCCCCCCCGCTGCTTATACATTACCATCCCGGTGTTCTGATCGGCGCCGCTCCTCGGTGCTGCGTCTTCATCCTCCCGTCCGCGCTGGCTGCATCCGGGATCTCCGGCTGTCGCAGCGATATGACGTCATCGCGCCACGGCCGGAGATCCCGGATGCAGCCAGCGCGGACGGGAGGATGAAGACGCAGCACCGAGGAGCGGCGCCGATCAGAACACTGGGATGGTAATGTATAAGCAGCGGGGGGGGCCCTTACAAGGGGGGACAGTGCCAGCTTTTGGGGGCTGCTGGGTACCCCCTGGGGGCTGTTGGTACCCCCAGGGGGCTGTTGGTACCCCCTGGGGGCTGTTGGTACCCCCAGGGGGCTGTTGGTACCCCCAGGGGGCTGTTGGTACCCCCAGGGGGCTGCTGGGTACCCCCAGGGGGCTGCTGGGTACCCCCTGGGGGCTGCTATATGTACCCCTGGGGGCCTGCTGTATACCACTGGGGCTGCTGTATACTACCACTGGGGCTGCTGGGGCTCCTGTATACTAACACTGGGGCTGCTGGGGCTCCTGTATACTACCACTGGGGCTGCTGGGGAATCTGTATACTACCACTGGGGCTGCTGGGGCTCCAGTATACTACCACTGGGGCTGCTGGGGCTCCTGTATACTACCACTGGGGCTGCTGGGGCTCCTGTATACTACCACTGGGGCTGCTGGGGCTCCTGTATACTACCACTGGGGCTGCTGGGGCTCCTGTATACTACCACTGGGGCTGCTGGGGAATCTGTATACTACCACTGGGGCTGCTGGGGAATCTGTATACTACCACTGGGGCTGCTGTATACTACCACTGGGGAGGCCTGTATACCACACTGCTGGGGGCTGTATACCTGTGCTGGGGTCCACCCTCGGCTTATACACGAGTCAATAGGTTTTTCCAGATTTTTGGGGCAAAAGTAGGGGGGTCGGCTTATACACGGGTCGGCTTATACACGAGTATATACGGTATTTGTGTCTATGTTTGTTTGATTGTTAGTTAATTAACACAGATTGAACATAATTTATTCACTGCTCTGTCACCGCTCGGGAATCTCCGGAGACAGAAGCAGAGAGACTCGGGGAGCAAGTCTGCGGCGGCGGAGGCAGCGGTAAGTAGCCGGCCGGTCCGGTGCAACCCCTTCCCAAGCCCACCCCTGGTCAGGACTCAGAGGAGGAAGCGGCAGTGAGCAAATTTCACCGCCGGCTTCCCCGCCTGGGTCCTGCGTCCCTGCTCCTGCTCCCATTTTTTTTTCTTTTACTATTCTTTAAAAGCCAGCGGCTTATGGCCGCTGGCTTTAAAAGAATAAAATGGGGAATTAAAGGTTTTTCCTCTGCTGCCAGACCCCTTATAGGGTCCGGCAGCAGAGGAATCGCTGCAATACTCACTTCCCCATTCATTAACATTGGACTCGCTAGACTCACAACGAGTAGCGAGTTTCAAACTCGGACTCGTCAGAGTCTAGCGATTCCGAGTAATTTAAGATTCGGCCATCCCTAGAGAATATCTGTTTGTGCAGGTAAAAATTACTGTGCAGAATTATTAGGCAGCTTAATAAAAACCAAATATATTCCCATCTCACTTGTTTATTTTCACCAGGTAAACCAATATAACTGCACACAATTTAGAAATAAACATTTCTGACATTGAAAACCAAAACCCCAAAAAATTAGTGACCAATATAGCCACCTTTCTTTATGATGACACTCAACAGCCTTCCATCCATAGATTGTCAGTTGCTTGATCTGTTTATGATCAACATTGCGTGCAGCAGCCACCACAGCCTCCCAGACACTGTTCCGAGAGGTGTACTGTTTTCCCTTCCTGTAGATCTCACATTTTATCATCGACCACAGGTTCTCTATGGGGTTCAGATCAGGTGAACAAGGGGGTCATTATTTTTTCTTCTTTTAGACCTTTACTGGCCAGCCATGCTGTGGAGTAGTTGGATGCATGTGATGGAGCATTGTCCTGCATGAAAATCATGTTTTTCTTGAACGATACCGACTTCTTCCTGTACCACTGCTTGAAGAAGTGGTCTTCCAGAAACTGGCAGTAGGTCTGGGAATTGAGCTTCACTCCATCCTCAACCTGAAATCTTTGCCGATACCAGCCCACATCAGTACCCCACCTCCACCTTGCTGGCGTCAGAGTCGGAGTGGAGCTCTCTGCCCTTTACTGATCCAGCCTCTGGCCCATCTATCTGGCCCATCAAGAGTCACTCTCATTTCATCAGTCCATAAAATCTTTGAAAAATCAGTCTTAAGATATTTCTTGGCCCAGTCTTGACATTTTATCTTATGTTTCTTGTTCAAAGAAGGTCATTTTTCAGTCTTCCTTACCTTGGCTATGTCCCTGAGTATGGCACACCTTGTGCTTTTTGATACTCCAGTAACGTTGCAGCTCTGAAATATGGCAAAACTGGTGGCAAATGGCCTCTTGGCAGCTTAACGCTTGATTTTCCTCAATTCATGGGTAGTTAGTTTGCACCTTTTTTGCCCAACATTCTTCTTGCGACCCTGTTGGCTATTTGCCATGAAAAGCTTGATTGTTCGGTGATCACGCTTCAAAAGTTTGGCAATTTCAAGACTGCTGAATCCCTCTGCAAGACATCTCACAATTTTGCACTTTTCAGAGCCCGTCAAATCTCTCTTCTGACCCATTTTTCCAAAGCAAAGGAAGTTGCCTAATAATTAAGCACACCTTATATAGGGTGTTAATGTCATTAACCACACCCCTCCTCATTACAGAGATGCACATCACCTGATTTACTTAATTGGTAGTTGGCTCTCAAGCCTATACAGCTTGGAGTAGGACAACATGTATAAAAAGTATCATGTGATCATAATACTCATTTGCCTAATAATTATGCGCACAGTGTATGAATGAACAACACAATCTCGTATACTCACCCCAGTAAGCAACAAACACAAAGTGTTACAAGAAGATCCTCACTCATCTCATGATATCTTGGTAGATGATGGGAGTAGCAGAGAAAATATCAATATGTAACACCGAACACAATGTTACTGTAATGTTTTAAAAACACGCCGCTTCATTTTTATTTGACCTTTTTAGGTAGAACATATGCCCGAAAAGATGTCATGTGCAAATACCCTATGAGAGCGCACAGTTGGGGTCAGCAGTGCGCACATGTTGTGGGTCTAAACTGTCAATCATCTGGAGCTGGGAGGCAGAAGATTTTATTTGTGTGTTGATCTTATAATAATAATCCTTTTTTGTAATCAGGTAGTGGGGTGGACCACACAATAAAGGCACTTTTTACCATTCACTTTTGTGCCTCCCGTATTTCCTAATAGATTGTAAGCTTGTGAGCAGGGACCGCACTCCTCTTGGTATCTGTTGAATTGTTACTCTGTATTATCTCATATTGTCTGTACATGTCCCCTCTAGATTGTAAAATGCTGCAGAATATATTTTCACTAAATAAATAAAAATCATTCTTATAATTTACATCCATTCATAACCCCCCCATAGACTTTATTATACATAATTATATTGATTATCATAGGCTGCAGGTCTTGTGCTGAGCACATTGTACAATGTGATGACATCATAGATCATCGCCATGGTCTCCTCTGTCTGGACTGTTATAAGTCACCCGCACAAACTGACATCCTCAGAGGATTATAGAAGGAGTTGAGCGTGAGTACGTACATCTTACTCTCCTGTTCTGTCCTTAATATTTCTCATTTTCTATCTATATAAGTCTCGGATTTCCTATGATAACTTTCCTATACTTACCAATTTTCATATCCCATACATTTTTATGAGAAAATCTTTGTTAATTAGCCAGCTATGCACTATTTATTATTGAAGAACTTGGTAATTAACATTAAGCTAATTCTCTTTATCCAATTCAGATTTTCGCAGTTATTTCTACGTGAAAAATGTCGAGAATAAATCGGAGAGCGATATATGTAAGTCATGTGTTTCACAATAGTGATTGTAATGCTATGTCTATATAAATACATGTAAACATGAATTTCTGTTGTCTGATGTCTGTTCTCTGTGTATAAATGACTGGCCCAATCCTCATCACAGCGGACACGTAGGCCCCAGTCACTCCAGACCAGGGTGGGCAGCTCCAGGCCTCAAGGGCCGCACACAGTCCAGGTTTTCTGGCTATCCTTAGCATTTGACAGTTGGAGCCATCACTTGTGCAGGAGATTACATTACCAACTGTCAAATGCTAAGGATATACAGAAAACCTGCACTGTGTACGGCCCTCGAGGCCTGGAGTTGCCCACCCCTGCTCCAGACGTTCTGAGGCCACATTTCAGCTCTCTTCCCTACCGGTCTAAAGATATTAGCCCAAAAAATGGAACATGTGACTTGACCAATGTACCTCAAATTAGCCACATAGAGAAATCAGGTCCTTTGGAAGGGTTTAGACTGAACAACAGCCTGGGTATGTTGGCTCCATGTATGTGTATGAGATTTAGCAGACTTCAATGATAATATTTAAACATATTTATCTTTATCTATTAGATATTTATTTATTATTTTGGTTTGTCAGTGAACATACTTGCTGCTACACTGCAGCACTTTCTCCTGTTAAATTGTGGATTAATTTTTTAACCTTAATATAATTATATTTATAATTTAAATAATATTATTATATATGCATCATTTTTATTATATACTATTATACTGTATTATTATTATTATTTATTTTATAGAGCACCATTGATTCCATGGTGCTGTACAAGAGAATGGGTTACATACAGACAAGTTAAAAATACAATGAACAAACTAACAGTGACAGACCGATACAGAGGGAGAGAGAGGACCCTGCCTTGCAGGCTTACATTCTACAGGGCAGTGGGGAGAGAGACAATAGGTGGGTCTGCGCTGGTGGTGGTGAATCGCCAAGTCCGATGGTGGTGGAGCATTAGGTCCAGTGGTGGTGGAGCACTGGGTCCAGTGTAGTGGAACGCCAGGTCCAGTGGTGGTGGAGCGCTGGTCCAGTGGTATGAACGCCAGGTCAGTGGTGGTGGAGCGCGGTCTAGTTGTGGTGAGGTGCACCGTGGTCATTGCAGGCTGTAGGCTGTTCTGAGAGATGGTTTTCAGGTTCTGCTTGAAGGTTCCGAGTGTAAGGGACAGTTTTGGGTTGCAGAATCCCAGAGAATGGGGGATGCTCAGGCGAAGTCTTGCAGGCAGTTAGATGAGGAACGTACAAGTGTGGAGGAAAGAAAGAGGTCTTGGGAGGATCGAAGATTACGAGTTGGATGATATCGGGAGATTAGTTCAGAGATATATGGGGGAGACAGATTGTGGATGGCTTTGTAAGTCAATGTTAGTAGTTTGAATTGGATATGCTGGTGAATTGGGAGCCAGTGGAGGGATTTGCAGAGGGGAGAAGTGGAGAAATAGCGAGGAGAGAGGTGTATTAGTCGTGCAGCAGAGTTAAGGACAGATTGAAGAGGTGCAAGACTGTTAGCAAGGAGGCCACAGAGAAGGAGGTCAAGACGGGAGATGATGAGGGCATGCACTAGTAGTTTACTAGATTGAGGGTTAAGGAAGGGACAGATTCTGGAAATTTTTTTGAGTTGGAGGCGGCAGGATGGCAAGGGCTTGGATGTGTGGTTTAAAGGACAGCGCAGAGTCAAGAGTTACTCTGAGGCAGTGGACTTCAGGTACAGGGAAAAGTGTGGTGTCATTTATTGTGATAGATAGATCTGGTAAGGAAGGTGTGTGAGATGGAGGAAAGATGATGAGTTCGGTTTTGTCTACATTGAGGTTTAGGAAGTGAGAGGAGAACAAGGAGGATATGGCTGATAGACACTCCGGGATTCTGGACAGCAGAGAGGTGACGTCTGGGCCAGAGAGATAGATCTGAGTGTCATCAGCGTACAGGTGGTACTGAAAGCCATGGGACTTTATGAGTTGTCCCAGACCAAGGGTATAGATTGAAAAGAGGAGGGGCCCCAGGACAGAGAGTTGAGTGGCCCCAACATAGCGGGGATGGGGCAAGGAGGTCATGTGGGAGTGGGAGACGCTAAATGTGCGGTTGGAAAGGTAGGAAGAGATCCAGGAGAGGGCAAGGTCACTGATGCAAATGGAAGAGAGGATCTGTAATAGAAGACAGACGTCGACTGTGTCGAATACAGAGGACAGGTATGGAAGGAGGAGGACGTAGACTGTCTGTTAGCTTTGGCCCTGTGAGTAAGTCGTTAGTAATTTTGGTAAGGGCAGTTTCAGTGGATTGTTGGGGGCGGAAGCCGGATTAAAGGTTGTCAAAAAGAGAGTTGGATGAGAGGTGGGATGAGAGTACAGTGTGGACATGGTTTTAGAGAAGTTTGGAAGTGAACGGGAGCAAGGATATGGGCCGGTAGCTGGATGTAGAAGTGGGGTCGAGGGATGGCTTCTTTAAGATAGGTGTAATTGTTGCATGTTTGAAAGCAAAAGGAGAGGTACCAGAAGTCAGTGATAGGTTGAAAAGGTGGGTTAAGGCTGGGATAAGTGTGGTGCTGAGGTTGGGTAGGAAGTGGGATAGGGTCCAGTGCACAAGTATTATTATTATTAGCGATATTATTAGTATTATTATTATTATTATGCATCATTTTGCTAGTTTCAGAATTTTCTATCCATAGTTTTGGCTCTCCCGCTATATTTTTATGATATGTTTTAAAATTCATTATTTATCAATAAAAAATAATTTATTTATTACATATTTAATTTATTATTAATACATAATTATTTATTTATTTCATTTTTTTTTTATTCTTTTATATATTTAATTTATTATGATTACATAATAATTTGTTTATTACATATTTAATTTTTAAATTCTTTTATATAATCTTTACTATATTGCTATGTGCCTCTCTATAGGTTGTGCTGTTTCTGTACTTACTGTATATTGCTACAGTTATCAATGCTTGGTGTTATAAAATGTACAGTACTGTACAATGTAACAACATGAGATCAGGGGCATAACTACAATAGGTGCAGGGGTTGCGATCGCACCCGGACCCTGCAGCCTAAGGGGGCCCCAAAAGTCCCTTTGGCCCATAGAATAAGACTAATATTATTAAAGATTTGCAATAATTGGGGGCCCCGTTGGAGCTTTTGCATCGGGGCCCCTGGGCCTGAAGTTACGCTACTTCATGAGATGTTTCATGGGCCTTATACATGTCTGTTTTACTATTACAGCCTGCAGTCGGCAACATCCAATGTAAGTATTAACATTCTCACACCCATTTGTAGGTTCATTCTCAGACCATAAAATTGTGAAAACAACATAGAAAGATGGAAAAAGCCTTGTGATCACAAATTTATCCCAACTGAATTGTAGCAATAGTGATCCAATGTGTCTTCACAATAAATCCACTAGTGCTTAGTGCCCTATAAATCACAGGGTGCCACAGCAAAGTTCCAATGGTCCCCACTGAGTATGATGGAGCCCACACCTCCCACACAGTATGAAAGTGCCACAGTCCCTCACTCACTATAATGTCCCCACAAGTACTGACATTTTACAAAGAATAAAACTAAAAAACCCCTAAATATATATACTACTGACCTAGCTGTGATCCCTGCTCCCTGCTCTGGTCTGTGCAGCTTGAGAACTGAAGCTTCGCAACCTGGTGGGATGCGGTTGAGGGGAGCCCCCCAGTGACGGGCCGCATGGTCTGCCGCTATAGATGGAACAACCTTCCCCTCCAGTAGTGACAGTATATCCAGAAACTGAATGCCAGGTCAGATCCAATATCTGTGTACAATTATGTTGTAAGGTCAGGGCTCATTCACATGTTTAGTTTTCTATGAGGTGTGCTGACAACATTGTTCCCTGGCCCTTATATTCTGTGGGTCCGGTAACATGTCAGTTTTGGGGTGACTTGTGACTTCCATCGACTTTTTTTGCATACAATAGAATTGGATAATATACTGATTGTAACAATGGAGAATCTGACCCAAAAAAGATGAAAATTGGATCCAGCACGATAATGAATATTAGTTGGTTTTGTGCAAATGAGATAAAAATGGTGTGTGAATATCGAGTAAATATAAGTCATGTAACGAAACTGAGTGGCTTTTATTAAATACTCCAGTAAATCTAATTGTAACTGTTTGTTTTTCAGCTGCAGGCATTATGCACAGGTAAAGTCTTTATTCTTAATATGTAACCTTTTGGATACAATGCTCGGCCATCTCCAGCAGTCCCATAGTTAATGAATAGAGTAGTGGTGCACATACGTGTACTCTGCTCCATCCTATGTGGGGATTTCAGAGCGGAGGTTCCAGCGGACAGATTCCCAGAGATCAGTAGATCATTCCCTATACTGTGGATAAGAGAGGCCAGGGAGCAGACAGACAACATGACAAGAGGGGGGGGGGGAGAGTGAAAGGGTTAATGATGCTGTGGAAGGGGTTAGATGCAGGTCATTAGAGGAGACCAGCAGGGATTTGAATGGGTGGGGTGAAGAAAGTGGGCAGGATCATGCAGAAGTATAAAAGGCATTGGTGGGGGTTGCTACCCCCTCTGGTGTCTGAACAACCAACAGCCCCCTACCCTCTTCATTGTAATATATGTGTTGCTGCACGGGTATGTGGATATATCTGTAGAATGTGAGCCCTCGTGGGCGGGGTCATCTCTCATCGGTTGACAATTGGTGACTTGTCTTGTTTATGATTATTATACGTGTCTATAGTGTGTACCCCTGGTGTCATGTAAAAACCGAGGGATAATTGGCGATATAACATGATAATAATAACATTATGTGTCTATGTTGATAGAAGATGGATATGTGGTTAAACATATAAAAAATATATATACACAGGTGCATTTATTTCAGTAATTCAATACAAAAAGTGAATTGCATATATTATATAGAGTCATTACACACAGAGTGATCTATTTCAAGTGTTTATTTCTGTAAATTTTGATGATTATGGCTTACAGCCAATGAGAACCCAAAGGTCATTATCTCAAAAAATTAAAGTAGGGAGGATGAAAGGTTATAAACCACGCTACCGTATTTCACGAGACATCAAAGGGCTAATATAATATTGATTTATTAGTCAACGTATTTCTGGACTCCCTGAAACAACTGAAACATGGCAATATGATATTGATTTGTCCTGAGGAAGGGGCCAGAGAGCCCCGAAATGCGTTGACTAATAAATCAATATTCTATTCACCCTTTGATGTGTCGTGGAATATGGCAGCATGGTTTTTAACCCTTCATCCCCACTACTCTATATGCACCATGCTGGGGACTGCAGCAGCCGTGATATGCCTTTATAGTGGTTGTGACTCTCACAACCACACAAGGTTAGGCCTCTGATACCTATTTAGGCCGTATTTCATCTCTCAGATCCTTCATCCGCCCTACTTTAATCTTCTGTAATAATGACTGTTGGGTTTTCATTGGCTGTAAGCTATAATCATCAACATTTACAGGAATAAACACTTGACATAAATCACTCTGTTTGTAATGACTCTATATAATATATGTGTTTCACTTTATGTATTGAATTACTGAAATAAAGTAACTTTTTGATGATATTCTAATTCATGGAGATGCCCCTATATGTATATGTAACCTTTGTCCCGGCAGTGTGAGGTTGTTTAGAGGTGGATAATGGTCATGTCCTTCAGTGTGAAGGCGCTATTGGGGAAATAATGGCTTCTGGTACAGCAATGTAATTACTACCTCCTCTCTGGGCTGGTGCGGTGCGGCTTCTGGACTAGATCTATATACTGTTTATAGCCTGTCTATATATTTACATTGTTTATATTGTGGTGGGGTTAATCTTTTGGAGGGGGCACCCCAAGGTTTGTGTAAATAATTCATAATAAGATGCTGTGGCCATTTTACCCAAGTCATGGCGGTCCATGTGTTTATTGACACACAACAAAGGAACGGATGTTACATTGGATACTAAACAGAGAATGACCCAAAATCCCCTCTCTTGAATTGTCAGGGATAACTACTTTGGGATATCTCTTTTAATAGTTAAAATTCATTACTAAATGACTTACTAATTACGTAATAATTAAAAACTCCTAGTTTAACCCTTGCCTAACATATATATATATTCCATGTACTATAGGGCGGACAAGCCTAGAGCATTAGGAAAAACAATTCAGCAGAATTGCAGTGATCTTAAAGAGAAGATCACAATTATGTAAGTATAGAAATGTAATGATGTAATATGAGCAAATCTGATACATTGCACAATGATATGGAGGATTCCTCATCTCTGATGACTGATTCATTGTATTCAGGCAGAACAAAATATATGAAGAAAACATGCAGAAGAACTGTACTAATATTAAAGAGAAGGTCACAGTTATGTAAGTAAAGAAATGATCAAACCTTATCAATGACATAATGATATCAGGATTTCTTATCTCTGATGATTGAACATCTTATAGTAGATTTTATATGATATAAAGAGCACAGGAATTATTATTTACCTTATTAAAAGGGAACCAGGAGAAACACACAGGAGCCAGTATTGTAATATGGCTGTATTTCTGTAGGATTGTGTATCCAGAGCTCATCTGATAGATTTCCCACTGAACAGGACTGAGCAGCCTGCAGTGTATTACAATATATGGAAGGCTGCAGAAGACAAACTGCTAAACAACTGCAATATTGATCTTTGTTTTTACTGTCAATGTTTATCGGCGTATATGTAAAATAATGAAAATAACATAAGCAGAGAAGATGGGCCATGTGGTCTTATTCTGCCCATTAGTCTTCTAGGTCTATTTATCCCCATACAGAATGTGCCATGATGGCAGCTCCTTGCAGACAGACGTTTAGCATTGATAGGGAATCCATAACAAGGTTTTTGCTACCCCATCTAAAAGCAATGATTCCAGCGATGTGTCACTTACTGTGCTGCTTGGTGCAATTTTAATAAAATCATTGTTTTATCAGCTTTCAGAGCATTGCTAGACCTGTAGCAGAGATCTGTATAATCCGCCCAGACCACTGATTAGCAGCTTTATGTGTACACTGTACATTGACAGAAAGCTGATAATCGATGGTGGGGGCGTGGTTATATAGAGCAGGAGGACTACATGGCACGATATAACTAGTCCTGAAGTGATACACTCCTGGTGATAAAAGAATTATTTTATTGAACCTACAGTAAACAGACTAGTTAAGGTACCGTCACACGCGGCAATATTGCTAGGCAATTTCACTGGCAATTTGCTGGTTGCAGTGAAATCATGGACACATTGTTACATTTGTACACAGCAACAAAATAGAACAATGTGTCCATGATTTCACTGCGAGCAGCAAATTGCCAGTGAAATTGCCTAGCAATATTGCCGCGTGTGACGGTACCTTAAGTCACAGATTGCTGGATATCAGGGTCTCTATCCCCATATTATGCTGCCCCCATATTAAATAGCAAAAGTCTGCTGACAGATTACCTTTAACAGTGTAATATAGTAAATGTAGAAATGTTGGACACAAAGCACTTAGGATGGAGGAAGAAGGGGAGGAATTTAGCTAAATGTGTTATGGTCACTAATGCTGTGAACATTGTGATAATTACTGCCATGTTCTATTTGTAATAGGGAGAAGAACATACCATCTTCTTGAAAAGAAAATTAAAGAGGAGACCATCATCCTGGATAAAAGAGATCTGACTCTGTAAGTGCCAACATTTTTTGAGCTAATTAAAGTGAACCTTACAGATGACACAATCACATACTGTATATTATTGCACTTTTTCTCCCACTATGGACTGTAACTTATTGTGGTGCTTAGTTAAACTTTAAACTGAGTTACAGGGAAACTATGAGAATGTGACTGGATAGAACAGCAGATACTATGAGCGAGATTGCGAGAACCTACTATAGAGGGAACTACAACACAGCTCATGTAGATAGATGACGTAAGCGCTGAACCTAATACAGATGTGTGAGAGCACAGTGGAGTAATGGAGGGGATGCGGCACAATCCAGCGCTGTGGACCCTTCACTTTCAGGGTCTGTAGAGGTCCTGGTAGTCGTACACCCACAACTGTATATTGACAGCAAGCTGCTAATTAGTGGTGAGAAGCAACACAGAGCAGGAAACTACACAGCAAGTGACAACTAGTCTTCTAGAGATACCCTGCTTATTAAAGTGGAGACGTGTTCTCAGGTCTGGGTCACAGCTTCTGTATATAGTTAAATAATAATGAATATTAAGATTACTCAGTTATACAACAGTTATAAGACGCACACTGGTGAATGCCTAGATGTAAACACATAAAAGGGAAATCAGGTTTTTGCTACACCATCTGAGAGCAGAATGATGTTGGGACAGAGACCCTGATTCCAGAAATGTGTCACTTAGGAAGTAGTGGCACATCACTGTAATCAGAGTTCCTGCTCTTAGATTAGGTGCCAAAACTGGGTGACAGATTCCCTTTAAATCAGATGTATGTTTTGTAATTAAGTATATAATGAATGAATCATGATATTATTTCTCGTGTTAAAACTGGTTTCTATTACAGACCTGAAAAAGAAAGTAGAAACAGATGGTTCTGCTGTTGCCCAGTCAACAAGTATGTACATCATATTAGAGAATATAGTATTATGTAAATCAGGATACAAATATACCGAGGGCAGGATGATTTTGATCTAATGCATATATCACTGTTCTAGTCCCTGTATAGGGCCACCATCGCACACTTTTGAAAAATTCGAAGATCATTTTTGTTTAAGTTTTTTCCTAATTTAGAAAGTGATGGTTTATCTCTATGATATATCATTATAATCAGGTCAGTGTCAGTCTGTAAAGAAGCCGAGCATACATAATGATGCCTTAGTAAAGAACAAAATGGCCCTTACCCCCCACTAAAAAAGTTAAGGTGAAGACTAACATCACAGGAAATATGCACTGTTTGGTGGAATTTAATATGGACATATTGACTCATTTCCCTATGTGCCTAAAACGTTAGAACTATAAACGTATTAATGTCATTATTAGGATCTTTGGTGAGCATTAGTGCCTTTCCTATCCATCCTATATACTAAGCCAACATTGTACATCTACCACATTGCAGAATGTGACCATTGTTCTGTTTTGTTTATCTAATAAATCAATTGTACATGTGAAAATAAGAAGCTCTGTGATATTTATTGTGAAAGAAGGTTTATCTGATAAGATGTAATGTTAGATTATATTACCGTATTTTACTCAAGAAAGTAGATGATTAGAACAAACTTCCAGCAGATGTAGCTGAAAATCAAAAGTGAATGTAAGATAAAAAATAGAAACTAATGAGACAATATGGACCATGAGGTCTACTTCTATCACCAATCTTTCACGTTTCTTCTATCTCCTTATAAAGAGCTCCCTCTAGTGGAAGCTGCAGACAGACAGAATTTTATCTTGAAAGAGGAAATGTTTTAATTTTTATTTCAGAAATCAACAGTTCACAACAAACTATGTCATTTTATATAATGTCTTATCAGCGAAATCTGATTCTTTTTCCTTATGGACTGACCCTTAACATCTCAATTCATGGGTAGAAATTCAGTGAAGACAGAATTTCCCATTACTGAGATAGGATAGGACAGTTGTTCTTCTACAATTCTATGGAAAACTGAGGGGGAGGAGGAAGGAGCTAGAGGCAGACACAGACATTCTGCTGCAAGTTCTCCTGAAACAACAGTTACAATCTGTGCACCGACTATCATCTCCTATCTCAGTAATGGGAAATGTTATATTCACTAAAAACATATTTTACCCATGAATTAAGAATTTTGAGAATTAATGATCAGTTCAGGAACAGAAAGAATTAGATTTCTCTAAATATAAATTACAAAATGTATTATTTTTTACATGTACTATTTATTTATGAGAAAGAAATAAAATAAAATTATGGTCATATATTAAATTATGTCACGTTGTGCATTTAAAATGTTGGCTTAGACTTTAAGGCGGATAGGGAAAGCACCAATCAGAGGTGGTGGACAAGGTATGGGGTCAATTTTCTCCTTCAAAGCTGGGAGAATTGTGCATTATAATAAGCTATTTGACTCCAAAGGACCCATATACTATTCCTGCATTGGGCAACTTTCTGTTTTGTCTGCTCCAGACAGCAATGATCCTCATGAATCCTAATGACTACACTCATAGATATCATTAGCAGCACTCTGCTGTCCCCTATCATCAGAAGACTCAAAAGATTAACGACTAATGGATGAGGCTGCGGCTGTTTCCACTACTAGGGCGATTATTGGGGAACTCACAGTAATTATAAAACCCATCGCAACATATGGAATATTTATTTATACCTCGGTACAATCACTGCCAAGCTCCACAATACTCAAAAAAAAAAACTACGAGCTGCTACCACCAATAATTTTACAGACAGACTGGACATGCGTTGAGGTAATTTATGGCTTTGGGATGTGAATTATGGAGCAAGAGGAATTAAGCTATTGAAGTTTACAGATTTAAACCAAAAAGCAGACAGTGATGATAAAAATATACAAAAGATGATTACACAGGGCACAAAACAATAAAGTAAATACAATTACATAAAATAAAAGGGACAACAAAAGAAAAGTACATGATCTTTAGTTGTGGGGAAAGGCTGGAGGAGGTTCAATTGTCTTATAGGAGGGCAGCTCTTTTATTGGAAACTATGGAACTATTCTACACCGAATTGCATCTTCCGGCATCGAACAAGGATCATATTTTGGCATTTGCTGTTATTAACACGATTCATAACCACATTCCTCTCTGTGGTGACCCATAACAGCGCTAGTCATGGGATGTGGCTTCTTTCTCCAAAAAATTACGAGATCTCCAACTTTTATGATAACTTGCTGCTGGAGGTCCTGGCAGGAGATATTACTATAATCCTTCCTATCAAACTTGTATCTGTTAATAGATAGGAGACATGAAATAGATAGCATCCTCCATCTAAGCAATATTCATTTGGGACTGATGTACTGATCTCAGAATTATATAAAAATATGTATGCTCTTCCTCTAGTGATCACAGTGTTTAATTTATAACTGTACTTTTCCTTATATTGACACAGTTCATAAGACCTCAATCCTCCAGCCACCTAGAGAACAGGGCTCTCAAATTAGGTCAATAAGTGGTCATGTTAGATAAAGGTATCCCAACCTTCTCTTTCAGTCATTGGTGTGGCACTATGTAGCATTTCAGTGACGGTCAGTCATGGTCCTTTCCAAATTATGCACACCCATTGCAATGTGATTGATTGCAGTGACCAGCCTGGAGTCACAGAAATCTCCAAGTAAAGCCTTATTTGTGCACTATCTGCTCCCTTGGAATTGGCACAGACTGGATCTGGGCATACATCCCCAGCAGCTGCAGCAGAATGTAAGAACACACAAGCGTTAGCGGCGAGAATAAAGTGGCGCCTACGCTCATAGCATGCACACTCACAAGGAATATGTCATATAGCCACTGACACACAATGTCTCTGAAGAAAATAAGCTGGGTGTGTACACCCAGATACAGTGCACATGTCCGGGGAGATGATCATTAGTGCACAAGCATGGAATTTACTAGGAGATTGCCATGATGTTGGGCCAGTTACAGCAATCACACTGCAATGGTCATGCAGAATTTGAAGAGGACTGTGACTGAAGAACTTCAAAGTGCCGCCCCGATGACTGAAAGAGAAGGTCTGTGATGATGGAATCACCTAATAATAAATAGTGTGTGTGTGTGTGTGGGGGGGGGGGGAGGTAGATAATAGTGGGACCTTTTGCTTATAATACCATGTTAGTGAAGCACATTGCATCACTAATAAGACATTGGGGACAGTTTAATATTGAAAGATGATGTGACAGGTTCCCTTTAACACACGCTTAGAAGTAGCAGCAGCATGGAGAACATTATCCAGGAGTACTCAGCAGTCTAGCTGTGAAGCCAGCTGTTGGATAGGTTAAGCTACTTTTTAACTTCCTCTCCACATACCATAATAGGCTGTGTAATCATATGTCAGCTGGCAGCAAATTTTGCTTGGAACAAGATGGGTTTAAACCTTTTTTTCCTTGAGAGTGGATTGTGAGATCAGAATGAGGGGGGAGTAAAAGTGGCTCATGAGAGGAGAAGGACACACATTTCTCTGATAAAATATATTACAAGGTTTCTGATATTTGCTAGCAGAATTGTGTTTGTGACCATTTAACACAAGTTGATGTATCTTTCTTTCACAGAAGAAAGAACACCCTTAAGAAAGGAGAATTTGAGAAGCAAACAAAAGCCATAAAGAGCAGGATCGAGATTATGTAAGTGCAGTGAATTACTGATCTAATATCAGCAAACCCAATAGATTACATAATGAAATAAATGTTTCTTTATCTCTGAGTTAATACAGTTAATACAGAGTATATCTACTACACAGATAGTTGACATTTACTGGTTGTCGCTCCTATATCATAGTTTATTTGCAAAGGTGACAAAGCATTTTTTATGGGTTACGAGTTTTTTCACTTCCTCACTGAAGTGACAAAACATTAGAGGAATTGCTATTTGACTTGTTATATACAGTATAAGTGGGAAGAAAAAAAATAAGCCAATATCTTAATATGGTTTCTATAGAAATATATCAGATATGATATATTTTAAACATGTACAATGGGAGTGCACAATTGTTTTTGGGATGTAGATAATGTAAAGGGGTACTTACAGGAATCGATCCCCTGAAGATAGTTTGTAGTATTTCAGCAGGATTTGGAGAGATCATGCTCAGTTTCTGCTCCAAAAAATAACTTTGAACATATACTAACTTTCACTGACCTTTTGAAGTAGAAATTGAGCAGACACCGGCTAAATCCTCATAATCTCAAAACTTTAAATCTTGAGGATTTTTAAACTTTTAACATAGTTATGAAGCAAATTTGGGATTTCTACATGTGCACAGGATCAGAGCCACCATCAACACATAAATAAAGTGCCAGAGCCATCATCAGTACATTGCTGCAGTGTCAGACCCACCCGCAATGGATGTACACCAAGCTTAGTACAGCTTAGTACAGCGATCAATTGTAATGTCAGGTCAACCCCATACATAATTGTACTGCATGAACCCACAAATCCCAGTATATTCTTAACGATGGTAAGGAAATGCTGGTAGTTGTTATTACCAGTCATCATCAGATTGCAGACGAGACATGAACCACAGAACTGATGATACGAAGGCAGGATCACAAAACAGCAATTACATCCAGGCACCTTATAGATGACATTGACTCTAATTGAAGTCGTTCCCATCCCTTTTGTCTCCATGTAGTACAGATGTCATGGAATTTCATGCCCAGAGCTTGTCCCTGCAGATTTCTTTCTTCTACATCTTCAGCAGCACATTCCAACATGGTGCTCTTAAAAAGAAAAGTATCGTTATATGATAGCGTGGCACGAGGCGGTAGCCGTGGGTGAGGTCTGCATTTCTTGCGCCCCGACACGCTATATGAAAGAGGGGGTCCTGGCTGGGTGAATGGACTTGTGTTAAGGAGGCAATACGCCTTTGCAAGTCTCATGATGCAAATGGCTTTGGCTGACCAGAACAAGATGTTAATTGCATCATTGAGGGAGACCACAAGTTCTTTAAAAACGTGATTTTAAAGCACAACCTCTTGATGATGTCAACTATTTACAATGGATAATGGGTACACAACTTCTCATATGTTTCTTCATGAATACAGAGCATCTCCACACAGTCTCTTTTCACCTTCAACCTCATTTCTTCCAGACTCCTATAACTTCACTTGTTTAACCACCACCCAGCTTAGTACAACAGTACAGTCAGTGAAAGTCATCTTTTCCACCCACAGTTCCATGGCATTATCTGTCTCTGAGAGGCCTGATTCGCCAATATGGCTGGACTTAGCTTCAAGCTTCCTGAAGCCTAAGGACTTGCTGCCCAGGGAACTCGCATCATCTCACGTTTCAATTCTGTCTTTACCCATTACCTTTAAGAATTGTACTCTCTGGGATGGTACTGCTATTAGTCCTGTTTGAGGACGCATCTCGATTCAGTGACTAAGTCCGTTGGTCAGTCCTCTGACCTGTTCCCACCAGATAACTCAGTCTTTCAGTTAACTCTCTCTAACTCTCTCTAGGATCTCGTTATCCTTAGCATTGGTCACCCAACAGAAACCCATGTCATGTAGCCTCGTCGACTAACCAGACCTTAGGTCTGTCTCCATCACACGCTAGGCCCGATCTGACGTTCTGACAGAAAACTGTCACTGTTCCTGCGCTTAAACCCCTCCCACTCTAAGCTAGTCCCAAACATTAATTACTTCTTGCTCTACTGTCTGCATAACACAATACAGCATCACTATGCATGTTACAATCCACATTATACATCACAACAATAATGTGTTCAAGGGGAACACGGACAAATATGTCCATTTAATTAAAATACTGCCCCATAAATAAAAATCTCTCCCATGCTATGCCCCTGAATAAATAATTGCTTACTGCACAAAGTACTGAACCCTACTCATTGCCCCATTTCAAAATGTTCCCCTACACTGCACCTCTTTGCCCGCCATTTCCGCAGCCTCTAAGGTGCTGAGGTGCCAGAAGCAGTGTGATAATGACGCACACCAGGGGCCAGGGTTACTCCCGGTTTATACAGGCGATTCTTCTCCTTCCTTGTCACGGGTGGACCGCGCCTGCCGGTAGTGGGGCCCGGTGTAGTGCAGATCAAAAATGAGGACGTCTTACGGGAACAGATTAAAGGGGGGTTTAATTTGTTTTCTTCGTGACGCCACCTATGAGTAGATTCGGTAAGGGCTACCGACGCTGCGGAACCTCCCGGGGTGATGGACAGCAGCAAGATGTTACGCTCCCCACAGGCTGAGCGGTGATCCCCGGGGGCTGGAGCTGCTCAAGATGTTGTGCGGCAGCTGCGGTTACCTTTAGTTCATGACGGACAGTTCATAAGGAGACACGGACACAGTTAGTCTCTGCAACGGTTCTTTACTGTAACCAGCAGGCAGTACATGGCTTACAGTGGTTGAGTAGAAGACCGGGTGGACTCAGCAGTGATAGTGCTCCTCAGAGATCCGCAGTGTACCTCCTTTCTACCTCCTTAGCTTCTCTTGCCAGCGTCGCCCAGGAATACCAGGTCGGGTACGGGGAGGCTGCTTCAATGCCCTATCCATGATGTACGTTCTGGATTCTTTGGGGAGCCTTGGGTCCCTCAGTGGGTACACCGCTGGTTAGACGACTGGAAACTGGCTGGTGGTGGGGTGCTCCTATAAAGCTGCTCCTCCACGGGGCTGGTTCGCGTGGCAGAGGTGAACTGCTGCCAGCTTCGGTACCAGTGAACCGGCTGTAAGTTGTGGGCACGGGAGTCTTTTGGGAACCCGTGTAGATATGCCCATTCCCGGTGGTTAAGGCCTCAGGTGCTGACACCCGACCGGTGACGGCCCAGGGGCCCGCACGGGGTGCGGAGCCCCCGCTCCTCTCCAAGTTCTGTGTTCTAGGTTCTAGATTCCAGACTAGACTATTCTAGACTATTGTGTGTTCTACTTCACTACCCTAACACTCCACCCACCAGGACCTATGATTGGTCCCCTGTTCTAGGTGTTGTATGTTGGGTTGGATCTCTGAGTTAACCATTGCACTGCTTTGTCTAGAGAATATTGCGGCTGCAATACTCCCTTGTGACGCACTCGTTGCGGGGCGCCACACTCCCCCTTGGTTAAATCAGCTTGTCCCCAAGCGTCAAACTACTCACATTACAGAGGTTTTTACATTTTTATACATATATATGACACACTTTTATTAAAATAGAAAAACAGGTAAAGATATGCTTTGGTGATATAAGCAAAGAAACAGGTAATCACTTTGTGCGGACCCGCGGGGCGGTCGGCTGTACTTTAACTAGAGTCCAGGCTGTAGCCGCAAGATCACACGGTCAGTGATTAACGGTAACAGAGTCATTGATGAAAGTTCAAGTTTTTAAAGTCACTGGCTCTGAGGGTGATGGCGCACCCGGATAGCGAACCACCCATCTGCACAAGCATAGCGCTCATAGGTGATTATATCGCCCCGGTATAGGTCGCGATCGGGATGTCCTCTTGGCAAGTTGGACTCAACGTCCCAGCGCCCCACAAACACCTCCTCATTCAAACCCACCTCCCAAGCGAACCCCCACCCGGTATGTAAGTTAAAGGTGGAAATTCTACCTTCACGGCGGAGTTCATCAGGCAGCGGCGGCTGGCGGCGAGCCTCGGCACGGGCCTCCATGTTGGCGCGTTCTCGGGCTTGCCACTCCTCTCGTCGTCTCTGGCGTACATCTCCGTCGTTACGGCTCGGGGTGTAAAGATGAGTAATGGAGCTGGTGGTTTGGCGGGAAGCTTGAACTTGGCGGGCTGTCTGTATCGGAACCCGGTGGAACGGCACAGGGGAAGGTGTCAGCAGTGCACCCGACCAGTGTACCCGAGCTGTGTGCCCGGAAGGAAGTTCCTTGCTGTCTCCCCAAGCGAACCCGGTGTCGAAATCCTCAGCGGTGCTGTGGGTCTCGTCGTCATCCTCTCCGACCTCTTCCTCGATGACCACATCAGGCTGCTCGATGATGAAAGACGTTAAAGCTTGTTCCGTTGTACAACGGGGCGGTGGTGCTGCGGATCCTTCCGTAGGGACGTCCTGCAGGGCTTCCAGGCTGCCTGCTTCTTCATCTGTTTCCGCAGGTAAAGGTGTTTCAATCCCGGTTACCAGGTAGGCCTCTGTAGTTGCAAGGGAAGCCTCCGGTACGGGGACAAAACAGGCGACTGTCTCTGTAGTGGTGAAACATGTCGCGGGTTCCTCGGTGGGAACCTGGTAAAGATCTAATTCTTCCATGGAGCGTGTTATGAGCTCCGGCTCAAGAACGGAATCGGTTGCGATGTTGGTCGCTGGAACGGGTCGAGTTGCGGCCTCCACCGGAATGACACAGTCTATTGGCTCAGGTGACGGAGCAGGACAGGTGGTAGGCGAGGGTGAGGCGGTCGAGAAGCTGGTGACGTCGTCTGGGCTTGGAGAAGCTGCACCCGGTCGGCTCTGCTGCATCGCATGGTGTAGTCGTCTGCCTAGGGTCGCGCTCCAGCTACGGATCGTCCATTCCACTGTCTCTAGTAACCGCACCCGGAGGTCTTGTAGAGCCTCTAGCCAGAAGTCGGGGCTGCCATCTATGGTAAGGGCAGGATCCGGACCCGGTTGGCTGATGGCTGCTCTGGCCTCCGCCTCGACCTCCCGCATCAGGTCTTGGAGTCTCATGCTGGCCATTCTTCTTTGGAGGGAAACCACAACCCGATCAACCGGTAAGACGTTCTGGTTGAGCTGGTCAGGAATTCCGTCTGTGTGTCTATGTATGACACTCCCATCTCCTCTGGGCTTTTGTAGTCCAATCGTGGGAAAAGTCTTTGGGGTCCGCCCCCATGGTTGATTCGAGCAATCAGGGCGGACAAAGAGTTTGGCGCCTTTTGTCTTTAGCCCTCCCACAGTGAGGGGGGGGTTGACTCACTCCTGGGCTTCACGTGGCGGCTTCTTGTGGCGGGAACGCCATCTTGGGCGCCATCTTGACCCAATGGTGTAAAGGGCGGGAGAGTTCTTTTAGGGACGAACAAAGTCCAATTGTAGACAATAAAGTCCAGTTTAAGCACAATATACCCGTTGGATAACGGGCCTGCTCGTATCCTGTTCGTGACGCCATTTTCTGACGCACACCAGGGGCCAGGGTTACTCCCGGTTTATACAGGCGATTCTTCTCCTTCCTTGTCACGGGTGGACCGCGCCTGCCGGTAGTGGGGCCCGGTGTAGTGCAGATCAAAAATGAGGACGTCTTACGGGAACAGATTAAAGGGGGGTTTAATTTGTTTTCTTCGTGACGCCACCTATGAGTAGATTCGGTAAGGGCTACCGACGCTGCGGAACCTCCCGGGGTGATGGACAGCAGCAAGATGTTACGCTCCCCACAGGCTGAGCGGTGATCCCCGGGGGCTGGAGCTGCTCAAGATGTTGTGCGGCAGCTGCGGTTACCTTTAGTTCATGACGGACAGTTCATAAGGAGACACGGACACAGTTAGTCTCTGCAACGGTTCTTTACTGTAACCAGCAGGCAGTACATGGCTTACAGTGGTTGAGTAGAAGACCGGGTGGACTCAGCAGTGATAGTGCTCCTCAGAGATCCGCAGTGTACCTCCTTTCTACCTCCTTAGCTTCTCTTGCCAGCGTCGCCCAGGAATACCAGGTCGGGTACGGGGAGGCTGCTTCAATGCCCTATCCATGATGTACGTTCTGGATTCTTTGGGGAGCCTTGGGTCCCTCAGTGGGTACACCGCTGGTTAGACGACTGGAAACTGGCTGGTGGTGGGGTGCTCCTATAAAGCTGCTCCTCCACGGGGCTGGTTCGCGTGGCAGAGGTGAACTGCTGCCAGCTTCGGTACCAGTGAACCGGCTGTAAGTTGTGGGCACGGGAGTCTTTTGGGAACCCGTGTAGATATGCCCATTCCCGGTGGTTAAGGCCTCAGGTGCTGACACCCGACCGGTGACGGCCCAGGGGCCCGCACGGGGTGCGGAGCCCCCGCTCCTCTCCAAGTTCTGTGTTCTAGGTTCTAGATTCCAGACTAGACTATTCTAGACTATTGTGTGTTCTACTTCACTACCCTAACACTCCACCCACCAGGACCTATGATTGGTCCCCTGTTCTAGGTGTTGTATGTTGGGTTGGATCTCTGAGTTAACCATTGCACTGCTTTGTCTAGAGAATATTGCGGCTGCAATACTCCCTTGTGACGCACTCGTTGCGGGGCGCCACACTAAGGTCAAAACATATTGATCTCATCACATTGTTGCATGATGGGGTGGGACTGACAGAAGCTCCTCTGCCCCTATCCTGGGGCTAAAGTGTTCAAATGTATTCATGTCTGAAAGATGCAAATATACATTTGAATATTTGAAGAAGGGAGCAGTGTCTTCCCGACAGCTCCTCGGGCCAAATGTTGTGTAGGTCATATGTACATAAAATCATATCAGTGCTAGCTAGTGTGATGAGAATGACCAGACTACATGGACAACTGCCCAGAGCCACAGAATTTTCAATCCATAATTTCAGTCAAACAAAGCAAATCTAATCCCATATGATATAACATTTATTTCATCATGGACAAAATATTGTATAAAAAAATTCAGGAGGTAAAGGGTTAATTCAACAGATACGTGATAACTTCTAAATGGCATGGACCCTCACTAATGTGCAGCATGTTTAAAGAAGTATACAAAATATTTTGAAAAACTAAACAAATAAAAAAGATGCATTTTATTTTTGAATAAGAAATTCAAAGTGTGACAAAATTGCAAACAAAAATTGCAATATTATTATTATTTATTTATATAGCGCCATTAGGGTATGTGCGCACTGGTCGGGTTAGGGCCGGATTAGGTGTGTAAACCGCCGGTCGGTTTACATAAATTTCATGTAAATTTATGTTAATCCAAACCGGCGTTTGGATTAACATAGAAACCTATGTAAACCGACACCCGCTGTGCACACACCGGCGGTTTACACATGCTCATCCGTTGCTAACCCGCTGGGTTCCCAGCGGGTTAGCAAAGAATGAGCTTGCTCTATATTCCGGCCGGTTCTGCAGCGGCTGCAAGCAGAATCATGTGCTGCTTCCAGCCGCCGCAACACCGCCGCCGCTAACCCGCCCGTCACCCGCCCGTCTCCCGCCGCACATACCCGACAGGAAGCTGGTGGACGGCTCCGGAGCTTCCTGTCGGGTCCTGCCCAGCCGCCGCCGCCACAAACCCGCCCACCGTGCGCACATACCCTTAGACTCCATGGCGCTTTACATATGAAGAGGGGAGAACACAGACAAATACAGTATATATGAACAATCAAGTCTTACAGATACAGGAAGGGAGAGGAACCTGTCCACGAGGGCTCAATATTAGCTAAAGATAACACACGTAACCACTAAATGCAGTTTATAAATGAAGGTCTTTATCATTAAGGAAAAAAGAAATCCAAACCTAGAGCGCCCTGTGTGGAAAAGTGATTGACCTTGGAGTGGCCCAGTCAAAGTCCTGACCTTAATCTGATTGAGATGCTGTGGCATGACCTTAAAAATGTAATTCATCCTCGTCAACCCTCCAGTGTGGCTGATTGATAAAAATTCTCCAAAGATGAGTGGCCAAAATTCCTCCTGGGCATTGCAACATATTCATTGCCAGTTATCAAAAATGCTTGATTGCAGTAGTTGCTGTTAAGGGTGGCCCAACCAGTTACTAGGTTAAGGGGCAATCACTTTTTCACACAGTTCCCTGTAAGCTTGGTTTTCTTTTTCCCTTTATAATAAAGACCTTCATTTATAAACTGCATTTTGTGCCTACTTTTGTTATCTTTGCCTAATATTTAAACTTATTTGGTGATCTGAAATGTTTCAGTATGTCAAACATGCAACAGAATAAGAAATCAGGAATGGAGCAAACACAAAAAAAAAAGTAGCTGAACTGTCTACAATCATACTGTCCGCTCAGCACCCCCCTGACTCCGATTGGATGGCTGAATAGTTCTATAACCATACTGACCACTCAGCATACGCCTCCCATTGGTTGGCTGTACAGTTATTCATAATACTGACCGCTCAGCATGCCCCAGCCTCCAATTGGATGGCTGAATAGTTCTATAACCATGCTGACCGCTTAGCACATCCCAGTCTCTGATTGAATGGCTTAAGAGTTCTATAACCATACTTACCGCTCAGCACACTCCAGCCTCCGATTGGATGGCTGAACAGTTCTATAACCATGCTGACCTCTCAGCATGCCCCAGCCTCCGATTGGATGGATGAACAGTTCTATAACCATACTGACTGCTGAGAATGGCCCAGCCTCCGATTGGATGTCTTAACAGTTCTATAACCATACTGACCGGTCAGCACACCCCAGTCTCTGATTGGATAGCTGAGCAGTTCTTTACCCATAATGACCGCTCAGCATGCCCCAGTCTTCGATAGGATGGCTGAACAGTTCTATATCCATACTAATCGCTCAGCATGCCCCAGTCTTCGATTGCATGGCTGAACAGTTCTTTATCCATAATGACCGCTCAGCATGCCCCAGCGTCCGATTGGATGGCTGAACAGTTCTATAACCATACTGACTGCTGAGCATGGCCCAGCCTCCGATTGGATGGCTGAACAGTTCTTAACCGTACTGACTGCTCAGCATGCCCCAGCCTACGATTGGATGGCTGAACAAAATTCACAAAATTGATAGCTCAGCACATCCCTGCCCAAGCTTAGACGGCTGCCCAAGATTAGATGGCTGAACTGTCAGTCACTGAGTACAGTAACACTAAATCGTGACAGTTGTCATTCAAAACTATAACGTTTTCCACAAATATCAGGTCCGTCCTCAAATGACTATGTCAATGACAAGGAAGAAGAGGAGTAAAAAAATAGATGCTCAAAAACGCAAAAGTTCCAAGTGATTAAAGCATTAAATAAGTGTGGGATAGGTGTATATCAAAAGTGAATAATATGGGCAGATGGAACATGAGGTCTATTTTTGCTGCCAGCCTTCTAGGTTTCTTCTGTCCCATGCAGTGAGCGCCCACTAGTGGTAGCTCCAAGCAGACATTGTATCATTTGTGTAATTTTAACGGAAAATGTTGGCAAAGTATTTGGGATCAAGGACCAAGGGCAGAATTCATTCACTCATGCCTTTCAAATTGCTGATATTTATACATTTATATATGAGATGATGATAAATGTTCCATGTACAACAGGAAGGAGATTATACAAATGATGGAAATCAGAATGAAAGAGAATATGATAGAACTGAACATGCTGGGGAAAGTTTGTAAGTTCAGTGATTTTCTTTTATAACATTTTAAGTTACATAATGACAGAGATGTGTCTGTATTTTTGATAACTTTTTTTCTTCAGGTAGCATTACATAAAACCTGTTTGCACATACATCTCAGTCTACACTGAGGAGGTTTATAGTACACATGAATTAGAATGATTATATGTATTTGTAGGAGGCTGTGTGTGAAGTCATACTGTATGTGGGGGCTTTGTGTGGCACCGCTGCAGACCAGCACTACAAAGTGAAAGTGCGGTCTGTGTACGGCGGCTCAGAGCCCGCTCCCCCGCCCCTCAGTGTCAAGGCTTCCAGCAGATGAGCCTCCAGCGAATCAGAGACGAGCATCTAACGTTATGCGATGACGTTACATGCTCGCCTCTGATTGGCTGCTGGCTCATCTCCTGGGAGCCTTGTCACTGAAGGGCGTAGTAAACTGTATCAAAAAATAAAAGGTCCAGCAAAGATAAAAGAATCCATTACTTCACCCTCCATCATCCTGAGCAGATGGAAGAAGCTGTAGGGACTCCCTGCAGTCACACGGCTCCCTGAGTGGTGCGATCTCACCGATATGTCACCTTTATCGGATCATTGTAGGTCATACATTGGCTGTGGTGAAATCTTTGTCATTATTTTTCTTTACTTCTCCAACAGATGGATCCGCAGAATCTTGAATGCACCACCAGCTTTCAGGCCAAATAGACTTAAAAAAATTCAGTACAGACCATCACTTAAAACCATCCAGTACGTATGTTAATTCTGGCCATATAATACTATATGTCAAGTGTATTATATATAATACAAGTTTAAGTTTTTCCTGACCCAGTGGAGGAGTGCAGGATTTGTAGTGACCCAGAAATGTATTGCTCACACCCGCTGGTCCAGTGCTTTCTATTACTCCATAGTTATCTAGTAATTGTTTTACTTTCACAAGTGATCCATTAGGCTAACTAACACTTCTACCTGTTAAGGGTGGAGGCACATGGCGTGAGACTCGCGCGAGTCTCACGCTTGTAAAAAACGCATGTCACTTGCACTGATGTTAACAAATTGGCCAGGGCACAGTGGTCCGTTTTACGCAGTCGCCTCTCGCATGTCGCCGGCAATGCGAATCCACTCGCAGCATGCTGCGTATGTGTGCGATTCTTACGCGCGTACGTCCAATGCAAGTCTATGGCGGCGTTTTTTTCTCGCATGAACTCAGCACACCATGCGAGTTACATGCGCGAAATACGCTTGTACGTGACAGGAAGTACAAGCTGATTCCAATTCTGAAGTGCACCTGCATGCCTCATGGCTCAAAAACACGTTAAACACGGATCGCTGTTTGTGACTGAAAAAACGCACTCGCATCACACTCGCATCGCACTCGCACCGCACTCGCACACAACTCGCACCGCGGTCGCGGACAAATACGTGCCCCAGACGCAGAAATGGCTAGCGTACAAAACGCTCCGTTTTACACGCTCCTAGTGTGCCTCCAACCCTTATAGAAATGACTGCGACATAGTATTCAGAAGCTCAATGCTGTGAGGGAACACAACCGCACGCCTGCAGGAGCTTGTATGGCGCTGGTGAAGTGACGGCTTTTGTTAAGCACATTGTCATGCCCACAGGGGAGTGATAACATGCTAAGTGGGCTGACTAGTCAGAGAACTAACTTTCCCTCAACTAGTCAAAGCCTTAATTTGCATATCATAAATGGACTTTAGAGATACTTTTTTAAGATCTGTTTATGTATGCAAATAAATGAAGGGACTGTTAGGCAAGGAATATAGTGTGCAATGAACTGTTCTGGGAGAATGGACGACCTGAAATTCCCTTTATAGCGTAAATGTCATTTCACTGAAAGAAAAAAAACAATACTGCACTGGTTGTTAATGATGGATCACATAGCAGTTAAGACAATGTTTTTTTGTGCCATATGACTGATTTTATCAAAATTTTTGTGCTCTTTAAAAAGCTGCATTTTCTCTCTGTGTGGGAGTGGCCAGCAGTGTGTATGAGAGCATGCTGGTAATGAGCTGTATGGGGAGCCAGCAGATGAGGGGTTACAGAGATTGCTGTGTGGAGACAGAAGAGTGAAGCTTGTAAACAGTTTCCATCCTGACATTGCTCAGCTCTGTGCCGTAATGTGATACATTGCCTCCTCATGAGCTGCCCTCAGCAGTGTAGACCCACGCCCCCTCTCAATTATCTCCTCACATGTCCGTATTCACTGTGAAGACGGCTGTGACACAGAATGAGATTCACTCACAGTGCACTGAGGCCATCTTGTGGAAGGATTATGAATGGTAACCGGACTGAATTTTCTAATGAACCATATTACAAAATTAATTAAAATCACTTGCTCTACATTATTAAATAAAAAAATTTAAATGGCGGTTACGCTTTAAAGGCTTTCTTTGTGTTCTTCTATTAGGATGACATCAGACATCCATGAAACACATTCTATATATATTAGCTGGTAGTGGGTTTTACAACTTGATATCAACAATCTCATGTTTGCTTGAGGCTGTCAAGTTTGGGCCAGTCTGTGCATCAAGGTCTGTAGTCAGACGCATTTCACCGACATCTGAATGAGACATTAATGTGTTCTAATACATAGTAGACTTGCACCCCATGCACGGCCGCTACTAAATCATTGTTTGGTAATCACTGTGGTTTCCATGGAGATTCAGACATTTGCTGCCCTGATATTGGTGGCATATCCTAATGATTGGTCATCAATAATCTAGATTTGGAAAATCCCTTTATCTGTGGGATGCTTTACTTGCACAAAATTTCCCTTGAAAGTTATTGGGCTGTATTGGGAAAATGGGAAATTTACTAGATCTGTCTATGATGCTCTTGCTCCATATTTCCCAAATCTTAATATTCACCGTTACTATTACATTTACATAAGATGACATATGTTTCATGTCCTATAGAGAGGAGACCACCAAAGAAAAAGAGTGGAAACCATGACGAAGCAAAGAGGAGATCCACCATAGCTTTGTAAGAACAGAGATTTACTAAGCAATCATTATAGATATGATAATGATATGTAGTTTGATAATGATATAGATATTCCTCACTACTGTATATCTGGCTGCACGGATAGCCACCATTTAGTGGTTACCAATCATGCATCTTAAAATCTTATTTTTAAAAGGTTTTAAAGAGTTTGGGAAGAGTTTTTTTCCTGAAGTGTTCTTTGCAGCCTTCTGATTGGACAGTGCCAGGTTTGGAGAGGTTTTCTTTAGGGTCCTCTTCACAGACGTAACATGCAGTTTTTTATGAGGTGTGTTCAACATTTCTTCAGGAAAAAAAACTAAAAGAAACCCTCCTCAACATGCCACATATAAATGAACTAATATTATTTTGTAAGAGTTTTTTAGGGGACTTTTGCGGGAATTTGCTTTATAAATCTGTGTGTACATACGCTTTGTGATTAACCAAAGTGAAGCTTTAGGTAATATTCACATGGAGTCTTTTTATTGAGTTTTCAAAATCCTCATCAAAAACGCAAAACTCTTCAAAACTGGGAATTTCTGCTCAGTTTCCACTTCAAACACTGACCATAAAACCTCAGTGTGACCTCACCCTCAGGCCGTGTGCTCACATTGTACTCATTTGGTGAGTTTCTTGTCTCAGTATTTATAAGCCAAAATCAGGAGCTGAACAGTCAATTACATACAAATGTATAAAGCAAGGTTGCCCCACTAAACAGCCGCGCCTACTAGTTGGACACACCCACTCCATACAATTGTATGGAGCAAGGTTGTGCCCACTAGGTGTGTTGTTGCGGGAACATGCATATTGCATAATTGTGGTCTGTTCCCAACTTAGAAATCGATCAATCTTTCTAGCGCCAAGTTCGTGCTCTATAGGGATTGAGAATTCTTCAGTTACATAGAGGGGCTTTGTGGGGATGTCATACTGGAGAGGTTTTATATTGAGGTGGGGCATTTTATGCTAAGTGCATTCACAACATATGACTTTCTTTTCTGTCTTTAAAAGGTGGGAGGTATGATGTGGGAATGTGATTGTATAAGAACAATGGACATCACATGTAAACATGAGTGCAAATAGAATAAGTAATTCCCTAAAACCATCTTTCATTCGAGATATTAAAGTTGAAAAGAAAACACAAAATGGCACTTTTTATTATACCTCTTGAATTTATGCACCACGTGGACATAGTGGGTGCATTTCAACTCTTTAATGATGAGATTAATTTACATTTCTTAATGGAACGGAAAACTGGATTGGACTTATATTAAGAAAAAAACATTATTGATCTAATAAATCAAGACTAGTGATTTTCTGACCGGTCTTGATGAGGGACATGGTGGCGTCAGACGCTCCTAATCCATGAGGCAGTGTACACCTCTTCATGAATCAGAAACATCTGATGACCGGCGTGCCCTCTGTGGGCCAAAATAGAGATTTGACTCCAGTGGACTGGAACAAGATTTCTGCTGTAGGGAATGCCACACCTAATCATGAAGTAGACGAGCTGTGGTATGATGACCCCACTGTTGCTCCTATCACAGCTCTGCTTATTTTGGCACAAGTGGGAGAAACTGGGGGGAAAACGACAAAAGTTGCAAAATGTTGACCCTATTCCAAGTTGTGGAAACATTTTGTGATGTTTTAAAGCAGTTTATACAGAATTCTGATTAAATAACTGTAATAAATCCCGGCATTAGATTGTACCGAAAAGTACAGTTGTCCATTAAAGATAAAACCAAAAAACCCCATTACTTTACCCTCCATCATCCTGAGCAGATGGAAGAAGCTGTAGGGACTCCCTGCAGTCACACGGCTCCCTGAGTGGTGCGATCTCACCGATATGTCACCTCTATCAGATCTCTGCAGGTCACAGATCACTGTCATACATTCGCTGTTGTGAAATCTATCATTATCTTTCTGCACTTCTTCAACAGATGGATCCACAGATTCAAGAATACACCACCAGCTTTCAGGTCATGCCTCTATAAAAAAAATCAAGAGGAGATCTTCTTCATCTGAACCCATCCTGTATGTATGTTATTTCTGGTCATATAATACTTTATGTTAAGTGTAATGTATAATACGAGGTTAAGTTTTTGCCTGACCCAGTGGTGGAGTGCAGTATTTGTAGGGACACAGAAATGTATTGCTCACACCCACTGGTCCAGTTCCTTTTATTACTCAATAGTTATCTAGTAGTTACCACCACAGCTGATCCTTTGGGGCCTATTTCTTAGGCCGGAGTCACACTGGTGTATGGCATCTGATGAGAGAGGATTCAATGCAATCTGCTAATGACACTTGGCTCAGGCCCTGCTGCGATTATGAGCCGAGTGTCATCGAACTGTGACTCGATCCTGCAATCAGATCACAGCTGCGGAGGAGAGGGAGAGATTAATCTCTCCATCTCCTTTGCTGCCATCCTTGGCATATGTCGTACTGCACTCTGATGACATCAGTGCAGTCCGATATTTCACCCATACCCAAAGACTTGTATGAATGTGAGTGAGCTGGGATTTGCTGACAATTGCAGCATGCTGTGATTTTTTCCTCAGTCCAGTTAGGGCTGAAAAAAAATCATAGGTTTGAGCTGCAGAATTGTCTTAATATGGGGCTGAGTGCAATGTGAGTTAATATAAAAGGGCTTGCTTTTTAAAAACAAAACAAAAACACTTCTGTTAAATGACTGGTATATATTATTCATATGGAATATATTTTCATCTATTCCAATCATATATTATAGTAATCATACTGTGAGGAGGGCTGTGTGGGGGCCATTATAATGTTTGGAGGGCTTGTATGGAGTGATGTCAAGGCCATTAGACTGTATGTAAGCCCATTATACTGCATAGAGAGCTATGTAGGGAGTCACAGTTAGGGATTATACCCTACTTTGCTGGTGTAGTTGAGGGGGGTATAGTAGGGTCATCATATTGTGTGCATGGAAGAATTGACTGTGGGGTAGCATACAGTGTTTGTGGGGCGCTTTGTTGGCATCATACTTTATGGGAGCGATGAATAGTCTAGGGGCTTCAACAGGAGGAGAATTATTGTGAAAGGGCGGAAAGGTTGTGACGTATGTTATTATTTGACCCAGACAAATATACAATTTATTGGGGGCAAACTGGGGTGGGGGGCCCACTTAAAACTTCTGCTGTGAGGCTCCAGGATTTCTTTGTACACCCTTGGGTGAGTGTACTCACTATCATGCTATCCCTTGAAATTGAGGATATTCTTTCTTATGACAACTCAAATTACCTTGTTTCTATCTATTTTGGGGGTAAGAATCCTCTATGTGTCTTCTTAAAGACCTACGATGTACAATACAAAATAATATTGTGGTGCTGTGTTAGCCAGAAAAATCTATATAAACACTTATGTCCCAATAAATGACCAAAGTATTCTAGGAGTGATACCTTTATCGGCTAAGGGTGCTTTCACACCACGATTTTTAGGGAGCCGATGCTGTCCGATATAAATCGGACAGCATCGGCTCCCTTCTGATGCCTGGAATCGGGTGCCAAATAGGCACCCGATTCCGGCATAAAATCGGCGCCGGGCTGCAAAAAAAGATTAAAAAAAAAAAAGCTTATTCTCACCTCTCCCCGAGCCCCCGCCGTCAACCGCCATCTTCCTTTAGGTTCCCGGTGGCTCTCGCAGGCTGCCGGTGTCAGCAGAGGTGTACCTCTGCTGTACACAGGACCTGCGGTGATGTCACAGTCACGTGACCGCGGGTTCACCATGGTGAATCCGCGGTCACATGACTGTGACATCACCGCAGGTCCTGAACAGCAGAGGTACACCTCTGCTGACACCGGCAGCCTGCGAGAGCCACCGGGAACCTAAAAGAAGATGGCGGTTGACGGCGGGGGCTCGGGGAGAGGTGAGAATAAACTTTTTTTTTTTTTTTTTTAACCCTTGTGCTCCCAGGAGCAGTTTTACTGTACTGAGCATGCTCAGTACAGTAAAATGGGGTCCGAGGAGACATCAGATGTTTCCTCGGACCCTTCTCCATAGGGCCCCATGTTAGGGATCGGGTCAGATCGGATGTGCACTAAATGCCATCCGATTTGGTCCGATCCGACTCTGTCAGATTTTGTAATCGGATGAAAAAATCGTTGCAGGCAACAATTTTTTTTCTCCTGAAAAAAATCGGCCAAAATCGGCAGAATCGGATCGGACCAAATCAGATGGCATTTAGTGCACATCTGATTCGGTCCGATCCCCATAGGGATGCATGGGGTCTGAAAATCGGTCCGATGCTGTCCGGAAATGCAAAAATCGTGGTGTGAAAGCACCCTAACCAGAAAATTATATTTGCAAGCTTTCAGAGCAGAAATGGCCCCTTCATCAGACAATATAACAAATATATTACTGAGTCAATATTGCAACATTTAAATAGGGGCCATTTGAGCTCTGAAAGCTTGCAAATATAATGTTCTGGTTAGCCGATAAAGGTATCACTCCTAGAATACTTTTGTCATTTTTTGGGGACATAAGTATTTACATTCAGAAAGATCTAAGACAGAAAGAATACAAGATCCTTTCTGTACATGAACAACCCTAAGTCTTACCGTAATTCTGCCTCTAACTTTAAGAATCAATGTTCCAGTATGCTAAACTTTGACAAGTTTTATTGCTAGATAGTATTACTGATGATGATCAATATAGACTCTAATATGTTTTCTATGCCTGCTGTTGTTTGTCCGCATTTGAACATTTAAAGAATTATTAATCCTCAGGCAAATGTTTTAGACAAAGCACCAAATCTCTATACCTATTGCTTATATACACACCAGTTGAAAATGAGATTTCTTTTTTTGCACCCTATTTTTAAATATTTTTTATCCTTGTTTCACCCCTTTGTGTCTCCAGCTTAACAGAGTTGAATGGGCATTACTATTCTTCTAACATTTAATTTAATCTCATAGAAGCTCACTGCTTCTCCTAGGTGCTGCGGGCCAGCTCACAGTGCATGCTCAACCAAATAGCCTAAGGGGAAATAAAGAGAGATCACTCCACATATTCGACTAATAGCATTGGAACCATAGGATTCCAACATGAGGGGGGTTTATGCCAAAAGCAGTAGATTTGACTTTGAGTTGCATTGGCATATACCAATAAATATGTATGTACAAAATGAAAAAGCCATATTATGAATTTTTGGAGTACTCCTTTAAGTGAAGTGTTAGTAAAACAAATATTTTTATCGTATAAGCAGTTACCAATGACCACATTATTCTTAAAGGTATTTGCTTGATTTTACTTACAAAACTGCGCAATGTTAACCTATCCCATGAAGTATTTCAACATGCAATGCTATTTTTCTCGTTAAAACACATAATGTAGTATGTTGCACCGTAAATGTAAGCCTCCTGCCCCAGTCATACACTCAACATTCCAGTGTCTTCATCTTTTACCAATGCCTCTCTGGTCCCACAGCTCCATCATGTGCATGTAACGTCTGGGAGTCAGAAGTTACAACACGAGCTCAGTGCACCTCTATAAGAGCCAGAATGAGGCCAGAAAAATACTCCCTTTGAGGTGTATTGATTTGTGACCTCCATTGCGCTCCATGAAACACTAGAGTTGCCTGCAGGTCACAAATCCCAGACTAACAAGAGCGCCGCTGGAAAAAGGTGTAGACGCCGGAAGATGAGTATCAGACAGGAGTCAGGGGACTTAGATTTAAAGCACCACTCCGGTGGTGCAATAAAAAATGCTGGAGTGGTGGTGGGGTTGTATTGTCACAATATATTGATTACTTATGCAAGTCATTAATATCAGATAAGTGGGTTTCCAACAGCCGGCACCCCCACTGATTAGCTTTGATCAGCTTAGCCTGAACATTGAATAGAGTTCCTAAATGCAGCCTTTGTTAAATGTATAATGTTCATCTTTAGAAAATGCAGATCAACTGATCTTTTGGGGTAGGTACTAATGATAGCTCATGAAAATATTGAGACTGAACTACCAATTAACATTATTGTTTTTATACATCTACTCTATATAGGGACTTTATTCCATCTAGAAGCAATAACATCATATAACATCATCTACTCTAGCAACAAAACCATCTGACAAAAAGATTTCCATCTGGCAACTTAACACCTACTGGCGCTAACTTACCATCTGACTATAGCAACAACAACATCAATAAGCAGCAACATCACAGTCTACTAAGAGCATTACCATCTTGCTCCAATACCATCTAACAAAAAAATACTATCTGGCAACTAAAACACCATCTGGCAGCAACATCAACAGGCAGCAACAACAACACCATCTCTCAGAAACACCAACGGACAAAAAGAATACCATCTGGCAATTTAATACCATCTGGAAGCAACATCATTGGGCAGCAACAACAACACCATTTGACAAAAAAAAAAACATCTGGCAACTTAACACCATCTGGCAGCAGCAAGAACAATACCATCTCTCAGAAACACCAACGGACAAAAATAATACCATCTGGCAATTTAATACCATCTGAAAGCAACATCATCAGGAGCAACACCAACACCGTCTGACAAAAAAAAACATCTGGCAACTTAACACCATCTGGCAACTTAACACCATCTGGCAACTTAACACCATCTGGCAACTTAACATCTGGCAACTTAACACCATCTGGCAACTTAACATCATCTGGCAACTTAACAACATCTGGCAACTTAACATCATCTGGCAACTTAACATCATCTGGCAACTTAACAACATCTGGCAACTTAACACATCTGGCAACTTAACACCATCTGGCAACTTAACATCATCTGGCAACTTAACAACATCTGGCAACTTAACATCATCTGGCAACTTAACAAAAATCTGGCAACTTAACATCATCTGGCAACTTAACACATCTGGCAACTTAACATCATCTGGCAACTTAACATCATCTGGCAACTTAACATCATCTGGCAACTTAACAACATCTGGCAACTTAACACCATCTGGCAACTTAACACCATCTGGCAACTTAACAACATCTGGCAACTTAACATCATCCGGCAACTTAACACCATCTGGCAACTTAACATCATCTGGCAACTTAACAACATCTGGCAACTTAACATCATCTGGCAACTTAACAACATCTGGCAACTTAACACGATCTGGCAACTTAACACCATCTGGCAACTTAACAACATCTGGCAACTTAACATCATCCGGCAACTTAACACCATCTGGCAACTTAACACCATCTGGCAACTTAACAACATCTGGCAACTTAACATCATCTGGCAAACTTAACACCATCTGGCAACTTAACAACATCTGGCAACTTAACATCATCTGGCAACTTAACACCATCTGGCAACTTAACACCATCTGGCAACTTAACATCATCTGGCAACTTAACAACATCTGGCAACTTAACACCATCTGGCAACTTAACATCATCTGGCAACTTAACAACATCTGGCAACTTAACACCATCTGGCAACTTAACATCATCTGGCAACTTAACAACATCTGGCAACTTAACACCATCTGGCAACTTAACATCATCTGGCAAATTAACACCATCTGGCAACTTAACATCATCTGGCAACTTAACATCATCTGGCAAAAAAAAAACATCTGGCAACTTAACACCATCTGGCAACTTAACATCATCTGGCAACTTAACATCATCTGGCAACTTAACAACATCTGGCAACTTAACATCATCTGGCAACTTAACATCATCTGGCAACTTAACATCATCTGGCAACTTAACACTCTGGCAACTTAACATCATCTGGCAACTTAACACCATCTGGCAACTTAACATCATCTGGCAACTTAACACCATCTGGCAACTTAACATCATCTGGCAACTTAACACCATCTGGCAACTTAACATCATCTGGCAACTTAACATCATCTGGCAACTTAACACCATCTGGCAACTTAACATCATCTGGCAACTTACATCATCTGGCAACTTAACAACATCTGGCAACTTAACATCATCTGGCAACTTAACAACATCTGGCAACTTAACACCATCTGGCAACTTAACATCATCTGGCAACTTAACAACATCTGGCAACTTAACACCATCTGGCAACTTAACACCATCTGGCAACTTAACATCATCTGGCAAATTAACAACATCTGGCAACTTAACATCATCTGGCAAAAAAAAAACATCTGGCAACTTAACACCATCTGGCAACTTAAACATCATCTGGCAACTTAACACCATCTGGCAACTTAACAACATCTGGCAACTTAACAACATCTGGCAACTTAACAACATCTGGCAATTTAATACCATCTGAAAGCAACATCATCGGGCAGCAACAACAACACCATCTGTCAACAACACCATCTGACAAAAAAACAAAACATCTGGCAACTTAACACCATCTGGCAAAAAAAAAAAAACATCTGGCAACTTAACACCATTTGGCAGCAGCAACAACAACACCATCTCTCAGAAACACCATGGGACAAAAAGAATAGCATCTGGCAGTTTAATACCATCTGAAAGCAACATCATCGGGCAGCAACAATAACATCATCATTTGTCAACAACACAAAAAAGAAAAACATCTGGCAACTTAACACCATCGGGCTGGGCCTATCCACCAGCCACAACATCATCTGGCAGCAACAATGCCATCTGTCAATAACACCATCTGAAAAAAGAATACTATCTGGCGACAACTTAACACCATTTGGCTCATCTGGCAGCAAAACCACCATCTGACAAAAAAATAGCATCCGGCAACTTACCATCTGGCAACAGCTTATTACCATCTGGCAATAACAACACCATCTTGAAGCAACAGCGACACCTACGAACAAAAACACCATCTAACAACGACATCTTAGAACAATAATTATTATTTATTTTTATTAAAAGGCATTCTTCGAGAAATATAATAAATAAAAAAGTAAAATAAGTAATATCAAGTTTACTAAATACATTTATTTAACCAAAATTTAGCAAAATTGTAAGCTTTAGTTAGTAAATTGTCAGGATTTGAACTCCTTCATGACCAATAAACGTAAAGGTACAGCATTGATCGTGTCCATGAATTGATGCGAGTTCACGAGCAAAGCTCGTATCATTCCCGTAACTGTCCACTGATCTGATCAGCCAAAATGTGCCGCTAACAGGTGCAGGTAGATCAGAGATCACCTACTCCTGTTAACCCATTAGATTGTGCTATCAAACTCTTATGGTACCTTTACACGCCGCAACAGGATGGTGGCAACAACCGGGTGCTTCACGTGCACGAGCACGCACAAGCGGTTACAAACGGTACCCGCACCGCCTTTACACGCCGCAACAAGGTGCGCTACAGTAGATTACATCTATCTCTGGATACACCGTCGGGTGCCACAAGTTACCTTCTTAGCTCACCTTACCTCATTTACACGCTGCAATAACAAGGTAATATGGGCGGAACAAAGGCAGCAGGGACAACACATAGGCGTGCCACAATTGTGGATTACGAGAATTCCGTACGCTGATAGGACAAAGCAATAACATCATGATTTTCCAGCCAGCACAGGAGGCAGACTAATACATGACGCTCGAGCAATTGTGTAGTGTGAGTGGTCAGCTCCTTAAATATGCCGCCCTATGCAGCGACTACCAATCGTAACGCAGGAGCTTCCTCCAATGATCGCTGAAGGGGGGTGGTTTCCCGGAAGCTGTGTCACGCCCCGGGGAGTTATCTAGGTGCCTGCAACCATGGCCTTGAAATCCACCTGTTTTAGGGCACTGCTCTGAAACAGGTGCCTCAAGTGACGGGTGGCAACAACCGTGTTCACACGCCGCTACAGCGGGTTGATTTGGCGGTGCAAGATACATTTCTCTCATGTACCCGGTTGTTGCCACCATCCTGTTGCGGCGTGTAAAGGTACCATTACAGCGTGATCTAACACACTGCGATGTCTGGGTGTCCACCTGCAGTAAACATATACTCCAAAAAATGGTGCACAAAAGAGCACACGTTGACTCTGTCTTAACCATTAAAGTCAATGGCGCATATGTCCTAATCCCGTTTTGCAGGGGGTTTGGAGGTAAGCCCCGATGGGATCACTGAACGTGTGCTAGAATGCAATGTAAAAGTAGCCTCAGCATTACAGAGGTGTTGAAATTATCACCTGTGCAGGTAATTAAATTATCATTTGTGCAAATTAAGGAAATTCTGAAAACATGCACTGGTGGAGGCTTTTGAGGACTGAAGTTGAGGAACACTGGTGTAAGGAATTGTTACTACTGATATTAGTAATTCAACAGGCACTAGTGGCTCATATGTAACTTTATTTTCTGTACATTTTTTAAACATTGGGATTTATAGGTGGAGTCCACCACATCACAAACTGTGCTTCGAACATATTTTCATGATAAATATCATTGAGGTCCACAGTATTGAAAAAATAGTCAGTGTTATAGTGAAAGTCCTAGGGCAAAATTTATGTCTGGACCCACCACCAGCATTTGCTCAGATATTGTGGACCCCACTACTGGCAGTACTATTACTATAGTCTACAAGAGGGGTGGGGAACCTTTATTCTGCAGGAGGCCATTTGTAAATTTCAACCAACCTTTGGGGGCTGCACAAAATTATCAACCTTAAAATTACCTTACTATATATCGTCAAACAATTAACTCACCCCTACTGTGACAGCTTGAACTGATACTCCGTGATATTAGGTGATATTGATCTTGTTGCTTCTCACAAATGCTTTTCTAGGTTTGTGTTGGCCTGGAGAGCAGGCAACTCTGAGTGGCAATTTTTCTAACTCATATACATCCCACAGGAGACACTGAGGACTGCCATGGGGTACCCAGCGTGGGGAAGGGAGGGTGGCTGCCCCCCCCAAGAGGAAGGTGTGAGCAGCACTGAGCGCGCGCTGCGCGCACGTATTATAGTGTCTAAGGGCGGCTGAGTTGAGGCGGCCACCGCTAGCACCTCCACCTGTCACCTGTGTGTCACTGTGTGTAGTGGTTACCTTAGCGACAGCGCGGTCATCATGGGGCAGCAGCCAGCAGGGGCGCAGGGCGGATCTCGCCCTCAGACAGTGTCTGCCAACTGCAGATCAGCTCGGTGGGCAGGGGACTCAGAAGTGATGTCATGGCATCACCACTGAGCGCCTAGTCGCTGTGCAAAGTCCCTGCAGTGCAGAGCGGTAAACAAGCTGGGGTCTGGGGACACTGCTGATGCGGAGGCTGGAGCTGAGCTAGAAAAGTTTAAGAAGAGAGGACAATAACTGTTAAAAAAAATGTAAATATAAACAAAAGTGACGTGGGGGGAGCCCTATGGAGGCTGTATATGGGAGCCTTATGTGGGAGCTGCGCTGTACATGAGATGACATGTACTTCCATCGCATAACCAGCCCTGCCCCCCATAGGCTCCCATATCATATACAGCAACCCTATAGGGCTCCTATATCATTTATAGACCCCTAAAGGGCTCCCATTATAGGAGCTCTATGGGGGGAAGCTTTATATGATATGGGAGCCCTATGAGCCTGTATGTGATATGGGAGCCCTATAGGGTAATAGGGGGCTGTATATGGTATGGGACTTCCATATCATATACAGCTCCCCATAGGGCTCCCATATCATATGCAGCCTATGATATAGAAGCCCTATGGGGGGCTGTTGTATATGATATGAGGACTGTATGGGGTATTGGGGGTATTCACCCTTTCCGTTCTACACTTTTACAACCTGAACAAGCTTGGCTTGCCCCCCCTAGTTTTGATCCTGAGTACACCCATGGGAACTGCTGTATGTACATCTCATAGGAGACGCTGGGACTGATGGATACATCACATAAAAGACAAAGACTGCTGTATACACATCCCTGAGATGCAGGAACTGCTGTATATACAACATGCAGAAGATGCTGGAACTACTGTAAATACATCACACAGGAGACGCTGGGGCTGCTGTATAAACATCACAGGAGACATGGGGGCAAATACATCACAGGAGATACTGAGGCATATACAGTGAAGGAAATAATTATTTAATCCCTTGCTGATGTTGTAAGTTTGCCCACTGACAAAAACATGAACAGTCTATAATTTTAAGGGTAGGGTTATTTTAAAAGTGAGAGATAGAATATCAAAAATAAAATCCAGAAAATCACATTGTCTAAATTATATAAATGTATTTTCATTTTGAAGAAAGAAATAACTATTTGAACCCTCTGGCAAACAAGACTTAATACTTGGTGGCCAAACGCTTTTGGCATGCACAGCAGTCAAGACGTTTTTTGTAGTTGATGATCAGGTTTGCGCACAGGTCAGGAGGAATTTTGGTCCTCTCCTCTTTGCAGATCATCTCTAAATCATTAAGATTTTGAGGCTGTCGCTTGGTAATTTGGAGCTTCAGCTCCCTCCATACGTTTTCTATAGAATTAAGGCATAGATATGGTTGTAATTGTAATTGAGAATTCCTGGTATATACATGTAACATATGTAAGATGATGTTAGGGCTGAGAAGCCTATCACTAATGGTTGTTATGCCAGGATTACCAATCTCTCTGTAACCTACAGCAATGTGGAGGCAATTCCTCACTTCTTTTCTCTCTTTATGTATTTAAACAATGTTACATATGGCTACGCTGTACAATTTCATTCATTGTGCCTATCTGCAGTGCTGGTTAGATGTGTGGTGAGAGGTCACCTGCACCGCCTCCCTCACCAGACCTTCCAATTCAGGTGTAATAAAATGTCACTTTGAAAAAAACTTTTTCTTAGCGTTTACTCCTTTTCTTGGTAATTATATCAGTTGCGGGTGTTGTAACTGGCCCAGGTGAGCAGTTACAATTTCTACTGCATCTCATGTTTTAAAAAGATAAGACCCTATTGTGCTCTCTTATCTTTCTCTAGTCACCTTTCCACGACAGCCAGGAGGTTGCCTCTCTAAGCCCTAATAGGGACAGGAGGCACAAGATAGGTTAAAAGGACCCTCCCACCTCCCATTAGCCAGTGTCTTTCCTATCCCCATGGGGCATGGAGAGGTTTTCCTTTTTGCATATGCTGTGTGACCAGCAACTGTGGCATACCTTTTTTCTTTTTGTGTCCAGCCGGGCAGCATTGGTCGGGCGCTGTGGGCTCTTCTCCTCCTCCTGCTGTTTCCCGCATCCTTTGGGGCGGTGGGACAGCTTCCCTGGCCTTTCAGCGCCTCCTTGGGGGGCAATGTGGACTGTGGGATCCCTGGCCAGCAGCCTCTCTGAGCCCGCCGGCTTCCTCCTGTTCGCACGCAGTTCCACGCGACCGGATGTGATGTCAGTGGGCAGTACTTCTGGTCGGGTGGTCCCTGAAGCAGGGCACCCGGCCGTATCCCGGTGGGGACAGCACGCAGGGCACGTCGGTGTTCCAGTCGGCCTGTTTGGGACCCGGAACAGGAGGAGGGGACATGCTGCACCTGGTGCTGTGGGGCAGGCTTTTACCTAAAAAGCTGCCTAGAAGACATTGGATGGTAAGCACACTGAGCCCCACAGGTCCTGATGATAATGGCCTATCTGTCGTAACCTGTACCTGCAGAGCCCAGCCCTGCCCCAGCTTCAGTGAGTCTGGAGGTGGGGGGGGGGGGGGTTCCTGTCCCTGATACTATCAGGCTGATGCTGATGGCAACCCTTGTCCTGTGTTTTGCAGGGAGACAAGGCTGCCACCAAGAAATCCGCTATGAAGTCCGCCAAATGCCCTGTTTGTACTATAAAACTCCCATCAATGTGGGACCAAGACACTCTGTCAGGGTTGCACGGATAACATCATTCAAGCATAGCAACCTTCCCTAGTGGATGAATTAATTAAAAGCCTTGGTGAAACAGGAGATCCTGTCCTCCTTAGCATCCCTAACCCCTGCCACACCTTGTACCTTGTCCCCCCTCCCCTAAGAAGAGGAAGATCCAGGCAGTCATTTCAGACTCTGAGGTGCCCGACTCAGACTCTGACAGGATGGAGGGCTCTTCGTCATCCAGGAAGGAAGAGATTTGGAAATTCCTCTCTTCCTCAGACGACATGGGCGAACTCATTAGTGTAGTCCGTAGCACTATGGGCTTAGAAGAAAAGCAGATCCTACCCTCCGTCCAGGATGAGATGTTTGCAGGGCTGAAGTCAGTAAAACATGTGGCCTTCCCGGTCCATGCAAACATCCTGAACCTCATTTCTCAGGAATGGGAATGTCCTGAGAAACAGTTCAAGTGTGATCTTAGGAACAGGTTTCCCCTGGAGGAGGGCAAGTTTAACTGGGACATCCCGAGGGTGGATGTGCAGGTGGCATGTGTTGCAAAGAAGACCGCTTTCCCCTTTGAGGACACCTCCCAGCTAAAGGATCAGATGGATCGTAAAATCGAAGGCTTGATGAATTGATCCTGGTAAGCTTCTTCCTCTACTATGCAAACTAATGTCGCCTCCACCTGTGTGTCCCAGTTCATACTCAAGTGGTTGGATCTCCTTGAATCCCACATCGCTCAAGGCACTCCTAGTTGCTTGACTCTTTTCCTTTGCTTAGAAAGGCCACCTGGAGAGTCAGTCCAGATGTCTGCCAAGACCTCTGTTTTTGTCCAACTCCGCCAGGCGTGCCCTCTGGCTGAAGGTGTGGAGTGGGGACTCTATTCTTTTTAAGGGAGAGCTGGTTTTTGGACCAGCTTTGGAAGACATCCTGGAGAAGGTGACAGATAAGAAGGACCTTCCGGAGCAAAAGTCCTCAAGGAAGAGTCCCTTTTGTTCCCCTATGCCTCAGGCCACCCATCCTAGAGGCAAGAGGAAATCAGGTAGATGGAGCCATCCAAAAGGTAAAGGAACCAATCTCCTTGTCCCCTCCCGGCAGCCCCAGCAGCAGGATAATGCCCCGGCAGCCCGCATAATTATCAACCTGAAGCATTTGAACCAATATATCCGATACCGCAGGAATCGATAAGATCAGCAGTTCCATTGATAAAGCGCCACTACCAGATGGCCACGATCAATTTAAAGGACGCCTACTTCCATGTGCCCATTCATCCACGCCAAAGGAAATTCTTACGATTTGCGGTCCTCCACAATGGCTCAGTCCTTCATTTCCAATTCAACGTGTTTCCCTTCGGAATTTCCTCTGCCCCAAGGGTGTTTTCCAAGATTATGGCAGAGGTCGTTGCCTTCTTCCAAGGCATCTGTCTCGTCCCATATTTGGATGATCTGCTTCTCGTGGGCCCTTCAGCTCTGACCCACAGGAAACAGGTAGAGGTGACCCTGTCTACGCTCCGCTCGCTAGGATGGATCCCAAATCTGAGGAAATCCTAGCTTCACCCTTCCTCGAGGAGGAGGTTCCTGGGCGTCCTGTTGGACTCAGACTGGCAGATATCGCTCCTCCTAGAGGATCACAGAGTGTCCCTCAAGGCGAAGGTTTCGGAGCTGCGACGGCAGAGGACCCCATCCCTTTGTGAAACCATGTCTGTTGTGGGGTCAATGATGGTCTGCATAACTTTGGTGTTGTGGGCCCAGGCTCACTTTTGCTGCCTTCAGCACCATATCCTATCACATTGAAACAGGCACCCTTCGTCCCTGAACAAGAGATTTCGTCTATCAGTTTGTGTATCCTCTTCTCTCAGATGGTGGCTGACATCCGGCAACCTACTCTGAGAAGTTGCCTGGTCTCAGTCACCTCTGGTTACTCTGACAATAGATGCAAGCAAGAGAGGCTGGGGGGCCATGGTGTCACGAACCCTGCTCCAAGGTGTCTGGAGCCAGGGGTGACCTCTCAATCTTCCAATTACAGGAAGCTGAAGGCAGTCAAAGAGGTCCTCCGGGCAGCCCAAGATCTCGTCCAGAGCTCTCATGTTCTGGTTTACTCAGACAATGACACCACCGTAGCCCATCTTTGCCACCAGGGCAGTAGCCGGCTGACACCCTGAAATCTGTTTCCGGTTGTATCTTCCACTGGGCTGAGAAATTCCTTCTGTCACTCTCTGCAGTTCACCTGAAAGGCGCCTTGAATCTCCAGGCAGATTTCCTCAGTCGTCGCGACGTCCACCCGGGAGAGTGGGACTTGGACCAAGCCGTTTTCTGCACACTTGTGGCCCGTTGGGATTCCATGGAAATCGACCTTTTTGCCTCTGATCAAAACAGGAAAGTGAGAACATTCTTCTCCCTAAATCCCAGGGATGGTGCTATCGGGGTGGATGCCTTCTCCCATGCCTGGAACTTTCATTTGGCATATGCTTTTCAACCCATTTCTCTTCTCGCAAATACTCTCCAAAAAGTCAGAGAAGACAAGAGTTCCAACCATATTGATTGCTCCCCAGTGGCCTAAACAGAGTTGGTACAATCTAATCATTGCTCTCAGTGTCAACGGTCCAGTTCCCCTGAGTCCAGATCCCACCCTGCTTTACCAATGTCCCCTGTTCCATCCGGATCCTCAAAAGCTCAAGTTAGCTGATTGGCTTCTGAAGCCAGGATACTGAAGGCCAGGGGTCTTTCCGATAGTGTCATTACTACTCTCCAGAAATATTGTAAACCGATGACGAATGCAATTTATAATAAGATCTGGAAGAGGTTTTCCTCCTGGTGCAGCTCCAATGCACCTGATCCACTCCAGCCTAATATCTCTCAAATGGTCGACTTCTTAAAGAAAATTCTGGATATGGGCCTTAAACCTAGCACCTTGAAGGTTCAAGTGTCGGCCTTGAGCTCGGTTTTTGATGTGGACCTGGCCAACCATCGCTGGATCAAACGCTTTATGGTGTCAGCTACTCGGCTTTGCCCACGTCGGAGGGTTGTCACCCTTTCTTGGGACCTCAATGTGGTTCTTATAGGACTCTTCCGCTCTCCTTTTGAGCCCCTCTCATCTTGTTGCATACGGTCCTTTTTGGAAGTGCATTGAGCTGTAGGTTGGTTTTCTGCTAAGGGGAAAATAAAAAAAATCATCTTTAAATCTTCTTCCTTAACAAGTGTGACACGAGCTGAGTGTGACCAGAGCGTAAGTGTGAACGGAAGTAAGTGTGTGATTTGTGATTCAGTGAGGTATTTGGGAATCCTGCAACAAATACCTGTGTGAATTGCTGAGTGCTTTTCTATCTTTTTTAATTTTATTGGGCTTTTTTAACTTTTTTTTCTCTCTACAAGTTTATAGTCTCTTATTTTATTTCCTGTAAGTTAAAGGGTTAACTACGGTACATTGCACTTAAATCCTGTGGTGTAGCTATACTCACAAGGGGTTAATTAAAAAAAGAGGGGGCATAATTAAGGGTTCATAAGTAGCAGCTGGTTGGGGCTTCAGTCTTTTGGCTTTTATTAAGAGTAATAACCCCCTAATGGCGGCCGTGCGTACATATACACATATAACAATTCAAGTTAACGGATTATGGTATTTAAAACCAAAATAAGATAGAGACATATCAGGCAAACTGAAAATATGAAAAATATATTAGGATAAATCAACCAAAAATGTCTGCAAAGATATTACCAGATGGCGACAAAAAGAGCTTAGTTCATAGAAGAGGTGTTGCCAAAATTCACAAAACTACCGTATATACCAAAGAGATGTAGGAAAAATTAAAAGGTGATCATACGGCAATAATGGCAAGACCTAGTTCCAATAATGGGAAAGTAAACAAAATTTCCTATATGACCAAAGGAACTCTATTATAGAAAGATATACAATGCAAATGCAATTATTGATATAATGGGTACAAAGAAATGATCATAAGTAAATCATATATGAACTACTTAGAATCAAGATAAATGGGACCCTGGGGGGTTGAAGCACTACGTGAAATGCACATTGGGACTTCCTTTTGCCAATTTGGTTGTCTATATGACTCCACTGTTCTGTATGAGATTCTTCCTTTAGGTTTGTTTGCTAACCCATCCTCTACTTTGGGAAACTTTATACCAGTAAAGCTGCTTAAATATTTTCCTGGGTCCCAGTTACCTTGATTCTGTTTGGTTCATATATGATTTCTTTATGATAATCTCTTTGTATCCAGTAAATAATTGCAGTTTGTATCTTTCTATAATAGAGTTCCTTTGGGCATATAGGACATATTGTTTACTTACCCATTATTGGAACTAGGTCTTGCTATACATTATTACTTTATGATCACCTTTTAAGATCTGTTACACTAGCTGTTGCAGTGGGCTACATTTTACATTTGTGATATATTTGTGGTATATAGTTTGGTGCATTTTTCCATCACCTCTTTTATGAACTAAGTTTGTTTTGTCGCCATCTGGTGGAATGCTTTGGTCTTCACATTAGAAACATTTTTTCTCAACACCTTGGCAATGGATCTTTGCAGACTTTTTTTGGTTGATTTATCCTAATATCTTTTCAGTGAGCCTAATATATCTCTGTATTATTTAGTTTTTTTATACCATAATCTGTTTATTTCAAATTATTATACACTGGTGTTTTCCAAAATAACCAAAGTTTATCAACTTAAAAGTACCTTTATTTTTACATAAAACGTGATGATCATAATTAGAGAACAGCAATTATTGTAGCACAGAGAATGATTAACACTACATTTTATGAAGGTTACAACAGTCACCAATCAGTAGGAAGTGTACAGGCCTTTGCTTTGTACAGGTCTTTGCTTTGATTGACTTTAGCACATCTGTTGCCACAGGACATCACTAGTCTCTCACACTGCTCTGGTGTGATTTTGGTCCACTCTACCTCTAGTCCCTTCCAAACTTCTGTGACTGTTGTGGGTTTCTTGGCCATAACTTTGTCACCAAGAATTTTCCAGAGGTTTTCTATTGGGTTTAGATCAGGACTCGGGCAGGCATTTCATTGTTTCAATATTTTCTGTTTCAAGGAACTGCTTTACCCATTTTTCTGTGTGTCAGGGGGCATTGTCCAGCATGAAAATTGCTGACTGACTGAGTGTTGACCGCAAGTAAGGAACCACGACTTGTTGAAGAAGGTTCTGATACACACATGCATTCACTCTCCATGTAGCTGTAAGAAAGGTTAAACCCCTGCAGCAGAAAACAATCCTCCACCACCTTTCACTGACTTCTTTACACACTTTGGGTTCAGTCGTTCCCCAGTTTTTCGATAAACATGATGTTTCACATCAGACCCAAATAAATTAAATTTGCTTTCTTCACTAAAATTAATGTGGACCACTCCTTTGTCCACACAATATACTCCTCACCGAAGTTGAGTCTAGCTTTTTGATTCTTTCTGCTAATAAGAGGTTTGGTCACTGTAGAGTGGGCTTTCAGTCCAAATGCTCTTAAATGTTGTGACACTGTATGACGAGACAGATCCTTACCCTGTTCACTGCTCAACTGTCAAGCTATTCCAGCTACAGTGTTGAAACAATTAAGTGATCGTCACAAGGGTCGGGATACTCAGCTAATTGGGCCAGGGGTATAGGGTTCACAGTGGCGATGCCCAGCAGCTGTGACCATAACCATACATGGAAAAGGGGGTATTTACAGAGAAAGAAAGTTTATAAAGTTCATGACACCAGCTGAGGTGTCCAGCCAGGGATGGCAGGTGCTGCATATAAGTACTCCCAGGGAATAGGTGTTGTAGCAGCTAAGTGTTGTACCCTCCTCAGCCAGGGCAGGCCGCCGGGGTGTAGTAGTGATGAAGGTCAGGATGGAAGTTGTAGTGGAGATGATGTGGAGAGAGTTAGAAGTGTAGAGGTACAGCAATCCAACAGGAAGAAGGCACAGAGACAGTCTCTTAGTTCTTTACCTTTTACTGTGCACTTCAGTAGTGAGTCCAGGGTACTGGTTCACCAGGTCTTTGAGTCTGGCCAGTCTGGGAAGAATTAGGAACCACTCTGCTGGACGGGTATTTGGCCTATTAGCTGACTTCCCTGTAGGATGAGGTTTTAGGTGCTTGTAGCTATCGTGTTCCTCTTTAGTTTCCTTGTGGCTGACTTCAAGCCAGGCAGGCAGCGCAGACTCTGTGAGCAGGCGTACCCACCAACTTTCTAGCCCTTCTTTGTTGCTGTGCCCCGGACAGTCCCACATAGTGTGGCTACTGAGCTTGAAACTCAGCAGCCTCGAGATTTTGTTGCCAAGGTCTGAAATCCCTGACCACCTAGGACCTGGTGTCCTGTTTCCACTACTGCTAACCCCTCCCTCCAACCAAAGTCTGTCCCAGTCTCAAACAAGACTTCTTGTGCCCAACCCTCTGGTTAGAGTTTAGGCAGTGTGTGAATGCTTTGGGAGTCCAGTAAAGGGCAGATCAATTCTCTCCAGATGTGACATTTGTACCGATGACCTTAAACACCACCGTGGCAGCCAGACCGCAGGCGCGCCATATTTACCCATTGAGACTGTCCACATTATCCTCTACCCTCTTGCATTACTCTTTTGATGGTAACCAGCCTACTCGGGGTACTTGAAAGAGTTTGTGAAGTTGTAAAGATGCAATATTCTAGAAATCACAGACTTGGAACGACCAACTTCTGTTACTATGGCAGATAGGGTGACTTCTTTGGCCTTCATCTGGACAACCTGCTGCTAGAGGATTTAAGTCACACAATTTTTGCAAAGTGAGTGCAAACTGCAAAGTTAGGCTGCCAGTTAAATAGTATTTGTCAGATAATTAAGGAAATTAGCACCAGTTGCCAGATTAATACCAATAATTTGAAGTTATCTGAAAGTGTTCTCTAATTGTGATCAGTGTTCTTTTTAATTTATCTCATTTTCTCATTTACATTTATGAAATAAGCTTAAAATTGTGATAATTTACTATTTTCACATAGGATAACACAATGACCTTAACATTAAGGAAATTGTATGTTGTTCTCTAAATTTTATTGCCAATGTATGTGTATATGTACAACCAGTGGCGTAACTAAAGTCTGGTGGGCCCTGGTGCAAAATTCAGACCTGCCCCCCCCCCCCCCCCCCGTTCGGATGTATGGGCCCCGTGTAACGTTCTAAGTTCTATAGAGACTCACAAATTTACCCCTCTCCCCCTTCATTATGTATTAATGTCCCTCATCCTGCTATATATGGTCATCCTGCTGGAATATGGAGCTTATCCATTGAAATATGTCTCCCATCCTGCTATATATGGTCCTCCTCCTGGAATATGGTCCTTGTCGTGGTATATATAACCCCTGTCCTGGTATATATGGTCTTCCTCCTCCAGCCACAATAGTCCTCCAATTATTATAATGCATCCCCTATATTCCTCCATATATCACAATATACCCTATAGTCCTCCATGTGTTATAATGCATCCTATAGTTTCCATTCATAAGGTAGCCCCAATAATAATCCAATTATTATAATGCACCCCCACTATCCTACATATAGTAGCCTCATAGTCCTCCATATAGTATAATACAGCCTCACAGCCCTCCATATAGTATAATGCAGCCTCACAGACCTCTATACAGTATAACGCAGGCTCAGTTCTGCATGTAGTGCAGCCTCTATAGAACAGCCTTATACAGTGCCTACAAGTAGTATTCAACCCCCTGCAGATTTAGCTGGTTGATACATGCGGAATTAACTTGGCATTGTGACATTTGGACTGTAGATCAGCCTGGAAGTGGGAAATGCAGTGCCACAAAATTTTTTTTTTTTTTTTTTAAAGCGTTAAAAGTTAATTCAGAGGGTCATTTATTATTCAACCCCTCAAACCACCAGAATTCTGTTTGGTTCCCCTAAAGTATTAAGAAGTAGTTCGGGCACAAATAACAATAAGCTTCACATGTGTGGATTAATTATCTCTTTTTCCAGCCTTTTCTGACTATTTAAGACCCTCCCCAAACTTGTGAACAGCACTCATACATGGTCAACATGGGAAAGACAAAGGAGCATTCCAAGGCCATCAGAGACAAGATCGTGGAGGGTCACAAGGCTGGCAAGGGGTACAAAACTCTTTCCAAGGAGTTGGGCCTACCTGTCTCCACTGTTGGGAGCATCATCCGGAAGTGGAAGGCTTATGGAACTACTGTTAGCCTTCCATGGCCTGGACAGCCTTTGAAAGTTTCCTCCCGTGCCGAGGCCAGGCTTGTCCGAAGAGTCAAGGCTAACCCAAGGACAACAAGGAAGGAGCTCCGGAAGATCTCATGGCAGTGGGGACATTGGTTTCAATCAATACCATAAGTAACGTACTCCACCGCAATGGTCTCCGTTCCAGACGAGCCCGTAAGATTCCTTTACTTTCAAAGCATCATGTTAAGGCTCGTCTACAGTTTGCTCATGATCACTTGGAGGACTCTGAGACAGACTGGTTCAAGGTTCTATGGTCTGATGAGACCAAGATCGAGATCTTTGGTGCCAACCACACACGTGACGTTTGGAGACTGGATGGCACTGCATACGACCCCAAGAATACCATCCCTACAGTCAAGCATGGTGGTGGCAGCATCATGCTGTGGGTCTGTTTCTCAGCCAAGGGGCCTGGCCATCTGGTCCGCATCCATGGGAAGATGGATAGCACAGCCTACCTGGAGATTTTGGCCAAGAACCTCCGCTCCTCCATCAAGGATCTTAAGATGGGTCGTAATTTCATCTTCCAACAAGACAACGACCCAAAGCACACCGCCAAGAAAACCAAGGCCTGGTTCAAGAGGGAGAAAATCAAGGTGTTGGAGTGGCCTAGTCAGTCTCCTGACCTTAACCCAATTGAAAACTTGTGGAAGGAGCTCAAGATTAAAGTCCACATGAGACACCCAAAGAACCTAGATAACTTGGAGAAGATCTGCATGGAGGAGTGGGCCAAGATAACTCCAGAGACATGTGCCGGCCTGATCAGGTCTTATAATAGACGATTATTAGCTGTAATTGCAAACAAGGGTTATTCCACAAAATATTAAACCTAGGGGTTGAATAATAATTGACCCACACTTTTATTTTTAAAATTTATTAAAATTCAACTGAGCAACATAACTTTTTGGTTTGTAAGATTTATGCTTCTGTTAATAAATCCTACTCTCGTTTGCAGTTTGAAGGCTCTAACTTATTGGCATCTTATCAAACCAGCTAAATCTGCAGGGGGTTGAATACTACTTGTAGGCACTGTATATGCAGCCTCATAGCTCTCCATATAGTACAGTCTCATATATTGCAGCCTTATATCTCTCTATATAGTGAAGCCTATATATGCAGCCTCATTGCTCTCCATGTAATACAGCCTTATATTTGCAGCCTCTCATAGCCTCTCTATATGGTGCAGCCTCATAGCTCTCTATATAGTGCAGTCTTATATATGCAGCCTCATAGCCTCTCTATATATGCATCCTCATAGCCGTTCTATATGGTGCATCCTCATAACCTCTCCATATGTTGCAGACTAAAATATGCAACCTCATAGCCTCTCTATATGTTGCTGCCTCATATATGCAGCTTCATAGCGTCTCTATATGGTGCAGCCTCATATATGCAGCCTCATAGCCTCTCTATATAGTACAGCCTTATACATGAGGCCTGATAGCTCTCCATATAGTGCAGCCTTATATATGTGAGTCGGTCGACAGGGTAGGGGGGGTACTCGGATACCAGGACAGGTGGTTACTTCAGTTAGGATCACGGCTGGTCGGTTTTCGGTTCCGTGCCCTGGACCCTCAGTGGCTGGGTGGGGGGTGATGTTGATGGGGGATTGGTAATGTGACGCCACCTGTGGTACCTGGTAATAGGGTTACCAGCGCTGCAGCCGACCGCTGAGGTGATGGGAATGCAACTTTGGGAGTACAGCTCCCCACAGGTGGAGCTTTACCTCAGGTCAGCTGGGTGGATGTGGGGAGTTGTAGTCCTCACCTCGATGATGCTGTAGAAGCCCTCCGGGCAGTGAATAACTAAGACAGAGTCCAGATTAGCTCAATCAGTTCTTTACTGGTATCGGGCAGATGTTAAAGTACACAGTACATTCTGGTTTAAAGGGGTTGATAGGCACGGATTCAGGAGGCTTTTTACAAAGTCTGTCAGAGGTGTTCTACTAATGGCTTTCTTGGTCTGTGTTTTGCTTTAGTTCCCTTGTCAACCACACTAAAGAGCCCGGTCGCCGGTCACCAGGTCTGTTACTAAAAGGTACTTTTGACCCCTTTCCGGTATGGATGAGAGCAATAGCGAGACAATCGTCCCGCCACCAGTATTTAGTCCTATTTCCTATTAGTGTCCTGGACCCAATTTGGGACAGAGGTGAGGATTTAGTCCTGTGATGCTGCGGCTCCTACTTATTAGGCCCACAGCCTGCCGGTTTGCGGTCAGGGATAAACCGTGACTAACCGCCTCGGCTTCGGTGCGCCGGTGATGACCTGGGTCTCCAGCTGGCTCCGACCAGTCCTGGAGTGGCCCCTCTCATTGTTTGGGTCACCGCTCAGTTTAGAGGTGCCCTCCTGTCATGACCGCAGGATCCCCTTTGTCCGTCTCTGCTGCTCTCCTCACACCGTCTGTCTTGTGTAAACTCTCACGTCTTCCTGCTCTTCTAGGCTCCACCCCCCTGGGACCTACTGCATACCAGTTCCCTGTGCTAAGGTGTCCTATGAGCCTGTGGGTGATGGGTGCAGACTCTGTATTTTTCTCCCTCATCCGCGGAGGCACTACACCTTCTGTTTGGGGTGCAGTACCTCCCTGTGGCACCTTGCCATAGGGGCACCACATATGCAGCCTCATAGCCTCTCTATATGGTGCAGCCTCATAGCCTCTCCATATAGTATAATGCACCCTCTCCTCCCCCCATAATCCTCAGGCCACTGAGCACTCACTAAAAAAAAAAAACTCTGTTCTCACCTCTCCCTGTTCCCCACTCTGTTCTCCCTGCTGAAGAGAAGACTCAGGAGGAGGAACTGTACACTGCATAAAGCAGAAAGTGCTGCTGTCGCAATGACTTAGTCAGGACCTGCAGCTCTCTGGCGCCCCCTTAGCCTGCTGGCCAAATCCGGTATTGCCAGAGGATAAGAAAGGAACCCAGCTGCCCTAATTTATGTTGTCTACTGCGGCACGTGATGTGACAGGATGTATATATACCACCAGTTCCTGCTAGGAACGTATATATACACCTCGATCCAGTCACCCTCAGGCCCACATTATCACATAAATACCAAAATTAAGCTGCCACCACCGATCTTTCAAGGTAGACCGGTAACCTGTATGATAGCGTAAAACGAACAGTGAGGTCGTGAGAGCTCGTTCATAGGACAAGGAGATCGAGACTAGTAAATTATAATATTTTACTCCCAAAGATGGGCAGTGTTTATATAAAAGATTTACAAAATATTACATAAGAGACAATTTACATGTATGCATAAAACAGTTATAAAAATAAAAGGAATAAAAGAGAACTTGCCAGACCTAGTCATGCATAGGTATACGTAGTTCAGTGGGGGACGCCGCTCCCCAGAAAGGTAGGATTCCGCCACACAGCTGGTATGGTCTTGCTATGTCGGGCCCCTGGTTGGAATCACCCAAAAAATGGCTTCTCTACTTTTATTAAAGGGCAGGGAACCCGTGGAACCCCCTCGTAGAGCGAGCCCTCCTTTGTGGGCTTGTCCACTGAGACCTCCCCTTTCACCATGCTTAATAAATCTTCATTCTTCATCCTGGGGATGGGGTGGGCTCACAAACATGATATACAACTCATATTTACTGTCATTTAATTCTGAGAATATTGATACCAAATATGACTGATGTATGAGGTTCAGAACGGCAGGACTCATTTGCCAGGTTCCTGAACGTTACATAGTTATATAAGACATATCATTAAATGCGCAAACCGGTGAACAACCTAAAAATATGAATTATGTGTATGTGGCATGAACGGGTCTTCTTAAATTCGACATTGAAAGACTGTAGATATAAACAAAGGAGTTTCTTTAGGAACAGATCTGGTTAAAACCTGTATAAGCTCTGCTCCTCTCAGCTTCAGGTATTTATGGGGGGGTCGTAAATAGTTCTGACAAGGGTCGGTGTGGAAAGCAAGCGAGGATCCTTGTAACTTACTTACAAACCAAAAGGGCGGAGAGATGAGTGAGCTATTGTTGACTGACTCTTCAAGCATCTTAATAAAATCATGAGCGAGATTCATACATTCATGACACCTCCCACTTTTTGATGATGCTATGGAGGAAGCACCTCTCGGTACTCCTCCAGGCGTGTCCCTGTGGGCTCTCCACTCCGGGATAGCCCATCGGCATTGCCATGCTCGATGCCTTTTCGGTGTTGCATGGTAAAGTCGTAATGCTGGAGGGTGAGGCTCCAGCGTAGCAACCTTCCGTTGGTACCGGACAGGGAGTTCAGCCAACTCAGAAGGTTGTGGTTGGTCACGACAGTGAAGGGGCGCCCGTACAGGTAGGGCTATAAGCGTTGCAGGGCCCATACAATGGCCAGACACTCCTTTTCTATCGTGGAATAGGTCACTTCCCTCGGTAGGAGCTTTCGGCTGAGGTACAACACTGGGTGCTCTTGGTTCCTTGAGTCGACCTGGCTGAGCACAGCGCCGAGGCCAAACTCACTGGCATCAGTCTGTACTAAGAATGGTCACTTGCCGTCAATCGCCCTTAACTCAGGGGAGCTGCTCAGGGCGGTCTTCAAAGCCTGGAAAGCGACCTCGCAGTCCTCGGTCCAATCAACTGCATGGGGTAGGTTCCTCTTGGTGAGGTCTGTGAGAGGCTTTGCAAGGCTACTATAGTTTGGCACAAAGCGCCTATAGTACCCTGCAGTGCCCAAGAAGGACGACACCTGTTTGTGGGGGTGGGCCAGGACACTATAGCGTCCATCTTCCCAGGCTCTGGTTTCAGCGTGCCCCCGCCTACCCGGTGCCCCAGGTAGTGGACCTCGTTCATGCCCATCTGGCACTTTCCCTGGTTAATGGTCAAGCCTGCCTGGTGGATGCGCCCGAGCACCTGCCGCAGATGCTTGAGGTGATCCCCCCAGGTGAAACTGAAGACGGCAATGTCATCCAGGTACGCCACCGCGTACCTCTCCAGTCCCTGGAGAAGGAGTTAACCATTCTCTGGAAAGTGGCAGGGGCATTTTTCATGCCGAATGGCATGACCGTGAACTCGTACAATCCAAAGGGGGTGATAAAGGCGGACCTCTCCTGGGCCTCAGGGCTCAGGGGAATCTGCCAATATTCCCTACTCAGATCCATAATGGAGAGATAGCTTGCACTAGCTAACCGCTCCAGCAACTCCTCAATGCATGGCATTGGTTGTGCATCGGAGGCCGTGTTAGCGTAGAGCCCCCTGTAGTCCACACAGAATCGGGTGGTCCAGTCCTTCTTCGGCACCAGGACTACAGGTGAGGCCCACGCGCTCTTGGACTGTTTTATCACTCCCAACTCCAGCATCTCATCGATCTCCTGGCGCATGACGTGCTGCACCTCGTCAGAGATTCGATAGGCTGTCCGCCGGAGTGGGGCATGATTACCGGTGTCCACCTCATGGACCGCCACCTCCGTCCTGCCAGGCATGTTGGTGAACACAACTTGGAAGGATTCTAGCACTGCTCGCATCTGAGACCGCTGGCTTGTGGATAGCAAGGTGCTTATCTCCACATCCTCTATGGACCCGCTGGCCTTCGCTTGGGCCAACATGTCCAGGAGGGGATCTTCCTCCCCATCCTCGGGCAGGTTGCAGACCAGTAGGTCACAGGGCCCACGTTCTTGATGAAAGAAAAAAGGGGGGGGGAGGGAACAAGAGGCGCAATAGTGCCTTATCACTTAGACACTCAAAATCCGGTGGTGTAAAGGAACCACTCACCTATTTCAGTTGTGCGACCCACAACTGGTATGCAGACATGAAGTGTTTTATCCGGATGGCTGCTGCTGGACTCCCACCGACCACTTGCACGTGGAATCACACAGTAATATGGGGAAGGAAACGGTGTTCACCAGTCCGCGCTGCCAGGCTCCACTTATTCCAAGGAACAAACTCACGAGTAGAAGTAGTATATCCAAATCCTTTATTGCATCCTACGCGTTTCAGTGCCCTCCTGGCACCTTCCTCAGGGATCCCTGAGGAAGGTGCCAGGAGGGCACTGAAACGCGTAGGATGCAATAAAGGATTTGGATATACTACTTCTACTCGTGAGTTTGTTCCTTGGAATAAGTGGAGCCTGGCAGCGCGGACTGGTGAACACCGTTTCCTTCCCCATATTACTGTGCGATTCCACGTTCTTGATGAGCCTTCATCATGTTAATGTGAAAGGCCTTTCGCCTACCCCGCTAGGGTCGAGGGTGACCACGTAGGTGACTGGGTTGAGCTGTTGGTGAATGACGTAAGGCCCCTCCCAGGCTGCCTGAAGGTTGTCCTTTCGGTACGGGGACCAGCACCCACACCATCTGACCCACCCGGTAGGTCTGCTCTCGGGCATTCTGGTCGTACCAATGCTTCTGGTCAGCCTGGGCTTGCGCCATGTTGACATGCACCAACTGCGTCAAGGTCTGCATCTTGTCACGGAAGCGCATGACATACTCCACGATGGACACTCCTGGGGTGCTCTGCTCCTCTTCCCAGGATTCTGTTACCAATCCAAGGGGTCCCCGGACTCGCCTGCCATACAGGAGCTCGAAGGGAGAGAACCCGGTCGAGGCCTGAGGGACCTCTCGGTAAGCAAATAGCAAGTGTGGGAGGTAACGTTCCCAGTCACGTCCCTGGGACTCAACCAGCATTTTTAACATCTGTTTGAGGGTAGCGTTGAAGCATTCACACAAATCATTGGTTTGGGGATGATACGCACTCGATACCAGATGCTGCATCTGTATTTTCTTACAGAGAGCCTTCATTATGCGAGACATGAACTGGGTCCCCTGGTCGGTAAGCATCTTCCTGGGAAATCCTACTCGGGAAAAGAAAGCCAACAGGGCATCCGCCACCTTTTCTGCCCTAATTGAAGACAGAGTCACTGCCTCTGGATACCGGATAGCAAAGTCTACCACAGTAAGAATGAAGCGCTTTCCAGAATTGCTGGGTATGGGCAGTGGTCCCACGATATCCACAGCAATCCGCTGGAAAGGCTCCTCTATCACTGGCAAAGACATCAGGGGGGCTTTAGGAGCCGGCCCTGATTTTCCCACTCTTTGACACGTGATACAGGAGCTGCAGTAGTTTGTCACATCTGTCCCCATTTTGGGCCAATAGAAGTGGTGAGACAACCGGGCCTTGATTTTGCTGACCCCCAAGTGTCCAGCGAGCGGAATCTCATGGGCAATACGCAACAACTCATCCCTGAATTGGTAGGGAACGACCAGCTGTCGTTCCCCAAGCCTCTCCTGTTGGGGTGTACCAGGCACCGTCTCCCTATACAACCTCCCTTGGTCCCAGAATACCCTCTCCTTATCAGTCTTGGAGGGGGGCTTACTGGCGAGGATCCTTAACGTCTCTAGGCTAGCATCTGCATGCAGAGCTGACTGAAACTCCAGCCAGGAGGGACTTTAAGGCCACATCCTCTTCGGGACTCTCTGGGACCTGCTCCGGGTCCAAAACCGTTTCGGTTATTCCTCTGGCTGGGGAGGGTCCAGAAGGCAGAGGGTTCCTGGCGTTTTGGGCACTCTGACTGCGGGTGACGGCGGCTATGTAGGCCGTCTCCCCGGGTAATAACACCGTCCCATCAGTCTGCCTGGACGTGGGTACTACTTTCCCATCCTCCCCTGTTACCTCAGGAGCAGTGCTAAGCATGGGGAAGCTACCATCGGCCAGGTCACCGTCTGTGGTGACACTGGTCAGCTGCACGGCACCCCCTACTTCATGGGCCCCGTGACTCTCCCCATCACCCTTAGCACTAACGCTTGCTCCTGTTAGGGGATCCTCAGCAATATCATCCCACAGAGTGACATGGCTGAGTTCTCCTGTACCTCCAGATACATCATCATCATCATCATCCTCAACATCATCAGTTAAAGCATTGACATTCCCATCATTAGCATTAACCTTACCAACCATATCAGATCGGGGAGGGGGGTCAGGGACATAATAAGCAAACATTTTCCCCAAATCAGTCCCCAGCAAAACATTTGTGGGCAAGTTTTCGGACACCCCCACTTCCTTCACCCCACTCCCCGCACCCCAATTAATAAAAACCCGGGCCATTGACAGGGGACAGCGGACGCCCCCAATCCCGGTGACAGTCAGGGTTTTTCCTGGGATCAACTCTTCAGTGGACACCAGTTCGGGTCAGATGATGGTTCGTTCGGCCCCAGTGTCCTTCAGGCCCACAGTGACAGTGTCCCCCACAGTGACAGACTGCAAATTTTCGCAGGCCCTCCCAACCAGCCCACCCACAAAAAAAACTGATGCCTTCTGCCCTGGAGCCTTGGGTAGTAGATTCTTCCTCTGCTTCTCCGGGCAAGTGGCACTGAGATGACCGGTCTGGTTGCAGAGGTAACACTTGCGGGGATCGGACACCGGCCGAGGGTTGGCAGGGGGGACAAGGCCTCCAGAAGGTCGGCTGGCTGGGGTAGGGATAGTGGTTGATTGCTTACCCCCCTTCCAGCTGGTGATGACCGGCTTCCGTCCCTCTGGTCTCCGGTTGGCCTCGTAGGTGTCTGCGATCTGCGCTGCTTTGTTTGCATCTAGTGGCTCCCGATCCATCACAAACTGTCGCACCTCAGTGGGGCAAAGATGCAGGAATCGGTCCTTCACCATCAGATCTTTTATCTGCTCAAAGGTGGTCACTTCCAGTCCTTGGATCCACTGCTCAAAGTTGGTTCTGAGCCCGTGCACCACATCACTGTAGCTGTCGTGTGGTCCACGCTGGAGGTTCCGGAACTTTCTGCGGTACACCTCAGGAGTCAGCTGGAACCTCTGTATTAGAGCCTTCTTAATGGCCTCATAGTCCCCATCTAGTTCTCGAGGAAGAGCCACAAATGCCGCTAGCGCTTTTTCTCTCAACGCTGCGATTAGGTACCGGACATACTGGTCATGTGGCAGCTGGTACTGTAAGCAAGTCTTTTCAAAACCCCTCAGAAAAGTGTCCAGGTCACTTTTGTCATCCAGCACAGGGAAATGCTCTGGACGGGCTTGAAGGTGGTTGGACTAGTCGATTCAGAGTTCAATGGGGTAGATGACTGCCTTCCCAGCTGGGCCTTTCGCATGTCGTGGTCTCTCTGAGCTTGCGCTTGCCGCTCGGCTCTCTCAGCCTCTTGCTCGGCTCTCTCAGCCACTCGGTATTGCTGAATTAGCTGCAGGCGTCCTTGATAATCCTCAGCAGGACAGTGCTGTAAGGCCAGTTGCAGATAGGGGTCCACGCTTCCCTGGTCGCTGACGCGGCGTGCGTCTACAGGTGGGACCTCTGCAGGAGCACCTTCTAGGACTTAGCTTACATCCACAGGTAAGGCCTCAGCAGCAACACCATCCGTGCTTTGACTGACCTCTGCAGCCGGGAGCTGTGCATCAGCACTGACAAAGCTTGGACTGGCCTCTCCATTCTCTGGGCTCTGGCGACGGACTTGCTCCACATCCAGTTGCAGCAGTATCTGCTCCATCTGCTTCTTGGTTCTGCCGGTGGAGTCTATATGTCTGTATCTGCACAGGCAGGCAAGAGCCTCCTTGTTATAGTCCTTATACCAGTTTTTCACTACTGTGGCCATGATCTTCAAATCAAAAGGATAGGATAGAAAAACAAAGAAAGGGAGTGGTAACTGCTACACACACAGTATTGTCTCAGATCTAATAAACACTGAGTTCGATCTTCAAAACGTTTGTGCAGAATTCTCGTAAGAACTGTGCAAGTTTTTAGTGAGAGGAATGATTGCTCAAACCAGATCACTAATGTCCTATGATCCCACCGCTCTGTCACCAATTGTCACGATGACTTAGTCAGGACCTGCAGCTCTCTGGCGCCCCCTTAGCCTGCTGGCCAAATCCGGTATTGCCATAGGATAAGAAAGGAGCCCAGCTGCCCTAATTTATTATGTTTGATCATATGGGATACAAGACACTAATGTGAGAGACTAAATGCCAACACACTGGTTGATATACCCAGGAAAAGGTTCCAATTGTATATGCAAACATTTGATGAGATAATAAATGTGATGTAAAATGTCTAGATTGGTGACCTGAACCTGATTGATTCACAGGGACAGGCACTTGTTGGATGAACAACTACTCATCATATATTGTGCCAAGTGTATATATATATATAAAAAATCTGGAAAAATCCTGGGTTATTATATGTAAACCAAGTAGGTACTGTCTTTATATATGCCTTCCTTTCGGTCATTGGACTGTCCCCATCTATACAACCACCGGATATAGCACTGGTTCTAGTTACCTATTGATATCCAGTGGCTCTTGTTTATACGTATGGTCCTACTATTCACCTTGCTATTTTTGATATTACTCAGAAGGATTTTAAACTTGTATTGATAATCCTTAATAACGATTGTGTATATTTTATAAATTCATTCTTGTGTCCTTTGGACTTTTTGATTACCTGCTGTAAAATGGGTTTGATAAATATGTGAGATGTTGATTCACTGATTCCGATTTTCTGTTTGAATACAGAATTCTCCAAGTGTTTGGTGGAAAGGACCATGGATATGAGAAATAGAGAGCTCAGCTGGAAAACTAAGGCATTTAATATTTTTAAAAGAGGTGCATCCGGTGGTCAGCCTGAGATTGCCAGTGCTAATAAGGAGCTGATGTATAGATACAAGAACGCATTATATCGTAAAACCAAATTGTGGTGGACCAAAACCTCACTGGACAACTACTTGTCACATAGGATAGTCCCTAGGGGCTTGAGGGTGCAACTGTATCCGACCTTTAATTTGGATAATGACGACCTCACCAAGAAATGGATGGAGGCAGCATCGACATGCTCCTTTTCATTCATCTCGATTATTAATGAATACAACAATAAAAACCTGGGAGTTCTGGATGCTGAGATAGAGGGTATGTCGAAGACTCTACAGGGAGGGCTCTCAAAAGAATCCCTTGATATCTATATGCGAGAGATTGATAAGGAGATGGAAAAGTGGGAACAAGAAATCAGCACAAACAAAATAAAAAAATTCAAGAGAGATGTTGGAGACTATGAGAGTAACAAAATTTTTAGGTGGCAATTTAAGAAAAATCCGGCTAATCCTAATAACCCACCACAGCCACGTAAGGAATCTGTTGGGTCTGTATCATCAAATGCAGATAGTGTGACCACACAAGGGGAAATAGGGGAAGAGGAGGGTGAACGACCCTCCGTAAAAAATAAGAATAGACCCTCTCCAGAAAAAGAAAGTAAGAAAAAGAAACCTAAAGACACGAATAAGGTAATTAACCTTTCGAGTCGAATTCTTACCCCAATTCAGTTGAAGGTCTTAAATATGGGTTTAACCTTTTCTCCTTCTCGCTCCTTAGACCCCTTTGTGATTATTAAAGATGTCCACATTTTCGCTAGGAAAGTCATCTTAAAGAGACTTCATTTTAAAACTGAGAATGGTTTGAGTACAGAGGATGAGAGAAACACTCTACGTGATCTAGAGTCACTATCAGAGGAAAATACTGATCCCCAAAAAATTGGTAAGTTCCCGAGTCATTTGTTTGTTAAATCTAAGAATTTTCCACCCTTGGGGACATGTTCAAATGTGGACACCTTCACAAGGATGGTAACGGCGGATGTGGAAAAACTAGCCCAAAATAAAACTTGGGAACATAACCTAAATAGAGAGGAGAGATTGGCTCTAGACCAATTGAAGGAATGGGAAGACATCCTAATCAAGCCAGCTGACAAAGGGGGGAACCTGGTAATTTGGCCTAAAACCATGTATATTAAACAAGCACACAAGCTATTAAACCAGCCAGAGTGCTATAAAAAATTGCCAGGTAACCCCCTTCAGCAGGATAAGGATCTTTTGATGACGATCCTATTTAGAGCATTTGAAGAAGGCACTATTCCACAAGAGGTGGTTAAAAACATGGAAAAATTCAACCCAAGATTACCGACCTTCTATATCTTGCCGAAGGTCCACAAGAATCATGTGGACCCTCCAGGGAGACCCATAGTCTCCGGCAACGAGAGCTTATGTGAAAATATATGTAGGCTGATTGACAGTTATTTGAAACCCCTTACCGTATCCTTACCTTCGTATATTAGGGATACAACAGAGGCACTCCAGAGATTGGATGGTTTACAACTGGGACCCGACTCCATCATGGTGACTATAGACGTAGAGTCTCTATATACGTCGATCAGGCACGAGGATGGCATTAGGGCCACAAAATACTTTTTGGAGATGAGTAATATAGACCCTGCGATGTCAACCTTGATAGTTACCCTACTGGAGTTTATACTTACCCACAATTGCTTTACCTTCGATGGTCAAATTTACCGCCAACAGCAGGGGACCGCTATGGGGGCCTCCTGTGCCCCCTCGTACGCGAATTTGTTCTTGGGGCATGGGAGAGGGAAATATTTATAAATAACCCCATGGCGGCCTCCAGTAAAATTCAGGGGTGGATGCGATTCATCGATGATGTCTTTTTTGTGTGGGAAGGAAGCGATGAGGAGCTTAGAGATCTGATAGAGACACTGAATTGTAACGACCTAAACATTAAACTTACATATAAGAGTGGTAGGAGGATGGAATTCCTTGATATATTGATCGATACCCAGGTTGATGGAAGTGTGACGACTGACATCTATCGAAAGGCTACGTCCACAAACTCTCTTTTATATGCCAAGTCGTCTCACTTACCATCCACAATAAGAGGGATACCTGTGGGCCAATATATGAGGGCTAGACGCATTTGTTCCAATGACCACATTTTTAGGCACAGGCAATGGACCTTAAAAATAGGTTTGAAGAAAGGGGATACAGTAGGAGGTGCATTAAAGAGGGATACACGAGGGCAAAAGAATGTAAAGAACTGAACTCTTGTGTGGTGGGATAAAAAACAGAAAGAAAAACCAATCTGGGTTTCCCAGACTGATAACCACTTATAATAAACAATGGAAGAGTTTTGTTGAAATTATTAACAAACACTGGAGTATCCTTCTTAATGACTCCATTCTAAAACAGTGTATATCATCAAAACCGTTGATAACGGCAAGGAGATCCCCGAACCTAAAAGATAATTTGGTCCGTAGCCATTTTGTAAGGAATAGGAAAAAGGAAGGAAATTGGTTGGACATTCAAGGTTTCTTTCCCTGTAGGGGCTGTAAGGCATGTGCAAACATGCTTAAAAGCAAAACCTTTCACAATTTTGATAATTCCCGGGTGTATGAAATAAGACACAATATCAGCTGCTCCACAAAGGGAGTGATCTATATGGCCAAATGCCCATGTAATAAAATCTACATAGGCATGACTACTCGTGAACTGCGCATTCGTGCAAGAGAACACGTACTGGATATTGAAAAGGGAGCGAATACCGAAAATCCTTCCAGTCTGAAAACGATACCAAGACATTTCTTCTATAGGCATCAGAGTAACTCCAGTGTATTGAAAATTGTAGGCATTGATAAGGTTTCCTTGGGCCAAAGAGGTGGAAACCTGAGTAGAACCCTAGGACAAGTTGAGAGCAAATGGATCTACAGACTTAATACTGTGGCTCCGTTTGGTCTCAATGAACACTTTGGTTTTGGTGCGTTCTTGTAGCTTATTTATTCAGCCTTCCTTGTAAATGTATACTGAAAATGGGGTTGGTGGTTTTAAGATGTCCTTATATGTATTTTAATCATAATTTGTTCATTATATTTTAGAAATTTCCTTATGAAGTACTATCCTAGGATATCGTATGACTGATTGGTTTCATGAAGATATGATAAAGAAATGGACTTCCTGAAGGGATCACCCTTTTAAACACGTCTTATTAATGTATATTTTGTTCTTCACTGCATGTATTTCTCAGAAGTATATGGATTTAAAATTCACCTCCATTGATATATTAATATCACGACCTCACGTTTACATAAGTGGCAGTCTATATGCACTATTATAAGCACTTTTTTCCATGAGAAGTGGTATATTTTGATGAATCTTTGGTTGATTTGGCCCCTGGGTCAATTCTAGAGTAATAATGATATACTCTGATGTAATGTAGATGCAGTTTGTATATAATTGTATTATTTGTGTGTTGCTTAGCAACTGTATAATCACTATGGGACTCCTTTGTTCTTCCTCCGCCTCCGAGAGCGTCATGTTCAGTGTGGAGCTGTCCGGGCACGCCCCCTCCCGGTCACATGACCGCGGTCCGGAGAAGCGTCATTATGACGCGGCTTCCGGTTCTTGCGTTCCACAGACCGGAAGAGGGGCGTGCCATGTGATCGGAAGACGTCACGCAGCACTGACGCCGGGAATGGAGGCGGGAGGCAAGACTCACAGGTTGTTTAACTTCATAATTAATCGTGCACATTATTTAAACCCCCGAATCTGTCCCCCACATGGCACACTACCCTTTGAGAAAGTCTCTTGACGAAACGCGTCAGGGTAAGGTGGAGGTCCAGTCTGACCGATATTAACGATCTTGGAGGTATGTGGACATTGTCCTAAAGTGCTTACATGTACACGGTGTATGTGGCTTGATAACTGCTCGAGATTCATTATGTGTATGTGTATGCTCTGATCTCACAACTCAGATGTACAACAGTGAAAGCTGTGGAGTATAGGTGGAGGGGATTCAGTGGTGGTACAGTGTTGTGCCATACCTTCATCCCCACTACTGATCCTCATGTAGCATAAAACATGTGCATACTCTGAGATTATGTTTGATCATATGGGATACAAGACACTAATGTGAGAGTCTAAATGCCAACACACTGGTTGATATACCCAGGAAAAGGTTCCAATTGTATATGCAAACATTTGATGAGATAATAAATGTGATGTAAAATGTCTAGATTGGTGACCTGAACCTGATTGATTCACAGGGACAGGCACTTGTTGGATGAACAACTACTCATCACATATTGTGCCAAGTGTATATATATATATAAAAAATCTGGAAAAATCCTGGGTTATTATATGTAAACCAAGTAGGTACTGTCTTTATATATGCCTTCCTTTCGGTCATTGGACTGTCCCCATCTATACAACCACCGGATATAGCACTGGTTCTAGTTACCTATTGATATCCAGTGGCTCTTGTTTATACGTATGGTCCTACTATTCACCTTGCTATTTTTGATATTACTCAGAAGGATTTTAAACTTGTATTGATAATCCTTAATAAAGATTGTGTATATTTTATAAATTCATTCTTGTGTCCTTTGGACTTTTTGATTACCTGCTGTAAAATGGGTTTGATAAATATGTGAGATGTTGATTCACTGCCCTAATTTATGTTGTCTGCTGCGGCACGTGATGTGACAGGATGTATATATACCACCAGTTCCTGCTAGGAACGTATATATACCTCGATCCAGTCACCCTCAGGCCCACAATATCACATAAATACAAAAATTAAGCTGCCACCACCGATCTTTCAAGGTAGACCGGTAACCTGTATGATAGCGTAAACAAACAGTGAGGTCGTGAGAGCTCGTTCATAGGACAAGGAGATCGAGACTAGTAAATTATAATATATTACTCCTAAAGATGGGCAGTGTTTATATAAAAGATTTACAAAATATTACATAAGAGACAATTTACATGTATGCATAAAACAGTTATAAAAATAAAAGGAATAAAAGAGAACTTGCCAGACCCAGTCACGCATAGGTACACGTAGTTCCGTGGGGGGTGCCGCTCCCCAGAAAGGTAGGATTCCACCACACAGCTGGTATGGTCTTGCTATGTCGGGCGCCTGGTTGGAATCACCCAAAAAATGGCTTCTCTACTTTTATTAAAGGGCAGGGAACCCGTGTTCCCCCCTCGTAGAGTGAGCCGTCCTTTGTGGGTTTGTCCACTGAGACCTCCCCTTTCACCATGCTTAATAAATCTTCATTCTTCATATCTGGGGATGGGGTGGGCTCACAAACATGATATACAACTCATATTTACTGTCATTTAATTCTGAGAATATTGATACCAAATATGACCTATGTATGAGGTTCAGAATGGCAGGACTCATTTGTCAGGTTCCTGAACGTTACATAGTTATATAAGACATATCATTAAATGCGCAAACCGGTGAACAACCTGAAAATATGAATTATGTGTATGTGGCATGAATGGGTCTTCTTAAATTCGACATTGAAAGACTGTAGATTTAAACAAAGGAGTTTCTTTAAGAACAGATCTGGTTAAAACCTGTATAAGCTCTGCTCCTCTCAGCTTCAGGTATTTATGGGGGGGTCGTAAATAGTTCTGACATGGAGTCGGTGTGGAAAGCAAGCGAGGATCTATGTAACTTACTCACAAACCAAAAGGACGGAGAGATGAGTGAGCTATTGTTTTCCTGACTCTTCAAGCATCTTAAAAAAATCATGATCAAGATTCATACATTCATGACAGCTGCCTACTCCTAGTGTGGAGGAGCCGGCACCAGACTGCTGTATGCATTCCACAGTGGAACGCATAATGAAAGAGGAAGTGGGTGGGAGCAGCAGGAAGCAAGAGGCCCCCACGTCCCCTCCCTCGTCCACTCTCCCTGACACACAGGCCCCATGGCTAGTGATGGGCAGTCCGGCTCTTTTTAGTGATCTGGCTCATTCGGCTCCACTCACCAAAAAGAGACGACTCTTTTGACTCAAAAAACATCTCTTTTTGTATATAATCCTGCTGTACCTTGTAATGATTGCAGAACCTCACCTGTACATTGAGAACCTCATTCTACACATGTACAGGGATCTAGTGATCAGTATAGACTGTTTTTAGCTTCCTGTGTCCTCAGATTGTCAGCTCCTGTGATCAGGGCTCTCGCTCCTCTATTGTTACTTTCTATCTGTCATTGTTGGGTCCCTTCTTAGTAAGTGTTGTCATATCTGCTGCTCTGTATAGGAATATTATTCTGTCAGCAGGATTATTCCTATACAGTACAGCCATGGCCATATTGTCACTGTGACGCTGATTACACTGATACGTGCAGTGAAGGAATCCATTTTTTAGACGCTGTATTATTATCATCCTGTAAAGATTTTCATGCAGACGACATCACAATGGGGGCGGATCTGTGGTGCTGTGAACGGCAGCTATCTCTCCCCCTGTTCTCTCCCCCTGTGTGCTGTCTCTCTTCCCTCTGTGCTCTCTCCTTTGCCTGTGTGATCTCTCTCTGACCTGTGCGCTCTCTTTTTGCCCCACATTGTGCACTCTCTCTGTCCCACTCTGTGTGCTCTCTCTTCCCTGCCTGTGTGCTCTCTCTGCCCCATGTACTCTCTCCCTGTCTACTATCCGTGCGCCCTCTCTGCCCCATGCACTCTCTCTCGCTCTACCTCTATCCCCAATGTGCTCTCTCCACCCCCGTGCACTCTCTCTGCCCCATGCACGCACTCTCTGTGTCCCCCTCGTGCAGTCTCTCTGTCCCCTGTACACTCTCTTTCCCTCTACCCAATTGTGCGCTCTCTCTCTCTGCCCCATGCACTCTCTTGCTCTACCTCTATCCCCGTGCACTCTCTCTACCCCCTGTGCACTCTCTCTCTACCTCCCGTACACTATCTTTCTCTCTGCCTCCCCTCCCCCCTTGCGCTCTCTGTCTGCCCTGGTGTCCAAAGATGGCGGCCGCCTAAGTTAAGTGTGCATGTGCACGGGTACACTCAGGCACAATTTTTCTATTGTTATTATTTGATTTTTTAAACGTTTTGCACATTTTTTCCTACTTATAAGTCAGAAAACATAATTTATCCTTTATTTATTTTATGAGATGTAAAATGCGCCAAAAAACCCTTAAGGTACCTTTACACGCGACGGCAGGCTGGATACATCCCGCTACTTCCCGTGCACGAGCACGCTCAAACGGTTACAAACGGTCAACGCATCACCTTTACACGCCGCCACAAGATGCGCTACGCCACGCTACATCTATAGCTAGCTACATCGCCGGGTGTCTCAAGTAGCCAGCTGTAGCTCATTTACACACCGCTATAACCAGCTACTATGGGCGTACCTGGTGCAGCAGGGCCAGCACATAGGCGTGCTACAATTGTGGTTTACGAGCCGTCCGTACGCTGATAGGACGAGGCAATAACATCCTGATTGGGCAGGCAACGCAGGAGGCTGATTAATACAGCACGCTCGAGCAATTGTGTAGTGTGACTCGTCAGCTCCTTTAAATATGCCTCCCTATGCAGCGACTACCAATCGTCATGCAGCAGCTTCCACCAATGATCGCACATGGGGCGCGGTAACACGGAGCCAGGGTCACGCCTTAGCTACATTGCAGCTACATCGCAGGCTGTCCCGAGTTCCCTTCCGTTGCCTCTTTACACGCCGATACAGCTCGCTACCATCGGCGTTGTAGCCATCAGTTTTCGAGCAGACCTAGGAAACAGATGTATCTGTTGCCGGCTGTAGCGTCACATCTTCAGACGCCGCTACGACGGGCTACATTGGCGCTACAAGCTACATTTGTAGCCTGTAGCGGGATGTATCCAGCCTGCCGTCGCGGCGTGTAAAGGTACCATTACTGATGTGATGAGGAGACTGCTGGTGTCTTTCTGTATAATCCGCCTGCGAGCGATGTGGGAGCCGCAGTGTGGTGGTTTCAGGAGTTCACAGGGCTCTGGCTCCAAACTAAGAAAAAAATATACCAAAAAAATGATTAAATAGAATGTAATGGCCAAAAAATTACAACTCCCAGATAGTGAGCGCCCAGGACGGGACACACGGCCGCCGGAACACCGGGTGGGAGACTGAGGAGGGGGCGGAGCCACTGCTGATATCACTGGTCACCTGACTGACCGCCAGTCACCTGACCTACTGGGAAGGGGGCATGGCCGGAAAATGACTGACAGCTCCCCAGAGAGTAAGGTATCCCTGTGCTTTTCGGCTCTCCTGATTCTATGCGGTCTTGCGTGCTGCGATTGGCAGGCGCAGGGGGCATGCGCTGCTCCCGGTGCTGGGATCGGTGGGTGCAGGGAGCATGTGCTGCACCCGGCGCTAGGATCAGCTCGCCCCGGCGCTGGGATTGGCAGGCACAGGGGGCAACTGGCTCCCTATAGATCCGGGCCCCATCGCAGCTGCAACCCCTGTGACTGAGTACGTTACACCACTGTGTACAACCTATTTCAGGTCTATCATGAGTGACTAGCTTTCTTTTAACCTGTTTTTTTTTAACATGCTGAAATAAAAACTGTTTCTTTTATGCATCTCTTTGTGTTATGATTGGCTCATATACTCCTATTGTAAAGGTTGTTGTGATTGCCATGTGTAGAGTTGAAAAGAAAGTTTCCGCCTAATATGAGGCAATTAGCACCTGACTCAAGAAATGTTTGCCTTCCTCTGGATTAACATGGTAGGTTAGTGGTTAAACTCAGTGGATTTATGTGTACTTTAAACCTTAAAATCTATGAACTTGTAAAAAAAAATACCATACATTTTGGATTATAAAATGCATGTTTTTCCCCCAAAACAAAATGGGGAAAATCCTACAATAGAAATCTTGTGTTTGAAAAAAAAAATCGTACTATGGGGGGGAAGGTTTTGGTCGTGGACCGGGTGTGATGGAGGCAGGTTTCCCAAGTCCACGGTGGGTGGGGGCAAAGTTGCAGGACCAGAGTGGCGCTGCCATTTTCTATGTGCCTGGATTCATTCCCAAGCTGCAACTGATTGCTAGATATTGAGACTTCCAGAAAATGTGCAGATGGAGATCTGCGGTCCCTGCTCCACAACCACAACCCCCCTCTCGTAAATCATGGTGGTTCTGGGGGGGCTATCTACCAGGATGCTGGGTATATATGAAGATGGGGGGTCATATATACCAGGATGGGGGATATACATACCAGGATGGGGCATATATTTACCAGGATGGGGGATTTTTATACCAAGATGGAGGACATGTATACTGATTGTAAAACAGACAGTGGCATAGTAAGACTGGCCCCATTTAATATTAAAAATGGTTGTTTCTCTTTTCCTTCACCAAATATAGGGTGCATCTTATAATGGGTGCTTGTTATAAAGCGAAAAATAACATAAATAAACACATAATTGGAGAATGAAAAGTAATTATTTATTGAGTGTAGCTATAAATGTGTAAATTTATTCAAATAATCTTAACATTTTTAAGTTTAGATCTTAATATAACAGCTTCTCGCATATTAGTAATTTGATTTGTATTTGATTTACGGTATCTTCATTTACTAGCAATAATTCATATATAATTGCTCCAAAGTTAACCACTGTATGTTAATCAAGGAGTGGAAACATTTATAGTGTCTTCTCAAATCTGTTTAGCATATTTCTTCATTGGATTCTCTTCCCATGCAGCCAATGTAGATAGTTTTTTGGTGGTTGGGTCATCAATGGGCCATCCCCAGGACTTGAAGAATGGCACTAGGTTTTTAGTAACTGCTTGAGAAAATTTCTCAGCCCAAAGATTCATCTTAACAATCTTGTCATTACTGACGTTAGACAAGGTCTGGTATTCCGAGAAAACTCGCTTGAAGGAATCCCAACCGAATCCTTCTTGTAGCTGAAACAGTGAAGACAACATATGGTATGTTTAATGTTACAGTTTAATATTTAAGGTATGGATGATGAATTTGTTTTAACAAAAAAAATACATCATGTATAAACCCTGTGTCAGGCACATAAATATAATATTAAAACTGTGGAATGAGTAACTATTTTTTGCTGCAGAATATCTACCGTTAGAATTCTGATGTATAATACTGTATATCGCTATTTGCAGAATACAGAAATCTCTGCATTTGCTAGATTTGTATAAAAAAAAATTTAAAAAACGCTCAACACAAATTCAGGTCTGTTGGCAAATCTGATAATCCTATAATTAGCAATTAACTATTTCTTGTTCTTTTCTACATATTTGATTTATATGAACTACACTCTTCGACATTGAAATTGCAATTATGGAAATCACAGGATTGATAGACATGTTAATGATATGCAAATGATAAAAAAGGAAATAGAATTTGGAAAACATCTTGATGTATTCGGTATTGAATATGAGCACCACATGCAAAAACACTTACACACTTACATGCTTTGGCATAGTAGCATTGAAATAATTAATGGTTGTGTGAGAAATGTTCTGTTACGCTGAATGCACTTGGGTACATGGCACAAATCATCAAGATCAGCTTCTTACAGCTTTCTTTGTAATTGCTGACCAATGCTGCTGATACAGTCAGTTATAGACAGGTTCGGAGACACTGATAGAATGTTTAGGCCATGCAGACATCTTTCAGTAACACGAGCAACATCAGGCCTGGTATCATCTTGTTAAAAGATAGCTCCTGGAACACTTTGACAAAATGACTGTATAAATGGTTTCACCACCAAATCAATGTAACAATGAGTTATTATTGTAGCTAGAATGAAGAGGGCTCTACCATACATTATGCCAGTGGTGTAACTAGGTTTGCCGGCGCCTGGGGCAAAGATCTGCTTTGGCGCCCCCCCAAAGTTGGTGAGGACTGGGGGGTTGCCCCGGGGCAAAAGGTCTGCACCCCCCTAGATACGCCCCTGCATCCCTCAATATATATATACACCCACACACCTATACCCAGATATACCCCATACCCCCATATACAGCCCTCCATATATATACACTCACACACATATACCCAGATATACCCCATACCCCCATATACAGCCCTCCATATATATACACCCCCACACCTATACCCAGATATACCGCATACCCCCAGCGGACACATCAGTAAGCAGCAGAGAGACGGTTACTTGGTGTTTGTCCTCCTCCACAGTGCGGAGCCCCGGACACACAGAGCCCTGTGCTGCCGCCCTGGTGACAGGGAGGAGCGGACACAGGACCCTGCTGAGCCCGGGGAAGATTGATGGAGGAGGGGAAGATTGATAGAGGAGAGCCGGAAAATAACGGCAAGAAGAGAAGAAATGTAAAATAATAATAAAAACCTTGTGCGCACTTGTGCTGAGTTCCTCATGCCCATGGGAGCCGCGGCCCGTCATACTGGACTCTGTACTCTGCAGCGCACAGCTCACAAGAGAGCGGGGAGGTCTGGACTCAAGTCAGTGCTCTGCAGTGCACCGCTGTCTCCTCTATCAGACCCCATAGACCGGTCAAAACGATCACCAGAGCCGTCAACCCCGGGGACAACTGCTACTCCGTGGGCAGCGACAGTGACGTCCGGGGAGGGGTACGGGGGGGTGCCGCCGGCACCCCCCGCCAAGCTGCGCCCGTGGCAAAAGGTCTGGCTGCACCCCCCTAGATACGCCCCTGCATTATGCCTTGCGACACCAGAATCCCAGGAGTAGGACCAGTGTGACATTCCCTCATTAAGGCTTTTTAGTGGTGTGGGCTTTCTGGTCTCCAAGAAAACAGTAAGAATCATTGCTAAAGAGTTCCAGCCCCTGCCCATTCCCGCCTCCCATCTCCATCTTGACATGATGTCAGTCCTGCCATGAAAAGACTTTCACCAGGGAATGTCACACCAGTTCTATTCACAGAATTATAGTGTGAGGTTGAATAATATAAGGTAGTCAGGCCATTTATTCTTCATTCCAGGTACAGATCAGCATTACCTTGATTTGGTTGTGAAACCAGTGGTACAGCCATTTCTCCAAAGTGTCTCAGGACCCATTTTTCAAAACAGTAATGCTAGTCGGCATGTTGTTCATGCTACAGTGAGATTCCTGTGTGGCCTATATGTGCTGCCACAGCCTGTAGTGTCAGCAATCGAGAACATCTGGAACTTATTGAAGAGTATACATGTTCGAACATTTTCTAAATCTAAACTATTGTTGAAAAAGACCTCAGTAAGGCTGGGGTTCCACATAAGCCCTCAGTCCGTTTTTGGCTTCAGTTTTCTCTTTTTTTTTTTCTAAGTCCAAAAACTGACAGAAAAACGGATTGGATGTAATAAATAACCCTGTCCGTTTTTCTCTGGAGTTCCAAACATTGCCTTGTCCGTTTTTGAGTCAAAAACGTTGCATGCAACGTTTTTGGCATCATTTAAAAAACGCATGCGTTTTCATGCGTTTTATTAACATGGGGCCCTATGGGAAACGCATGCGCGAACGCAAGCAAATGCGCACTTGCGTTTGCGCATGCGTTCGCGCATGCGTTTTTTTAATGAAAATTCCAAAAACGTTCAGGAGTGCAGGAGGCTCAAAAAGCACCCAGAAAAAAAACGGATTGGTGATGAAAATCACTTCCAAAAACGGATTTCTATGTGTGACCACAGCCTAAGAAAAAGGGTCTCCTGGGTGAATATTAGAGATTAACTAATTGATCTGCCTTAAATTTGGGTCAAACATTAGGAAATTCGCTTGTCCTAATAATATTGAGCACTTTGAGATTTGATTTGCTCAAATAGCAAGGCAAATGCTCACCACTGGTTTTCACAAACAGAACATTGCATGAGCTACAGACAACTCATATGATCTCAGCTGCAGTCACACTGGCTTCCTCATCATGCCTTGCAGCTATTGTATAGCACAATTAATTAGGTGGGACAATAAATGTAGAGACAGGGAATCACGCAAATATTTTGCAGAATATTTGGATAGTGGGCACTAACAGTTAAGCAATGTATATAAGGAGAGAAACCTCTAAAAGCCTGAATAATTATTACAGATAGTATGTGTGGCAGGCACACCACTCAGTATATGAAGGCAATACAAAGGAAACACGAGTTATTTTGGAATCCTGTGGAAATCTTACTCAGGGTGACTATTAATTATAATTCTTTACAGTAGAAGAGAGCAACAGTTTACAGGTTATGACACAGCTATGACACAGTTCTGAGTTGGAGTTCATTACAGGGGTTTTATTTGAGCTTCTTTTCATCACAGAATCACTTCTCTTCATGCAATACTTCATCAACATGTAATGAGGTGAATAATTCAGACTGCTGCATTGAGATGGACATAGAATTGGATTTTGTTTCCGCACTTGTCCACCAGGGGGCATTAGTGGACTGTACAATCACAGAGGGTGGAAATCCCCCACCATCTCTTTTGTTTACCCAGGAAGAGAAAGCAGAGAATCAGTGCAGTGCAGATCCAGAGCGCAGCCAGGACAGACATAGGGCTCTTTTGCAGCCGGATTCTTGGGAAGAAATACCCCGTGAAAATCGTTGCTGCAACCCCCGGTCTGCAGGACCTTGTCTTACCGAGGGTCCCACTCAAATTCAGGACATTGCCTCCGGAATTCAGGACATTGCCACCGGATTACGTGTGCAGGGGCTGTGACCGACATAAGGGAGCCATCTGTGCTACTGTGATCTCCCTTCTGGTCATCGGTGTGCCCCAGGACAGAGAGAGAGACTAAGAAAAATCTGTTACCTGCGGAAGAAGACCAAAGAAGAGGACTGAGGAGTTTCCCCCCCTTCAGCGCTGCAACGGGACCTGTCATCGTGAGATCCCAGGCCTGCTACGTGGGAGCGACACCTTCTTCTGTGATAGACTGGTACGTGATTTTAGGGAAAGTTAGGGAAAGATACCTTCATTGTTGTGTTTTTTTCTTTGCTAGCTGCGTACCCGGAAGAAGTGAAGATCCAGAGACTCCACCATATACATGTGTGCAGCTAGATCAGTTGACTGTGTTATAGATATGTTTTACAGTAAAGAGATGTTACTACCGGTTAAATCTGAGTATGGAGATTCTGTTGAAACAAGATATACACACACACCCGCGGCCTTACCACCGGTCATTACAAACATATATGAACGTCTCTTTACAGATAATTTCTCTTCACACACATTACCTTAATCTAAGCACAACTGTACTTTCCTCATGCAGTGAGGTGAGGGGAAGGGGAATGAGTAGAATTGTTGCTCCCTCACTTTTATCTTGAGGTAATAAAGATGCTCCTGGCTGTTCGGATGGCTTCCTTGACTACAGCAATCACTTTTCTGACGCAACTGTTTTATCCATCTTGTCTGACAGGACACTCTCTCACACACACCTTATTCTTGGTTGTTCTGGACACCAATGCAACTTTCCCAGAATTCCTGGCGCTGAGCTAACCACTCCGTCTGCTATAACGATTTCAACCCCTATAGTTGCTGGATCATTCTAAATCAACAGTGCAGCTTCTATTAGTCACATGTGTTTAACAGGACAGTAAGGCTATGTGCACACGCCAAGTTTTTTTATGTGGTCTGTTATCTGTCTGCACCAAAACCTGCATGCCTATCCTAAAGCCAGCAAATCTATGAGAATTCTGATGTGCTGTGCGTTGCTTATTTTTTCCTGCAGATTTGGTTTCAGAAAAATCTGCAGAATGTTGTGGCGCCCCTGTGGATCCAGTCACCTCAGAGATACTGCACTCCAACCAGAGGTGTAGTACCCCACTCTCGGGTAAGGAGGTGACACTGACTGGCATCCAGACACCCATAGCCCGCACTACACCACTCCAGGTCAGGGTTAGGGTGAGATTGCTCCTAAGGGAGAGCACAGTCCCTGATCCGGTCTGGAGGGGAGGAACCAAGGTAGAAGGGATGGGTGGAGAGCAGAGTTTAGGGGAGCATTCAGGAGGGAGTGAAGTCAGGGAGGAAACACGTTAGTGACGTAGGACACATGACAGAGAGTATGAAAGGACGGTAGAAACATCTGGAAGACAGTTGGTGGGTGGCTGGCGAGAGCAGAAAGAGATTGTGAGGGTCAGAGAGCCTGTCAGAAGAAGGAAAAGAGTGAGTGAGCGGTGTCCAAGTGACTGGAGTCGGTGAGAGCTCGTCCTAAGACCTGGAAGAGACGAGACCTGAAGGAGGAGTCGTGAGAGAGAAAGGGGTGCTCCTTAAGACAGAAGAGGTCCCAGGAGACCAGGTAGTGAGCAGTCTACCCGGGGACGCTCGCATCTACACCGAGTGAGATCATGTGGAGGGACCAGGCCGCAGTGTAGGGGGAACTGGGCCCCAGACTAGTGGAGAACAACCAGGCTCAGCTAGCAATCCGGAGGCTGCGGTATCTATAAGTGCCACAGCTGAAACCACGCACACAGGGTCCAGGAGACTGAGAGAGAAGTGCCCTGCAAAGGTGCGCAGCCACTGGCTCGGGGCTCTGTGTGGGCGAGGCACAAGGCAGGAGGGCAAAGCAAGCACAGAGTGAGACGACAAGTGAAAGGACAGAGGAAAGGGGTACTGGTTAATTGCCACCACGTTGCCCAGGAATTTTTGGATCCCTTCCTTCGAGAATTCAGCGCTCAGCGGGCTGTTACAGAGTGATGATTGCTGTGAACCCGGAACAGCAGACTGTGAGTAAAGACCTTGAGACTGCACCCGGCTGTATTTATGAACTTTATCATTGTGCCATCAGCCCTGCGCTCTAACATCAGTACCAACTCACCAAGTAACATCTGCTGCCCTGGGGTTAACCCTACCCGTGGAGGGTTTACCAACTGCATTGTCACCAACCCCAGAGGAACTGTACGGAAGTGTCGGCCATTACAAGCCATGACCCGTGTGTGGTGTCATGAGAAACAATTGTATCCCCAGGTCCCATGTCCAGTAAACCCCTAATAGCAACGGAGACTTTCCCCTGATCCCCTCTAATTGACTGCTCCAGGGCCACAGGCCGGGTCACACCACTGTGACATTCCCTACATCGAAAGGCCTGGCTCCAAGTACCCCACGGCCCCCACGGGGTGCATCACGAACATAATGACTGGCCCAGTAAAACGGGTCTTGTACACATAAGGACTGTGTAAAAGGACTTTAAACGGCACCCGGCTGAAAGAACAGGTGCCATGTGTATCAAGGAGGGAGTAGTGCAGCCTTTCTTTGTGGGCCAGGTCGCCAAGTGGCGCGAAAAGCCGTAACCGCCCACCAAAGGTACTTCTGTACAGCAGGACATGTCCGTCAGCCAGATGACGCAGGGAGAGGAAACCACCAAGAGAAGGGAGCGAGCCGGAGACAGACTGAGGAACAGAATGGTGGCATGCAACCTGGATGGCACATTGGAGAAAGGTGACCGGAGGGCCTGGAAGTGTGGGGTAGAGAATGAGAACTCCCACAGCGGACCAGGGGCAGGCCTCAAGCAGCTTTCACTCTTTGACCTGGGTTTCCTGCAGGAAGAGGTGGAGAACCTGGGCCAGCAGTTGATGAGAGCCCAGGTAGACGCGATGGAAAACTGGAGGGATGCCCTGTTAGACAGGATGACCCAGAGGTGGACAAAGTCCAGACCACCATCCCCAGCCCCAGAGGAGGAGGACAAGTTTGACGCCGAACAAACAACAGCAGGTACTGACACCCACCCGTTAGCTGATGAGACCCTGGTGGGGCCCCTAGACACCCAGAGCTCCCCGCACCCCGCCAGGTGTGTAAAGATCTTCCCTGGGACTGCTCTGTGCAGATAGAAAGGTTGGTGATCCCACACACACCTGAACGGTGCCTGAGGGAAACAGAGTGGAGCAGGTGGTGTACAAATGGGCCAACCAGGGTGAAGAGCTAATGGGCTTCCCGGACGATGCCCAAACGGGGGAAGCTGCAGTTGAGACTCAAAGCTGGCAAGAGTACTGCCACCTGCAAGAAGCCCAGTGGGAGGCTCGAGAGCAGGAGCGGCGGGCACAGTGGCAGGCCATGGAGGAGTGGAACCTCCAGACAAAACAGAAGATCTGCAAATCCAGGGCCATGGAAAGAGGGCCGATATGCGTGGGCACAGTAGTCCATTTTAATCTCGAAAAGGGCTGGCTTTTCTTAAAGGAGCGAGGAAAGGCCAAGGAGCTGTTTGTGACCCGGCGGGATGTTGAATTCCACCTGCCAGAGGGCCATGTCACCTTCATCCGGTACCTGGGTGAACGAGGGTGGTATGGCCTCGATTTAATATCGTGAAAGAGGGGGTGACATCCTCGAAGCCAGCAGAGCCCCAGGTGTCACAGCCAGCGGTCCCACTGGTACCGGAGCCTAAACTGGCTAAACTGATGATTAAGGAGGTTAGTTCCTCCGAAACGCGTCCAGCGGCACCCCCTGTGCGCTGTGATGATTTTATGATTGCACAATAAAAGGAATATGAAGCATGCCACTGGATCGTCTCTACAATTTCTTATGACTATTGAGGTGGACGCCAACCACTAGATCCAGTGGAGGAGCCTTGTGAGTATATTGGCTGCAGGTCTCCCCTCCCCCCTTCCTGCAATCAGTAAACTGGCTAAGCCACAGCCCGCAACCATCAGGGAGCCAAGCTCCAAAGCTACTGTCCAGGCTGCACCCAAGACCCATGATGCAGCCACGCAGACTTTATTAAAGGGGTCTGCAATGGAGGTAGTCAAGACCAGGGAGGCGGCTGCTCAAACATAGACGCTGCAAGAGAAACTGGCAGCAGTGGAAGACCAGGCTGCGCCTACTAGCACCAATAGACTCCAGAACAGCGGAGATAGCTCTATAGCGAGGTGCTGCCCTGGAAAAGGAGGAAGCCACACTTCAACATGTGGTAATTTAGAGTGTGCCAGGACCTGTAAATAGTTCAGAGATAATGTTGACCCGGTTAGATCGCCAATTTAGGGTTTTTGTGTGTTTCAGTTAGAAAATGTGTGTCTGTAATGGTACCTTTACACGCCACCACAGTGCCTAGCAACAGGTATCCACCGTACGTGCACGTGCACGTTTTTGACGGTTGATACCGATTGCCGATGCCGGTTGTCAACTGAAGGTATCGTGGTGCCCCGAAAGTTCCGACAGATCCTGCGGCTAACTTCCTGTTGAATACCTTCCCGGCTTCACACGCCGCAACCACTAAGGGAATGTGGGCGCACATCTTTCGTGCCGCAAGTGCATAGGCGTGACAGAGTTGTGTATTCCGTGATGCAAAAACGTTGATTGGACAATGCAATAGCGTCATGATTAGCCAGCCTGCGCAGGAAGGCTCGCTAATACATGACGCCATTGCAATTGTGGAGTGTGAATGAATAGCTCTTCAAATATGGCGCTCCTGTGAAGGTACAGCCAATGGAAACACAGTAGCCCCCACCAATCATCGCTGATGGGGCGCGTATCCATGAGGCTGTGTCACGCCCCTGGGAATTCACTAGGCGGCGGTGATTCAATCCCTGTGCCCCGTTTAGACGCCACTCCCATGGCAATTGTGCCTTTGTGTTCCCTTGGGTTTTTGAACACGGCTCAGAAACAGGTATCCGAGTCAACTGCAGGAAACCCAATGACTTTCCCTATTTACACGCTGCCATTTCGTCAATTCAAGGCAACAGGCACAAAAATCCCCATTGCCAGGCAGTTGATACCACACAGTGGTGGCGTGTAAAGGTACCTAAAGGGAATGTGTGTGTAGAGTTTGAAAAGTAAAAGTTAATGGTGCTTGATTGATGAAAGTGTGCCTTAGTTTGAGTTAGAAATACGTATGTTATGTGAATAAACCCGTTGATTAAAGGACTGAGAGGCTGTGAACTATGCACAACCCGAACTTTCTTGTATATAGTTAGCACTCAGGCGTGCACCTTGTTGGTTTTGTAGCCGACATGAGAACTTGACCACAGAACAAAAACCTGTTTTTTTGGCGTGGCCGAAACAGTGGTCCAGCAGAAAGACCACTGATGTCCTGTAGCCCACCCAGGACCTATGTTGGGGGTTATGTTAAGCGGTTCCACTGCCTTCTTTGCACTTATACAGTGTGATGGGGATCGCAGTGGACCTTTAATAACTCATTGTAAAAAGTTTTAATTATGTTATTTATATATTTATAATTTTCCTTTTTGTAGCTATTTTCTATTTTGCAATGTTCAACTACAAGCGCCTCCCGGCAAGGGATGTAGAGTTAATTGTTATTTGTTGGAATACATTTCTAAAAATGTTTGCATGTCTTATCACCGGTTATTTCTGTTTTGTTCCAGCCTGGGGACGTGCTGAGTTTAGAGGGGAAAATGTGGTGCCCCAGCGGATCCAGTCACCACAGAAGGGTTGGGCGGAGAGCAGAGTTTAGGGAAGCACCCAGGAGGGAGTGAAATCAGGGAGGAAACACGTTAGTGAAGTAGGACACACGACAGAGAATATAAAAGTATGGTAGAAACATCTAGAAGACAGTTGGTGGGTGGCTGGCAAGAGCAGAAAGAGTCTGTAAGGGTCAGAGAGTCTGTCAGAAGAAGGACAAGAGCGAGAGAGAGGTGTCCAAGGCACTAGAGCCAGTGGGAGCTCGTCATAAGACCTGGAAGAGACGAGACCTGACAGAGGAGTCGTGAGAGAGAAAGAGGTGCCCCCAAAGACAGAAGGTGTCACAGGGGACCGTGTAGTGAGTAGTCCATCCGGGGACGCCCGCATCCACACTGAGTGAGACCGTGTGGAGGGACTAGGCCGCAGTGTATGGGAACCAGGCCCCAGACTAGTGGAAAACAATCAGGCTCAGCTAGCAACCTGGAGGCTGCAGCATCTCCAAGTGCCGCAGCAGAAACTGCGCACACCTGCCGAAACGTTGGCAACATAGGGTCCAGCGGACTGAGAAAGAGAAGTTGCCATGCAAAGGCCTGCAGCCACTGGCTCGGGGCTCTGTGTGAGCAAGGCGCAAGGCAGGAGGGCGAAGCAATGGCAGAGTGAGACGACCAGTGAAAGGACAGAGGAAAGGGGTACCGGTTAATTGCCACCACGTTGCCCAGGAGTAGCTGGATCTTTTTCTCTGAGAACCCAGTGCTCAGCGGGCTGTTATACAGTGATAATTGTTGTAACCCGGAACAATCAGACTGTGAGTAAACACCTTGAGGCTGCACCCCGCTGTGTTTGTGAACTTTATCATCTCAGCTGAATTGTCACCAACCCCAGAGGAACTGAATGGCAGAGGCAGCCATAACTAGCCACGACCTGCGGCTGGCGTCAGAGAAACAATTGTATCCCCAGGTCCCACTTCCAGTAAACCCTCTAATAGCAAAGGAGTCTTTAGCCTAATCCCCTTTAATTGACCACTCCAGGACTATGGACCGGGTCATGCCACCGTGACATCCCTGACATAGACAGGCCCGGCTCCGAATACCCCACAGGGTGCGTCAATGTCAGTTGGTGCAGATTTCCTGTGGCTTCCAGCCATTGTCTTCATTATAAAAAAAACACATGACACAAATCTGCCCCATAAACCACAGCATATTTGGTGCTTTTTTTCTGCCAGAAGAATCAGATTTGGTGCAGAAAATTTCTGCACCAAATCTGCAGCGTGGGCACATACCCTAATAATAAACAAGCTGCCTTTTGTTTAAACAAAGGCATCATATATGCTAAGGTCAGTTGGGCATTACTTAGGCTGTGTTTGCATTAGAGAGTTGGAAAAGTGTCAAATACAGATCTAGGAGACCTCACCATGTTACATGTTTTCAGAGCAATTTGAGGCTTGCAGATCTTGCAATTCACAAAAAAGAAAAAGAAAATTTTAGGAAAAAAATTACAAAACTGGTGAATTATAATTTCAAAAGATTTGCTATTATCAAGTGAATATTCTGCATGTATTTTTTTTTAACATCATGTGGAGTATGTATGTACATTTTTATCTAAAAGGAAACTTTCCCAAACCACAGGAGCATGGATCAGTGTCTGGCTTCATGATTGCAGCCATGTATAATATTCTTGTGAAACGCTCTGGCATTTCAAAGAAGGCAGAGATAGAGGATCCAGTGGGCTTTTCCCTGTAGTACTCCAGATCATTCATAGGAGTATTTCAGAAAACAATGATTCATTCATGCTGCACGAGGTTTGGGCAGCGTGAATTGGGTGACAGGCTCTCTTTGATTTAACTACGTAGTTTTTTTAATATGTTTTAGTCTCATTAGAGAACTTTAAGTTGGAAGGAGGTAATAAAATTTTTTTTCTGTAGGTTTCTGTACGTTGAGGAAGCCACACAAGCCATTGAATTGTAAAAGAGTGTAAACGTTGTTGGCACCCCCCTCTGAAGATCTTGTATTAATATAATACATTGTCCTGTTCTAAATGTTATTTTATTTACTGTGGCCTCCAATAGTTAGTCGGCAGACAGGTTTAACAAGTGGGGTCAGCCCTTGGTGGGAGGAATTGAGTGGCCATAAAAAGTTAAGGCCCCGTTACACATAACGATGTCCCAGCGACCCGACCAACGATCGAGGTTGCTGGGACATCGTTATCTGATCACTGATGAGCTGTCACACAGGCAGACTCACCAGTGACCAGCGACCAGCGAGAACGCTGGTATCCAGGGTAAACATCGGGTAACTAAGCAGAGCGCTGCGCTTAGTTACCCGATGTTTACCCTGGTTACCAGCTCCCGGAGTGTACTGTGCGGCACTGGGGGGTCGTTGATCAAAAAATGGTTCTGGCCATTTACCAACGATCAGCGATCAGCAAGCTGATCGATAGTCGTTGGTATATGTCACACGCAGCGGCATCGCTATGAGGTCGCTGCAACGTCACCAAACCGGTGAAGTTGCAACGATATTGTTAGCGATATTGTTGCATTTAATGGGGTCTTTAGTTGTTAGGTTGTTGTTGATAAGTACTGAAAGATAAAGGAAAGATGTTGGCAGACCAGCATTGATAAGGCTGTTGTGTGTAGAAAAGAGAGAAGATTATACTCAAGTAGCAAGTTCTGAAGTAGCCAAGTGTCAAGTGGCAGAAGTAATCTTCTACAGGTAGCAAACCTAAAGGAAGCATTATCTATACTAGATACAAAGGAAAAGTGTAGTGAGACCTGGGAGCTGCAGTGAGGAAGACTTGATTGGTCAGGGTGTGATATGTTTCCCTCTAAGGAGATGCAGCAACACTCCTAGATGAGTGTGGCAAATACAAATTGGAAATTAAAATATTTTTGAAGGACCGGAGCAACACATTTTGACCTGTGTGATGTCATGAGAAGATGGATGTTCTCATAACAATCTGCTCTTACAGTGTAACATGTAACAGAAACTATGAAACCTTGAAATTTTTACCTCTGAATCGTGTAGGTATATTGCTTAACTGTCATTTCTGATACTGTGGTGACCCAGAATATGCCATGTGTGGTTATATAACGTAGTGTATTATAACTCCTACACCTTAGCTCTGAGAGTTGTAACATGTCTAATCCCACATTGCCCTCTGCTGGCCATTCTGAAAGCTGCAATTTTCTTATCTGGAAAACTAATGAACCCTGCACACAAAGAACGTGTCTGTATGAACATGCTCACGCTGCCAAAAAATCTAATGCAAAAAACCTTGTCCATAAAACGTGTAAAGTATTCTGCAGTAAAAAAGTTTAAAATGCAAGTGCAGTAAAAAATATATAAATAAACAGGGTACTTGGTCCATACGTTTTTTGCGCATAAAATGTACTTCAAGCTGCTTCACCTCATCACGGTGTACCAATATCGAAGCAGTCCTATCTGTTGTATTAAAAAACCTGATCATGTAAATGTGTACCAAGAGAACAGGGTCCAAACAGGTCCAGTGTCCAACATGGACTGAGGTTGAAAGCAGCTTTTGTGTGCAGAGCCCAGGGTGAGGGGCGAGGAACTCACATCTCTTGCAGAGCAAGAGGCAAATTTACAGAAAACTAATGAACCCTGCACACAAAGAACGTGTCGTATGAACACACTCACGCCGCCAAAAAATCTAATGCAAAAAACCTTGTCCATTAAACGTGTAAAGTACTCTGCAGTAAAAAAGTTTAAAATGCAAGTGCAGTAAAAAATATATTTTTCCAAGTGAACAGGGTCCAAACAGGTCCAGTATCCGACATAGACTGAGGTTGAAAGCAGCTTTTGTGTGCAGAGCCCAAATTGGACCCTGTTCACTTGGTACACATTTACATGATCAGGCTTTTTAATACAACAGATAGGACTGCTTCGATATGGGTACACCGTGATGAGGTGAAGCAGCTTGAAGTACATTTTATGTGCAAAAAACTTTATGGACCAAGTACCCTGTTTATTTATATATTTTTTACTGAACTTGCATTTTAAACTTTTTTACTGCAGAGTACTTTACACGTTTTATGGACAAGGTTTTTTGCATTAGATTTTTTGGCGGCGTGAGCATGTTCATACAGACACGTTCTTTGTGTGCAGGGTTCATTAGTTTTCTGTAAATTTGCCTCTTGCTCTGCAAGAGATATGAGTTCCCTGCCCCTCACCCTGGGCTCTGCACACAAAAGCTGCTTTCAACCTCAGTCCATGTCGGACACTGGACCTGTTTGGACCCTGTTCACTTGGTACACATTTACATGATCAGGTTTTTTAATACAACAGATAGGACTGCTTCGATATGGGTACACCATGATGAGGTGAAGCAGCTTGAAGTAAATTTTATGCACAAAAAACGTATGGACCAAGTACCCTGTTTATTTATATATTTTTTACTGCACTTGCATTTTAAACTTTTTTACTGCAGAGTACTTTACACGTTTTATGGACAAGGTTTTTTGCATTAAATTTTCTTATATGGCCAAAGGTCACTTGAGTGTAGCTGCTGTAGTTTCAGGAGTGAGAATGCATCAGTGACGATGCGAGCATTGTGTTTTTAGGAGAAATTACATCACCTGTTTGCTCCTGTTCTCCAGTGACTACTAGCAGTAAAGAATAGAAAAGCCACACTTTATACAGAGAACTTTCTAGAAAAAGGTAGAGTTTATGCAACAGTGTGCTTCCCAAGCCAAAGTAGGACTGTGCATAGCAAAACCTGAAAACCAACCAAAGCAAAGCTAATTAAAGATCCCCACTGCTAAAAACTCCTAGAGCTAAAGAAGAGGCAGAGTTAATCAAATGTATAATGTTGATTTTGTATTTGATATGGAGTAAAAGTTTTTAGTTGTTCAAGAAACCTATTATGTCCGTGTTTCTTATGGGACTTCCACCACCTCTGCTACTACTCCATAGTTGGACTAAGAAACTTAGCCCCTGCGATCCACTTCGTTTTCTTCCCCTTTTTGCATTTGCCTCCCAACCTGTGAATTGCTGGAGCCATCGGAGACACCATGACAGGATTAAGCTCCGAGTTTCCTGATGGAGGTTGCCAGCAATACCAGATGTATATATGCTTTACCAGAGCATTCCGTAAAGAAAACGTTATTATCCTACAGCTGTCTCTCCTTTATTAATCCCTATTTTGTCGGATGCTGACCTGCTATGTCTAGAAGCAGCATAAGGCTTGCAGTTGCATTTCAAGAGGTAATAACATGCATACACAGCCAGGTACCCTTTACTGCAGTGCTTAAGGACATAGAAACAACTCTCGGCCAGAGTGTCCGCTTGAATTACAGAATGATGTCAAGTCTTGATCTTTTTTGCAATAATATCCCAGTGCTGTGTTATCTGAGCACATTTAACCTTTACTAGATTTCTTTATGTGCACTACAAGGAAAATAATAAAAATTATGCCTAAAATACCTGAAGATAGGTCTCGAAGCGCTGTCCATACACTCCACTCATTAAGATTGGCTCCATTCTTTATATATTGCTTGATTCTGTTTTCTCTGTCGTCTGGTTGAGGGCAGGATGAGCTTTATTCCTTGGGATTCCCAGCACTGTTTCATGCACATATACCGACCACAGGTTACAGGTGGCTTCTGTGGTGTGAGGAGGAAATTCCCAAACTCCTCTCTGCAAATTGTGACCAAGCTCATGTATCGGCCCCCATAGATCTTTCTTCATTTCTGTAACATTTACTAAAGCAGCTGCTGATGGCAAATGACACATTATTGGGTATCCAGAATGCAACCAACCTACAGCCACAGAAAAATATAAAACAATGAAACACATGCAAGGTTAGGTGGATAAAAGTAACATGAGGCATTCTTATTTAGATACCACTTGCTTTTTCCCCTGAAAAACTTATCACAACTACTTTAATGTTGTAAATAGTTAAATATCATAACCCCAATAGTATTTTGACATGTAATTTTTATGTGTAGTTTGGAACATTTTTTTGTGTATAATCCACATAAAAAAATACTTCAAATAATGTTGCTATTAATTTCATTTGGAAAACTCCTATAGTGCAGATAATGCTAATTTTTTTCCACGTTTTGATGGCGTGCAAAAATAAGCAACATATCAATTTTTGATGCATTTCCACCTGAAGAAAAATTCCAATGTTTTGTTTCTTTTTACAGCCCTTCCAGATCCCAAACCCGAAAAGTAATACAAACTTCTAAGGGAAGTCTATGTTCAAGGTCTATGCCCAAACACTAAGTGTTCAGTACAGACCCTGAACTTTACAGTTCAGGTTTGCCCATCCCTACTCCTGATAGCAGAAGGGGAACGGCACTAGGTCGGCTGAACATCATTCAGCAGTGGCTTAGGCTGGCTTCACACCACATTTTTTTGATCTGGGGCTGTCCGGTTCACACTGGATCCAGGCTGATCCGGCGGCCATAACATGGGAGTCTATGGGCGCCAGAGCGTGCCGGATCTGGCAGAAAAACGATCCAGTTCCCGGACGCCGATGCTGAACGTGCGGCGGCTCTGAAATTCAAGCGTACTCGTTCAGCACCTGGACAGCACAGATAAAGAGCCGCGGCTGAAATTTCAGCACCGTGACTAGCTCCCCTCCAGCCGCTATGCTGAAATTTCAGCACTGGACAGCGGCAGCCACTGATTCCGGCACAAAACAGAATTGGATGGCATATTTGCTCTCCGGTTCTGTTTGTATGGGACTGTCAGGTTTCTGTTTGGTGCATCCTGCAAAACACCGCACAGAACCTGACAGGGAAAAATCTTGGTGTGAAGCCAGCCTTAAACACCTCTATTATCCAATCTGGTCTAGGTAGAATGAACTATCACCAATAACAGCTGAAGGAACACAAGACTACTTAAGGAAAGATGAGAGAAGACACACACTGCAGCAACCCTACCTAGCACTGCCAGCAAAAAAACACGATAACCCCAACCTGGCAATGAAGAATTTAACACCCAAATTAATAACAACACAAAAAGCTGTCACAGACTCGTGAGAGGACTCAGGACCTTTATGACTGGACTAATCCAGACAAAACTTAAAGCTGAATCACGAACTACAGTAGTTCACCTTTAAATACAACTGATCTTCAAGGAATTTTAAAAAAATGTAGCTAGACATTCACAGTAAAACAGTCAGCTCACTGGCCGTGGCACGTTTCTAAGAGCAACGACCTGTGAAAAATGGCGATGACGGCAAATGGCAGCTTCCTATATCCTGAGGGACATGTGACTTAGACAGCCAATGAAACAAGACTGCCAATGACACAAGACCTTGTGTCTTCAACTTGTGGATGGTTTTATGCGCCCTGATTGCTGCCGACTAGGAACATCCACACAGAAAATGCCAGGAAAAAAAATGGAGTCCAATGCTACTCTGACCTCTCCCCACCCCCTCATCAAACGCATTCTACCCACTTATCTACTGTGTCAGAAGGTAGAAGAAAAGCATCACTTAAAAGTAGTAATGCTATTTTTTAATCTGATCAGTTAACGAACAAGGCCGACTTCAATGATTTTTTGTTAAATTTCTCGCGTTTCCAATCTCAAACAAAATCTGCAATGTTCATGCCTAATTTGCGTAATTTGAATATGGTGGTGTCCAGTGGCCAGAATTACAGGGCAGTTCCAGACAAGGATGCATCACTAGATCACTTATAAATAGGGTATGCCTACGCCTTGTGGCTGGGGCAGGAATTACAGGAACAGGTCCAGGTGGACACGTGACACTTCCCCTCTGGTGCCTTTTTCCTATTGGTGTTTTTTTTTTCCAGTATTGGTGCATGTTTTATACCATCTATCGCCTGGTGTTTGTGTCTGCGGTGTTACGGTTAGTTTTCTTAATTTTTCTTTCCTGTAGCTCCTAGCACTTAGTGAAAGCAGGGACTGTCACCCAGTTGTGGACCGCTGCTTATGGCTGGTTATGCTAGTAGGCAAGGAGAGAGGGTGGTTGGAAACTAGCATTGCTCCTCTCCCTGACTGTGACAAGGCCCCTGCAGCTTGAGGGACAGCATAGGAATCCATTATCTCTTGCTATCCCACAGTCACGTAGTGACAGGAGTATGCACAGATCATGAACCCATTTTTTTATTCTTGGTTTTTATCCCTTGATAAAGGCACCCCCTAGTGCCTAAACACATTGGTGTTATACAAACTGATTTAGAATCCAAAGGCTCTTCAGCCCAGCAGTGCAGCACCTAAATGTGCCAGTTTGCATTTCTGTCAACTATCCATGTGGCAATTATTGTATGCTTTAATCTTTTTTAATTTTAATTTTTAATTTTGTAACTTCCATTTTCACAAGTTACACATTCTTCATTATAAGTCTTAATATTCTTTAGATTTCATTGCTGTTTAGACTTACTGCATTTTCATGCACTATATTGTACAATCCTTACCCGCAGAGATCTGAACATCAGCCACAATTCTTTCTGGACGAGGCAATTTCTTTGGGATGGATGCAAGCTCTGCCATTGCTAACATGATGGTATTCCATAAAGACAACAAAGATTCTGGATCCTCTTGTGAGCGGATTGCATCAGAAGGAACAGTAAGGATAATATTGTCCGTGATAAACTCAGCCCAAGGAGCTGATAAAAAACGAATTGTTTTCAACCACGAGGAAAGGTCAGTTTGCCCTGATGAGAAATCATATTTAGATTACCATAGTTCAATATGCAACCAGTCATATACAAAGTAAAAACTCTTCACGATAAAAACATCCAGGATAAGTTAAACCACCACATAGCCCTAATGGCCACTTTACACGCAGCAACAGGAAGATAGAAAACGCCAGGTGTCGGAGACAATTGTACCTTTTACCTTCAAAACACCTTGCAGATACCTGAATTACACGCAGCCACTTCAAGGTGTTTTGAAGGTAAAAGGTACAATTGTCTCCGACACCTGCCGTTTTCTATCTTCCTGTTGCCGCGTGTAAAGTGGCCATAAAAGTGTACCTGTCAGCAGCTTTTTGCTTATAAGCTGCAGCCATCATTCTGGAATGTTGTATGAAAGTCTCAGAGATGACCTGTATAATGCCAAAAAACAGCTTTTATTATACTCTTCTGGGGGGCCGTTTACTTTGATGGGTGGACTCGGAACGATGTCCTCTCTCTTCTTGTGAATGCCATCCTTCTCTATGCTTCAGCAAGTGACACATGCTACGTCACCCACATGCAGTCTCCTCCTTGCACTTCTGTGCACCACGCATACTTCTCTATGTCCTGCTGAGTGCAGAGCAAACTACGGTATTGTGCAGGTGTAGGAAAGGTCAAAGAATGCCTGCACATGTATATGGGCATTCCTGTTTTTTTGTAAAGAGAACCTGCCATCAGGTTCATGCATTGTAAAATAAAGGTATGATGATAATGACACTGTTATACTGATTTAATAGATATCTTTGATTAAAAAATCTGTAGCCTGGATTTTGTTAAATCATTATTAGAAGTTTTGGGTTTCCATGTATTGCTGTGCGCTGTTTGTAGGGTCTTTGGCTCTGCCCTGGAGCCTCTGCAGTCTTTGGTGCCTTTATCCTCTTCTTGTTTTAAATTTTATGTAAGCCATCCTAGCCACAGTCGGCACTTGTGCACACTTTAGTAAAATGCACTGATATAAGGGTATGTGTAGACCTCCAGGGCTTCAGTAAAATGGTGCCAGTGGTGGCACATGCGTAGATTGAAATCTTGTCTGGTTATTTAGTTGAGTTCTAAATCTGTGCATGCACCACCATTGGAACCACGTTTCTAAAACTACCAGAAGATTTGTCTCCCCAAGAGCCGCCCTCCGCTGGGATGGTGGACTAAAATTTAAAAGAAAACGAGGATAAAGACACCAGAGGCAGTGGAGGGGTTGAGGCAAACCAAAGACACTACGAACAGTCCCACCCACAGTTCTGCCCCAATTAATGAAAAGCCCAAACTTCTAATGATGATTTAACAAAATCAGGCTGCAGATACACGTATCTTCACAGAATATATGTATTAAATCAGCATAACAGTGCCATTTTTGACATACTTTACTATGCACAATCCTATTAACAGGTTTTGATTAAAGTGGAACCGCTGTTAACATTTTTATTTAATGGTAATAATGTGGAGCAAGTGATTATAATATATTTTCAAATATACTTCAAATATATTTTAAGTGTTTATAAGTGAAATCTGGGAGAAAACCTTTAATAAACCTTCCACAAGATGTCCCCACTAGACTGTTTCTGAACCTGACATATGCTCATTCTCAGTGAGATCAGTCTTCAAGCTCCACACACTGAATACGGCCATATAACCATTGAAGGGTTGGGGGCAGGGCCTACACAGCGTTCTCAGCTGATAAGTGTATCAAATCACCTCAGTGACAGGGTGTCATGGTCTCTGCTAAGTAGGGAGATTGGCGCCGACCATGCAACTCTGGTATTTCTGCTCTCCCTGTTCATGGTCCCATGCTGTCATTTGCCTAATATTTGCTAGGAACCTGTGCCCTCTTGGCAGGTCTCCTGGGAATTGCTATTAGGATGTGTGCTCCGCTTCCTGCACACAATTAAAGGAGCAGTACACCTGTTCCCTATTAGAATCCTAACTGAGTGCTGACCTGCTCTGTGCATAAAAGGCATCCTCCCCTAAAGGAGGTGACTGGGCAATGTGTTAATTCTCTAAAAATGTTGCCTCTGTCCGGGTCGCACTTCTGTAGTGCTTTGCGATGGAGGACTGTTGCCTTGCATTATACTAATATCTCTGTCTCCACAGAATCCTCTGCTGGCAGTTCCTTATCATGGATACCTCCTGGACACTCCGGATCCCACCCCAGGCTGGCCAAGCCTCTCCTCATGGAATCATTTGGATATCTCTACTGCCTGGATCAGCCTTTCTAGTGAAAGTTTGCCCAGGCCATGGACTCCACTGATGTACGATTCTCAGGCCAGAGAGAGTTGGTTGGGCTTCACCAAGATCAGCAAGTCGACTTCATACAAACCTTGGTTACCCGCCTGGCTAATCTACAAACTGTCAATCCCACCAACATGACTGAGCTAGCAGAGCATCAACAGAAACTCAATCACCAACATGAGATGTAGACCTGCATGTTGGACTACATGACCTCCATGGATGACCAGTTAACTAAGGTAGAGCTGGTTGCTGCTCCCCTAGTCTTTCAGGTTCAGGTACAGAATCTGATGGTTGTACCCACAATGGGTCCCTGTCCTTACCTCTGCAAACCTCCTCGTTATGATGGTGACCCTTAGTTGTGCAGAGGATGTCTCAATTAATGCTTGCATTTTCATCTATTGATGCATCTATTGATGCATCATCATTATCCAACCAACATAGCTAAGGTGGCTTTCCTAGCCTCTCACCTGGAGGGAGAGGCTTTACCCTGGTTCACATGCCTAATGGCGCGGAATGAACTCATCGTGTGTGATCTGCAGGAATTCAAGTTTTTTTATGAGCCTGGCTGTGCCACATCTGGCATGGAGTCTCTCTTCAACTTGCAACAGGGCTCTCTCACTGTCGGTCAGAATGCCATCCGTTTCTGCACCCTTGATTCGGAGTTCCAGTAGACCAATGGACCTCTAGTGGAGCCTTCTGGAGAGGAGAATTTGGAAGAATCAAGGATGATTTGCCGATCAGGGTCCTATCGAGACTCTGGATAATCTCATATTCCTCGCCATTCAGATTGACCTGCGAGAGTGGATTCTTGAGAAGCAGTTTCCCCATCCAGCATCTTCTTCACTAAAACCTCGGTTTCTGCCTTGTCCCACTCCGGTCTCTGAGTATAAACCCATGGAGCTCAGCCGTGTCAAGATGAAGAGGAATCATCATGAGTAGAAGCTCGCTAAGAATCCTCATCGATATTGTGGACACTCGACTTCCAGTCAACACAGTGGTACCGAGAAGCCGGAAAGCTCTTCCACAGCATAAGAGAGGCCACCCTAGGTGAGAATCATTCCTTTCCTCCACTAACTATATCTAAATAGGTGATCTTCTGAAAGGTGGGGTTCTCCATGACAGCCTATCTAGACTCCAGGTCTGGTGAAACTTCTCCAGCAAGCCGTGGCCAGGCGATTCAGGATTCCAATTGTTCCTCCTCAACAGTCGCGGCACATCGTCTTCGTAGGCGGAAGACCCCTGAAAGATTTCATTCTTGGTATCATCAAAGAGGTGAGCTTCAAATGGAGCACGTCACAAGGAGAAACATTACCTTCTATGTGTTACTGAATCTTTCTCCACCATTTCTACTAGGACTTCTGTGGTTGCATCTCCATGAAACTGTTCTGGATTGGCTATCGGAGATGTCCTTCGATGGAGTCAATCTTGTCATGATCACTACTTCAAACCAGTATGGTCTGATTCTACCATGCAGCCTCCTGCAGCCTTACCCGGGTTACCTTCTGCCTACTGGTCCTTCGCAGATGTATTAGACAAGAAAGAAAATGAGACTCTCCCTCCTCACAGACCATACGATCAATCTAATTCCTTGATCTACTCTGCCTCGAGGTAGGATCTACCCAATTTCTCCCACGGAGACTCAAACCATGTCTTATTACATCAAGGACAATTTGGCCCAAGGGTTTATCCAGAAGTCCTCCTTCCCGGCTATAGCTGGGTTCTTTTTGTCAAGAAGAAATATGGTTCTCTTCACCTGTGTATCAAAAACTGTGGTCTTAATCTAATTACGGTAAAGAACAAATACCCTCTTCCCTTAATTCCAGAGCTCATTCATCATCTTTGAGGTTCCATGATTTTCACCAAGTTGGATCTTTATGGGGCTTACAACCTAGTCAGGATATGATTTGGAGATGAGTGGAAAACCGCCTTCAACACGCGAGATGGTCACTACGAATATCGGGTGGTGCACTTCGGGTAAAGCAACTCACCCGCCGTCTTCCAGGAGTTTGTTAACAATGAATTATGTGACCTGCTCTATGTCTGTGTGGTGGTGTATCTGGACGACATACTGCTGTTTTCCCCCGATCAACACACAGGAGGAATGTTCATCTTGTTCTTCAAGATTAAAGGAGAATTGTCTCTATGCTAAGTTTGAGAAATGTATGTTTGAGCAGAGGTCTTTACCTTTTCATGGCTATATCATTTCCAATACAGGTCTCAAGATGCACCCAGAGAAGGTCTTCGCCGTGCTTAAGTGGCCCCCACCTGAGGGAATTAAAGCCATTCAGCAATTCCTGGGATTTGCCAACTACTATTGGCAAGTTATTCCCCACTTCTGCTCTCTGGTAAGACCGCTCACCACCCTGACTTGTAAAGGTTCCAAACCAAAGGATTGGACTTCGAGTCAGCTTTCGCCTCCCACAAACAAGCCTTCTCAATCGCTCCAGCTCTTCACAGACCAATGATCAATAAGCAGTTTTTCCAAGAAGAGGACACTTCTTCATCCAGAGCTGAAGCAGCACTCAGACAAAAGCTGTCTACTGGTAAGATGGTGACCTATGGTTTCTTCTCGAAGGCATTCTTGCCCTGCATACGTAACTACTCAACAGAGTTACTAGCAATTAAGTTAGCCTTAGGGGAATGGCGATATCTGCTTGAAGGCGTAGTTCATCCAGTCATCATTTACACTGATCATAAGAATCTGTCGTATCTCCAGTCTGCTCAAAGACTCAACCCTCGCCAGGCTCGTTGATTCTTATGTTTTGCTCGGTTCAATTTCTCTCTCCATTTCCATCCTGCCGAGAAAAATATCAAAGCTGACGCGCTATGCTATCCTTTCTGTCGACAACCTAGAGGAGGAGCCTGAGCACATCATTGAACCATCTAAAATACTCTGGTTAGGCTTTGCAGCTTCACCCTGGTAAGACTCTTGTAACTGAGAGAGACAAGAAGTGAATCCTATGCTGGGCCATTCTTCTAAGCTTGCCGGCCATGATGGTCAAAAGAAGACGTTACAGCTGATATCTCGACACTACTGGTGTTCCACCTTGCTCGAAGATGTTCTTGACCTCATTGCAGACTGTCACTCCTGTGCTCAGAATAAAACACCCAAGAAACTGCCATCTGATCACCGTCTTCTCCTCCCGATTCCATCTGCTCCCTGGCAGCACATTGCCATGGACTTCATCATGGATCTGCCAGCATCATCGGGTTGTACAGTAATCTCGGTTGTGGTTTACCGGTTCTCCAAGATGGGACACTTCATTCCACTCTCTGGTCTCCCTTATGTTCCTAAATTCGCCCAGCTCTTCATCCAGCATGTCCTTCATCTTCATGGCCTTCAATTCCACATTATCTCTGACAGAGGGGTTCAATTCATCTCCCGATTCTGGTGGTCCCTCTGTGAGCTGTTGGATGTCATCCTGGACTTTTCCTCGGCCTATCACCCACAATCTAATGGCCAAGTGGAGCTAGCAAATCAAGTCTCTCACTAACTGTCTGCGACACTTCATGAATAGACTCCTGACTGGGCCGTGCTGCTGCCATGGGCAGAATTTTCCTACAACAACCATGTCAGTGAGTCCTCCTCTAACTCTCCATTTTACACTGTTTATGGACAGCATCCTAGGATTTTGACTCTTTTGGTACTCACTTTTGGCAATCCTGCGCTGAGTCCTGGCCAAGGACTTTACGAAGGTCTGGACAGAGACCAGGACCTTACTGGAGCAGGATTCGGTCCGAACTAAGGAGCATGAGGACAAGATCTGGATCCGCTACCTTTCAAACTCGGAGATAAGGTATGGATGTCTTCCAGGCACATCCATCTTAAGGTCCCCTCTTACAAGCTGGCTCCTTGGTACATCGCCCCTTTGAAGTGCTCCACTGGATCAACGAGGTGTGCTACTATTTGAAACTGCCTATCTCCTTACGGATCCATAACTCCTTCCATGTCTCCTTGCTGCAGCCGGTTGTTCTCAGTAGTTTATCTAAGGATCCAGGTAATTCTCCTTCTCCTGTCAGTGCCGAGGACATCTATGAAGTTAAGGACATCCTGGCCATTAAGAAAAGAGATGGCAGGACGCTCTTTCTGGTCAACTGGAAGGGATACGGTCCTGAGAGAGATCCTGGGAACCTGAGAAAAATATGGATGCTCCAGTGCTCCTTAGAAAGTACCTGGCAGGTGTGAATATGGTGGGGGGTGTAAGGGAGAGGGTACTGTCATGCCCTCAGCCGCGGGGTTAGTCTCTGCTAAGCAAGGAAATCGGTGCCCACCACGCAGCTCCACTAGTTCTGCTCACCCTGTCTGTGGTTCCATGCGGCTGTTTGCCTCCTTGTCTGCTACGAAGCTTTGACCTCTTGGCAGGTCTCCTGGTATAGCTGTTTGCTATTAGGATTCAGACTGAGTGCTGAACTGCTCTGTGCATAAAAGGCATCTTTTCCCTAAGGGAGGTGCCTGAGCAATGAGTTCATTCTCTAGGAACGTTGCCTCTGTCCAGGATGCGCATCTGTAGTGCTCTGCGATAGGAAGACTGTTGCCTTGCATTATACTAATACCTCTGTCTCCACAGAATCCTCTGCTGGCAGTTCATTATCCTGGATCTCTCTGGACACTCTAGATTCCACCCTGGGCTGGCCAAGCCTCTCCTCACAGAATCATCCAGATACCTCTACCGGCTGGATCAGCCTTTCCAGGATTACACAGATCTCCCAGGGTCCTCCCCACCAACAGAGCCAGTATTCCACAGTCTCTCCATCTCTTCTGCCCAAGTCTGTACGATTTGCCTCTCTGGTCTGGGATTTGTGGCATTTAGACCTCCTGGCGCTGTACCACGTGAATCTATGTACATGGGTTAGCTCATCAGTGCTCCGTACGAGACTTCGGTATCACGATCCAGAGGGTTTTCCCCTCAGACACCTACTTATGTTAAACCTGCCTTAATATACATCCTTGGTTTTACTAAAGACACTCTCCTGTCTCTTGAGTATCGGATATCAGCTACCACTGCTCCACCAGTGGTCCTGTGAGTCCATTTAACATCTCAATGCTCCTCGGACGTAACACAGGGAGATCCAGGCTGACAGCACAAAGCTTCTATGACCTTATCTCCTGCATTCACTAGGCTCTGCTCCATGTTATCAGTGAGGAGCTGTGTGGAGGCAATCAGCTGTTAGCACAAGCAGGGCAGAGTGATCTGAAAACAGGAGATAAAATCACAGAAGCCTGTGCACTGCTGACAGCCTGATGAGCTTCCCTTTGTCTGAGGTAAACTGACTATACACTGATCTCCTGCACCCAGTCACGCACTGTAAGCCCCGCCCCCCACTCAGTATATATGTCAGGTTTAGAAACACCATAGGGGGGACATCTTCTAGAAGGTTTTTGAAAGGTTTTCTTCCAGATTTCTCTGAAGTATAATTGAAAGTTTATTAAAATCACTTGCTCTACATTATTATTAAATAAAAATTTAAACGGCGCATACACTTTATCTTTAAAGTAAATGAAGACATGAAAACATTGTATGACTTAAAACTGCAAATGTATTATAATGTCAATAGGACATTAGAGTTGTATTCATTCAATTATTGTTTTATATTAGGCAGGAAAACTTTCACAAAGGATTATACAGCCATTATGACATGGATTTTCCAAGTAAGCATACCAGCTTCATAAGGTCAGAGACATCTATTCGGTAATATTTCCAGTTTTTAACTGGTGAAAGCTTTAAAGTAATTTCACTTATGTGGTAATTATCAGCGTATGTATATAGTGTATCGTTGATATGAAAAATAAAAGAGCTGGCTTCTCACTAACATCAAAATCTCTATTAGGCAAGCCTGTTGAAATGTAGGCAAATAATAAGCAGGATGTTGTGTTCTCCCTTAATGATGGCCACTTGAAAAGAAAGCAAGTGGACCCTATTATAGATAATGAGGTTCATCTGGCACTGTAAGTGTCCTTCATAGGACAGTGCAGATTCAAGAAAGGAACAGAAATACTAACCAGAAAGATGGAACTCCTACTGCTAGTGTGATCCTAGCATTAACTTGTGGCACATCATAATAACCCTGAGAACAACAATCACACACTTTTAACCATAAAGGAGTGTCTTACCTTTTATAAATGTGGGAGCTGGCTCTGCCCCATAGACTGTAACAGGCACAATTCCTAGCTGACTTTTCCCCTTGACAATAACATACAGAAGTCCTCCCCAGACACTGGATATCACAACCTTCTCAGCTATGACATTCTTTTTATGCACAACCACTGGGGCACGACACAACTGTTCTGCTGAGGTCAGGTCATCTGAATGGCAGCCAACCTGTACCTAGAATACACACAAGGTGAAGACTAAAGATGAGTGAACTTGTGGATGTTCAGGTTCATCTAGTTTGGCTTGACTTTAAAAAAGTTTTTTTGATCAGAACTTGACCCTAGATCCCAAACCTCATACAAGTCAATAAGGACCAGAAATTTTGTGCTGAAAAAATAGCTGTACAATGGTCATTAGTAAGGGTTAGGGGCTGCAAAAGGAAACAAAATACTGGTAATTGTCTTGCAATAAATGTGGGTAGGGAATAAATAAGAAAAAAATTGCATGGTTCCCAACTATTTTTGATAACCAGCACAGGTAAAACAGACAGCTGCATGCTTCACCCTCAACTGTCTGCTTTACCATGGCTGGTTATCAAAAATAGAAGGGATTCCACGCTGTTCTTTTCTTAATTATTTGACTCCGACCTATTTTTGGTAACTAGCCAATATAAAGCAGACAGCTGCAGGCTGGTATTATCAGGGGGAAAAGGCCATGGTTATTTTGACCCTCCCAGCATAAATATAAGATTCCGCAATTCTGGCACTTTACCCGGCTCCTCCCAATTGCCCTGGTGTGGTAGCAATCGGGGTAATAAGTAAATGGGGTTGATATCAACTGTGAATTGTCAGCTGGCTTCAAGCACTGTTGTTAGTAATGGACAGAAAAAATATATTTGAATAAAGATTCCCTGCGTCTGAGACTGCATATTTGTCCGGAGTGACAACAAGCTCCGCCCACTTGATGAACTGCAACTACAGGGGATTTAACACGAGGGCCTACTGCCCCTAACTCCATAGGTTCATCGCGTGGAGCATCCTCAACAGTACTAGCCACAGGGGACAAAGTTGGTCTCGGTCTCTCGCTCAGACATCTGTCTAATCTGATGGCCAGGGACATCGCAGCCTCCAATGACTCAAGTGCGGCGTACTGAACCAAGGTGTCTTGCAGTCTGGCCGACAAACCCAAACAGAACTGACTCCTGAGGGCAGAGTTGTTCTACAGGGTGTCAGGCGCCCACCTCCGAAACTCCGAGCAGTACTCCTCTACTGCTCGTGGCCCCTGCTTGAGTTTATGGAGGTTTGACTCAGCAAGAGTCACCCTGTCTGGTTCACTATACACCTGAGCCAGAGCAGCAAAAGCCTGTCCACCAACCGCAGCGATGGTGAGTCGGTCAGGAGGGAGAAGGTCCAGGTCTGGAGATCTCACTTAAGAAAGAAGATTATAATCCCCACCAGCTGTTCCTCGCTCCCAGATGAACGCGGACGAATCCTGAAATAAAGTTTACAGGCTTCTTTGAACACCAAGAATTTATCTCTCCCCCAGAAAACTTATCTGGAAGGGATATCTTGGGTTCAGGTATGGCCTGGGTGTGAGCCGAGGCCAGATACCCCAGAACCTGCTGCAGCTGCTGCACCACCTGTGTTCGCAGATCAGTGACCTCAGCTGAGATGCTTTGCATCAGTTGTGAGAAGGCATCTGCAGAGGATGTCTGAGACATATTGGCTCAGAGAAAAAAAAAATTATTATGGGCCGTTTATAATGTCACGCTTGGGAGGTGAGGGAATCAAGTAACTTGATGTTGTGATGAGCAAAAGGGGTCAGGAGAACCTAATCTAACCCTGATGCTGGGTTCTCTGGCTCACCCTGATCTCGGAGGTACCTCTGACGGTGACGAGTTCCGAGCCGCCACCCTTTACCCTAAGCTAATCACAAAGTTAGAGGTAAGTGGAAGTGGAAGGTCCTGAAAGGTGATTTCAGGGAACTAGGCTGCAAGCTTAAGGCAAGGACCTCCAAGGTAGTATTCTCTGAAATACTGCCTGTATTAAGTGCCATACCAGAGAGGCAACGTGAGATTAGGGAAATAAATAAGTGGCTCAGAAATTGGTGTAGGAAGGAGGGGTTTGAGTTCCTGGAGAACCTGTCTGACTTCTTTGTTTGCTACAGGTTCTATACAAGGGACGGGCTGCACCTCAATGGGGAGGGTGCAGCTGTGCTGGGGGAGAAAATGGCTAGAAGTTTGGAGGAGTGTTTAAACTAAGGATTGGGAGGGAGGGTATTCATTGTACAGGAGGGGAAGTGTAAATAGTAACCTGGGCACAAATAATGAAATTGGGAGTGGTATAAGGGGTGGGATTAGAACAGTGAATATAGTAAGAAGGAATAGAGGTAAAAGAGATGCATAAAGTGCATGTACACTAATGCCAGAAGCCTCACCAACAAAATGGAGGAATTAGAATTGATTTTGTTGGAAAATAATTATGATATGGTGGGGATTTCGGAGACTTGGCTGGATGAGAGCCATGACTGGGCTGTTAATTTACAGGGCTATAGTCTGTTCAGAAATGACTGTACAAATAAGCGAGGGGGAAGTGTGTTTTTATATTTAAAATCATCCTTAAAACCCATCCTGCACGACAATATATGTGAATCTCATGAAAATGTAGAGTCCCTGTGGGTGGAGATAAGGGGAGGGGGAAAAAATAATAAATTACTGATAGGGGTTTGTTATACGTCTCCAACAATAATGGAAGTGGAGGAGAATATCCTCATAAAGCAAATAGATGAAGCAGCGACTCAGGGAGAAGTCATTATCATGGGGGACTTCAACTACTCTGAAATACATTGGGGATCAGAAACCTGCAATTCCAGCAAAGATAATAAGGCTTTTTACAACTATGAAAGACAATTACCTTTCACAACTAGTTCAGGACCCAACAAGAAGGGGGGCACTGCTGGACCTAATATTAACCAACAGGCCAGACCGCATATCAAATACACGGATTGGAGGTCACTTGGGTAATAGTGATCACAAAATAATAAGTTTTCAAGGATACTAAACTTCAGGAAGGCAAATTTCCAATGGTTGAGACATAATCTTAGTGCAATAAACTGGGACGATATCCTGAGACATAAAAGTACACAAAGAAAATGGGAGACGTTTATTAGCATCCTGAATAGGACCTGTGAACAACATATACCCTATGGGAATAAACATGCTAGAAATAAGAGTAAACCACTATGGCTAAATAAAGCTGTAAGGGTCGCAATAAGTGAGAAAAATATTTAATATAATATATAAGTATTTAGGGAATTAAAGCAAGTAGGTAGTGATGAGGCATTAAATAAAAACAGAATATTAAATAACATCTGTAAAAAGCAAATCAAGACAGTAAAGATTGAGACAGAGAGACTCATTGCCAGAGAAAGTAAAAAAAATCCCAAAATATTCTTTAACTACATAAATATTAAGAAACTAAAAAATGATTGTGTTGGCCCCCTTAAAAAAAATCTGGGTGGTGAATGAGGATGAGGAAAAAGCCAATATGCTAAATGACATTTTTTCAACAGTATTTACACAAGAAAATCCCATGACAGACAACATGATCAGTGATAACTAAAACTCTCCATTAAATGTCACCTGCTTAACCCAGCAGGAAGTATGGCATCGTCTAAAAATCACTAAAATTGACAAATCCCCGGGCCCAAATGGGATACACCCCAGAGTACTGCAGGAATTAAGTACTGTCATAGATAGACCATTATTTTTAATATTTAAAGATTCCATAATAACAAGGTCTGTACCACAGGACTGGCGTATAGCAAATGTGGTGCCAATAATCAAAAAGGGGACAAAAACTGAACTTGGAAATTATAGGCCAGTAAGCTTAACCTCTACAGTGGGTAAAATCCTAGAGGGTTTTCTAAGAGATGCTATACTGGAGTATCTGAAGAAAAATAACCTCATGACCCAATATCAACATGCGTTTACGAGGGACCGTTCCTGTCAAACTAATCTGATAAGCTTCTATGAAGAGGTAAGTTCTGGACTGGATTAAAGAAATGCAGTGGACGTGGTGTATATGGACTTTTCAAAAGCTTTTGATACGGTGCCACACAAAAGGTTAATACTTAAATGAGAGCAATGGGGATAGGGGAAAATATGTGTAAGTGGGTTAAGAACTGGCTTAGTGATTGGAAACAAAGGGTGGTTATTAATGGAACACACTCAGAATGGGTCACAGTTAATAGTGGGGTGCCACAGGGGTCAGTATTGGGCCTGCTTTTTTTTAACATATTTATTAATGACCTTGTAGGGGGCATAGAGAGTAGAATCTCAATATTTGCAGATGACACTAAACTCTGCAGGGTAATCAATACAGAGGAAGGCAATTTTATTTTACAGGAGGATTATGTAAACTAGAAACTTGGGCTGATAAATGGCAAATGAGCTTTAATGGGGATAAATGTAAGGTCATGCACTTGGACAGTGGAAATAAAAGGTATAATTGTGTACTTAATTGTAAAACACTGGGCAAAGCTCACTGAAAAAGACCTGGGTGTATGGGTAGATGACAAACTCACATTTAGTGGCCAGTGTCAGGCAGCTCCTGCAAAGGCAAATAAAATAATGGGATGCATTAAAAGAGGCATAGATGCTCATGAGGAGAACATAATTTTACCTCTATACAAGTGACTAGTGCGACCACACTTAGAATTTTGTGTACAATTCGAGTCTAGACGTGTTTTCCCCATGTAAGAAATGTAAGTGCATTGTCACACCACAAATTGGTGAACCTCCCCCCGCTTCCCGGGGCACCTCCTGGAAATCCTAATAGTTGTATGACGGCAACTTGGTATGGTCAGCAGGCATTCCTGCAATAGGGCACCAATGTCCCTCAGCACTAAGTCAGCCTGTTTTCCATTCAAATGGCAAAGGGCTGGTTGCAATATTGTGTTAGTCACCACTAAGCTGGGCTGGTCACTGCAGCATTCGCTGTTGCCTTTTGGGGGCGCTACGCGTTAGCAAACCAGTTAACAAGTCAGCCCACTGCCCAGGGGGGGGCTACGGCATGACGACGCAATAACATTCAACGAAGGGTTTTAGAATTCGCATCAGGCGGTCCAAACAAGCCAAGGTATATGGTCCCCCATTTTCATCCAGAGGTCCTCCATACCCCTTGGAGAACATACAGCAACACTGCGCTTCTCGCACTCCTCAATCATGTTTTTCGGGCATGTAGATGGTGCCCCGCTTACTTGCATTTCGCCAGTTTGCTAAAACTCCCGTTAAGAAAGCGGGTCGCCAACCAAGCCAGTACGGCACACATTCCTTTCAGATCGGTGCAGCAACGGAGGCGGCGTGAACGGGTTTTTCAAACCACGAAGAGACAACAGGTGAAAAAGATGGAAGGCAGACCCCTTTTCGGTATGTAACACCAAATTTACTGTGAGCAGGACGATGCACGGGCGTCCCCTGCCAAGAATCATCATTCCCCTCTTTCTCCTAACTCCGCTACTCTACTCCTCTTCTCCTCTCCGGCCTCTTCCTTCCTCCTCCGGCTCCCTGCTTCCAGTCTCCTTTTTCCCCCTTCTTACATCAGCTGGTTCTTCCACCTCGGCTCCGCCTTCCTTCCCACCTTTCCTCATTACCTTTAAAGTTCTTCTTTCGCTTCCCCTCCCCCCCCCCCCCCCGGTAACAAGGAAGTGTAATTTTTCTTATAGGCGCCGGCAGAGTTTTGTGGTTTTGTGTCAATCAGAAATGATATGGGCAGACAAGCGGGGAAGAAGCCAGGAGAGGTGAAAACCTCAGTTGCGGGATCATGATGTCCATTGGAAAACTGCAATAGACTTGACATGGGTGCAGGTGCTCCCAGAGGCAGTGGCCACTCAGAAGGGAGTAACGGATCCAGTGATATTAGTAATACATGCCGGGAACGACGAGTTGGTGCCCTTGAGGATTCAAGAACTGTTGCAGATCATGAAGAAAGTTTCAGAAAGGTTGGATCTCTTTTAATCGCACAGCGATAATATGGTCCGCTACGCCGCCCAAGGTACGGGGCTATGAGCAAAGACACCCGTCAGCGGTTGAACGGTCCAGGACACAGGTCAACGCACGAATTGCGTAGCGAGTGGCGGTCAGGTATGGTAGTCCACCACGACATTTTATAGAACGAAGTGAAAGGTGTTTTAACTTCAGATGGAAGCAGCCAAAATGAGATAAGGTTGATTAGATTCCTGACGGATACCCTAGAAGGGGTGGTGGAAGGTCAGAAGCATGTGTGGGGGGGTCGCAGCTCTGGCTCTGTTCAGAGCAGCTCCTTGGCCGGTGGAAGAGGGAGTTGGTAAAATTCGACCTGTCCAGGACGGCCTAGGCATCGGGCGCCCCTCCTACAGGGCGTCAATCGGCCTAGGACGGCCAGGGCATCCGGCTTTGCCTCTCCCTAGGATCTAAGGCTGATATGCCGCGCAAGGCCAGTAGGCTGTTCAAGGCTGTTACGCCTTATTAGGCTGATACGCCTCAAGGCTACTAAGCCTCCAAGTGAGCCGGTAGGCTGTTATGCCTAAAACAACAAAGAGCTGCGGCCAAAATCAATCCACCCCTTTCATAATTCCTAACAGTCCCGTCAGTTCCATGGTTAGCGAGCGCCCACTTCCCGCTTTCCTTTTCATAGTTATCGGGTTTGTTGCGTGTTTTAATAAAGCTTTGAAAACTTACAACGTTGTGGTCTCAATCATTGCATGGCGAGGGGAACTGAATATTGGGTCTCGGCAGTCTAAGCCTGAAGCCATTCAATGTAACTGCAAACTTGTGAACACTCCCATTGTGAGCACTGTTCACTGTAAGCATTCTCTATTGCCAGCGCCGAGAGTTGGAGATCATTTGATATTTTTCGCCCTCTGACAAAGAAAGGTCAAAATGCGCGTTGGGGCATTAGGCACATAACAATATACTCAGCACAAGCTATTTTTATGTTTATTATACCTTCTTATAACATGCTTTAGGATTCAGTATATTTTTAATGTGGACAGGACTAATGTCTATGGCATACAAAACCATACTATAGGGCTACACTGTTTCAAGACTAATTATATTGACATGTCCTAATATCCATACAGCAAGGGTGTAACTACAACAGGTGCAGGGACTGCAATTATACCTTGTACCTGGAGCCTATGGGGCCCCAAATGTCCATTTGTCCTATGGAAAAAGACTACTGCTATTAAGATTTGCAATAATTGGGGGCCCCATTGGAGCATTCGCATCAGGGCCCATGAGTTTTAAGTTAATCCACTGCTATTCAGTATTCAGCTCTTTTTGTGTAATTTTATGAATATATATGTTCTATACAGTGGATACAGATAGTATTAAGACCCTGTGATAGATCCACTTACATAGCTGCAATTCCAGGTAGACACAGGAAGCCTTGCAGGATAAACATATGGTTTATTACTGTCATAAATAGTACAAACACAAACATCAACAGCTTGTCCAGCAAAAGGAAACAAATGGAGTCTCAGTTAGTGATGGGCGAATCCTAAATTACTCGGAATCGCTTGACTCTAGCGAGTCCGAGCACAGGACTCGCTACTCGTTGCGAGTCTAGCGAGTCCAATGTTAATGAATGGAGAAGCGAGTAATAGCGAGTAGTGTGAGATTTACAAATCGCAGATGTGTCTCGGAAGCTTCAGCCTGAAGCAATCCTAGTTTTGTCAGAGACTCGCATTGCCATTGATTTGCATTGGACTAGTTTACTTTGCAAGTAATCGCTGGGAAACTGCAAAGATAAGAGTCCTGTCTGTTTTGTGTGCTGGCTGCCGCAGCTCCAGGGTCCTAGAGCCTGCCTGCTGCCTGATGTAGCAGTGCTGAGATTGTTCTCAGTCTGCTCATTCCCTGTGTACAGACATGAATGTCTGCTCACAGAGATGATGTAGCAGTGCTGAGATTGTTCTCAGTCTGCTCATTCCCTGTGCATAGACATCTATATCTATGCACAGGGATGAGCAGAGAGGACATCGCGTTTTGGACTGCGTCGGACGGAAGAGGATTTTTTTAATTAAAGATGGAGTCCCTAATGGCTTTTTTTTTTATTTCTAATAAAAATTTTCTCTGTGTTGTGTTTTTTTTAAAACAATTTAATAGAAATTCATGGCGGTCATGTCTAATATTGGCGTGACCGCCATAAATTTCGGGCTTAGGGCCAGCTGATAATACAAAGCTGGCCCTAACCTCATTATTACCCAGCGTGCCACTGCCACCAGGGCCGCTGGAAGAGCGGGGTTCAGCGCCAGAGGATGGCGCTTCAATGAACGCGCCATCTTCTGGGGCGGCTGCGGGCTGCAATTTGCAGCGGGGGGTGCCCAGAAAGCTTGGGCATCCCTGCGCTGCGGATTCCAGCCCCCAGATGCTTAGCTGTACCTGGCTAGACATAGAAATTGCGCGGAGCCCCACGCATTTTTTTTAAATTATTTCATGAAATTCTGAGATTCTGACTCTGAGACTCTGACTCTGAGACTCTGACTCTGAGACTCTGAGACTCTGACTCTGACTCTGACTCTGAGACTCTGACTCTGAGACTCTGACTCTGAGACTCTGACTCTGAGACTCTGACTCTGACTCTGACTCTGAGACTCTGACTCTGAGACTCTGACTCTGAGACTCTGACTCTGAGACTCTGACTCTGACTCTGACTCTGAGACTCTGACTCTGAGACTCTGACTCTGAGATTCTGACTCTGAGACTCTGACTCTGACTCTGAGACTCTGACTCTGACTCTGAGACTCTGACTCTGACTCTGAGACTCTGACTCTGAGACTCTGAGACTCTGACTCTGAGACTCTGACTCTGAGACTCTGACTCTGACTCTGAGACTCTGACTCTGACTCTGAGACTCTGACTCTGAGACTCTGACTCTGAGACTCTGACTCTGACTCTGAGACTCTGACTCTGAGACTCTGACTCTGAGACTCTGACTCTGAGACTCTGAGACTCTGACTCTGAGACTCTGACTCTGAGATTCTGACTCTGAGACTCTGAGACTCTGACTCTGAGACTCTGACTCTGAGACTCTGACTCTGAGACTCTGACTCTGAGACTCTGAGACTCTGACTCTGAGACTCTGACTCTGAGATTCTGACTCTGAGACTCTGACTCTGACTCTGAGACTCTGACTCTGAGACTCTGACTCTGAGACTCTGACTCTGGCTCTGAGGGTGAGACTCTGAATCTAAGACTCTGACTCTGAGACTCTGAGACTCTGACTCTGAGACTCTGACTCTGAGACTCTGACTCTGAGACTCAGACTCTGACTCTGAGACTCTGACTCTGAGACTCTGACTCTGAGACTCTGACTCTGACTCTGACTCTGACTCTGACTCTGAGACTCTGACTCTGAGACTCTGACTCTGAGATTCTGACTCTGAGACTCTGACTCTGACTCTGAGACTCTGACTCTGACTCTGAGACTCTGACTCTGAGACTCTGACTCTGACTCTGAGACTCTGACTCTGACTCTGAGACTCTGACTCTGAGACTCTGAGACTCTGACTCTGAGACTCTGACTCTGAGACTCTGACTCTGACTCTGAGACTCTGACTCTGACTCTGAGACTCTGACTCTGAGACTCTGACTCTGACTCTGAGACTCTGACTCTGAGACTCTGACTCTGAGACTCTGACTCTGAGACTCTGAGACTCTGACTCTGAGACTCTGACTCTGAGATTCTGACTCTGAGACTCTGAGACTCTGACTCTGAGACTCTGACTCTGAGACTCTGAGACTCTGACTCTGAGACTCTGACTCTGAGATTCTGACTCTGAGACTCTGACTCTGACTCTGAGACTCTGACTCTGAGACTCTGAGACTCTGACTCTGAGACTCTGACTCTGAGACTCTGAGACTCTGACTCTGAGACTCTGACTCTGAGACTCTGACTCTGACTCTGAGACTCTGACTCTGAGACTCTGAGACTCTGACTCTGAGACTCTGACTCTGAATCTGAGACTCTGACTCTGAGACTCTGACTCTGAGACTCTGACTCTGAGACTCTGACTCTGACTCTGAGACTCTGACTCTGACTCTGAGACTCTGTCTCTGACACTCTGACTCTGAGACTGTGACTCTGACTCTGAGACTCTGACTCTGAAATTCATGAAATAATTAAAAAAAAATGCGTGGGGCTTCGCGCAATTTCTATGTCTAGCCAGGTACAGCTAAGCAGCTGGGGGCTGGAATCCACAGCGCAGGGATGCCCAAGCTTTCTGGGCACCCCCTGCTGCAAATTGCAGCCCGCAGCCGCCCCAGAAGATGGCGCGTTCATTGAAGCGCCATCCTCTGGCGCTGAACCCCGCTCTTCCAGCAGCCCTGGTGGCGGTGGCACGCTGGGTAATAAAGGGGTTAATACCAGCTTTGTTATACAAGCTGGTATTAAGCCCGAGATTCTTAATGTCAGGCCACGTTTGACCAGCCACTAAGAATCTCCAATAAAGGGTTAAAAAAACACAACACAGAGAAAAATTTTTATTTGAAATAAAAAAAAAAGTCATTAGAGACTCCATTTTTAATTAAAAAAATCCTCTTCCGTCCGACGTAGTCCAAAACGCGATGTCCTCTCTGCTACATCCCCTGTGCATAGATATAGATGTCTATACACAGGGAATGAGCAGACTGAGAACAATCTCAGCTCTGCTACATCATGTCTATGAGCAGGCGGGCTCTAGGACCCTGGAGCTGGCAGCCTGCACAGAGAAGACAGCTGGACTCGGCTCGCAATGTAACAGCAGTTACTTTGCGAGTTTCCCTGCTATCACTGGCACAGTAGCCGAGTCTAATGCAAGAAATGGCAATCCTAGTTTTGTCAGCGTTTGGCATTGATTTGCATTGGACTCGTGCGAGTAAACGCTGGGAAACTCGCAGAGTACCGAGTCCTGCGAGTCCCTTACTACTCGCCGAGTAACGAGTCCTAGCGAGTAGATTCGCCCATCCCTAGTCTCAGTCCAACCGGGTAGGATCAGCTCCACTGCTTGGAGCTGCACACTGTGCTCTGCACACTCCAAGCTCACACCACAGAAATAAACACAGAGGTGAACATTTAACTTCTCTGACCACACTCTGAGGAGGAGGGATCTGGTGACTCAGCCTCAGCTCACATCACAGAGTTCAATAGCCTGGCTAACACATATATCCCATATACACATATTACACATTCCCCCCTCCGTCTAAAGCTGGGGGTTTGGGCACCATCGGACACCAAACAGTGGAACCTAGACAGGGCATCTGCATTCCCATGTACTTTCCCGGGTATGTGCTCAACAAGTGTAGTGAAGTCCTGAAGTGCTAAAAACCACCGGGTCACTCTGGCATTCTTCCCCTGTCTGTCTCTCACCCACTTCAGGGGTGCATGATCTGACACCAGCTTAAACTGTCTGTCTATGATATATTACCTCAACGTGTCCACCGTCCATTTGATCGCTAAACACTCCTATTCCACAATGGAATAATTCTTCTTGCAGGACAACAACTTTCTACTTAGGTACAGGATTGGATGTTCCTCACAATGTACTACCTGGAACAAAACAACTCCTAGCCCGACCTCTGAAGCATCGGTCTAGAGTACAAACTCTACTGAAATCTGGTGCCATTAAGATCAGTCATTTACACAGAACTGACTTCAGGGCCTAGAAGGCCGTCTCAGCTTCTGAAGTCCACTTGGCCATAGAGGACTTCATGCCCTTAAGGAGGTCGGTCAAGGGTGCGGCTTTCACAGCCAAGTTCGGGATGAATTGCCGGTAATATCCCTCAAAATAATAGAAAGACGGTCCAGCTCACAGAATTGAATGCATGAAAATTCTTTTGTTTGTAAGTCATCATCAGGCTCCTCATTTACAGAACGTATATTAGCTCAATTAGCTCAATAACTGTTTTAAGCTGACGAGCTTTTGACTGTTTACACCCATATAGTTATTACCTAGGTGGACTGCCTGACATATATTCTTAGATAAAACAAAGTTAAACGCGACAACTCAGTATTATGCAAGTTATTTTATTTATAGGTTAAAACCAGTATAAATTCGGATGGGGAGCAGAGGAACCGGGGTAACAACCACAGGTGGTGGGCACACCCTATCCAGAAATAGACATCAGCATAGTATAGAAAAATTTCTGAAATATGACAAATTACACTCTGGATATCTATAGACTATTAAGTATTGGGTCCATACAAGTACAAAAGCAAGATTAAATATATCTGTTATACATATGAAATTGTATACACCTGTTTGTACATATATCTTAATATGTGTGCAGTTATATAACACACATATGTAATTGAACCAACTGAATTTACGCGGCGCGTCTCCCTGCCTCGCGGCTTCCGGGTTGCGGCGTGCAAGCGATGGTGCACACCGGAGCGCAATCCCCTTGGCTGGCCAGCCTTCTTAAACGTCTCCCTCCCGGATTCAGGTGACCCCCTGACGAAGGTCGCCCGAAACGGCTGTTGGGGTCAGCACCCCTTATCCAGACTAGGAACCACTTGGTGAATGACATCGGGACATCTGCTTGTCAGATGCCGGTGATTGTTGCCATTCAATGTCAGACTCTGTGCTCTCTATTACTAGATAGTATCTAAATTCAGTTGGTTCAATTACATATGTGTGTTATATAACTGCACACATATTAAGATATATGTACAAACAGGTGTATACAATTTCATATGTATAACAGATATATTTAATCTTGCTTTTGTACTTGTATGGACCCAATACTTAATAGTCTATAGATATCCAGAGTGTAATTTGTCATATTTCAGAAATTTTTCTATACTATGCTGATGTCTATTTCTGGATAGGTGTGTGCCCACCACCTGTGGTTGTTACCCAGGTTCCTCTGCTCCCCATCCGAATTTATACTGGTTTTAACCTATAAATAAAATAACTTGCATAATACTGAGTTGTCGCGTTTAACTTTGTTTTATCTATGGTACCTTATGGTGCGATTCTTTCTATAGTGCTATGCTCCCCATTAATGGGGTAATAAAATAAGCATTTTCTGATGAAGTTTGCTAATTATACTTTTGCTGTGTTTTGCACAGGTTTCTTCTTCAGCACTATGGACTTCAGGGCCAAGGAGCTTTCTTGGCTTAACCAGATAGATAAGGTTTTTGGGGTCACGGACCAGGACAAACAACCCAATGTAGCTACAAATTTGGATGAGACCGCTCTGTTTATTCAGCAGATGGTGCTCAAGCGAACTAAATTATCGTGGAACAAAGTATTCCTTCAAAAATATTTAATGAATGGTTTGATCCCACGAGGTTTGCGAGTGCGGGTGATTCCTACTTTCCCTGTAGTAGAAGAGATTTTTATTAGCAAATGGGAGGAGGCATGTGGCACATGCTCAAAAGTCTTCATGGAGCTCTTGGTTGAATCCAATACGGATATGATCATTAAGATTGATAAGGATTTGGAAGATCTCCAGAATAAATTTCGGTCTGAATGCCCTGATGACAAACTAACAACATCTGAGGCACAGCTAGAAAAAGTTCTTGACGATTGCGTTAAAAAAATAAAAGAAACACAGACCAAAAAATATGCCCGTGATCTAAGAGATATGCAGATGGGATCTATGTACCACTGGCGTCGACCCCCTAATGCTACAGGAATACACCCCCTACGACCAAGTACATCCACAGTGTCTATCACGTCAATAAGTGATCAGTCAGATATCTCTGTCTCTTCAATTGTGACAAGGTCAGGGATGACACTCCAAAGAACACCCTACCAACCGAACAGACGCCATGGTGGAGGAAGAGGAAAGAGGGGTACTAAGGTAATCAATCTTAGCAGCTACACACTTTCCCCTCATGACATCTCACTATTGGGAAGAGGGTTATCCTTCGCACCAGTTGCAAGGTTCGACCATTTTACCGCCATTAAAGATTTGCATTTATTTGCCAGAAACTTAATCTTTAAACGTCATTTTTTCGATCCTATTAAAAATCTTTTCTTCTCCACAGAAGAAGAAAAAGTGACCCTTGATGACTTAGAGGAGCTCTCCACCGAACACCACATGGATGAAGGAGGTAAGATCCCTCCCAACATTCGCCCACGTTCAAGGAGGTTTCCCCTGCTTTCCACATGCCCAAGCATAGATATGGTTGTACGGGTGGTGAGTACCGTATATACTCGCGTATAAAGCCGAGTTTTTCAGCCCAAAAATTGGGCTGAAAAGTCCCCCCCTCGGCTTATACGCGAGTCACTGTATACCTGTATACAATGTATACAGGTATACAGTGCCCCCATCTATATACAGCCCCCCGCCGCAATCCTGTAAAGGAATAGGTTAGTATACTTATCCATCCGCTGCAGCTGCCCCGCCGCCATCGCGATTCAGCATCTTCCGACTTCCAGCGTCTCGCGTCTCCTTCCGATGGTCGCAGGCAATGACGTCATTGCCTGTGCGACCGAGGAGGAACCCGGAAGAAGACGCGAGACGCTGGAAGTCGGAAGATGCTGAATCGCGATGGCGGCGGGACAGCTGCAGCGGATGGATAAGTATACTAACCTATTCCTTTACAGGATTGCGGCGGGGGGCTGTATATAGATGGGGGGGCCTGTATATACCTCTGGGGCATATATATGTGGGGCTGCTGTATACTACCACTGGGGCTATATTTACATGTGGGGCTGCTGTATACTACCACTGGGGCTCTATATACCTGTGGGGCTGCTGTATACTACCACTGGGGCTATATTTACCTGTGGGGCTGCTGTATACTACCACTGGGGCTCTATATACTTGTGGGGCTGCTGTATACTACCACTGGGGCTATATTTACCTGTGGGGCTGCTGTATACTACCACTGGGGCTCTATTTACCTGTGGGGCTGCTGTATACTACCACTGGGGCTATATTTACATGTGGGGCTGCTGTATACTACCACTGGGGCTCTATATACCTGTGGGGCTGCTGTATACTACCACTGGGGCTATATTTACCTGTGGGGCTGCTGTATACTACCACTGGGGCTCTATATACTTGTGGAGCTGCTGTATACTACCACTGGGGCTATATTTACCTGTGGGGCTGCTGTATACTACCACTGGGGCTCTATTTACCTGTGGGGCTGCTGTATACTACCACTGGGGCTCTATATACCTGTGGGGCTACTGTATACTACCACTGGGGCTATATTTACCTGTGGGGCTGCTGTATACTACCACTGGGGCTCTATATACCTGTGGGGCTGCTGTATACTACCACTGGGGCTGTATATACCTCTGGGGCTGCTGTATACTACACTGGGGCTCTATATACCTGTGGGGCTGCTGTATACTACACTGGGGCTGTATATACCTCTGGGGCTGCTGTATACTACCACTGGGGCTGTATATACCTCTGGGGCTGCTGTATACTACACTGGGGCTCTATATACCTGTGGGGCTGCTGTATACTACACTGGGGCTGTATATACCTCTGGGGCTGCTGTATACTACCACTGGGGCTGTATATACCTCTGGGGCTGCTGGATACTATCACTGGGGCTGCTGTATACTACCACTGGGGCTGCTGTATATACCTCTGGGGCTGCTGTATACCACACTGTTGAGGGCTGTATACCTGTGCTGGGGTCCACCCTCGGCTTATACACGAGTCAATAGGTTTTTCCAGATTTTTGGGGCAAAAGTAGGGGGGTCGGCTTATACACGGGTCGGCTTATACACGAGTATATACGGTAAGTCTTTTGAAAACATCTCCGATTATGGACACAGAGATAATCTGAATAGGCACGAACGGGGTAGGTTGAGGGAACTACGGGAACTGCCGGACATATTAATAAAGCCCGCCGATAAAGGCGGGAGTATCGTCATCTGGCCGGCCTCTAAATATGAGAAAGAAGCTTACAGGCACCTTAATGATAAGACCTGTTATAAAAAACTCACTTTTAATCCGCTTTCGGCTTTTTCGGAGCAATTGTGCAAAATTTTGAGGGCCGCCAAGGACAACGGTATAATAACATCTGAGCTGTTGTCAGCTCTACTTGTCACAGATCCCGTAGTTCCCACCCTATACTTTCTGCCTAAAGTCCACAAGGACATTAATACACCACCCGGTCGACCCATAGTGTCGGGCCGGGGAAACTTCCTTGAAAACGTGGGCAGGTGGATTGATTCCAAATTACAGCCGATGGTGGAGAGTTTGCCCTCTTACATCAAGGATACAAGCGAGTTCTTAAAAAAGGTGGATTCTATGCAACTGGACGAAGGGGCCATAATGGCCACATGCGACATAGAATCCTTATATACTAGCATTAGACATGCGGACGGCCTTCGAGCCGTGAAATACTTCCTGGATATGTCTGTGCTGCCCGTGGACATCGTGTCTCTCGTCCTGGAGCTCCTTGAGTTCAGCCTGTTTCATAATTTCTTTGTTTTCAAGGGGTCCTTCTACCTGCAGCTCCAGGGGACCGCAATGGGGGCCTCCTTTGCGCCCTCCTATGCGAACCTTTTCCTGGGGCTGTGGGAGAGGGACCTCTTCATGTCAGATCGGCTGCCGTCGATGTCCCGCGCTCATTTATGGGCGCGGTACATCGACGACATCTTTGTAATCTGGCATGGGTCTGAATTTGAATTTCACAACCTGATAGACAGTCTAAATGTAAACGACGTAAATATCAGGATAACATATAAGCTCGATAGAGCTTTGGCTGAATTCTTGGATGTCTCCGTGGCGAGGGGCACTGATGGCTACGTGCGCATGGACATTTACAGGAAGCCAACGGCTTCGAATGCCTTGTTGCATGCCTCTTCCTCACATCCTCCATTCATGATAAGATCTGTCCCGGTGGGACAGTTTCTGCGTCTCCGCAGAATCTGTTCTTCCGATTCAGACTATAATGTTCGGGCACAAGAGTTAAAAATTCGTTTTTTGGAGCGAGGATACAGTCACCGCTCCATCAAATACGCAGCTAATAGGGCAAAACATCTTTCACGCAATGAGGTCCTATATAAAAATAAACCAACTAGACAAGACAAACAAATCCGTTTTGTAACTACCTACCATGGACAATTTACAGAGATGCGCAAATGTCTGGATAGAGCGTGGCCTATCCTACAGACAGATGCAACCCTCTCAAAGATCTTACCTATACGTCCTAAAATTGCCATTAGAAGGTCGAAAAATTTGCGTGACCTTTTGGTGTCAAGCCACTATGATGCGTCCAACAACAAAAAAACATTTTTAGATTTACTCCCAAAAAGAGTGGGTTGTGTCCCTTGCGGGAGATGCATATCGTGTCCCAATATCGAGAGAGCAAGTTCCTTTACAAATGCATTAGGTACAAAAACCTTTAGCATTCGTAAATTTATTACATGTAACACCACTGGGGTGATTTATTATGCTGTGTGCCCCTGTCCCAAAATTTACATTGGGCTAACTACACGCGCTCTAAAGGTTTGTATAAGGGAACATGTGCTGGCGATTAATGGAGCGGTAAACTGTGAAGACGTAAAATCATTAAAAACTCTGCCGAGACATTTCCACCAGTACCATCAGTGCAGGGGTGATCTTTTGATGGCACGTGGGATAGATGTTGTTGACTTGGGAATAAGGGGTGGTCCCCTCTCCAAAAGACTTTTGCAACTAGAGACAAGGTGGATTTGGCGCCTTGGCACTCTCCAACCTCTGGGACTCAATGAAAATTGGAACTTCGCATCCTTTTTGTAGACTACATTAAAATCTGGGCTGTATTTGCTATCAGTGACCTAATCAGGTTTCTTTTAATTTTATTTTTATCTAGGTCTGGCTACAGCTAAATATATGGGATAGACTTTGAACAACTGGTGGTTTGATATCGGTACCTTATGTACTTAACCATACCATTTCCGAAACAACATAATGGAATCTACTATCTGCGAAAATAACTGAAAAAGTGACTACATTCAGAGGATGCCATATCCTGAGTATACCTATATGGAGGACATCATATATCCACTATAATTGTGGTTTACTATCTACAGGATTGTCTCTACATCTCTTGAAATAACTATATATTCATGTCTAATGTCCAATTCTGCACCTACTATTCGTGCTCCATACTCTGTTGAATAATGATATTTCCCTTATGTATATACTCTAATATCACAGGCAGATATCTATTTTATATTTGTTTTGGGAGTTTGTGCAGTATTTTAGTAATACATAGACCACAACAAGCCAGATCGGCTTTTACTTCATTTGTGCCCGGTGACGAGACGCGTCCCCGCCGTCTCCATGGTGCCGTGACGTAGGGGGGCGTTGCCGCTTTCTGATTCGCTCCGGCCGGTCACGTGTCCCACGTGACCGCGGACGCGATGACGCGGCGCGTCTCCCTGCCTCGCGGCTTCCGGGTTGCGGCGTGCACGCGATGGTGCACACCGGAGCGCAATCCCCTTGGCTGGCCAGCCTTCTTAAACGTCTCCCTCCCGGATTCAGGTGACCCCCTGACGAAGGTCGCCCGAAACGGCTGTTGGGGTCGGCACCCCTTATCCAGACTAGGAACCACTTGGTGAGTGACATCGGGACATCTGCTTGTCAGATGCCGGTGATTGTTGCCATTCAATGTCAGACTCTGTGCTCTCTATTACTAGATAGTATCTGAATTCAGTTGGTTCAATTACATATGTGTGTTATATAACTGCACACATATTAAGATATATGTACAAACAGGTGTATACAATTTCATATGTATAACAGATATATTTAATCTTGCTTTTGTACTTGTATGGACCCAATACTTAATAGTCTATAGATATCCAGAGTGTAATTTGTCATATTTCAGAAATTTTTCTATACTATGCTGATGTCTATTTCTGGATAGGTGTGTGCCCACCACCTGTGGTTGTTACCCAGGTTCCTCTGCTCCCCATCCAAATTTATACTGGTTTTAACCTATAAATAAAATAACTTGCATAATACTGAGTTGTCGCGTTTAACTTTGTTTTATCTATGGTACCTTATGGTGCGATTCTCTCTATAGTGCTATGCTCCCCATTAATGGGGTAATAAATAAGCATTTTCTGATGAAGTTTGCTAATCTGACATATATTCTGCCATTCCTCCTTGGAATTTTTGCAATCCTTTTTGTCTGCATTATACCTGCATTAACTGTATATGTGCCAATGTGTTATGTCCCTGATTGTTTGGACATATAATCCATGCTATAATTCTGTTGCTATTTGTAGGGGGCTCCGTGCTATCCCCATCTGCCCTCCAATTATGTTTACAACAAAATAAATTTATATTGACTTTTGGCTATATCCTCTGGTTTTGCTTTGTTTATATATCTATACTAACAGAGTGCTAGCAGGGGGTTCATTTTCAATGGGCTCCCTGTTTTATTTGGGAATCTTTTCTCTAAGACTTTGCAGAAGGTCAAATTGTTATAGGAGGTGACTTTAACTTTGTTTTTGACCCCTCTTTAGATTCCACTTCTGGTCTGGGGGCGGCTCAACAGACACGTGTGAAAGCACTCCAGAGGCTTCTTCATAAGCTCCAGTTGGTTGCCATTTGGAGGATCCTTAACCCCAAGGGTAAGGACTACACCTTCTTTTCTGGGACCCACAGTTTCTACAGCAGAATAGACTTGTTCCTAGTCAGTCATGGGATTCTTTCATGGAAACCTGAAGCCACTATTGGCAATATTATCCTTTCGGACCATAGTCCTATTTTTCTTTCCGTAGAGATACCCGGGTTGGCTGGGAAGCGGTGGTCTTAGAGTTTAAATAGTCACCTTCTAAGTGACACCACCTGTCTGGAGAAATTGAAAACAGATATAGCGACTTTCACTCAGTCACATGCATCAGATCCTACATCTCCAACCATTAAATAGGAAGTACTTAAATGTCTCTTGAGAGGTACGCTGATAAACCACGGGGCCAGATTAAAGAAACTCCGGAACGAACGGATTAGCGACTTATTATCACAAATTCGCTGTCTAGAAGATAAACATAAATCCACACGCAGTCACGAGGTTTTGATAGACCTGACCACCAAAAGGCTGGAACTAAAGAATTTCTTAGATGACCAGTATCGGAGAGACAAGGAGCAGACGAGAGAGTTCTTTTACAAAAAGGCCAATACCTGTGGTAGACTTTTAGCTAGATTGTTGCACCTCAGAAGGGGCCCCACAGATATCTCTTCCATAAAAACGTCTACAGGTAAGATGGTTCGTAGTAACGACTAAATTTGAGTAGTTTTCCAAAAATTTTATACAGAACTATACAATTTAAAGAGGAAATTCTCTGATATGGACCCTCTCGCACTAAAAGCTAAAATACAGTCCTATATTGCCAAGGTTCAGATTCCGTCTCTCTCTGATGATGATTTGCTCTATTTGGAGGGAGACATAATGGGGGAGGAACTGTCTGCAGCAGTCAAAGCCACTCTGACATCAAGGAGCTCAGGGCCGGTTTTACGCCCATATTTTGTAAAACCTTGCTCGGTGACTTACTGCCTCATATGCTCTTAACTTTTAAAGCAATCTCAGAGGGAGATACATTTCCCCCACAGGCGTTGGAGGCACATATTTGTGTGATTCCCATGCCTAATAAAGATCCTTTAGAGGTGGCGAGTTACCATCCTATTTCTTTAATTAATGTGGACGTCAAGCTGTTTGCCAAAATTCTGGCTGACAGGCTCTCCTTGTTGCTCCCCTCCCTCATCCATCTAGACCAAGTGGGGTTTGTCAGAGGCCGGGAGGTGCGGGACAACATTATTAAATCTCTCCTCCTTATTGAGAGGGCTAAGGTGTGGAAGTCCCCTCTTTGCCTGTTGTCGATCGACAAAGAGAAGGCCTTTGACAGGGTCCACTGGAGTTTCTTGTGGGAGGCATTGGAACACATTGGCTTGGGTCATAGATTCATGAATGGGGTCTCATCTCTATATTCCCGTCCATCTGCCAGGGTGAGAATAAATGGAAATTTGTCTGGGTAGTTCCTTGTGAGGAATGGGACGAGACAAGGGTGCGGGCTATCCCCTTTGCTCTATACCATTTTTATGGAGCACTTGGATAAAGCCATTAGAGATAATAACAACATTCGGGGGCTGATACTAGATGACACCCATCACAAGGCAGCCCTTTTGTGGACGATGTCCTTCTATACGTTACTCACCCGATCACTACCTTCCCAGTTTCTGCTGAGAGAGTTTGAGATGTTTGGAGGCCTCAGTAACTTTAACGTCAACTACTCGAAAACTGAGGCGCTGAACGTTTCCTTATCCCCTGCTGAGGTGTACCCCCTGACGAGGGATTTTTCATTTCGTTGGAAACAAGGTCGCATATCCTACCTAGGTGTAAGTCTTCCTGATGATCCAACTAACGCCTTCCATTTGAACCATCGGGCCATATTGGACAGGGTGGGGTCCTTACTGGAATCGTACAGACCTTTAAAATTGTCCTGGCTCAGCAGAATCCATGTTAATGTTTCTCATTAATGTACACTCTGTGCTCTATCTTGACTGAAAAAAAAACAGAAATGTAGACATTTTTGCTAATTTATTAAAAAAGAAAAACTTAAAATTACATGGTCATAAGTATTCAGACCCTTTGCTCAGACACTCATCTTTAAGTCACATGCTGTTCATTTCTATGTGATCCTCCTTGAGATGGTTCTACTCCTTCATTGGAGTCTAGCTGTGTTTAATTTAATTAAACTGATAGGACTTGATTTGGAAAGGCACACACCTGTCTATATAACACCTCACAGCTCACAGTGCATGTCAGACCAAATGAGAATCATGAGGTCAAAGGAAATGTCCAAGGAGCTCAAAGACAGAATTGTGGCAAGGCACAGATCTAGCCAAGGTTACAAAAGGATTTCTACTGTACTCAAGGTTCCTAAGAGCACAGTGGCCTCCATAATTCTTAAATGTAAGAAGTGGGACCACCAGAAGTCTTCCTATACATGGCCGTCCAGCCAAACTGAGAAATCGTGGGACAAGAGCCTTGGTGAGAGAGGTAAAGAAGAACTCTAAGATCACTGTGGCTGAGCTCCAGAGATGCAGTGGGGAGATGGGAGAAAGTTCCACAAAGTCAACTATCACTGCAGCCCTCCACCAGTCAGGCCTTTATGGCACAGCGGCCTGAAGGAAGCCTCTCCTCAGTGCAAGACATATGAAAGCATAGAGTTTGCAAAAAAAACTCATGAAGGACTCCCAGACTATGAGAAATGAGATTCTCTGGTCTGATGAGATGAAGATAGAACATTTTGGTTATAATTCTAAGCGGTATATGTGGAGAAAACCAGGCACTGCTCATCACCTGCCCAATACAATCCCAACAGTGAAACATGGTGGTAGCAGCATCATGCTATGGGGGTGTTTTTCAGCTGCAGGGTGACTGGTTGCAATAGAAGGAAACATGAATGTGATCAAGTACAGACAAATCCTTGATGAAAACCTCTTCCAGAGTGCTCTGGACCTCAGACTTGGCCAACAAGACAATGACCCTAAGCACACAGCTAAAATAACAAAGGAGTGGCTTCAGAACAACTCTGTGACCATTCTTAACTGGCCCAGCCAGAGCCCTGACATAAACCCAATTGAACATCTCTGGAGAGACCTGAAAATGGCTGTCACCAACGTTCACCATCCAACCTGATGGAACTGGAGAGGATCTGCAAGGAAGAATGACAGAGGATCCCCAAATCCAAGTGTGAAAAACTTGTATCATTCCCAACACGACCCATGGCTGTACTAGCACAAAAGGGTGCTTCTACTCAATACTGAGCAAAGAGTCTGAATACTTATGACCATGTGATATTTCAGTTTTTCTTTTTTTTAAAAATTGCAAAAATTTCTACATTTCTGTTTTTTTCAGTCAAGATGGGGTGCAGAGCGTACATTAATGAGAAAAAAATGAACTTTTTTGAATTTACCAAATGGCTGCAATGAAATAGAGAGAAAAATTTAAGGAGGTCTGAATACTTTCCATACCCACTGTGTATATATGTCGCATATTCAGATTTTTGCTTATATCCGATTAATATTATAATATTAACTCATGTTATATTAATCTTCATATTCATTGTTTTTATTATATTTATTAATACCATATTATATTGGGTGCCTATGAATATGTATTTACTTCTAATATACTGATTTTTTTAAACCTGTGTGTGCTTTACCCTACCATCTGATGAATCATGTTTATAAATTAAAAATAATACATTTACCGGATATATAAAGGGGTAAAATTTTAATCATATTGGGATTGCTTTCACTCATTAATTTTGGATATTTTAGTCCAAAATTGTTTTCTTGAATTGCCTTACCTCAAGTGTAATCCATTTATTTATTAAGGATTTCTATATCAGTATTTTTTTATAGGCTTTCCTTTGAAAACTTGAGGTGAGCATTATCCTAGTATCCCTTCATTGGAGACCTCTTTCCCCGGCACTATGATCACCTCATAATTAGTTCCAAGCATGCAGTGTGGATGTGTTTGCATGAGTGTGATGTAGTCAGGCCAGAATATAGCCCTGGGGTGAATAACAACATTTTTGGGGCCAAAAGCTGAAAAATAAAAAGGACACTCACATGAATGTCACCCCAACTACTGTACATCATCACAACTAAGTTTTGAGTATTTGAGAGTTTCTGCTCCAAAAATTATTTTAAACACACATTAACTACACTGACTTTTTGGAGCAGAAATTGGACAGAAAAATCTATTTTGAGGATTTTTCAGTGTTAACATAGCCATGAAGCATATTATAGCCAAATGTGTACAAGATCAGAACCTTTAACAGTATATGAATGGGTGACAGGACAATTGTGTACAAGATAATTGTGTACGGACAATTGTGTACAGACAATTGTGTACAGGCCAATTGTGTCCAAGGACAATTGTGTACAAGGACAATTGTGTACAGGGCAATTGTGTACAAGGCAATTGTGTACAAGGCAATTGTGTACGGACAATTGTGTACAAGGCAATTGTGTACGGACAATTGTGTACGGACAATTGTGTACAAGGCAATTGTGTACGGACAATTGTGTACAAGGCAATTGTGTACGGACAATTGTGTACAAGGCAATTGTGTACGGACAATTGTGTACGGACAATTGTGTACGGACAATTGTGTACGGACAATTGTGTACAGACAATTGTGTACAAGTGTGTACAAGGCAATTGTGTACGGACAATTGTGTACAACGCAATTGTGTACGGACAAGTGTGTACGGACGATTATTTACAGACAAGTATAGGGAAAACAAAAAATTAAACGTCCAAAAAAAGGAAATACTTTATTCATCATTGATTTTAACGTAAGATTGCTTATTGAATAACAGTTTCAAAGCTTCTTCTATTCTTATTCTACAAATATTGCTGGTCTTGTCTATCGTGCCTGCATGTTGCTGATCGCTCGTAGATACCGCAGCTTGTCTCCTTGATTGTGATAATCAGCCACTTTCACACGCAGTCGTTCAGCTAGCTGGACATACTTGCTTCGTGGATGCTCAACATTCAGTACCTCAGCATTCTGGGCTGTAAGTCTATGAATTGCCATGTCACTAATGAGTCCGTTGAACAGTTTCCACACGGTAGGATGAGCACAAAGAAAGAGTGCTTGTAAGGCGTTATGAAACCCCTCGCAGCAATTCGTGGTCTTGGGGGCAGAGGCCAAAGCGTCAGCATAATGATTCCAGACCTCTGGAGTAAACCTTGCGTTTCGAAAGCGTCCACCTACTCCTGGCCCCCTAACGTAGGTATGCTCAAAGTAGGAGAGGAGCTGATTGGTAGCATCATCATCAGGGAAGATTTGGGCTAGTTCGTCATACCTTGCACTTACTTCGGCTGGTGGGACAAACGCCAAGGAGGCCAAAGATTTTACCTTGAGATTGAACTCTCCATCCTCAGCCTCAAATTCAGCCTTTAGGCCCAGCTCATTGACCTTTCGAATAATGGACTGGCTCAGATGAAAGAAGCAGCCAGAAATCGCTGCAGCTGGAAACTCATCTTGGAAAGCTGACATTGCTGCCATCTCAAAGTCAAGAAGAATTTTCTGGGGATTTGCACCTGGCATCAACCCTTTGAGCGCCGTGATCATTCGACGATAGGTTGGACCAGTCTTGTTTGGCAGCAGGCAGTAGATCAGGGGAGGATAGGAGTTGCCGACTTTTGCATGGAGAGAATACAGCTGAAAGAACATGGTTGGCACCACCTTGAACGTTCCATCGCCAAACCATGTCTCTCCTCTTTCGAAATAAGGCAACAGTTCATTGCTACCAATGGCAAGAATCCTGTGGGGGTCATCTCTTGCAGAGTCATATAAAATGATGTCGCTGTATTCCTGGGGGATAGCAAAATTGATGCTTTGAGGAGGAGTCAGCATGGTGTTTGCTCGCTGCCTGACCCGACGTGTATTTCGCTCAACGTCACTTCGCTTGGGCATTCGAGACAACACGTCATCAGACCTGTCTCGAAGAACCTGTCCAACAATGCTTCTAGTAGATGCTTGAGAGCTGATTGCTTCTTGCCTCAGAGCAGCCATTGTAGCTCTGGCTTCAGCTTGAACTGGATCTGCAGAGTGACTGTGCTCAGTCGGCTGTTTAACAATCGCGGCTCCAGATGTGTGCATGCGTGCGGGACACTTGAATTTGTTGACTTGCCTGCACCGCCATTCTTTGATGCTGTCATCACGTGTCCTGTGCAGGATATACTCGTGTCCCCCAAGCCTAAGGACATCTTTGTCTTTTTAGACTTGCTCATAGTAAAAGTCATGGTGAAAGTTGCAAGGGGTGAGTAATGAAACTGAAAGTAAGCGTCATTGTGAAAGTGGCCTGTACAAGTGGCCTGTACACAAATAATTGCCTTGTACACAATATTGTCCGTACACAATTGCCTTGTACACACTTGTACACAATTGTCTGTACACAATTGTCCGTACACAATTGTCCGTACACAATTGCCTTGTACACAATTGTCCGTACACAATTGCCTTGTACACAATTGCCTTGTACACAATTGTCCGTACACAATTGCCTTGTACACACTTGTACACAATTGTCTGTACACAATTGTCCGTACACAATTGTCCGTACACAATTGCCTTGTACACAATTGTCCGTACACAATTGCCTTGTACACACTTGTACACAATTGTCTGTACACAATTGTCCGTACACAATTGTCCGTACACAATTGCCTTGTACACAATTGTCCGTACACAATTGTCCGTACACAATTGCCTTGTACACAATTGTCCGTACACAATTGTCCGTACACAATTGGCTTGTACACAATTGTCCGTACACAATTGCCTTGTACACAATTGTCCGTACACAATTGCCTTGTACACAATTGTCCGTACACAATTGTCCGTACACAATTGCCTTGTACACAATTGTCCGTACACAATTGCCTTGTACACAATTGCCTTGTACACAATTGCCCTGTACACAATTGTCCTTGTACACAATTGTCCTTGGACACAATTGGCCTGTACACAATTGTCTGTACACAATTGTCCGTACACAATTATCTTGTACACAATTGTCATGGAACCATATGAATGCAGTGCCAGAACCACAGTCAGTACATGATTGCAGTGTCAAGCTTAAGTACAGTGATCAATTTAATTGTCAGGTCAGCCCCATGTGCACTTGTATCAGATGAACTTTTATCTCCCAGTATGTCTTTAAAAATTGTAAGAAGATGCTGAGAGTTGTTGTTACCAGCCATCATCAAATTGCAGATCATACAAGAACTACAGTACCAATGAGACGCAGGCAGTATCATATAAGCATTTACAATCAGGTACCTTATAGGTGATATCTTCTCTGACTGGAGTCATTCACACCACTTTTGTATCCATGTAAAGGTGTGTCCTCATTAATTTTCAAATCAAGAGCTCACCTCTCCAGACTTCCCTCTTCCCTGTCTTCCACAGCACATCACAACGAGAGGTACTTAAAAATAAATGTATCATTATACTGCCCTCAGAAATATAACAATTTCCCATGATGCAACTCTGAGCAAATAATTGCCCCTCACTGTGCTTCCTACATAAAATAATCCCCCACACTTCCCCTTTCTATAATATCCCCACCACACTGCCCCTTCATATTTTTACTCCCACACTGCCACACTCCAAAATATTCCACCCCACTACCCCTCTCTAATATCCCTCCTCACTGCTCCTCTCAATAATATTCCACCATACTGCCCCTCTCTATAATATCCCTCCACACTGCTCGTCTCCATAATATTCCCCCACACTGCCTCTCTCCAAATATTCCCCCACATTGCCACACTCTCTTTAATTTTACGTCCACACTGCCTATCTCCATAATATTCCCCACACACTGCCCCTCTCCATAAACTTTCCCCCACACTGCCCCTGTCTATAATATTTGCTCCATACTGCCCCACTCCATGATATTCCTTCCTCTTTGCCCCTCTCCATAATATACCGTCACACTGCCCCTCTCTATAATATACTCCATACAGTGCCCTTCTCCATAATATTTCCTCCACAATGTCCATCTCCATAATATACCCCCATACTGCCCCTCTGTATAATATACCCCCTCAACCCACACACACATTGTCTCACACTCTACTGAACCCCTTTCAGAATTCTCCCCATTGCTCTATAATGTGAACTCGTAGTAACTTCCTGCTTCATACCCCCTTCTCACACCTACCTAGTAAATGTCAGGAATATAACCTTTGGCTCCTCAATGAAGTGTTTACCAATCCCCAGATCATCTTCGCCTCCACTGCGTGGCACTATGTTGCCAACAGCAGTGTGATGAGGTTAGCTGCTGCACATCATTTTAAATTTTATTTGATATAAGAAGATGAGATTCATAGTATCCTGCCTCTCTACAGGCTGCAAGAGGCGCTCTGGTGGGCCGTATTCAGAGGCACAGTATTGGTTCCTTTGCAGCCCTGAACAGCTAACTGGGGACCAGCCAGGGTCTGTAGTTTACTACATAAACTATATAAACATATATAAACCTCCATATGAAAACAGAGTCACACAGAGATATAGAGCACAGATGTATAGTGTGAGACCATAAACTTTGACATAAAAATATAACTTCATAAATTACCTACTTAATAATAATAATTTTTATTTATATTGCACACACGTATTCTGCTGCACTTTACTTATGTCTATTATGGGGAAAAGGAACTTATCTTGATATTTGAGACATAATTTTAATTAGAGATTTTTATGGAAGAAGAAAAAAATATACATACGGTACAAGTAAAAGTACATACTGTACAAGGAATCCTTAGTTTATGGTTTAAATGTGTAACAGAAATGTTGAAGACAGGCCTTCATCTGATATTAAAAAAAAACTCTACATAGAATGGACATTACAAAAAAGCTGAGAGTTACCTGAAGACCTTTCCCAATAACTGAGGCTGGAAATACAAGTTTTGCTCTCTTGTTGGGAGGCAAGTAAAGTCCTGTACTTCTCCATGCATCACCACCTGGAAACACAGCACAAGTGGTAACATAGTGCACATTTTCTAGATAACATTTCTGGATGAATCTAGGCTGGCTTCACACCACGGCACAATCAGGTCCGGGGCTGTCTGGGGTGAGCCTGACAGCCCCAGACCTGATTTGCAAACAGAACCGGAGGTCCGGTCCTGTTTGTAGCTGGAGTCTGCAGAGCGCAGCTGAGGTAGCTGTCCCCTGCTGAAATGGTGCTGAACCGCTTCACAGGGGACAGCTCCCTGGTGCTGAAGTTCAGCGTAGCTCATGCTGAACTGCAGCAGCCGGTGTCCGGTTCCCGGATCCTCCCAGATCTGGGCAATCTGGCACCATAGATTCCCATGTTAGGGAGTGCCGGATTGTCCTGAATCCAGGAGGATCCAAACTGGGCAGATTTTTTGCCCCGGACGCAAAAATTTTGCTTGCAAAAAAAAATCCGAATTGTCCCAGATCCTCCCAGACATATGGAAACCGGATGGCACATAGCTGCCATGCAGCTCCATCCGGCCCCATAGGGCTGCATTAGGACAAAATTGGGTCCGGGGCTGTCCGGTTCAGCCCGGACAGCCCCAGACCAGATTGCGCCGTGGTGTGAAGCCAGCCTTAGACAACCTGACACTTGAGATGAGTTTTAATGCATTTTGGACAGGTCATTTTGCGTTATTAGATACAAACAGCCATTCTCACCTTTGACAAGACCATGAATTTTGCAATATTTTGTGGTGAACTCAAATTCCCCCTCCTCTGTCATCAAGTGAGATCAAATAATAATTAACATGAATTACTCCTTATTTTTACATAGTCATATGGGAAAATGTAAAGTTTTGAGCTCGTATAATCAATCCATCTGTTGTATTTATGCAAAATGGTCATCATATGGACAGCACACTGATCAATGCAAGTCTATGTGGTAGGCAAACAAAAACAAATACTGTAATGGTGGGTTTACACACACCAATCATTGTATCCAATCTCTGAACCAATCTCTGGTTGCAGTGAAATCATGGACAGATTGCTCCATGTTGTACACAGCCACAAAATGGAACTATGTGTCCATGATTTCACTGCAACCAGAGATTGGTTCAGAGATTGGATACAATGATTGGTGTGTGTAAACCCACCATAAATCCAGCTCACTACATGATGCCTTGATTGAGGCTGGAGGACAGAAATTGGCTCTTACGGAAATGCCAACAATATAGAGATAATAGTAAAACATCCAGCTGCATGGACGTACAAACTCTTAATTGATTGATGCATTATTACAATTTTGATAACATCCACATTAGGGTTAAAGTGTAAAACACCTACACATTTCTGCTGCATCAAGCACTTTAAGGCTACATTCACACTGTGAGTTTTTGAGGATCTGTTTTTCAGCAGCAAAACTGGATCTGTTTTTGAAAACAGGTCTAAAAAAACGCATTGCATTTGTGATCTGTTTTTAATGCGTCTTTTGAGCATTGCGCACTTAAAAACACAGTGTTTAAAGATAGTTGAGAAAAAAAGGGTCCTTGATGTCATTTCCTATCTTCTCAGGGAAGACCTTTTTTTCTAGTTATTTAAATAAATAACTAAAACAAATTGGCATGAGCCGGCAAACAGATTTAGCTAATGTGCTCGCCGGTCAGCTAACTGAGCAGTTCTCCGTCGGTGAACCGATCATCTGATTCTGTCAGTTGATCAGTAAACAGATCAGCTGATTTGCCTGCCGGTCAGCTGGCTGAGTCAGCTGATTGGTTCACCGGCAGAGAACTGCTCAGTCAGCTGAATCAGGTGATCGGTTCTCCCCCGCTGGATTCTCTCAGCTGATCTTGTGACCAGACTTCAACGCTCGCATCCTGGGACATTCAAGGTTAGGTGCGTATGTTTTTTTTATTTTTCTACTCTTCCCTTTTCAAATAAAACTTCACATTAAAAGAAACTTTACATTAAAATGCCATTTCAGCGACACTAAGGAAACAGCACAAATAGTCACGATGGATAATAAATCTTCTATGATTCCCTCACCACAAGATTCTATCCCTTCTTTTTCAGATTTGTGTAGTTTGACAGAACTCTGAGTTCTACAATCTAAATCTAATGCAAATATTGTGAATGCAAATACACGTTTTTCCTCTCCTTATTTCTATCCAGTAAATTCCAGACCGGTCACTCTTGATCTATTTCAAGATTTGATTGAAAAAGAATTGGTAGAGCTGGATAGAAGGTCCAATCAACATGTTGCACATAGATCTGTTAAACATAATTTGTCGAAATTGAAGCGTTTGGCAGTACAAGAACTTATTATTATTATCTATTTATAGAGCACCATTGATTCCATGGTGCTGTACATGAGAAAGGGTTTCATACAAACAAGTTAATAAATACAATGACAAACTAACAGTGACAGACTGGTATAGAGGGGAGAGAGGACCCTGCACTTGTGGGCTTACATTCTACAGGGCTATAGGGAGGGAGACAGTAGGTTGGGTATGCTCTGGTGGTGGTAGAGCGCCAGGTCCAGTGTTGGTGAGGTGGCATTGTGGTCATTGTAGGCGGTAGGTAGGCTGTTCTGAAGAGATGGGTTTTCAGGTTCTGCTTGAAGGTTCCGAGTGTAGGGGACAGTCAGACGTTTTGGGGTGCAGAATTCCAGAGGATGGGGGATGCTCGGGAGACGTCTTGCAGGCGGTTAGATGAGGAACGTACAAGTGAGGAGGAAAGAAGGATGTCTTGGGAGGATCAGAGATTATGAGTTGGATGATATCGGCAGATTAGTTCAGAGATATATGGGGGGGACAGATTGTTGACGGCTTTGTAAGTCAAGGTTAGTAGTTTGAATTGGATACGCTGGGGAATTGGGAGCCAGTGGAGGGATTTGCAGAGGGGAGAAGTGGAGGAGCAGCGAGGAGAGAGGTGGATTAGTCGTGCAGCAGAGTTAAGGACAGATTGGAGAAGTGCAAGAGTGTTAGCAGGGAGGCTACAGAGGAGGATATTGCAGTAGTTGACACGAGACATGATGAGGGCATGCACTAGTAGTTTAGTAGATTGAGGGTTGAGGAAGGGGTAGATTCTGGAAATATTTCTGAGTTGGAGGCAGCAGGAGGTGGCGAGAGCTTGGATGTGTGGTTTGAAGGATAAGGTAGAGTCAAGGGTTACTCCAAGGCAGCGGACTTCGAGTACATGGCAAAGTGTGATATCATTTATTGTGATAAACAGATCAGGTAAGGGAGGTGCGCGAGATGGGGGAAAGATGATGCGTTCAGTTTTGTCTACATGTAGTTTAAAAAGCGAGAGGAGAAGAAGGAGGATATGGCTGAGAGACACTCCGGGATTCTGGACAGCAGAGAGGTGACATCTGAGCCAGAGAGAGAGATCTGAGTGTCATCAGTGTACAGATGGTACTGGAAGTCAAGAGACTTTATGAGTTGTCCTAGGCCAAGCGTATAGTTGAAAAAAAGAAGGGGTCCCAAGACAGAGCCTTAAGGGACCATAACAGAGAGGGGATGGGGCGAGGAGGTAGTGTGGGCGTGGGAGACACTAAATGTCGAAGTACTGCAAAGTACCGTATATACTCGTGTATAAGCCGAGTTTTTCAGCCCAAAAATTGGGCTGAAAAGTCCCCCCTCGGCTTATACACGGGTCAATACGGTATGTGGTGTGTGGGGGCCATGTCCCGGGTGCTGGGGAGGCTGGAGGAGGCGGGGGGGAGGCTGCTGACTGAGCGGCCCGTCACGTGGTGCCGCTCATTAGATATGCACGGCTCCCCCCGCCCATCACAGCGGCAGGGGGAGCCGTGCATACAGCCCCCAGTGGTAGTATAAAAGCAGCCCCCCCCCGCTGCATTACTCACCCCCCACACTGCGCAGAGCCCCCCCCCGCTTCAATACTCGCCCCCCACACTGTGCAGAGCCCCCCCGCTGCATTATTCACCCCCCCATACTGTGCAGAGCCCGCCCGCTGCATTATTCACCCCCCCATACTGTGCAGAGCCCGCCCGCTGCATTACTCGCCCCCCCATACTGTGCAGAGCCCGCCCGCTGCATTACTCGCCCACCCCCATACTGTGCAGAGCCCCCCCATACTGTGCAGAGCCCCCGGCTGCATTACTGGCCCCCCCCTTCCCCGCTGCATTATCTTACCTCCACCGTCTTCATCACCGCGGGCCCTCACGTCCATCCTCGTGTGTTCCGGGTCTCATGTGACCCGGCGCGATGACGTCATCCCACTGCGACCGCCGGGTCACATGAGACGGGAACGCAGCGCGCGAGGATGAACGTGAGGGCCCGCGGTGATGAAGACGGTGGAGGGTAAGATAATGCAGCGGGGGGGGGGGGCTCTGCACAGTAAGGGGGGCGAGTAATGCAGCGGGGGGGGCTCTGCACAGTATGGGGGGGCGAGTAATGCAGTAGGGGGGCTCTGCACAGTATGGGGGGTGAGTAATGCAGTGGGGGGTCTCTGCACAGTATGGGGGGTGAGTAAAGCAGCGGGGGGGCTCTGCACAGTATGGGGTGCGAGTAATGCAGCGGGGGGGGCTCTGCACAGTGTGGGGGGCTCTGCACAGTATGGGTGGTAATTACTGGGGGCCTGCTGTATACTACTGGGGGCCTGCTGTATATTACTGGGGGCCTGCTGTATACTACTGGGGGCCTGCTGTATACTACTGGGGGCCTGCTGTATACTACTTGGGGCCTGCTGTATACTACTTGGGGCCTGCTGTATACTACTTGGGGCCTGCTGTATACTACTGGGGGCCTGCTGTATACTACTGGGGGCCTGCTGTATACTACTTGGGGCCTGCTGTATACTACTTGGGGCCTGCTGTATACTACTTGGGGCCTGCTGTATACTACTGGGGGCCTGCTGTATACTACTGGGGGCCTGCTGTATACTACTTGGGGCCTGCTGTATACTACTTGGGGCCTGCTGTATACTACTGGGGGCCTGCTGTATACTACTGGGGGCCTGCTGTATACTACTTGGGGCCTGCTGTATACTACTGGGGGCCTGCTGTATACTACTGGGGGCCTGCTGTATACTACTTGGGGCCTGCTGTATACTACTGGGGGCCTGCTGTATACCATACTACTGGGGCCTGTATACCACTGGGAGGGCCTGTATACCACACTGCTGGGGGTTGTATACCTGTGCTGGGGTCCACCCTCGGCTTATACGCGAGTCAATACGTTTTCCCAGTTTTTGGGGGCAAAAGTAGGGGGGTCGGCTTATACACGGGTCGGCTTATACACGAGTATATACGGTAATTGCAATATCACAATTTGATCCACAGACAAAGGCGGAGAAATTGTGGTAATGGATTTGCATTTCTATGCCCAAAATGTATTCTTCATGTTACAGGATGATTCTACTTATAAGAAATTGATGCCTGATTCTACTATCAATTCCAATCGGACTTAAATAAATACTTTGAGGAGGGTGTGCACTTGGGAGTTATCAGTCGAAAATTTAAAGAATATTTGTACATCAAAAATCTGGTAACTCGCATCTGTCACACCCTCCCCAAGGTTCATAAAAACGTATTTCCACCTCCACTCAGGCCTATTATTGCCTCCGTTCAGGCATACTAATAGGCATGAATTTGCAATTATGTGTTTGTTGAAACGCAAAGTCAAACACGGACTGCAGCGTTTTTCAGTCCGTTAGCAAATAATTGCAATATAATGCAATACTAGAGATTTGTACAAATCTGCAGCATTGCATTTTATTGCATTTGCAATAGATGATAGGATATAAAGATGATAGGGCAGAAAGATAGATAGGATAGATAGAAAGATAGATGCGAGAACAACATTACCAGTCTCCCCGCTCTCTGTGACTTCCTGTGCCGCTCATTAAGTTCCTGAATCACCCAGCAACCCGAAAACAGCAAAGAGAACGGATAAGCTAGCTATTCTAGCATCTATCTTTTTATCTATCTTTTTGTCCTATCATCTTTCTATCCTATCATCTATCGTATCATCTGTCTATCTAATGTAGCGCATACATTTTTTAGCTATCAAAAACATATGCGCTCCAAAATGCCTAAAAAATTTTGCTATCAGTTAATTTAACATTTCCGTTGTAATGGACAGCACTAATGAAATGTGAACTTAGCCGTAGTCGTAGTAGGAGATTACTATTTATTATAAGCTTGTTCATATCCCAAAATATTGATTATTTATATTGGTTTCATGTTCTTTCTGTGAAGATCATCAGCACTATATATTTTCCATTCCCTTAGATTATGAAACCAAACTAAGGGTGCTTTCACATCAGCGTTTTACGCTGATCGCGTCAGTTGCGGTGAAAAAAACGCAACTGCCGCGATTACTGCATAACGTCCACGATCGCAGCGCACTTGCGGCAAGCTCCATACAATGTCTATGGGGCTTGCGGCAGGTGCGGCAAGTGCGGTATCGGCACTTGAGGCAGGTGCGGCCGCGAAAAAAACATGGCATACTGCGTTTTTTTCGCGGCCGCACCTGCCGCAAGTGTCGAAACCGCACTTGCCGCACACTTACCGCAAGCACCATAGACATTGTATGGGGCTTGCCGCAAGTGTGCCGAGATCGCGGCCGTTATGCGGTAATCGCGGCAGTTGCTGTTTTTTCACTGCAACTGATGCAATCAGCGTAAAACGCTGATGTGAAAGGGGCCTTACTGATTTATTTTATCTTAAATAAAAAAAATAGTATACTAACATGACGTGGAACACTCACACCACTATTAAAATATTTGTAACCTCTTGAAGGAAAAAAACATCCATATAGTGTCATAATTAGTTAATTATTCTGGACATCAAATTACTTGAATATTGTTGCTGTAGTCATTCCAACTCTATCTTTGTTGCATGACTATAATATTATCATTGAAGTGGTATATCTGATAATATGTATTTTTTATTTCCATGATAATAGATTAAAAAATGTAAAGCTGCATTATTATCTGTCACATTTGGAGATGCCTAAGGCTGGCTTCACACCACGACTCTTCGGGTCCAGGTCTGTCCGGTGTGAACCGGACAGAACCGGATCCGATTTTGCCCCCCATGGGGCCGGATGGTACTTATTTGGCCTCCGGTTTTGTGCCTTTCCAGCTGGATCCGGTTTTGTTTGTTTTTTGCCCCGGACACAGAATCGGAGTTTGCATCATTTTTTGTGTCCGGTGGCAAATACAAACAAAACTGGATCTTCCCGGATTTGGCAAAAAATCATACCGGTTCCCGGATGCCTGGTGCTGAAAGAGTGGCAGCTCTGAAATGCAGCCGCATTTGTTCAGCACAATGGACAGCGCAGCATTTCAGAGCCTCCGCTAAAGTTCAGCACTTGGAGAGCTCCACAGCTGAAATTTCAGCACCGCCGGCAGCTCCCCAGCCCTGATCAGCGCCACAGACGAGCACAAACGATTCCTCTTTAAAATAGGATCGGAGGGCATATTTGCCCTCAGTTTGTGCATGTTCGGGTCTGTCAGGTTCTGTCGTGTGCATCCTGCAAAACATCAGACAGAGCCTAACAGCCGAAAATCGTGATGTGAAGCCGGCCTAAGATTGGATGAATACAGACTGAATTCATGCAGTGAAGACAAGCTGGCTACGGGACATATGCACCTGATTGGGAAATCTTCAACACATGAATCTGATCAGGTCTTTTGCTGGTTTTCCTCACAAAGAAACTATTTATATGGGAGGTATATGGTCACACCATGATTAAGATATCACCATCGAAACGTGTCAGTTTTTAGGTTTTTTGGGGGGTGTTTGTGTTAGTGTATTTGTGTCACTCTTTTGGATAACGCCAAGCTTCATCTCTTTTCTGCTCACGGGAAATTTTCCTTTTTCTTCATTGTTTTAGTAATATTATGTTTGCCCATGAACTATGTATCCTTAACCTCCTGACTAAGCATATTTTACTTGGCAAATAAACTGTTCTTCTCTCCTCACTTCTTCATATAAAGGCAACTGGTGGCATTGTAAGTGCTATCATAATGTCACACGAAACATATTTCAATTTAGAAAGCTTTTTTCTCTTTCCTAAAATTTTTGTTGAAACTTTCTCATAATTTCCAACATTTCAAAGGTGGTACCGATAATACTTACCAGGGTTTGTGGCATCAATCTGTACCGTGGCTATGGCTTTCTCTTGAGCATCAGGCGTTCCTGTGTTGTCTTTATCTGATTCACATAAGCAGTTCATATCTTGAGCCACTTGCAATATGAAAGCTTCTTTGGAACAGCTTTTCACTGGATGCTCTTTACTGACTTTGGGCAAATTAAATATATTTATCGCATATGAAAGCTCCTGCCATAGGGACACAATAAGAGGGCTGGCTGGCAACTTTAGGCAACTTGAGACATCCCGTCTAAGCTTTGTCATCCATAAACTTAGTGGGGGTCTGAGCTCCACTTGATTTTTCATATCACTCAGTAGCTGACTGACTGCTCTGAGAAAATGATAAGTATTCGTAGTTGACTCAGAAACTTTATAAATGCCCTTGTTTATGGTTGTTTCCAGAATGCTTATCCCAAATTTATTGAGGATTTTGTTTCCTTCGTACTTGGTAAGCACATCTTGATGAGAATAGGACCAATACCAGGCATGGCCAGCAATGAGGAGGCCTCCTCCTTCGGTAACAAACTGCTGGATTTTGTCTAAGTCAGCATCACTGTAAGAATTGCAACAATAGACGCTGAACTCAGAACTCACTGAGGATGTTGCACAAGAGATACCTTCACCTTGCAGCATGGAAAGCAGAGAATTCAAGTCTTTATTCACACCTATTCGCCCTTTCCTTCCTGCATCTAGCCACGAAATGGCATTAAGGATGAAAGATTTCAGCTGTTGTCTTGAAAGGATTTTTTCATGTGTTCCAACTATAACACGACCTCGGCCATAGTATGCCGCTGCAAGAAAACACTGCTGGTTGTCAGTCAGCCCAATCGGAAATGTCAAAGGCCCATGTAGAAGAAGGTCAGAAGCAGTACTCTCCCAATTGAGATCCAGGCTTGAAACACCTTTCAAGAGCTGTTTGAGGTCCACTGAGAAGTCCACACTGCAAAAAGATAAGATATTTTGTATCTACTGATATAGTTTAGGCTGGGGTCACACACACAGATATTTGTGCAGATATTGTTCACAGATCTCTGGTTGCAGTGAAATCATGGACACATGGTTCCATTTTGTGGCTGTATATAAATGGAGCAATCTGTCCATGATTTCACTGCAACCAGAGATCTGTGAACAATATCTGCCCAGATATCTGTGTGTGTGACCCCAGCCTAACAAACATATCTTTGAATTACACGTATGCTAAAAAAATTTTAAAGCTTAATAGTAAGAAAAAACAGCATCTAGTAATGCAGTAGAAAGAAAAATATTATGACATAGGAGATATTATAACATAGGAGACACAGAAGGAAATCTTTTACTAGATTTTAGGGGCAGGTCTCTTTTCCTCACTGCACCTGCTCCAGATGCCACTGGGCCAGGGGAGCGGTTCTGCTCTTTTTCTATGGTTCAGGTGAACCAATAGCAGCTGGTTCCCCAAACCGGCGAGAAGCAGTGACTCGATCCGGTTCTGGGCGCTCACCTGTTTTCAACTGAATGTGTGTCCTCATGGGAAATGTGCTCTAGAAATGATCAATTATGGGGTGACTGTGTGTTATTATCTACAGAGACAAGTCCTGGAAGGAAGAAGTGATGTCTGCACCAAATGAAGAGGAAAGGAGAAGATGAATGACTTCATGTTTTACATCTGCACTTACACTATACACGATATAATAAATATAGAAAAACTTACAAAGACCAGGGAATACTTATGAATGTATATAAAAATACCATTTTTATTGACAGAACAAATTTCAATATATCAAAAAAACAACAAAAATACATATTACTGCATAAAAGTGGGACAGACAAAACAACGGGTAGTCCATGGAGTACAGAGGAGCAGAAGGTGTAACTAACAAACGTGGTGACCCAAGCAAAAAGATCCACTGATCAGTACGATCAATAGGAAATAAAATAAAAGACCAACATGGAATGATTATAGAAATTATGAGCATCAGTTATGAAATGTGAGAACAAGTCTGTAAGAACATGTTCACACCGCCAACATATTTGGAGACCAAAAAGCTAAATGCGACCAAAAACAACAGTACACTGCAGTAAAAGTATTAAATGCAAGTGCAGTATAAAAAATAGTATAACAAATACAGGGTACTTAGTCTATCCGTTTTTTTGCGCAAAAAAAGTTATATCAAGCCACGTCACTAACTTCAAAGTGTACCCATCTCTGACGCAAGAGATGAAGTTCCCGCCCCTTCTCTGGGCCCTGCACACATAGAACCCCGTCGCCTTCAGTCCATCTCAGACACAGGTCTTGCTGGATCCTGCTTACTGGTAAGTATACACACTAGTCAGGTTTTTTAATACAACAGTTAGGACCGCGTCAGAGATGGGTACACTTTGAAGTTAGTGACGTGGCTTGATATAACTTTTTTTGCGCAAAAAAACGGATAGACTAAGTACCCTGTATTTGTTATACTATTTTTTATACTGCACTTGCATTTAATACTTTTACTGCAGTGTACTGTTGTTTTTGGTCGCATTTAGCTTTTTGGTCTCCAAATATGTTGGCGGTGTGAACATGTTCTTACAGACTTGTTCTCTGTGTGCAGGACTCATTTGTTTCTAATTAAGTTGCCTCTTGCTTTGCAAGAGATGGAGTTCCCGCCCTTCTCTGGGCCCTGCACACATAGAGCCCCGTCGCCTTCAGTCCATCTCAGACACAGGTCTTGCTGGATCCTGCTTACTGGTAAGTATACACACTAGTCAGGTTTTTTAATACAACAGTAAGGCTGCCTTCACACTGCGGCAGCGTCCGGTCCGGGGCTGTCATGATTGACAGCCTGGACCGGAGTTTTCCTCCATAGAATCCTGTCGGGCTGCACGGAGCTGGATCGCGGCGGGTGTTAATTAGCTGCTATCCGGCTGCTGTGTCGCCGGATGAAACCTGCAGAAGTGGGGATTTTCTGCCGATTCCAAAAACGTTGCATGCACCGGTTTTGGAATCGGCAGAAAATCCCCACTTCTGCAGGTTTCATCCGGCGACACAGCAGCCGGATAGCAGCTAATTAACACCCGCCGCGATCCAGCTCCGTGCAGCCCGACAGGATTCTATGGAGGAAAACTCCGGTCCAGGCTGTCAATCATGACAGCCCCGGACCGGACGCTGCCGCAGTGTGAAGGCAGCCTTAGGACCGCGTCAGAGATGGGTACACTTTGAAGTTAGTGACGTGGCTTGATATAACTTTTTTTGCGCAAAAAAACGGATAGACTAAGTACCCTGTATTTGTTATACTATTTTTTATACTGCACTTGCATTTAATACTTTTACTGCAGTGTACTGTTGTTTTTGGTCGCATTTAGCTTTTTGGTCTCCAGTTATGAAATGTGAGTACCAAAAAGAACCTAAATATAGTTCTAATACATTCTAGCAACCGTTATTGCACAGCCCGATATGGTTACTACTAGCAATGTCTGCAATCACTACAGGTAACATGGGTATGAATACCTAACAATGTTGCAATCCAATCTACCGTATATAGCAGAAATTAAAAAAACAAACAAAACATAATACAATTACCAATAGCAGCCTCTATCCTCAAACAATACACATGAGAGCTGTACCATATAAATCTAACTCCATGTAAGCCAAGGTTTCAATAGGTTACCTGATGTGGTGATAATGCACATCCTGCCTGTCTGCCCACGTTAATGTGTTTCACAGCTGCTGTAGTTTCACCACGAGGCACCAGTACTTGATGCCCATCTGATTTTAAGCCCTCATGCTAGTGGTGCTGCATACGTGGGATGCCATAGTACGCACATCAGGTAACCTATTGAATTTTGTTACTATCTGATTATATGCAGCACTATTATGTGCTGATGTCAGAGAATAGAATCCATCATTTTGTTTAGCATCCATTTTGCCATTTTGTACGCCATGGTTGGAGCCTCTAATGTCACAGTGACTCATAACACTGAGTGGGCGAGGAAGGTCACATTACTGTTCATGTCCCTATTGTTTCTATTGGCTTATGGGTTGAAGCCAAACCTTCTCTTTCTAGCACTATTTAAGTGCCAGCATAGGCTAATAAAGCAGAAGACATTGAGTACAAGTAAAGTCATGTTGTATTTATTGATTCTTCATGAGCACTCATTGAACACATTAATTTGCAGTTAGCATATAATGAGCATAGAATGAGTGGATTTCCCTCACACTGAGGTAGTTTTCACTATAGACCATTCCTTTGTTTGGGTATATACCTGTTGATCTTTATGATTATTACCTCGACTTACATGGAGTAAAGGCCACTTTACACACACAGATATCTGTGACCAACTTCTGAACAGATCTCTGGTTGCAGTGAAATCATGGACACATTGCTCCATTTTGTGGCTGTGTACAAATGTAACAATGTGTCCATGGTTTCACTGTAACCAGAGATCTGTTCAGAAGTTGGTCACAGATATCTGTGTGTGTAAAGTGGCCTTAAGATTTATATAGTACAGCTCTTATATGTATTGTTTGTGGATAAAGGCTGATATTGGTAATTGTATTATGTTTTTTTTCCCTTAATTCTGCTGTACTGATTGGATGGCAACTCTATTAGGCATTCATTCCTATGTTACTTGTATTGTTTGCAGACATTGCTAGTAGTAACCATATTGGGCTGTGCAATAACGGGTGCTAGAATGTATTAGAACTATATTTAGGTTCTTTATGTTACTCACATTTCATAACTGATGCTCATAATTTCTGTAATCATTCCATGTTGGTGTTCTATTTTATTTCCTATTGATCGTACTGATCAGTGGATCTATTTTCTGGGGTCACCAGGTGTGTTAGTTACACCTTCTGCTCCTCTGTACTCCATGGACTACCCTTGTTTTGTCTGTGTCATCTTTTATGCACTAATATGTATTTTTGTAGTTTTTTTGATATATTGAAATTTGTCCTGTCAATAAAATTGTATTTTTATATGCATTTATCAGTATTCCTTGGTCTTTGTAGCTTTAAGGATTATGGTATACTGGGATACTTTATGAGGAATCATGTAGGCTGTGTGTAATAATAAATAAATTTAGAGCTCTTGTGTGTAATGTCATTGGTGATCCCTGTATTACCTGTACACTATATTCAGCTCCTGCGTATAATGGCACTGATGATAATATTTGTGTTATTAATATTGGGGTTTATATTAACGATCAGTATTGTAGTATCAAGTCAATATGTGGTGCTAACATGTGGTCTGGTCACATGTGTAGTGATATCTCTTCCTTGTGTGTGGTATTATTCAGTCACTATGTGGTGATAATATGTGTTCTGGTCATGATATGGTGGCATATTGCACATATTTGGTCTGTGCCTGTTGAAGCCAGATATTAGGTGTAGCAAACAGTTTAGGTTACAGATATACTGAAGGCCATTCTTTCAAATTTGAGCAGAGTTCCTGTAGTTCTAATTTTCAAAATTTGTAGAAAAGTCTCTTCATACTATTCACCCTACTAAGAAGTGAATGACAGTGAATGGAATAATAATGTGGACATGACAAAAAAGAATAAAACTAAAAATGAAGGCATAGTTGAGGTAAGAAGGGTAAAAAATCTATACTAGTTTTTGTTGCTTGTATTTTGTGGTTCAGGAAAATGAGTGAAAATGGGAATGGCTATTAAAATGGGAGTGGTATTAAAATGAGCGTGATTTTTTTTAAATGTGCATGGTTTCCTAACACAAACAGGGAACCTATTGTTAAAAAAATTGAATCTAACCCATTCTCTGGACACTTCTATTCTAACTTGAATAAAGTGCATTCTGTATTAAGACTTAATTTAAATCGAAATGCTAAACCAGACAGTTTTGATAAAAACCTGTCTAGAATGTTAAATCCCAACAGTGTAAAAACAAGATGGTAGTTACAGTAACTGCCCTAAAATATAGTGACATAGTCCCCATAATACATTTAATTAAAAGTTAAAGACCTAAAAATTTAAAGTTAGTTTATAATTGCATATATGATACACACATATACTTACTCATTAAATATGGGATATGGTGGTGGATTCACATTCACAGTGAAATTTCCATTTTCTCCTCTTTTATTTGTGAAATAAACACCAGCTAGAGATGTTATTTTGTTTCCAGGAAAATGGTTGAAAACATTTGATTCTGGATGGCATTCAGACCAATGCCAGGCTTGAGCAGCAATGAGAAGACCACCACCTTCTTTCAAAAATGAACCAATTTCCAATACATGACTGTCATCATATCCAGTCATACAGTGCACTCCTAAATCTTTCCTAAAGCCAGAGGTCATGTCAACTTCATGCCCAAAAATAGACAGAGTGTTTGCCAGAAGTCCTAGGCTGTTTTCTATTCCGATTATTGCTTCTGATGATGGTTTCAACCAAGATATCGCATTCTGCAAAAACTCCATGAGTTGTGGCTCATTAAGATATGATTCATGACTCATGACCACCAATCGACCCTTGCCATACCTAGATGCAGCAATGAGAACATGATTTTCTGGAGTTACCAGCACTGGGAATGCAGTGTCACCAGTAACAAGAAGCCTACAAGGGATGCTGTCTCCCGTGAAATTCAGATTGGAGAGTCCTTGAGTAAGTGAACTGAAATCTTCATTAGTGAACATGATTGATTTCTAGATAACTGTAAGATAACAAGAAGAAAAAAAATATTGGTTAAAAAAATTGGCAAAAAAGAGTAAAAGCAAAGCAACAATGCAAACATAGTTACCAAAGGCAAAGACAGCATGATCATTTTTATATTGCAAGTACATTTTCCATGATATAGTAAACAATATAGGCAAGGGTAGCTTAATAATAAGTTTCAAAAGTAAAGATTTTGTGTACATCTATAAGTTACAGTGAAGCTTTGTTTCTCATCAGAAGAACCCTCTGGGGTCTCATCACAGCCTGAAGTCATGGCTCAGTGTAAGGAACCAGAGATTGCAGCACTCACACTAGCAATTAGAAGATGCGACGAGGACAGAATGGGTGATGGAGCATGGAGAAGGGGTCAGAAAGGTGAGCGGTAAAATACAGTACCTTGAAAAACTATTCATACCCCATGAACGTTTCCACAATTTTTTCTCTTTATGCATACAAACTTAAGGGAGTTATCGGGTAATTGTGGAGACCCGGGGGTCAGTGGGTGCTCTCGTCCACAGGCCCAGCCGCCTTTACAAAGACAACGTGGACCAGGGCTCATCCCCAACTGAACGCCCGAGCTCCTTAACCGTGGGCGGAACACTACTCAGACAACACAGGGTGAGGGAATCACAATATTAAGGCTTTATTGAATCCCCAAACAGTTAACAGCATATAACGCATAACCAGCAAAACACAACAATGTAACAGGCAACAGAGTCTCACCCTTCCGCTGGCTCACCAGGGTTTAGAATGTAGCACAGCAAAGTCTGTAGCCAGGTGACTGTATCGTCCCAACCTGGGTTGCTTCCTTATCCTTATGCAGTCTTTATCACAGCCGAATCCGGCGTCACGATTGGTGCAATAACACTGTCTTTTCATTGGCTGAACCTCAAGTCTCATTTAACATATTTTTAGAAGTATTTTACTCCTGACAAGGTAGAGTGACATACTGATTGACATAGTCCTTACAATGGAATGTTAGTAGGAGACATTCAGTCTGCAAACCATGACATTAAAACAATAGTGGCTGGAGTCAGGTACATAGAATCAACATTCACAGGGTAATAGACAATGAACGATTAGCATAATTAAGTTCTCTGGCCTTCAGTGACAAACAAGTTAGATAATTACATTACCATGCTAAACTTAAACCACAGTAATCTATGAGAATACTGTAGAAAATTCTCCTTGGCCATTACAAGTTTACAAGCCAATATACAATATGGTCTGGATGAATAAGAAATTCTCCTACATTAAATATTAAAGGGGTCCATTTCATCACATTCCTCCCCCTTCTTATTTAGCCAGACAGGATAGGCTTCCGATCATCCTTTTTCACCTGTCGGGACAGCCCATCCGCATTTCCTTGGTTCTTGCCTTGTTTATGTGAGATGGAGAAATTGTAAGATTGTAACGCCAAACTCCACCTAAGCAATCGTCCATTGTCCCCAGCTGTGCGATTTAGCCAACTCAATGGATTGTGGTCAGTGAGGACTGTGAACTCATTGCCATAGAGGTAGGGCTGCAATTTTTTTAGGGACCAGACTATGTCCAGGCATTCTTTTTCTATGGTGGCGTAGGCCCTCTCTCGGTCCAACAGTTTCCGGGAGAGATAAGCTACCGGATGTTCCTCGCCGTCAGCCCCCACTTGGCTAAGTACCGCTCCTAGTCCTGTGTCTGATGCATCTGTTTGGACAATGAACCTACGTCGGAAGTCAGGAGCATTCAGAACTGGGCTCTGGGCTAGTCGGTCTTTCAACTGGAGGAACGCAGCTTCACATTCTGGGGTCCAGATAAGGTGGCGGGCATATTTTTTGGTTGTGAGGTCAGTGAGTGGTTTTGCTACGGTGCTGTAATTGGGGATAAATTTACTATAATAATTTGCGGTGCCCAAAAATGTGCGGACCTGTTTTTGGTTGACAGGGCGCGGCCACTGGGTAATTGCTTCTACTTTTGCCGGTTCTGGACGACTGTACCCACTTCCCACTCGATGACCCAGGTATAGCACCTCGGCCATTCCCATTTGGCATTTGTCAGGTCGGATGGTGAGCTGGGCTTTGGCTACCCTTTGCAGAACCTGGGACACATGCTGAAGATGCTCTTCCCAGGTGTCGCTGAAGATAGCGATGTCATCCAAATAGGCCTGGGCATACCCCTGGCATCCCTCTAGTAAATGGTCCACCATCCTCTGGAAGGCAGCTGGGGCATTCTTCATCCCAAAAGGCATGCTGGTGAACTCATATAGGCCAAAAGGGGTTATGAAAGCGGATTTCTCTTGAGCCTCTTTTGTGAGTGGGATCTGCCAGTATCCCTTGCTCAAATCGAGGGTGGATATAAACCGAGATCCCCCAACCGATCTAGTAGTTCATCCACCTGGGGCATGGGGTAGGCATCCGTAACTGTGATCTCATTGAGCTGTCTATAGTCCACACAGAAACGAGTACTCTTGTCCTTTTTTGGCACCAGCACAACACTGGCAGCCCATGGGCTTTGGGAAGGAACTATGACTCCCATATTTAACATGTCATCCACCTCGGCCTTCATCATTGCCAATACCGGGGGTGTCACTCGGTAGGCGGGTTGGCGTAGCGGAGTGGATGCCCTGTGTTGACATGATGCCGGACCAGAGGTGTTCGACCAGGTAAACTCGTGAACAGGGATTCATATGGTCTGAGTACGTCTGATAACTGTTGCTTCTGTGATGGACAAAGCTGTTCCCCCAGTGATACATCTTTTACCCCCATTTCCCTTTTGGAGTCCACTAATAGGTCTGGGATCTGGTCTGTATCAGGGTCATCTAAATCGGGACAACAAACTGCTAAGTTGGTGACCTCTCTTTCCTCATAAGCTTTTAGCCTATTAACATGGTAGGTATGCTCACGAACACCAGCTCGATCCAGAGCCACAGTGTAGTCAGTATTGCCACATTTCCTGGTAATGGTAAATGGACCCGCCCACATGGCTTGAAGCTTGTTTTTGCATACCGGTACAAGTACCAGGACCTTCCGTCCACAGGCAAATTCTCGGAGTCGGGCAGCACGGTCATAACATCGTTTTTGCCTTTCCTGAGCCACTTCTAAGTTCCCGTGGGCTAATGCCATGAGGTGCCTCATCCTTTCCCTAAACTTTTGAACATAGTCCAATATGGGAACCTCTTCTGTGGGGAAGGTGCCCTCCCAACTTTCTCGAACCAGCTCTAAGGGCCCCCGTACTTTTCGGCCATGCAGCAATTCGAAGGGGGAGAACCCAGTGGAGTCCTGTGGCACCTCCCGGTAAGCAAAAAGGAGCTGCTGCAGGTTTTTTTACCAGTCCCCCCCCTCGGCCTCTACATAACGGCTAATGAGCTGTTTCAGGGTTCCATTAAAGCGCTCACACAATCCATTCGTTTCAGGATGGTAGGGCGTTGTGCGCATGGGGCGGACTCCATGTTTCTCCCAGAGGGTCTGAATCAGTTCGCTTTGGAACTGTGCCCCCTGGTCAGTTAATACTTCCTGTGGAAACCCTACCCGGCTAAAGATGTCCAGTAAAGCTTGAGCCACATGCTCTGCATCTATGGAAGTCAAGGCAGTGGCTTCTGGGTAGCGGGTGGCAAAGTCTGCCAGAGTGAGGATGAATCTTTTCCCACTGCGGCTGGGGATGGCTAACGGGCCTACTAAATCAATGGCAACTCTCTGGAATGGTTCCCCTATCAAAGGCATGGGTTGGAGTGGGGCACGACATGGGGCTCCGCCCATACGTTGACACACTGGACAAGAGGCTCTGTATTTCTTTACTTCTTGAGTGACCCTTGGCCAAAAAAAACTACGCAACAGGCGGGTCCGGGTCTTTTTGGTCCCCATGTGCCCAGCTGCAGGAACATCATGAGCTAAGCGCAATAGTTGGGATCGATATTGCTGGGGTACTACAAGCTGATGTACACGGGTCCAAGGTTTTTCTGGGCAGGATGTGGGCTTCTCTCGATATAAAAGGCCTCTTTCCCATCTATACACCTCCCCCTGATTTCCTCCCCCAGGTTGGGCAGCCGCACTACGGATAAGCTCTAGGGTGGGGTCTGTCAGTTGGGCTTCCCTGAACTCCTTACGATCTATCTCCCCCAGTCAATGGCCACAGTTTGGTTTGATGTACTCACATTGGTCGGCTCAGAAAAGGAGGCTGAAGATTGAAGAGGAGGGTTATCCTCACATGGGTTGGTAGAAAGATCTGCACAAGAGTGATGCTTGGCTTGGCTGCGGGTGATGGCGGTGACAACCTGGCTAGATAATCCTTGTCCTAGGTCATTTCCCAAAAGAACAGGGGTTGGGAGGCCGTCCATGAGCCCCACTTCAACCTCTCCCTGAGCCTGTATTCCACCGACCTTGACCGTCTGGATGTGGCGATTGAGGTTGGCCGGTGTACGATGTCCGGCCTGCCGTAGGGTGTGGACCGGGTAAATCACTTCCTCAGCTACTGGCGTATCTTGGGGGTAGTATCCTCCAGGCATCGCTGGTTCATCTCTGCATATGTTGACTGAGTGGGCTGGCAGACGGGCTCCAGGCATAGGGCCCCGATTTTGAAGACACTCTTTGGCCATGTGTCCAAGGCGCCCACAAGTATAACAGCGCCGTGGGTTAGGCAAGTCACGGGCCCTGTTGGTAAACCTTTGCCCTGTTGGGGTTTCTGCGGCATAGCGAGTAAGTCCAGCACGGGAGTCTGGAGGTCGCTGGTATCCATGGTTGATGAACCTCCTGGGATCGGTGGGCCAATTGGGTCTCCAGCTGGGTCGGTTGACTGTAAATTCGTCAGCCAATCGGGCTGCTTGCTCTGGGGTGTCGGGCTTCCGGTCCGCCACCCATTCTCGTATTTCTGGATCCATCTTCTCCATAAGCTGTTCGAGTACTATCATATCCCGGTGGGCAGCAGCAGAGTGGGCAGCACGACCATCGAGCCAGCGGTTACAGTGTCGTCGGAGTTGACTGCCAAATTCGACATACGAGACACCCTGGCGAGACATAGTCCGGAACTTAATGCGATATCTCTCAAGGGTTATGGTAGAAAGGGCGAACAAAGTGTCCTTAATAATTCCATAGTCCAAGCAATCCTGAGGCCCAAGTGATCGGACAGCCTCCTGGGCCCGACCAGGCAAACTTGACCACAGATATTTGGGCCACTCAGCTGTGTGCACCTGGTGCATTCTCATCATCATCTCAAAGTTTTGCAAGTGGTCATCGATCTCAGTGTTGGATTCATTCATCACTGGCACATCACTGTAGCGAAGGTGAATTCCTTGGTAGCGGTCTATCGTGGGGGTGGGCGCTGGTGGTAAGGAAATTGGAGTTCCCAACACTACTTGCAGAACACCAGCCATTTCTTCTCTTGAAGCTTCAGGCCCCAAAGCAGCCAACCATTCCTTGGCTTGGTCTGCTGGGGTTTGGTTGGATTCCAGATTGGCACGGGACCCAGGATGAGACACACGGTTTACATCCTCTGGCATAATGTCGGCGGGGTCCTCATCATCCTCCCCCTCACTTTGGGTATCCCAATGGACCAATTTCTGGATCAAAGCCGACTGAGTGTCAGCGTTCCTGTATTCAATATTTCGCCTCTGGCACATATCCTGTAGCATCCATTTACTGCTGTGGTCGTATCTCCTCTCCGGCCCTTGTCCCATGGCTGAGCTGGTGGGGTTGGACATGGCAGTGTCCGAAACCTGACTGCCTCACTATGACCTGCTGGGTATGCTTATATGCATCCCTGGTTGTTGAGCCATTGGACGGTGTCCACGAACACCAGTCCCCTGCAGCTCCCCTGGATAAACCAGGCTGAGTAGTCTCCCACCGCTGCCACCAATTGTGGAGACCCGGGGGTCAGTGGGTGCTCTCGTCCGCAGGCCCAGCCGCCTTTACAAAGACAACGTGGACCAGGGCTCATCCCCAACTGAACGCCCGAGCTCCTTAACCGTGGGCGGAACACTACTCAGACAACACAGGGTGAGGGAATCACAATATTAAGGCTTTATTGGATCCCCAAACAGTTAACAGCATATAACGCATAACCAGCAAAACACAACAATGTAACAGGCAACAGAGTCTCACCCTTCCGCTGGCTCACCAGGGTTTAGAATGTAGCACAGCAAAGTCTGTAGCCAGGTGACTGTATCGTCCCAACCTGGGTTGCTTCCTTATCCTTATGCAGTCTTTATCACAGCCGAATCCGATGCTGAAGTCCTTGTGGTTCTATAGTCCGTGTTCTTGTCCCCTTGGTCGGCACCGAAATGCCTAGGCCTAGGGTTATGGCTCGCTAATCGGACCCGAAGACCCTAGATTAGCTGCCTGTATCCAATCTTCAATCTCCAATCTGCTGGTCAAAGTGAACAGTCCTCCTTATATACCCTCAGCCCTCATTGTAGGATATTGGGGACGTCACGATTGGTGTAATAACACTGTCTTTTCATTGGCTGAACCTCAAGTCTCATTTAACATATTTTTAGAAGTATTTTACTCCTGACAAGGTAGAGTGACATACTGATTGGCATAGTCCATACAATGGAATGTTAGTAGGAGACATTCAGTCTGCAAACCATGACATTAAAACAATAGTGGCTGGAGCCAGGTACATAGAATCAACATTCACAGGGTAATAGACAATGAACGATTAGCATAATTAAGTTCTCTGGCCTTCAGTGACAAACAAGTTAGATAATTACATTACCATGCTAAACTTAAACCACAGTAATCTATGAGAATACTGTAGAAAATTCTCCTTGGCCATTACAAGTTTACAAGCCAATATACAATATGGTCTGGATGAATAAGAAATTCTCCTACATTAAATATTAAAGGGGTCCATTTCGTCACAATCGGGGATTTTAAAAAAGAAAAAAACATGCCTAAGCACTGACTGGCTGGCCACCTACCTGTCTGTTGTGCTTGGCACCATTCACTGCCGACTTGGAGCGGTCTGAGACGGCTCCTGTCAGCAATTTTGCCACTTCCTCTGACTTCACGTCTACAGAGCTGTGACTTCTCCCCTCTGTTGACAAGCGTCTGAGCTGATGCAACATTGATTGACAGCCAGCTCCCCCAATCAGGAAGCAGGGAGCTGGCTGTCAATCAGCAGGAGACCAGCTGTGCCGCCCCTTCTATAGAGCTGAGCGGAAAAGCAGTGTCAGATCCGTTTACCCCACCATGCTGTGTCCAGCAGGAGTGGACAGTGATTGCTCTGTGGGGGGGGATGAATGGCAGTGAATGGTGCCAGGCACAACAGGCAGGTAGGGGGCAGCTACCTGCCTGTTAGAGCTTAGGAACATTTACTTTTTTATAAAATCTGGCTAAACCCCTTTAAATGTATTTTATTGGAATTTTATGTTATATACCAACACTAGGTAGCAAGTATTTGTGAAGTGTGAAGAAAACAATACATGGTTTTCTTTAATGATAAAAATCTCAATATAAAATTGTGTTGTGCTTTTGTAATCAGCTCCTAGGAGTCAATACTTTATAAGAACTCTTTAGCTACAATTACTGCTGCAAGTCTTTGGGGGTATGTCTCTACCAGCTTTGCACATCTAGAGGTTGAGATTTTTGGCCATTCTTCTGTACAGAAAAGCTCTGTCTCAGTAAGATTGGATGGAGAGCATTCATGAACAGCAATTTTCAATTCTTGCCACAGATTCTCAATAGGATTAAGGATTTTTGGATTTTGGTTGTGCAATTCAAACACATGAACTTGCTTTCATACAAACTTTTCCATTGTAGCTCAGGCAATACAGTGGCATGCAAAAGTTTGGGCACCTCTGATCAAAATTACCGTTCTTGTGAACAGTTAAGCAAGTTGATGATGAATGATCGCTAAAAGGCATAAAATTAAAGATAACATATTTCCTTTGTATTTTAGACAAAAAAATCATCTTTAACATTTAAAAAATTACAAAAAGAAAAATGGCCCAATTCAAAAGTTTGGGCACCCTTGGAGATTTGTGTCCTCAGATAACTTTGACCAAGGTTTCAGACCTTAATTAGCCTGTTAGGGTTATCACTTGTCAGGAAAGGAGAAGTTATGTAAATTTCACAACTTTATAAAAACCCAGCCTCCTCTAACATTGTGCCAAAAACAGCAGCCATGGGTTCTTCTAAACAGCTGCCTATTACTCTGGAAATGAAATGGTGGAGGCCCACAAAGTCGGAGAAGGCTATTAGATAATAGCAAAGCATTTTCAAGTTGCCCTTTCCTCAATCCAAAATGTAATTAAGAAATGATAGTTAACAGGTACGGTGGAGGACAAGGTAAGGTCTGGAAGACCAAGCAAAATATCAGTGAGAGCTGCATGAAGGATTGCTAAAGAGTAGTGATGAGTGAGTACTAAAATGCTCGGGTGCTCGAAGCTCGGGCCGAGCATCCCAAGATACTCGTGTACTCAGCCTTAGCACCGAGCCCAATGTTATCCTATGGGAGACCCGAGTATTTTTCTGACATGACCCCCGGCAGCATGGAAAAAGCCTAAAAATGTCCCAAAAGTATCAGGACAGTGCTGAAATGACATGGGAACAGCATGGGGAAGACCCCTGGAAGCATTTCACACCCCAAGGTCACTGATGTCAACAATGTTGTCAGACCATTACGGCACTTTTACGGACTGTCAAGAAAACGTTACAAAATGAAACCAAAATGGACTTTCATGGAAAAAATATTAAGGGCTCATACCCACTTGTGAGACAGAGTTGGTGTATGTTAGTTTTTTGGATTATATCAAAGATTTTTTTTTTTTTAAATTGTGTGGCACTCCCATGCCCCTGGGAAGAGACGTAAATGAAGGCCTCTTTAAATAATGTGCCCATTGTAAGCAAGTGTGTCTTTTTTAGTATTGCCCTAGGCAGGGAAGCCATAAATTGGAGACACCAATATGCCCCTGGATAGAGGCGTGCATGAGGGCCTATTTAAAAAATGTGGCCATTGGAAGCAAGTGTATCTGCTGTAGTATTGCCCTAGGCAGGGAAGCCAAAGGTTTGGAGGCACCAAGATGCCCCTGCATAGAGGCGTGCATGAGGGCTTTTTCAAAAAATGTGCCCATTGTAAGCAAGTGGGTCTTTTTTAGTATTGCCCTAGGCAGGGAAGCCATACATTGGGAGACACCAATATGCCCCTGGATAGAGACGTGCATGAGAGCCTTTTTAAAAAATGTGGCCATTGGAAGCAAGTGTATCTGCTGTAGTATTGCCCTAGGCAGGGAAGCCAAAGGTTTGGAGGCACCAAGATGCCCCTGCATAGAGGCGTGCAGGAGGGCTTTTTCAAAAAATGTGGCCATTGGAAGCAAGTGTATCTGCTGTAGTATTGCCCTAGGCAGGGAAGCCAAAGGTTTGGAGGCACCAAGATGCCCCTGCATAGAGGCGTGCATGAGGGCTTTTTCAAAAAATGTGGCCATTGTAAGCAAGTGGGTCTTTATTAGTATTGCCCTAGGCAGGGAAGCCATACATTGGGAGACACCAATATGCCCCTGGATAGAGACATGCATGAGAGCCTTATAAACTAATGTGCCCACTTGAAGCAAGTGAGTGTGCTGTACTATTTCCCTAGTCAGGGAAGCCAAAAATTGGATAGCATTTCAATGCCCCTGGATAGAGACGTGCATGAGAGCCTTATAAACTAATGTGCCCATTTGAAGCAAGTGAGTCAGCTGTACTATTTCCCTAGTCAGGGAAGCCAAAAATTGGGTAGCACTTCAATGCCCCTGGGAAGAAACATGGAGGAGAGCCTCTAAAAGTTGTTCCCATTACAAAGGAGCGGGTCTCCTGTACTTGTAATGCCCATTCTGGAAGCATGGACTAAAACATTTACCCCTGGGGGGTATACATGAAACTAATGCCTAACTTTAGAATGGTTAGGTGTATCATCATCATAAATATGATGTCCAAAAATTATGCTTTTGTGGCATAATGAACCACGGTCACACTGATTATATGATGGTGGCGGATGAGGAGAAGGAGGAGCAGTACAGCAAGTAGCCAAACACATGAAGTCTGTACCGATGTGTGGGTGTGCGGAGGTGCATGGGAATCTACTGGCACCAAATTTAAATTCCGCTATCATTTGGTGGTGGTGTTGTGAAGTCAGGCCCAATCCAACCCTTGTTCATCTTGATTAAAGTCAGCCTGTCAGCATTTTCAGTTGACAGGCGGGTGCGTTTATCTGTAATGATTCCACCTGCGGCACTAAAAACACGCTCTGACAAAATGCTAGCGGCAGGGCAGGCCAGGACTTCCAAGGCGTAGAGAGCCAATTCTTGCCACGTGTCCAGCTTGGATACCCAATAATTATAAGGCACAGAAGAGTCTAGGAGCACTTTAGTACGATCAGCAAGGTACTCCCTCAGCATCTTTGCAAACTTTGCATTCCTTGTGACATTACCCCGCACCTCAGGGCCTGTGGTACTGGGGGTGCTGAGAAAAGTGTCCCAGATCTTTGAGAGTGTTCCCCTACCTCTGCTGGATTGTACTTGTGCCTCTCTCTGCCGGACACCTTGGTTGTCCACAGAATCGTGACCTCTGCCGCTAGCGTTTTCAGAAGGGAATTTTTTTAATAACTCCGCCACTATGGCCTTCTGGTACTGCAGCATTTTTGTAGACCTCTCCGCTTCGGGAATAAGAGAAATAAAGTTCTCTTTGTAGTGTGGGTCTAAAAGTGTCACCAACCAGTAATGAGTGTCCATCAAGATCTTGATAACACGAGGGTCATGACACAATCAGCATAACATAAAGTCAGCCATGTGCACTAGACTGTTAACAGTCAAGACTTCTGGGTCCTCACCAACAGCATGACTGGCCATGCTGACCTCCTCCTCCTCTCACCTGTCCTCTGGCCATCCCCGCTCAACCGACGGTCTGACGATTATGCATGTATTACCGTCAATTCCAAATGAAAGTGGCTCCATTTCTTCTTCCTCCTCCTTCTCATCATAGTCCTCCAATGCACGTTGGGATGAGATGAGGCTGGGCTGTGTGTAATCACCCAGTACGTTTTCTTGCTGCAACTCATCCTGCTCCACCTGCAATGCACCGTCTTTGATTTTGAGCAGAGAACGTTTTAGAAGACAGAGAAGCGGGATGGTGACGCTAATGATGGCGTTATCGCCGCTCACCATCTTGGTGGGGTCCTCAAAGTTTTGGAGGACGGTACATATGCCAGACATCCATGTCCACTCCTGAGGTCTTATGTGTGGTATTTGAACCGTATACCGACGGCCTAGTTGATGCTGGTACTCAACAACTGCCCTCCTCTGCTCACAAATCCTGACCAACATGTGCAGTGTGGAATTCCAACGCGTGGGGACATCACACCCCAGTCTGTGGGCCGGAAGCTGCAAACGCCGCTGAAAGCCGGCAAGGCCGGCAGAAGCAGTAGGTGACTTTCTGAAATGGGCACACAGGCGGCGTACTTTGACGAGCAGATCTGCCAGCTCCGGGTAGGATTTAAGAAACCGCTGAACCACGAGGTTAAGCACATGGGCCACGCATGGAACATGTGTCAGATCGCCTCGCCTCAGAGCCACCACAAGGTTCCGGCCATTGTTACACACGACCATGCCTGGCTGTAGGTTCAGCGGTGTGAGCCAGTGATCTGCCTGCTGTTTCAGAGCTGTCCACAGCTCTTCATCATTGTGGGGTTTGTCACCTACGCATATTAGCTTCAACACAGCTTGTTGCCGCTTAGCCGAGGCAGTGCTGCAGTGCTTCCAGCTTGGGACTGGTGTGGAGGGTGAAGTGGAGGAGGAGGAGGAGACTGAGGAGCATGACGTTCCGGAGCTGTACACTGTGGGTGAAACCCTGACTGAGTTAGGGCCTGCACTCCTTGGTGTCGGAAGGACGTGCTCCGTCCCAAGCTCAGACTGGGTCCCGGCTTCCAGAATATTAACCCAGTGTGCCGTCAGCGAGATTTACTGGCCCTGCCCACAAGCACTTGTCTACGTGTCCGTGGTTAGGTGAACTTTGCCTGAAACTGTGTTGTTAAGGGCACGTCTGATGTTTTGTGACACGTGCTTATGTAATGCGGGAACGGCAGACCGGGAAAAATAGTGGCGGCTGGGGACCGAGTAACGTGGGACAGCCGCCGCCATCAGGTTGCGGAATGCTTCCGTCTCCACTAGCCTAAAAGGTAACATTTCCAGTGCAAGCAGTCGCAAAATGTGTGCATTTAGAACTGTGGCATGTGGGGCATTGGCAGCGTATTTGCGCCTGCGTTCCAAAGATTGGTGTATGGATAACTGAACGCTGCGCTGGGGCAAGGACGTGGTTGATGACGGTGCTATTTCTGCTTGTGCAACTACAGGTGAAGGACAGGAGGCATCTTCGCATGCAGTATGGACAGTGGATTGTCTTGCACGCACAACAGTGGAAGACGCAGCGGTGTCACCCACAGACACTGCTCCTGGACTCTGGTGTACATCCCACAAAGTCGGGTGCTTTGCTGACATGTGCCTGATCATGCTGGTGGTGGTCAGGCTGCTACTTGTGCTACCCCTGCTGATGCTGGCATGGCAGGTGTTGCAAATGGCCTTTTTCGAATTATCTGCAGACACCTTAAAAAACGGCCAGACTTGGGAAGACCTAACAGTTGTACTGGCAACTTCTGTCTTGTTGTTGTTCCGGGGAACGGTTGCCTGCCTTCTGCCTGCAGACACCACCCTGCTTCTTCCGGCCTGTTGTGATGCTACGCCTAACTCCCCCTGTGCACTGCTGTCCTCACTCTGCATGTCCTCCTGCCAGGTTGGGTCAGTTACTGGATCATCCAGCATGTCGTCTTCCACTTCCGCACCCTGATCCTCCTCCTGACTGTCTGGCAATTGTGTCTCATCATCGTCCAACTCTTGTTGAGACACGTTCCCACCGTTGCCTTCGTGAGACCGTGGATGCTCAAATATTTCTGCATCGGTACATACGATCTCCTCATGACCCACTTCAACTGAAGCTGGCGAGAGGCCAGAATCTACGAATGGATAAGTGAACAGCTCTTCAGAGTGTCCAAGTGTGGGATCAGTTAAGTCCTGATCCGGGCACTCGGCATGATGGGAGGAAGGAGGATCAGGGTGTGGAATGTACGGTCCAGTCTCACGGCTACTGACACTTGACCGTGTGGAAGACAGGGTATTTGTGGTGGTGCCAAACTGACTGGAAGCATTATCCGCTATCCAACTAACAACCTGTTGACCCTGGTCTTGGTTTAATAGTGGTGTACTGCTGCAGTCCCCCAGAAATTGGGACAGGAACGTCGAGCGAGATGATGTGGGCGTTTGTCGTAGCGCAATTCGAGCTTGCACACGCCTTCGGCCTCTACCTGCACCACCATCACATCCAGTTCCTTGTCCCTTGCCACCGGCCTTGCGCATTTTCAATGTTGTGCTGCCTGTATACAGCTAAATGAAAACGTCCAAAAGATGGTTTTTAGCTGCACACTGAGATTACAGATTACAGCGGTTTAATCCCGGCAGCTGGAACGGTCAGACACAAACACTGATGCGTGTACCGTGTTTTGGTGTATACTACTTGAAGCTACAAGCCACTCCTGCCGCACTAAGATACAAAATGAATGCAGACAACAGTTGGTTTTTAGCTGGACACTGAGATTAGAGATTAAATCCGAGCAGGTGTACTGGTCAGACACAAATGCTGATGAGAATACCGAGTGTTTTGGCATATCCTAATTTACGCTACAACCTACTCCTGCCGCACTAAGATGCTAAATTAATGCAGACAAGAGTTTGTTTTTAGTTGGACACTGAGATTAGGGATTAAAGACCAGCGGGTGGACTGGTAACACACAAATGCTGACGAGAATACACAGTGTTTTGGCATACCCTAATTTACGCTACATCCTGCTCCTGGCGCACACAAATAGTAAATGAATGCAGACAAGAGTTGGTTTTTAGCTGAACACTGAGATTAGAGATTAAAGCCCTGCAGGTGGACTGGTCAGACACAAATGCTGACGAGAATATCGAGTGTTTTGGCGTATCCTAATTTACGCTACAACCTACTCATGCCGCATTAAGATGCTAAATTAATGCAGACAAGAGTTGGTTTTTAGCTGGACACTGAGATTAGAGATTAAAGGCCAGCAGGTGGATTGGTCAGACACAAATGCTGACGAGAATACAGAGTGTTTTGGCTTATCCCAATTTACGCTACAACCTAATCCTGGCGCACACAAATGGTAAATGAATGGTCTGGTCAGACACAAATGCTGACGAGAATACCGAGTGTTTTGGCGTATCCTAATTTACGCTACAACCTACTCATGCCGCATTAAGATGCTAAATTAATGCAGACAAGAGTTGGTTTTTAGCTGGACACTGAGATTAGAGATTAAAGGCCAGCAGGTGGATTGGTCAGACACAAATGCTGACGAGAATACAGAGTGTTTTGGCTTATCCCAATTTACGCTACAACCTAATCCTGGCGCACACAAATGGTAAATGAATGCAGACAAGAGTTGGTTTTTAGCTGGACACTGAGATTAGAGATTAAAGCCCAGCAGGTGAACTGAACAGACACAAACGTTGACGAGAATGCAGAGTGTTTTGGCATATCCTAATTTACGCTACAACCTGCTCCTGGCGCACACAAATAGTAAATGAATGCAGACAAGAGTTGGTTTTTAGCTGGACACTGAGATTAGAGATTAAAGCCCTGCAGGTGGACTGGTCAGACACAAACGCTGACGAGAATACCGAGTGTTTTGGCGTATCCTAACTTACGCTACAACCTACTCCTGGTGCCCACAAATGGTAAATGAATGCAGACAAGAGTTGGTTTTTAGCTGGACACTGAGATTAGAGATTAAAGCCCAGCAGGTGGACTGGTCAGACACAAATGCTGACGAGAATACAGAGTGTTTTGTCGTATCCTAATTTACGCTACAACCCACTCCTGGTGCCCACAAATGGTAAATGAATGCAGACAAGAGTTGGTTTTAAGATGGACACTGAGATTAGAGATTAAAACCCTGCAGGTGGACTGGTCAGACACAAACGCTGACGAGAATACAGAGTGTTTTGGCATATCCTAATTTACGCTACAACCTACTCCTGCCGCACTAAAATGCTAAATTAATGCAGACAAGAGTTGGTTTTTAGCTGGACACTGAGATTAGAGATTAAAGCCCTGCAGGTGGACTGGTCAGAAACAAAGGCTGATGAGAATACAGAGTGTTTTGGCGTATCCTAATTTATGCTACAACCCACTCCTGGTGCACACAAATGGTAAATGAATGCAGACAAGAGTTGGTTTTTAGCTGGACACTGAGATTAGAGATTAAAGCCCTGCAGGTGGACTGGTCAGAAACAAAGGCTGATGAGAATACCGAGTGTTTTGGCGTATCCTAATTTACGCTACAACCTTCTCATGCCGCACTAAAATGCTAAATTAATGCAGACAAGAGTTGGTTTTTAGCTGGACACTGAGATTAGAGATTAAAGGCCAGCAGGTGGATTGGTCAGACACAAATGCTGACGAGAATACAGAGTGTTTTGGCGTATCCCAATTTACGCTACAACCTAATCCTGGCGCACACAAATGGTAAATGAATGCAGACAAGAGTTGGTTTTTAGCTGGACACTGAGATTAGAGATTAAAGCCCTGCATTTGGATTCGTCAGACATAAACGCTGACGAGAATACACAGTGTTTTGGTGTATCCTAATTTACGCTACAACCTGCTCCTAGCGCACAGGATGAATGCTGACAAAAGTTGGTTTTTAGCTGGACACTGAGATTAGAGATTAAAGCCCAGCAGGTGGACTGGTCAGACACAAATGCTGACGAGAATACCGAGTGTTTTGGCGTATCCTAATTTATGCTACAACCCACTCCTGGTGCACACAAATGGTAAATGAATGCAGACAAGAGTTGGTTTTTAGCTGGACACTGAGATTAGAGATTGAAGCCCAGCAGGTGGACTGGTCAGACACAAATGCTGACGAGAATACCGAGTGTTTTGGCGTATCCTAATTTATGCTACAACCCACTCCTGGTGCACACAAATGGTAAATGAATGCAGACAAGAGTTGGTTTTCAGCTGGACACTGAGATTAGAGATTAAAGCCCTGCAGGTGGACTGGTCAGAAACAAACGCTGACGAGAATACCGAGAGTTTTGGCGTATCCTAATTTACGCTACAACCTACTCATGCCGCACTAAGATGCTAAATTAATGCAGACAAGAGTTGTTTTTTAGCTGGACACTGAGATTAGAGAGTAAAGGCCAGCAGGTGGACTGGTCAGACACAAATGCTGACGAGAATACAGAGTGTTTTGGCGTATCCCAATTTATGCTACAACCTAATCCTGGCGCACACACATGGTAAATGAATGCAGACAAGAGTTGGTATTTAGCTGGACACTGAGATTAGAGATTAAAGCCCAGCAGGTGAACTGAACAGACACAAACGTTGACGAGAATGCAGAGTGTTTTGGCATATCCTAATTTACGCTACAACCTGCTCCTTGTGCCCACAAATGGTAAATGAATGCAGACAAGAGTTGGTTTTAAGATGGACACTGAGATTAGAGATTAAAGCCCAGCAAGTGGACTGGTCAGAAACAAACGCTGACGAGAATACCGAGTGTTTTGACGTAGCCTAATTTACACTACAACCTACTCCTGCCGCACTAAGATGCTAAATTAATGCAGACAAGAGTTGGTTTTTAGCTGGACACTGAGATTAGAGATTAAAGCCCTGCATTTGGATTCGTCAGACATAAACGCTGACGAGAATACACAGTGTTTTGGCGTATCCTAATTTACGCTACAACCTGCTCCTGGCGCACAGGATGAATGCAAACAAGAGTTGGTTTTTAGCTGGACGCTGAGATTATAGATTAAAGCCCAGCAGGTGGACTGGTCAGACACAAATGCTGACGAGAATACCGAGTGTTTTGGCGTATCCCAATTTACGCTACAACCTACTCCTGGCGCACACAAATGGTAAATGAATGCAGACAAGAGTTGGTTTTTAGCTGGACACTGAGATTAGAGATTAAAGCCCAGCAAGTGGACTGGTCAGACACAAACGCTGACGAGAATACCGAGTGTTTTGGCGTATCCTAATTTACACTACAACCTACTCCTGCCGCACTAAGATGCTAAATTAATGCAGACAAGAGTTGGTTTTTAGCTGGACACTGAGATTAGAGATTAAAGCCCTGCATTTGGATTCGTCAGACACAAACGCTGACGAGAATACACAGTGTTTTGGCGTATCCTAATTTACGCTACAACCTACTCCTGTCCCACTAAGATGCTAAATAAATGCAGACAAGAGTTGGTTTTTAGCTGGACGCTGAGATTAGAGATTAAAGCCCTGCAGGTGGACTGGTCAGACACAAATGTTGACAAGAATACAGAGTGTTTTGGCGTATCCCAATTTACGCTACAACCTACTCCTGCCTATAGAGAGCTAAATTAATCCCTAAAAGCACTGTTTTGGGATGGATGAGATTTCCAGCCTGTACACCTGCCCCAGATGTGATGCTGGCTGGTATACTGGCACAACGAAGTTTGCTATATACCCTGCCTCCCTGCCTGCCTGTATACAGCTCTATTAGTCCTCAGAAGGACTGTTGTGGTAATTAGATTGTCAGCCCTGCGCCTACACTACCTGAAAGGCCACAAATCTGTCCCTCAATCAGCAGCACCTCTTCCTACACTGACTGTCTGTGGAGCAGAGTGACAAGCACAGAGGGGTAAGGTCCTATAAAGACCTGATGACGCTGTGCGGCCAGCCAATCACTGTAATGCCACAACCAACATGGCTGTGGCATTACAGTGTCTGTCAGCCAATCCCTGCATGTGGGCTGGCTCTGTAAAGAGCGCCAACATGCAGGGAGGTGGACCCCGAGCATAGCAAGAGTATTGCGAGATTACTCATACTTGCCGAGTACCGAAATATTTGTGCGAGTACCGAGTAATGACAAGCATACTTGCGCATCCCTAGTGAAGACTATTGTATATATTTATCAGCCCGGAAGCAATAGAGTAAACTCCCGGAAAGACTGCTTTTTGAACTTTTGGACTCTTTTTAAGCTTTTATTGGTTTTTGTATTTTTATTTTTTAAGACTCCGTATATAATAATTGTTTTGTTATGTTGTTTTTCACACAACCTACAACACTATACTAGCGCCTCCAGGCCAGAAGGGGAGCTAAAGCTGCTTCCCTATATATTCTGGTGTGGAGAGGAAGTGGGCAGTTAGTTCAGTGCGGGGCAGCACTGAGGAAGCAGGATATGGGTGTAAAGGAGCTGTGTTAGGCTCACCCCACAGTCCACTGTCCAGTTCCAGGCCGGCCAAGGTCTGAGGAAAAGAGAAGGAGCAGAGAGGAACACACCTGGGAGACTGAGTTCCCTGAGACTCACCCCAGAGAAGCGCATAGAACAGATATTGGATGCGATGCTGTGCCTGACACAAACAGCACAGTGAACACCGGAATAGTGAAGGTCCAACATCTTCACTGTACCACAGCGAAGCAACACGGTGGGGTCAGGAACACGGAATAAGACTCAAGTTGTCCAGCAAGTTGGTACCCGTGAGGGGAGAAAGGGCCGGCAGCTTAGCTAAAGCGGCAGCAGGGCCAGACACACAGCACAGAAACAGGGAGCCAAAGGACCCAGCCAGGGTGAGAGCAACCCGGCCCCTGCACAGACTCCATGGACAGTACTCAGCTGATGTACCATCTTCAGTAAAATACTTGGAAAACTAAAAAACCGTGAATCTGTGTAATCCTTGCAAACCCTGTTCTCCCTCACAAAATGTTTTCATCACTACTGCCCCGGGGACCAGGCTCTGCCCGTGGAGAGCCGTCACATCACAGGCTGCCATCCATCATCCCCGAAGGTTCTGCAGCAGCGGTGGTCACCCTGACCACATACCACGGGTGGCGTCACGACTTTATCCCCTGTAAATACCCCCCTTTACTTGTGGGCTCAGGACACGGTCTGGACCAAGACTGCCGTGATAACCCCTGTGACACCCCGGTCCGGTACCGAGTACCCCGTCCCAGTGGGCTCCACAGATAGATGACTATTTGACTGAAGGCACATGGCATTGGGGCTATCAGTAAAGCAGGAGGAGGCAGTGATGGGTTGGGAATATAGCTGTAGGTACAGAGGATTCAGATCTACAAATAGCTCTTCAGCCTAATTTGCATATCAATTTAAATACTGAATGACCTGGCCATGTTAAGGCATTTCTAGACTTGTCTTTGAAAGAGCTAAATGTGCATTTAAATATTTTAAAGTAAAATGTTGCTAATAATTTCCCTTTAGCACTATTGATTTGCAGCGCTGGAATCTTCGGTTCAGGACAACATCTGCAAGGAGTTTGTATGTTCTTCCCGTGTTTGCATGACTTTCCTCAGGGTTCTCCGCTTTCCTCCCACACTCCAAAGACATACTGATAGGGAATATATATTGTGAGCCCCAATGGGGACGGTGTTGCAGATGTATGTAAAGCGCTGTGGAATTAATACCGCTATATAAGTGAATAAATATTATTATTATATTATTATGAAGCAGACCTTTCATGACATTTTTTTTTTTTTAAAAAGGTTGGGCATAGGAAAAAGTGTCTGTTGGGATGCTCCCTCTCTCTGGCTTCTTTCCCACTGGCTTAGCTTGATTAACAGGTCACTTTCTATTCCTAAATATTAAGAATTCTGTCAAATAGACAGGTGGGAAGAACACAAGTGGTGCATCCAGCAGACACTTCTGTCTGTGCCACATTTGTCTTTAAATCTCATATAAATATCATACTTCTCATCAATGAGTGACTCAACATGGTCGGACCCAAGTTTGTAAAGATCCTTGTAAAACTGATAATACCATAAATTGACTAAATATTACCATGTGGCAAATAACAGTCCCACACAATACCCACAGACATACCTTTATAAAAGTGTCATCCATTAAACAGTTACATTCATTGTCATAATAGTGTTATTTATCACCATAAAGTAAGTCCTATGCAGGAGAATTTGGTAGTAGGGAGGACCTATGGTAGAAGTCTAAAGACTAATATTTCTCTTATCTATTTATAATTCAATCTTCTATTTGTACCAAGTATTATACATACCTTTTATTGGTGCTCAATGTACGCAGCCAAGACAAAGCACTGGTGTATAATACAATTGCAGAAGTCAATTTCCAGCTTTATACTCTCTTATAAGGTGTATCATAGCAACATTTTTAATCTTTTGATAATGTATTAGGTGTTATCTGGAAGTTTGAGGGGCGTCATGTAGATAAGTGTAAACCGACTGCACTATTATGTTCAGAGTTGACTAATAATAATAATATCTCATAATAAAGCAACAAAGAGGAGTGAATGCAGTATGTAATTAGCATTACCTGTGTTACTGGCAACAATCCAAATTGTTTTGTCCTTAACACTCATAATAAATGTCCTGTAGGTAATATGCTTGATATGGTTCATATGATGTAGCTCAGAGGAAAAACATCAGAACGAGGTTACCTTATATTTAAGAAATCACTACAAAAAATAAAATTGATTTCGATTATTTTAATACTAGTATAATAATTTTGCATGCTATGCTCTTTATGTGGTTAGAGAAAACTGAACAAAAAGTCTCATTGTATGATTAATCTGAGTTCATCAATGTTATGGTACAACCGTTATTAGGGCCACGTTACACACACAGATATCTGTGCAGAGATTGTTGGCAGATCTCTGGTTGCAGTGAAATCATGGACACATTTGTTCCATTTGTATACAGCCACAACATGGAACAATGTGTCCATGATTTCACTGCAATCAGAGATCTGCGAACAATCTCTGCTCAGATATCTGTGTGTGTGACGTGGCCCTTAGTTTCAACAACAGTGAAGGGAATAGAAGTGGGATTGGCTTGCATTCAAATGTTTGTAGGGGCCTATCAATTCTCCCCTACATTTCAGACTCCAGATCCTTCTGTTCTAAATCAAATAAGCAATCAACAGTGGAGTCTGTCCATGCACTCAGAAGAGTGAGCGCTCCTGCTCATGAATGAGTCGGGAGAGTCATCTTCTAGCCAAGCCACCGGCTAAACCAGGGATGGGGAACCTTTTTCTGCCGGGGGCCATTTTGAAATTTCTACCATCCTTCGGGAGCCGCACAAAGTTATTAACTTGAAAATCCCCCCACTATATTTGGTTAAACAATCTACTCAACCCTACCGTGGTGGCTGGGGCTGATTCTCTTTGGTGTGGCTGTGATGTTAGGAGATATTGATCAGGTTGCTTTTCTGCTTTTCCAGGTTTACTAGAACCCTAGACATCACAGGAGAGGCTAAGAGCATACATGTCACTGGGGAGGCAGATCACTGGAATGTTGGATTTAAAAGGCAAAACACATCTGCTAGCCTGAGCACTGCGGTCCCCAGGAATCTGCCTGAGAGCCGCAGAAAAGGTCATAGAGGGCCACATGCAGCCCTAGAGCCTGAAGTTCCGCACACCTGGGCTAAACCATCATTCAACAGACATGCCAAATGTATCTTAGGCCCACGTCACACACACAGATATTTGTGCAGATATTGTTCACAGATCTCTGGTTGCAGTGAAATCATGGACAGATTGCTCCATTTGTATACAGCCACAAAATGGAACATTGTGTCCATGATTTCACTGCAACCAGAGATCTGCGAACAATATCTGCACAAATATCTGTGTGTGTGACGTGGCCCTTAGTGACATGCTTTGTGATACGTTTGAGGTATTTTCATACACTTTTGCCTAAACCTTCACCATCTCTTGGTTAGATTATTTTGTGCCACATTTTGGCACCTAATCTATGCCACTTTTTAGACATATAATAATGAAAGCCAAAAGTGTTTGAACGGTTATTGAGGTGCACTTACTATTAATAGTTTTTGCACGTATGTAGGTGTGTAGATATACTGTAAGTATGTGGTGTAGTTCTGGCATCTCCATTAGTACTAGTCAATAACATTGAAGGGATATTTCCATGATGGAAATATCTGTCTCTATGTTGAGGCCACAAGTAGGTGGGATTTCATAAAGTAGTTGCATTTTTTGTGGAACAACAATACCTCAAACACAAAAAGGCGTTTAATTACCGCAACGTGGAACTGCCACCTAACAGCACCTAATCAGTAATAGCAGTGCTTTAGATGCAGCGTATTACCGCTGTGTCCAAAACACTGCATTCAACAAAACAAGCAAAGTGGATGGTATTTCTAGAAATACCATGCCCAATGTGCTTCTCCCATCTGCAACAATATTTCAGCTGCGGTGCAGGTTGCCATGCTTCCACATCTCCGCAGCATGTTTATTTATTGCAGCGGGGTCAGAAGCGATCTCAGAGGGTGAATGTAGGCAAAGGCTTCCCTGCACTGAATGCAGATCATGGGCACATAGAGGTGCATTCTCCCTGCATTCACCCGTGGCTTCCACCTGACCAGAGACATTGTACCCAGGATGCATTATCTCCGGATCCAAACCCTTATAGTACCCTAAATTATAAAACTAAACCTAGCTAAAAATGTCAATTTCTAAACAGATTATAATTTTCTATGTGCTACGGAACAATACAGCGTTAAAGAGAAGGTTTGACTTGTACAGACCATAGCAGTAGAATTAAGACGACTGAGAAATGCTGGCTCTGCCAGTGGGAAGAATCTCGGAAACTGTGTTCAATCATGGAAAGACTAATCCAGCTGGCAGAGGAATTCATAAATTCCCGGACAATCCTGGAGAGGCCTGAACAGCCCTTGGTGGGATCCAGAATATCCAGCGAGGTCCACGGATAACAGCCAGCAGAGGATTAAGTGGAGAGTCATAAGTTCACTGCAGTGCAAGATAAGCAACAGTCTTCTTAGTGCAGAGCACTGCAGGTGTGGGACCTGGACACTGGCAACATTCCTAAGGAATGAACACATTGCCCAGGCATCCCCCATAAGGGAAAGGTGTCTTATATATCCTAGACCTCCCAGTTAATAGACTGAGAGGGTAAGCGGGATAAACACTTCAAACCCTCCCCCTCCTCCTCTCCTCCTTCAAACACTCGATCATTACTCCATTATTTAAGAAAGCTTTTCTCGACCCATCCTGCACAAATAATTACTGACCAGTCTCCAACCTCCCCTTCATCTCTAAACTCCTGCAGCGCCTGGTCTACTCCCGCCTCACCCGTTACCTCTCCGCTCACTCTTTTCTAGATCCATTACAGTCTGGCTTCCACCCCCTTCACTCTACAGAAGCTGCCCTCATCAAGGTGACCAATGACCTACTGACAGCAAAACTTAATGGCGACCACTCTCTGCTTATTCTTCTAGATCTCTCTGCAGCTTTTGACAATGTTGACCACCATCTTCTACTCTCTATTTTGTACTCCATTGGTATAAAGGACACCGCTCTCTTCCTATCTTTCTGACCGCTCTTTCAGTGTATCATTTGCTGGCTCTACTTCCCCCCTCTTCCTCTCACTATTGGGGTCCCTCAGGGTTCAGTCCTTGGACCTCTTCTCTTCTCTCTCTACACTTCCCCGATTGGACACACCATCAGCAGATTTGGCTTCCAGTACCATTTCTATGCTGACGACACAAAATTGTACACTTCAGCTCCTAACCTTACCCCTGCGGTGTTAAAGAACACCAATGACTGTCTAGCTGCTGTTTCCAACATCATGTCGGCTCTCTATTTAAAACTCAACCTCTCCAAAACTGAACTTCTTTTGCTCCCGCCCTCCACTAACCTCCCTAAATCTGACATCTCTCTCTCAGTGTACAGTACCACGATAACTCCTAGGCAGCAGGCTCGCTGTCTGGGTGTCACGTTTGACACTGATCTCTCCTTCACCTCCTACATACAATCTCTCGTCCATTCTTGTCACTTACACCTGAAGAACATCTCTAGAGTCAGCCCATTTCTCACTATGGAAACAATTAAAACCCTCACCGTGGCCCTATCCACTCCAGCTTTGATTATTGCAATTCTCTATTAATCGGCCTCCCCCTCTCTAAACTTTCCCCTCTACAGTCCATCCTTAATGCAGCAGCCAGGATCACCTACCTGGCCAATCGTTACTCAGATGCCTCCGCTTTGTGCCAGTCATTGCATTGGCTGCCTATACACTGCAGGATCAAGTTCAAATTGCTTGTTCTCACCCACAAAGCTCTTTACAATGCAGCGCCCCCCTACATCTCCTCCCTCACCTCTGTCTTATCACCCCACTCGTTCTCTACGTTCTACAAATGACCTTCGACTAACATCTGCACTAATCCGATCCTCCCACTCCCGACTCCAAGACTTCTCCCGAGCCACACCAATTCTCAGGAATGCTCTACCCCAAGAAATCAGGACCATCCACAACTTGCATGGCCTCAGACGCTCACTAAAAACACATCTTTTCAAGGTGGCCTATCATGCTCCCTAACAAAATTCCTTTGTACTGTACATAGCCCATTCACTATATCTCTCGACATAACTCTTCTTCATACTCCACCAAACCCAAAAGGTCTACACAGATTGCCTGGACCATCAGTGTTATAAGCCCTGTACGTTGTATAACCCCTATCTTGTTGTAGATTGTAAGCTCTTGAGCAGGGTCCCCCTTATTTTTTTTGTTTTATCTATTGTATTGTATTGTATTTTTTACATTGATTTTATGCTTATTGCATTGTTTCCTATTATTGTACTGTTTTCTTTCTCTACTGTAATTACTGTACTTTATTGTGTATTTTCTTACTGCATTATACTGTGTATTTTCATCTATTACCCACTGTATTGTAAAGGGCTGCGGAGTATGTTGGCACTATATAAATAAAGATTTATTATTTATTATTATTATTATTATAGGTGTGCATGTTGTGGCGCACTGCCTAAGAACATTCCCAGGAGATCAGCCAAACTTCTGGAGGAAAAGGAGGAAGACGGCTGCACGAGACCGCAGGCAGGAAGGACAGTGGAAGGTGTAGCATGAGGGTAAGAAGCATAATTTTTTTCTTTCCTAGTTGAATGTTGTAGTAGACTACCTGCTGGAACCCTGAAATCATTTGTGTCATTGGAAAAAACTCCACAGGATCTGAGGATTCTCCTATGTTATAAAGCTGTGAGTAGTGTGTGGGGAACGTTTCTTACTATTGTCAACCACAAACCACGGCTGGCATCACAAATAACTTTCCCTATACACTGTGTGCAGAATTATTAGGCAAGTTGTATTGTAGAGGATTATTTTTATTATTGATCAACAACTATGTTCTCAATCAACCCAAAAGACTCATAAATATGAAAACTTAATATTTTTGGAAGTTGGAGTGGGTTTTTTTTTTTTAGATTTGTCTATCTTAGGCCCACGTCACACACACAGATATTTGTGCAGATATTGTTCGCAGATTTCTGGTTGCAGTAAAATCATGGACACATGGTTCCATTTTGTGGCTGTGTACAAATGATCAATCTGTCCATGATTTCACTGCAACCAGAGATCTGTGAACAATATCTGCCCAGATATCTGTGTTTGTGACCCCAGCCTTAGGAGGATATCTGTTTGTGCTGGTAACTATTACTGTGCAGAATTATTAGGCAACTTAATAAAAACCACATATTTTTCCATCTCACTTGTTTATTTTCACCAGGTAAACCAATATAACTGCACAAAATTTAGAAATAAACGTTTCTGACATACAAAAACAAACCCAAAAAATTAGGGACCAATATAGCCACCTTTCTTTATGATGACTCTCAACAGCCTTCCATCCATAGATTCTGTCAGTTGCTTGATCTGTTTATGATCAACATTGCGTGCAGCAGCCACCACAGCCTCCCAGACACTGTTCCGAGAGGTGTACTGTTTTCCCTCCCTGTAGATCTCACATTTTAGGAGGGACCACAGGTTCTCTATGGGGTTCATAAGGTGAACAAGGGGGCCATGTCATTATTTTTTCTTCTTTTAGACCTTTTTCTGGCCAGCCACGCTGTGGATAGTTGGATGCATGTGATGGAGCATTGTCCTGCATGAAAATCATGTTTTTCTTGAACGATACCGACTTATTCCTGTACCACTGCTTGAAGAAGTTGTCTTCCAGAAACTGGCAGTAGGTCCGGGAGTTGAGCTTCACTCCATCCTCAACCCGAAAAGGTCCCACAAGTTCATCTTTCATGATACCAGCCTATACCAGTACTCCACCTCCACCTTGCTGGCGTCTGAGTTGGAGTGGAGCTCTCTGCCTTTACTGATCCAGCCTCTGGCCATCATTGCATCAGAGTCACTCTCATTTCATCAGTCCATAAAACCTTTGAAAAATCAGTCTTAGGCTGGGGTCACACACACAGATATCTGGGCAGATATTGTTCACAGATCTCTGGTTGCAGTGAAATCATGGACAGATTGCTCCATTTGTACACAGCCACAAAATGGAACCATGTGTCCATGATTTCACTGCAACCAGAGATCTGTGAACAATCTCTGCACAAATATCTGTGTGTGTGACCCCAGCCTTAAGATATTTCTTGGCCCAATCTTGACATTTTATCTTATGTTTCTTGTTCAAAGGTGGTCGTTTTTCAGCCTTTCTTACCTTGGCCATGTCGCTGATTATCGTGACTCCCCTGAGGAAGCTGCCTGGTTGCAGCGTAACGCGTGGGGTCCCCGGTCACCCAGGTTGCAGCATCCATTTTTGGTATGATCCTTTACTTATGATGCATGTTCATATTGACTTTCATCCATACCATGTCTAATTGGTTCCTCCATGCACATGGAGGACCCTGTTGTATAGTTGTTTCACAGACTTCACATGGTGTGCTATTTTTGTTTAATCTTGACATTTCATCTGTCATTTCATTGGTATTGATCTGCTTGCAACCGGCATACTGGGACCTACTTTGTTTTAAGTGGTTTTAATTTTGTGTCCCATGTGTTGTTTGCCTTAGTTATTTTCTACAATAAACTCCATGTTTTGATCTTGGGTGTGCAAGTTTGTTCTGCATAATCTTTTTTCTTCCCTCTCATGTCGCTGATTATGGCACACCTTGTGCTTTTTGATAATCAAGTAACGATGCAGCTCTGAAATATGGCAAAACTGGTGGAAAATGGCATCTTGGCAGCTTCACGCTCGATTTTCCTCTATTCATAGGCAGTTATTTTGCGTCTTTTTTGCCCAACATGCTTCTTGCGACCCTGTTGGCTATTTGCCATGAAACGCTTGATTGTTTGGTGATCACACTTCAAAAGTTTGGCAATTTCAAGACTGCTTCATCCCTCTGCAAGACATCTCACAATTTTGGACTTCATTCAAATAATGTTTGTTGAATTTTCTTAATAATCCAAACAATTATCAATCAATAGTCATATGATAAGAATTAGAATGTCGTACAATCATTATATATACATTTTGCTTAATTTGCCTAATTACTATACATTTGTTTAAAAATTTGCTGTATAGAATCTTCAACATCCTACTTATACAATAAATGGTTTAAAAGAAGTAACATATAATTCAGGGATTCTCTTCCCCCCCCCCCCCCCCCCGGATGACGTCAGCACCAAGGAGGAGGCTTGCTTCATGCTCTTGCAGGGTACCGCCCATGATGACACGCCCCCTTTTCTTGCCATGTGTCGCGCGCTTTGTAATGGCGGCAGTTCAAAAATGACGCAGTTCACATAAATCACGGCACACGGTACCTCAGTTTACCGGGTACGGTAGATCCTGTTCGTGACGCCAAGTTGTGGAGTCCACTGGGATGGGGTACTCGGTACCAGACTGAGGTATCACAGGGTATCACCACGGTCTTGATCCGGACCATGTCCCAAGCCCACAAGTGAATGTTGGGGGTTATTTACAGGGGATAGAGTCGTGACGCCACCCGTGATATGTGGTCAGGGTGACCAACGTTTGCTGCAGATCCTCTGGGGGTGATGGATGGCAGCCTGCGATGTGACAGCTCTCCACGGGCAGAGCCTGGTCTACGGGGCAGTAGTGATGAAAACAGTTTGTGAGGGAGAGCGGGGGCTCAAGCGTAAGGATTACACAGACTCATGGTTTTGTAGTTTACCAGGTCTTTTACTGAGATGGTGATTCAGCTGAGTACTGTCCACGGAGTCTGTACAGGGGTTGCTTGCTCCCACCCTGGCCGGATGCTTTGGCTACCTGTTTCTGCACTGTGTGTGTGACCCTGCTGTCGCTTTAGCAAAGCTGCCGGCCCTGTCTCCCCCCACGGGTACCAACTTGCTAGGCAACTTGAGTCTTGTCCTGCATTCCTGACCATGCCGTGTTGCTTCGCTGTGGTACAGTGAAGATGTGGGACCTTCACTAATCCGGTGTTCACTGTGCTGTTTCTGTCAGGCACAATTTCGGATCCGGTATCCGTTCTGTGCGCTCCTCTGCGGTGAGTTCAGGGTAACTCGGTCTCCCAGGTGTGTTCCTCTGTTTCTCCTGCCTCTGTCCCTCAGACCCTGGCTTGGCCTGAAACTGGACATCGAACCGTGGGGTGAGCCTAATCCAGCTCTTTTACACCCAGGTCCTTCTTCCTCAGTCCTCCTAGGAACTGAACGGCCCACTTCCTCTCCACACTAGAATATATAGGGAAGCAGCTTTAGCTCCCCCTTCTGGCCTGGAGGCACTAGTGTAGTGTTGTGGGTTGTGTGGGGAGTTAACCCCTTGTGGTGTTACTGTGGCACATGAACCCTGGGGTGCCACATAGAGGCTGGAGGGTGTGGGGACTTCTCCTGCTTGTGGTGATCACAAGCAGGGAGATGGAGGGAAGGAGAGAGGGGGAGGAGGTTTTGGCTTAGAGAAAACTGTGGAGTAATACAAAGAAACCCAGCCCCTCTTATCTAATGTGCTGCACACTCCATCTCCCTGCAGCACAGACTCTAAAGACTTCTTTAGCATTTACCTCTACAATCCTACATTTAATCATTGAAGTAAAGGTATAATTGCACTTGGTATCCCAGTTCCTGTAAGTAGTGGCTTCACTTTATAGACCTAAAACCTGCTCGTTGCTCCTCTTTAAGGCCCATTTTAAAATTGGGAGCTCTGCAAATCTTGGCTTTATGGGTCAACTATGAAAACAGGCTTTGTAGGAGGGTTTTATTAACATTACTGCTATACAGGGTAACTAGGAAATCTGTCTCTGAGGGGTAACTGGGAAAATTTTTAGATTCCTCATTTACTTGCTATAAGTAAAAAGGATTGCTATGGTGACAGAACCCCTTTAAGTAATTTCCCTACTCACATTTGTTTGCAAGGCCTTTTACCCCGTGCTTTCATGTGCAGCCTGTTCTTACTACGGCCATTTACAGCCATTTTCAACACTGAAGTTCGGATCCCCATCTACTTGTTCATATTTCAGGGTCAAGTTTAGTCCCCAAACCCAACTTTTTTTTTAGTCTGTGCAGATTCGGCGAACCCGAATATCCACAGGTCCGCTCATCACTAGAATATTCCTTTCTATATAGCTCTTCTACTTGTGTAATACTAAACACAATTGCTGTGGAAATTCCCTGGATAACAAGCCTGACATTCATTCTCTAGATTATGTTTATATTGATCTCCTAAACTAGTAATTACATAATTTCCTCTGCATGCAAAGCAAAACCAAACACTGAAAATACTAAATAATGTGTTTATCTGTAAACGTACATGTAACACAAGCCATTGGTTTGTGATAAGAAATCAATAACAATGTTAATAATAGAAGTATTAATACAAGTATTAATGGAAGGTTCCGGCAAATATAACACTACCTAGGAGTCTGGACGAGTCACAACATGCATTGTATGGGCAATTATGTGCTTGTCCTATGTAATTATTTGCTGATCTACAAAAAAATGCCTCTTTAATGAAATGTTGAGAAAGGGGCATAAGGATAAGGTTGGGTGTAAATGGTAAGAAAATAAAAGTCAGGACATTGCTTAAGGACAAATATTTATCTGAAGAAATATAAAGGCCTCCACTCTCTCTCACTAGGTGATGAACTAAGGATTGGGCGATTCGATCCTTTCAACTCCTTGCAGATAATCTGTTCTTACATCCCTCTTCGTAAAGAACATGCATGAATGCTTTGCGGAGCCAAGCATATCCAAGAGAGTTGGGAGAAATAACTGTCATCTGACAGCTGTCTAAAGGCTGGTTTACACGAGTCGACATCGTTAATGATGTCGCTGCAACTTGTGACGTTGTAGCGACCTCGTAGCAATGGCGCTATGTGTGATATCCTGCAACGATCAGCGATCAGCTCGCTGATTGCTGATTGTTGCGGAATAACCAGGTGTCACGGTGTAGTGAGAATGCTGATCAGGGAATGGCAGTTATGGGCAGGGTGACCAGGGAAGACTAGTCTGACCCTAGTCTAGGAACCCTGAATGGTGAGAACGTTCAGGCCCCCAGCCTCTCCCTAAAACTCCTCCACCAGCCCTGCACTATTCCCCCCTCACGTCCCTCCACAGAACTGGGATACAGCAACTCCAAAGCAAAGGACTTCAGCAACACAAACACAGGTCAGCACAGCACAGTTTCCAGGCATAGAGTGAAATTCTATCAGCAGCACCACCTGGTGGAAGGAGAAGCTACTTAAACGCCAAGGGGGAGGGGAGCCCAGGTGAGTCACATATTAACCCCTCAACCAGCAGCCAAACCTCATAGTGAATGCAGTTCTGGAGCACAACACAGGAGGTCCAGGACTTTCACAACTATCAACCATGCAGCTCTTAAGGTACCTTTACACGCCGCGACGGCAGGCTGGATACATCGCGCTACAGGCTACAAATGTAGCTTGTAGCGTCAATGTAGCCCGTTGTAGCGGCGTCTGAAGACGCGACGCTACAGCCGGCGACAGATACATCTGTTTATGGGCTCTGCTCGAAAACAGATGGCTATATCGCCGATGGTAGCGAGCTGTATCGGCGTGTAAAGAAGCAACGGAAGGGAACTCTGGACACCCTGCGCTGTAGCTGCAATGTAGCTAAGGCGTGACCCAGGCTCCGGGATACCCCGCCCCATCACCGATCATTGGAGGAAGCTCCTGCATGACGATTGGTAGTCGCTGCCTAGGGCGGCATATTTAAGGAGCTGACCAGTCACACTACACAATCGCTCGAGCGTGCTGTATTTCTCAGCCTCCTGCGATGCCTGCCCAATAATGATGATATTGCGATGTCCTATCATCGTACGGACGGCTCGTAATCCAAGATTGTGGCACGCCTATGTGCTGTCCCTGCTGCACCAGGTCCTCCCATAGTAGCTGGTTGTAGCGGTGTGTACATGAGCTACAGCTGGCTACTTGAGACACCCGGCGATGTAGCTAGCTACAGATGTAGCGTGGCGTAGCGCACCTTGTCGCGGCGTGTAAAGGAGATGCGTTCACCGTTTGTAGCCGTTTGAGCGTGCTCGTGCACGTGAAGTAGCGCGATGTATCCAGCCTGCCGTCGCGGCGTGTAAAGGTACCTTTAAAGACAAACACATACACAGCAGCATCCAGCAAGGTCAGCGCCAACTAAGTGCGTGACACCAGGGCTATTTTTCGATTGTAGGTCTTCCGCTGGGCTGCCAGCATTGGCGTGTGTGACAGCGGGATACCAACGATCAACGACCTCCCAGCCGATGCCCAGCGCCGCACAGTACCCACTGGGACATGGTAACCAGGGTAAACATAGGGTAACTAAGTGCAGCGCTATGCTTAGTTACCCGATGTGTACCCTGGTTACCAGCGTTCTCACTGGTGGCTGGTCACTGGTGAGTCTGCCTGTGTGACAGCTCACCAGCGATCATATAGTGATGTCTTAGCAATCCCGATCGTTGGTCGGATTGCTGGGACATTGCAGCGTGTAACCCGGCCTTTAGGTGGATGTGCTCACCACAGTCCTTCTAAGACCCAATGTGAGGGTAGTCGTGAGTTAGGGTAACGTTTAGTGTCAGGATAAGCAGCTCTGTGGCGCTGCTCCTTACTGTCAGGACAATCAGAGAATTGACTGTAGATATGTAAATGAGCGCGACTGCTCTGCTTTTATGCAGAATACTGAGGAGCTTGCTGTGACGGGATATATATATATCACTGGTTCCAGCTCAGAATATATATATATATATATATCGGTCTCCTCACTACCAAGCCAATAATAACACATAGATGTGAAAGATACGTTGTCACCACCATTCATCAGGCCGATTGGACAGGGTCTTGTTTTTTTGTCATAGAGCAAGTAGATCAAAGTTATTAAATTTTATAGATTTAATCCGAAAGAATATGCAGTGTTTACAAAAATATACAAGATTAAGTTTCTTTATACTTCCCTTTTTATAGGTACGGTATATTCTATATAGCAGTGATGCAGTTACTTGCTTCATTCTGTTCAGAGGTGATGGTCAGTTTTTTATTTTTTGGAATGATGGTATTCTGCTGCATTCATAACACTGTGGGGCTAGTAAGCGCCAAAGGTGCCCTGGATGCTGGGTGCAGAAGTAAAGACCACTGCTATAGTGAACTGAGTGCTGTCTGTTTTTTTCATGGATAGCACACGGACCAATGTTATTCAATAGGGCAACAGAGATAAACAATTTTTTTCACTGACTAAATCTGTATATTAAAAAAAAAAACACACCATGCACTAATTTCTTCCGTAAATCAGATAAGAATCAACTATTCAAGTCTATGGGTCCGTGAAAAAAATCAGATGCCATATGGGTCTCCACAGTTTTAGACACATGGAAATTCTGTAACATAGGAAACTGTAAATGGTTTTGGAAATGATTAGTAACTGCTGCTGTTAAAAAAGGCATATTTCATATTGATGACAAGTGAGAAAACAATCGTCTCACTTTTCTGGATGAGACTCTGTCCAATTTTTTTTATACAGTCGTGTGAACCTAACCCAACAGTGAGATCCATAGCCTATGGAAAAAAAAAAAAAAAAACAATTTTCAACAATAAAACAAGATCAACAAAAGTCTTAATTGAAGAAGTGATCAATTGTAAATGTATTATGTTTCTTTATTGATACTGTTATGTAGTGATATAATTGCAATGTATTTAGAAATCACTACAAATATATTTAGGCATGGTTGCTAGATTGTTCATACATTGCTGCTACAATGCCATAAAAATGAATGCAGCTATGGCTATTTTTTACTCATGTATCTCAGGTGTAATGAGCAATGTTTTGTGATTGGCCTCCGTTTGGTTTTAATGGATATAAATTCCTTTGAGTAATGAAATACTCATGTACCTGTCAGTTCATCTTTAAGGGTACGGACACACTGGCGTGAAAGTCGGACGACTGCAATGCGTGATTTTATCCCATTGCATTTGGACCAATGTTATTCAATGTCTGAGAACACATCGGCGAGTGTCGGACGCTTTTTTCTCATCCAGATAACGGACGAGAAACAAATGGCAACATGCTGCGTCAGTATGCGATTCATGTGCGAGACTCGCCAATGCAAGTCTATGGGTCCAACAAAATCACGGACCGCATATGGAATGCACACGGACCATCCGAGAGGCATCCGTTTTTTTTACTGATACATTATCATTCTGCAGCTGAGAATACTGTAAAATGATCCTGTAAAATAAATGATTGTACAGTAAATAGCTGCTGAGAAAAAAACAGATTGCACATGGACACCACTCGGATGTGATCTGGGAGAAATGTCAGACACTCGTGTGGAGCCCACTGGGACGGGGTACTCGGTACTGGACCGGGGTATCACGGGGTAATCACGGCAGTCTTGGTCCGGACCATGTCCCGAGCCCACAAATAAAAGGGGTTATTTACAGGGATTGTCGTGACACAACCCGGGCTCCGGGTTGGGTCTTGTGTCGGTGGGTGTTTTGTGTAAAAACCTGTCTCCACCTGCCTGGCTGCAGTTCCTACCTGTGGCCACCCTGGTCGCAGGGGCGCCATATTCCCCCGGAATTAAACCGGCGTGTCCCCACACCGACCGGAATGGTTCCCCCTGAAACACATTTTTTATTTATTGTACAAAAACATTAAGTATTTCTTTTCTTCCGGTTATGGAGGCACGGCACTTACATTAATTAACTAAATACATGTTAAACACTCAGGGTTTACTCTCCACTGGCTATAAGTGATAAGGCCTCCAGGCCCTCGGGTCACCAGCTTGCGGCCAAGGTGTTGCTCTCCGTGCCAGCATCTTATACCACACTTTCTTTAACCCTTTCAGACACGGGTTACACAACTTTAGAGTCTCAAGAGTCCTGTGGTATACCATACCGGCTCTCTAAATACACCTGGTTAAGTGCTAAAACGTTCAATACAAGAGTCACTTTACTTTCTCAAAAAGTAATAAAAACTTCAAAATGGGCAACCGTGTTTCAAAAAGCTGTTCAAAAACACGCTTAGCAGCCCCAGTTCAAGCTCCTATTCCAAAGGTGCAGTTCTGAGCGGTTATAAAAACAATAGAGAGCACCAAAGCACTTTAACTATATACATAAATGTTCATACCACTCATTGTCTATGACATTAATGTCTTTTCACACATAAAGGACAAACAGGGGAAAAAAGGCTATTCACTCACTCAGGAATGGGATGGGGTCAATAAGGAACACACCACATTCACACTTACAGTTTTGATGAATCCGTATTCTTCACTCATTTTTCCACAGTAGGACCTCTGCTGTTCTCCTTGGGAACAGCTCCAATGGCTCCAAGGAACAGGTTATTAGGTGGCAGTACGCGGTCTGCGTTCCCTAGGTTGTTACCATGGTCGTAGCAGTGTCATCTGCGACGGTCGCCTCCGGGTTGTTCTCTGCCTCTTGCGGATCTGCGCTGACATCGGGTTCAGTGGTCGAATCCAGGTTTTCAGCCAAATCTGGGTCGACAGTTTCGGGGGATTCTGCATCAGTCCTCAGTCTTAAGGATAACCTCCATACTCGGATGCCGTACGGGCCTCGTTCCCCAAGTACAGTGATGTAGGATACCCACTCTCCTACGGCAACTTCCTGTCCGGGTGATCTCCAGGAAGGTGTTCTCCAACATCCCTCTGATTAATAAAAACGTCTCTGTCTGCCCCGGGTTCTCGAGCAAACGCATAGCCCTCCTCTGATTTAATTTTTACAATCTTTCATTCATGTCGCAGAGATCTATTAACGGTATAATCTCGCCGGGTAACCGACTTGCAGTATTGAGTACGGGTCACCATCTCTCGTTTCTGGATTAACTTCTCTGCTTCCTCTCGCTCCCATCTCCGGACACACCTCTGTAAATATTGGTCCCGAGTTAACACTTCTACGGGCCCCACTCTTGACTCTGGGTCCCCTGGGAAGCCCATTAGATCTCCTTCTTGGTCACTACACTCCCACCAGCAACGGAGCTCTCCTCTCACCTCCATAGATGCAGGGGCCGGGATCAATGGTTCAGACAGTGGCGAGCATCCCTCCTCCAATGCTCCGAGGGGATCAGACGTGTTGACTGAACTCAGGGATACAGATTAAGGCCGTGGGACATCTGCCAGATCATCAGGCATGGGAACACCCACCAACTCTCCTGTCCCGCAATCTTCCTTGCTTCGGGCGGTATCGAACGTCTGGGCCCATTCACCGGGCCGGAGCTAGGAACCATTCATAGTAGTCCTTGGTACTTGCACAAAAAAGAAAATTTCCAGCTCACCTGTACCAGTCTGCCCGGTCCACCTTCCAAAGAGATCGGTGCTCAGATTTCAAAAGATCCCCATCCTGGAGAGGTGTATCATGAAGTAAAGAGGGTTTCCGGCATCACAATATTTTCATTAAAACAAGCCTTTATTCAAAAATTCTTTAAAATCAATTTTCATTGAATATAAAAGCAAGTCAGGCTTACATGTTTCGAGTCCTTTTCATGACTCTTACTCATAGCTTTTATATTCAATGGAAATTGATTTTAAAGAATTTTTGAATAAAGGCTTGTTTTAATGAAAATATTGTGATGCTGGAAACCCTCTTTACTTCAGTCCTTGGAACTTGTATGAGCCCGGATGGTATCAGGGGCAGGGACCAAGTATCTCTCCCTGGCCGGGTTCCTCCACGATAAAGTCTTGTGGGCCCTCCGGGATCAACTTGGGTCTCCCAATTACACAATCCAGCCTGGCGTCCTCTCCTTCCGTCCGGATGTCTCGTAATCGCTGCCGCACGCCATTCTGTTGCTCGCCCCGCCTTCTTTGGGCGTTTCCTTCAGTTCCCGCCATATCACCATTAGTTACCGCTGTTTGAGGCGTAGGTTCTTCTTTGGGATTGATGGCTGGCTCCCCTGAAGTTAAGGGGAGCCAGGGCAGGCCTTTCTTTTCCCGCTCTGGACCAGGTCAGCCCACGATGGGAGGTCTTGGCATGCCTCCTCTGCACATGGCCTCAGGATCCTATGGCCGCCATTATGCACGGATTGTAGTAGAACAGTCCAAATCTCGAGTTTTAGGCACATGGGGTCCGTTTCTGTTGGACCGGGTCCATCCTGTTTGTGACGCCAAGTTGTGGAGCCCACTGGGACGGGGTACTCGGTAGCGGACCAGGGTATCACGGGGGTAATCACGGCGGTCTTGGTCCGGACCGTGTCCCGAGCCCACAAGTAAAAGGGGTTATTTACAGGGATTGTCGTGACACAACCCATGGGTTGTGGTCAATGGGGGACCACTGCTGCTGCTTGCTTCTGCCAGGAGGGTGGATGGTGCTGCAGCTGCATGGATGAGCCCACCGTGGGTCGGACTGCTCCTGACATGGTGTAAAACAGTTTATCATGCAGGGAATCACACACGGGAGACACTGGCAGGGTTTACTGGGTTTTACTGGCAGTTCTTCACAGTGCAGTTCCACAACACGGTTTCACAGTTTACAACGTTAACTCCGCACTTTCCATGAACCCTACTGCAGCCAGGTTTTCCTTCTGAGACCCTTCTCTTCCTCAATACCTCTTGTTCCCTTGTGTCTGTATGCTGGGTGACTCGGGTTCCTATTTGGGCGTCTCCCTACGTCTGGGTAGCAAGCTCTGAGCCCTATGTGTCACTGCAGCTCCTGCACGGTGTTAGGAACGCTGACCTGGAATCAGAGTCCCCCGTCGGTGTGTCTGTGATCCGGCATAAAGCTTCAGTCACCTCAAAGCCAACTCTCTGGTCCCAGCCTAGCCATCCAGTGTCCCTACGTTGCAGGGGAGCACCAGGCCCTTTTCTATCCGTGTGACTCCGGCGTACTTCAGGGGATTCCTTTCTGCCAGTCATCCTCTGTCACCACTGCCGTTTTCCTCGGACCCAGCTGCACTGATTTTGGTCTTTCCCCTTCCCTTGGGTTACAGGCTGTGGAGCGGGCTATCTCTCCAGGGGCCTGTGCCTCGCATGATTCTGCGCCTCCAGGGAGCCCAAAACCCTCAGGGAAGCCTCTCTCTTTGCTCTTGGTCCTTGCTGTTCGGCACCCACTGGCCTACTTGGTCTTTACTGTTCAGCTCACTCTGGCCTACTGACTCACTACTTCCTGGTTTCCCCTTTTGTACCCGGTCCGTCACCTTGACTACGTCCCACCCACTGTGACTGGCCCTACCACCCCTTGCCCGCCTAGAGTCCCGGGCTCCGGGTTGGGTCTTGTGTCGGTGGGTGTATGTATGAAGGTGTTTTGTGTACAAACCTGTCTCCACCTGCCTGGCTGCAGTTCCTACCGGTGGCCGCCATGGTCACATGGGCGCCACACTCGCATAGCAGTTGGATGCAAAACGGAGTATAAAACAGATGTCACTCGTCCGACTCTCCTGGATGAGAAACGGGGTTTTTTTTTCACGCCAGTGTGTTTCCCAGTAACTTCGCTACTCAAATAATCCACCTGTTCCTTCGCTACTCCTCCACCTCTGCCCTCTGCCAATCCTTTCACTGGCTTCTAATTCAACAGCGAATACAGTTTAAGTTCCTAACAATGATTTACAAGCCTGACCATAATCTGTCACCTCCATACCTCTCCAGGATAATCTTCTCATAACTTCCCACACATAATCTCTAGTCCTCACAAGAGCTCATTCTCTCCTCTGTGCTTATATGTTCCTCACCCATTCGTCTGTAAGATTTTCCCTGAAAATCCGCCATTTTTTTAAATTCAGTGTCTCAGAAAGTCCAAATGTCTCAGAAAACAGAAACCTTCAGACACAACTTGAACATTTATCCCTTCAGAAAAGTCCATAGTCTGCACCAACATTGCCACCTCACCACAACTGGATCTCCTGCAAACATCAACGTACTGTCTCCTTCTTTTATATCCTCTAGAGCTAGGATCTCAAACTTCAGGTCTCAAGGGCCACCAACAGTGCAGGTTTTCAGGATTTCCTTAGTATTGTGCAGGTAATAATTTAATCACTTGCACAGGTTATAATTCCAACCCCAGCATGATGCTAAGGAAATCCTGAAAACATGACCTGTTGGGGCCCTTGAGACCTGGATTTTCAGATCCCTGCTCTAGTTTGTAAGCTTGTAAGGGCGGGTTCTTCTCCTCCTCTGATCCAGTCTATCACTGTATGGGGGCCGTCACACGCACAGATATCTTTAGCGATATTGTAAGCGATCACGTGCACGCGCAATCGCTTACAATATCGCTCACATCGCTGGTGAGATGTCACACAGACAGACTCACCAGCGATGCGGAGCCGCGATCTCGCTGGTAACTATGGTACACATCGGGTTACTAGGCGCCGCGCGTCGCTTAGTTACCCGACGTGTACCATAGTTACCATCTCCCAGCATAGGCTCTGCCGCTGGGAGATCGTTCATCGTGGTGTTATACACCACGATGAAGGAGATCGTGAAATCGCTCATCGCTAGATCTGAGAACCGGAGCTCAGATCAGCGATGTCACGATCAAGCGATTTAACATCGTAAATCGCTTGATTACATGCAACAATATCTTGCCCGATATCGCTTAAGCGATCAAAAAGGAGATCGCTTAAACGATATCGGGCAAGAAATCGTTGCGTGTGACGGCCCCCTAAGGGCCACTTTACACACACCAACTTATCTGTCCAACTTCTGACCAACTTACTGGTTGCAGTGAAATCATGGACACATTGCTCCATTTTGTGGCTGTGTACAAATGGAACAATGTGTCCATGATTTCACTGCAACCAGCAAGTTGGTCAGAAGTTGGACAGATAAGTTGGTGTGTGTAAAGTGGCCCTTAGGCCAGTTTCACACATGCATTTGGTCCTGATCAGGTTGGCAATGGGTGCATCTGCATCCATTGCCGCATGTGAAAATGCATGCCACTGCAGCATTTTTTACCTGATCAATCACAGGATTTTGTATAGAAATTATAAAGAGAAAGAGAGACTCCAGGCTGGCTATAACTATTCCGCACATGCTCCGTGTGAAATCCAGATCTGTCTTGGCTGCATTCACCAGTGACAAGATGCGGCCCCATAGAGATCAATGCGTCATTTTGCTGCATTGCGCCGCCTCAGGATTTTTGAAGCGCCGCAAAATCTCAACATCATGTGGCGGGGGGTGTTCACCAAACAACACACTCGTCTGCATCCATTGAGATCCTGATGCCACCTGATGTCCCTGCAGCCCCATGTTAAGTATAGGGACACATGCCTGATCAGGATGCATCAGGATTTCGGCGGGCACCGGCGCAAGACAGAAAAAAGCAGGTGTGAAACCACCCTTATGGCCACTTTACACACATCAACTTATCTGTCCAACTTCTGACCAACTTACTGGTTGCAGTGAAATCATGGACACATGGTTCCATTTGTACACAGCCACAAAATGGAGCAATGTGTCCATGATTTAACTGCAACAAGCAAGTTGGTCAGAAGTTGGACAGATAAGTTGGTGTGTGTAAAGTGGCCCTCACTGGTTGCAGTGAAATCATGGACACATTGTTCCATTTGTACACAGCCACAAAATGGAGCAATGTGTCCATGATTTAACTGCAACAAGCAAGTTGGTCAGAAGTTGGACAGATAAGTTGGTGTGTGTAAAGTGGCCCTCACTGGTTGCAGTGAAATCATGGACACATTGTTCCATTTGTACACAGCCACAAAATGGAGCAATGTGTCCATGATTTCACTGCAACCAGTAAGTTGGTCAGAAGTTGGACAGATAAGTTGGTGTGTGTAAAGTGGCCATTAGTCTCCTTTCACATCAGAGGTTTTCACTGATGTGTGGCAGATCCGGAAGGCGGCGCCGCATCTGCCAGATCTGCCACCTAACGGCCGACTTGCAGCCCGGATCCAACAAGCTTGCGGTCCGGTGCGGCAAGTGTGGTTACGCCGGATGCGGCAGATCTGGCACTTGCGGCCGCGAAAACAAAAATGCTGCTTGCAGGGAACAGGGAATATAGCAATCCAGGTGTGCAGAATATAAACACGATACTATGTATATGTTATTATTCTACTCCTAATAGTAAAGTGATATCACTTTGAAAACCGCTGATGTGAAAGGGTCCTTATATATAGATTTTGAACATAAACCCTATTCACATTTACAGCCACATAGAATCATTGCTGCTTTAAAAATAAATAATAATCACCTATTAGTAAAGCTAAGTTCACACAAGCTTATATAAAATCAATTGCATTTAATCCAGAAAAAAATGGACAAATTCACCTGTATTTTTATTTGTATGTCATACATATGGCATAGGAATAAAATTTACAAGACCAAAAACAGTTTCCTATGTTATTAAATGCATTGATCAATAATAGTTAGCAGCCTGCCTACAGTCACTTTATAGATTCAGTGTTAACAGTAATAATAATAATATTTATTCACTTATATAGCTATATTAATTCCATAGCACTTTACATACATTTGCAACACTGTCCCCATTGGGGCTCACAATCTAAACATCCTATCAGTATGTCTTTGGAGTGTGGGAGGAAATAGGAGAATCTGGAGGAAACTCACGCAAACATGGGGAGAACATACAAACTCCTTGCAGATGTCGTCCTTGGTGGGAATTGATTCTAGGACCCCAGAGCTGGAAACTGCAGTGCTAACCACAGTATGAGAAAGCAACAGCGCAGATCAAGGAGACCATGGTAAATTTACCAACAACCATTTATGTTTTTACTTTACACAACTAAAGAAAAAGCGCCTATGGCCCAAGGTCAGAGACTAGCACAATTGGTGGCAATAAAACAGATTATGTTTTAACAGGGAATATAGCAATCCAGGTGTACAGATATATAAACACGATACTATGTGTATGTTATTATTCTACTCCTAATAGTAAATTGATATCACTTTGAAATGCATTGAATAAAATCACCTGCATTGAGAGTTACTTTCTCCGAGTCCTTTCATCTGTACCACGGCAGTGCAGATTAGTTCTACTTCTTATATCCAGTTTGTATGTATCTTTGCCTTAAGTATGTGGTTTCTGCAGCAGCCGGCTCATGCTTTTATAACTGGTTGTATGTCACACAACCACACAAGATGAGCAAAATAGCTCTGGCCGACTTCACACCACAGTTTATGTCTGTTAAGTTCTGTCCAGTGTTTTGCAGGATGCATCGGAAAGAACCTGAAAGCACCGGACGAGCAGAAACTGAGAGCAAATATGCCCTCTGATCCTGTTTTTTGCAGGATTCGTTTCTGCTCATTGCTGCTGCTGTCAACAGTCCTGAAATTTCAGCCTGCGTGTTAGTGGAGCTGTCTGCGGTGCTGAAATTTCAGCGTTCTGTGCTGAGCAGCTGTCCATGGTGCTGAACATTCAGCCCGTGTGAGCAGTAGAACTCTCCATGGTGCTGAACATTCAGCGGTGGCTCTGAATTACTGCTGCTGTCCATGGTGCTGAATGAAAAGGCGTCCAGGAAAAGATCCGATTTTTTGCCGGATCCAGGGCGAGGCGCCCATAGACTCCCATGTTATGCCCCGGATCCGGGAAGAACCGGTTTTGTTCGATTTTTTCACCGGCCAAAAAAAAATGATTCAGACTCCGATTTTGTGTCCGTGCAAAAAACAAACCAACCTGGATCAGGAAAAAAAACACAAAACCAGATGGTCAAATAGGACGCATCTGGCACTATAGGGATACATGGGGGCAAACACCGGATCATGTTCTGTCCATTTCAAACCGAACAGAACCTGAAAGCTAAAAATCATGGTGTGAAGCTGGCCTTAGTTTTATTACTCACTCATAGCCTGGATAGGACCCTACTGCGCTTTATTGTTTGTCCCAGCCTTTCAATTTTATATAACGGTCAATGTCAATGATATCTTATCCCTAATTCACCAACAGGAAAGAATCATTGTCGCTTCTCTACCCGTCATCGTCATTAAATATCTACGTAACACTAAACAACACACAGGCTCTAACTATGGTTAATGACACTAAATGTTAGGGCGTAAGTCCAAGTTGGTGATTAACCGCTCACACTGAAGCGCAGCCCCAGTCTCCACTTAGTATCATACGTCTGCACAGGAAGCAACAACTCATGAAGACAGTCCTCAACTACATTTGGGTCGTCTTTCCTCCCTCTGGTTCTGGCGCTGTTGAGTTAGATCCTGTCTGGGATCTGGTTTCACATCTGCTCTTGGAACAGGTGTTGAATAATCTCCTGGATCTGGTGTCGGATACTCTTGGGACTCATAATGGATCTTTGACTGTAAGCCTGCTCCACTGTGCATACAACCATCCTGCTTCAGGTTCAGGCACAAACTCCTCTCCTCTCTCTGCTCTCCTGGCTTTTATAGTTCACTAGATGTGGGCCCAATGCTATCGCATTGGAAGGGCAGTGACATGTGATGGGGACAGGCTCTGTGGCACTGGGGGCGGTGGCTGTTACCCCCCACCCTTCCCACCGTGCTCTCTCCCAAAGTGTGTAAATAAATGTATTTTTAGTTAAAAACCTGTTTCTTCAGTGGGGTGGGTAACAATAAACTGTCAATCTGGCAATATGGTTAATTTCCTGGTAAAAAAATGTGCAGGGCTTCGCTGTATTTTCTCTTGTTTTATTTTCTCTGGTGTTATCTTCGCTGGCAATGAAAAATACAGGGAAGCCCTATATTTTTTTTTTAGTTATTTAAATAAAGATTGGCAGGGGCTTCACCATATTTTCACTCAGCAGTGGGGGCTAAGCGCTCTGGGCCCCCCACGCTGAAAATTGCAGCCAGCAGCCACCCCAGAATTGGTGCCTCCACGAGAGACGCCAAAATTGGTGATTACTCCACTCTTCCAGCTGCCGTGTAGTGGTGGCACACTTGGTAATAAAGGGGTTGATGTCAGCTTTTTTTGGCAGCTGATATCAAGCCATATTGCTAATGTCAGCGTCAGTATGACAGCCAGCCAATAGCAATACTTTCAGTAAAGAGGGAAAAAAACACATCCAGAGAAATGTTTTATTACACATAATCCATTCTATTAGCTCCCACCAAGTTCCCCTCCGACGAATTCCTGTAAGGGGGCGGTATGATGCGTCACGCGGCCGCCATCTTTGTATACCTGAGTGTCCAAAGATGGCGACCGCATGTGTATATGTGTGCATGTGCAAGCGTGTGTATGTGTGCAAGCGTGTGTATGTGTGCATGTATGCATGTATGTATGTGCATGTGTGTATGCATGTATGTGTGTGCGCATATGTATATATGTGTATGTGTGCGTGTATAAACATGTATGCATTATTGTGCATGTGTGTATGTGTCTGTATCTTTATGCTTGTGTGTATGCGCATGTATGAGCGTATGAAGTGTGTGTGCATGTATGCGCATGTGCGTGTGCATGTGCCTGAGTATGTATGCATGTGCATGAGTATCTGCCTGTATGCACGTGTATGCATGTGTGAGTATATGTGTGTTTGTGTATGTGCTTGCGTGCATGCATGTTTGTGCGTGTATGAGCGTGAGTATATGTGTGTTTGTGTGTATGCATGTGTGTGTGCATGTGTATGTATGTGTGCATGTACCTGCGTGTGTTTGCATGTGCTTGTATGTGTTTGTGTGTATGTGCGTATTTGTGTATGTGCGTATGTGTGTGTATGTGTGTATCTGCGTGTGTATGTTTGTGGGGACATTATACTGTGTATGTATGTTTGTGTGTATGTGTATGCATGTGCGTATGCGTGTTTTTGTGTCTGTGCATATGTATGTGTGTGCTTGTATGTGGGCATATGAGTGTATTTGCATGTGTATGTGTGTGAGGACATTATACTGTGTGCATGCATATTTGTGTGTATGTGTATGCACGTGAGTATGCGTGTTTTTGTGTCTGTGCATATGTATATGCGTGTGTGTATGTGGTTGTATATGTGTGTCTGCGTAAGAAGAGGAAATAGAGGGGACACAAATTTGAAGCAAAAAATGTGGTCATCATACACTGTTATGGGGAACTGGGGATCTGCTGCGGACACTCTTATAGGGGTAATGTACTCAAATTTTGTACTAATGCCCCCATCCAGGGCCCCTTCCAGGTATATATCTCCCCCTATTCTGGGGTACATGTCCTAAATCTAGTAAATGTGCCCCATCCTGGTATATGGTCCCCACACAGGTATATTATCCCCCATCCTGGTATATGTGTCCCATCCAAGTGTATTATCCACCATCCTGGCATATGGCCCATATCCTGGTATGTGCTCCTCCATCATGGTATATGTGCCCATATCCTGGTATGTGCCCCATATCATGGTATATGACCCCCATCCTAGTATATGTGCCCTTATCCTGGTATATGCCTCATATCCTGGTATATGATCCCCCATCTTGGTATATATGCCCATATCCTGGTATATGTGCCCATATCTTGTTATAATTATAATCAAAAGTATGAAGGGGGATAGGAGCCAGCTCACTGGTATTACACCTGCATCGACAGAGACAAGTCCGCACAGACTACAGACCTGGTCCTGAGCCGGATGATTCAACAAGACGATAAAGGAAAACTCCAGCGATTTAAGTGTCTACAATTAAAATGAATTCTTTATTTCAGCATTAAAAGCTTTGAATCAAGGGCATACAGTGCAACAAACCAATGCGCTTCGACGCTAGGTCTTACTCATGGGAAGCCTCTTGTTATTTCCTGTTATGTGGCACAGCTTCTATATACAATATGAGCATAGCTCCAGGGAAGCGCCCTGTCTGGAGATGTGTGCTTGCGGAACTGGAGGGTGGTATGTGTTGCTGCACAAAACATTATGATGAGGGAAATCTGCCAATGGGCACCCCCTAGGGTCAGGGCCCGGGAGGTAGCCCACATTACCTCCATTATAATCCACCAATGACTATGGCTGCAAGTATAAAAGGCCAATCTAAATAGCACCTAATGGAGTAGATTATTCATGGCGGTTTTAAAATATTGTTGGCAGCACATTATTCTGTGTAATTAGAGGTATTGTGAATAACGTAACTTGTTTTATGTGCAACGATTATACTAACAATTGTTCTGTGGCATAAAATTTGGTTGTCCAGTGTAAGCAGACCAATACACACGTGGTCAAAATTGTTGGTGCCCCTCGTTTTATGAAAGAAAAACCCACAATGGTCACAGAAATAAATTGAATCCCACAGAAGTAGTAATAAATAAAAAAAATCTATGTAAATGAACAAATGAAAGTCAGACAAAAATTAAAATCATGAAATACACTTGGACAGAAATGATGGTAAGTTGGTAACCTTAACTTAATATTTTGTTGCACAACCTTTTGAGGCAATCACTGCAATCAAACAATTTCTGTAACTGTGAATGAGACTTCTACACCTCTCGACAGGAATTTTGGCCCACTCCTCAAGAGTAAACTCCTCCAGTTGTCTCGTGTTTGAAGATTGCCTTCTCCAGACGGCATGTTTCAGCTCTTTCCAAAGATGCTCAACAGGATGTAGGTCAGGGCTCATAGAAGGCCACTTCAGAATAGTCCTCTTAGCCATTCTTGGGTGTTTTTAGCTGTGTGTTTTGGGTCATTATCCTGTTTCAAGATCCATAACCTGTGACTGAGACCAAGCTTTCTGATGCTGGGCAGCACATTTATCTCTAGAATCCCTTGATAGTCTTGAGATTTCATTGTACCCTGCACAGTTCAAAACACCCTGTGCCAGATGCAGCAAAGCAGCTCCAGAACATAACAGAGCCTCCTCCATGTTTCACAGTAGGGACAGTGTTCTGTTCTTGATATGATTTATTTTTCCATCTGTGAACATAGAGCTGAAGTGAAGTGCCTTGCCAAAAAGTTCCATTTTTGTCTCATCTGTCTTTAAGACATTCTCCCAGAAGCTTTGTGGCTTGTCCTCCTTGGCAGTCTCCCATGAAGTCCACATTGGCTCAAACAACGACGGATGGTGTGATCTGACACTGATGTTCCTTGAGCTTGAAGTTCACCTTTAATCTCTTTAGAAGTTTTTCTGGGTTCTTTTGTTACCATTCGCATTATCTGTCTCTTTGATTTGTCATTGTTTTTCCTCCTGTGGCCACATCCAGGAAGGTTGGCTATAGTCCCATGGATTTTAAATTTCTGAATAATATGTGCAACTGTAGTCACAGGAACATCAAGCTGCTTGGAGATGGTCTTATAACATTTACCTTTAACATGCTTGTCTATAATTTTCTTTCTCTTTCCTTCGCTTGCTGTGGTCCATGTTGAGTGTGGTACACACCATGTCACCAAACAGCACAATGAGTATCTGTAGCCCTAAATACAGGCCTTGTATATTATTATTATTATTATTATTTATTTATTATAAGCGCCATTGGTTCCATGGAGCTTTACATAAGAAATGGGGGTGACAAGAACAGGTACAGTACATATGAACAGTCAAGGCTTGCTGATACACGATGGGAGAGGACCCTGTCCACGAGGGCTCACAGTCTATACACTTGTGATGCTAATTAGTGGACACACCTCGATTTAACATGTCCCTTTTGTGATATTATTTTCAGGGGTACCGTCATTTCTGTCCAGGCCTATTTCATGAGTTTATTTTTTTTTAATTCTGTGGAAGCAGGGGTGAAAAGCAATGTCTGACTGTCATTTGTTCATTTTCATACATTTTTTATTTATTATTCCTTTTTTCAGATTCAAGTTATTTCTGTGACCATTGTGAGTTTTTCTTTCATTAAACGAGGGGTACCAACAGTTATGACCATGTGTGTTTATCACCGCTGATCATCAGTCATTTATTGGCCATGGTTGCAAGTGCAAATTCACTTTTACACATAGGATAATACCAAAACACAGCACACATATAGTTTTTCATATGATATTTACAGTTTATTTACAGAAAGCAGCCATTTATTTACAGCTTACAAAGGCACAAACATACAAAGAACACAAATACAGAATGCCCGGTGGAGAGCACTCTAATATCCATCACATACTGGGATTGTTCATGCTCCTTATTGGAATAGAAAACATTGAAACCACTAAACAGTATTTAATTCATAAATGGAAATACCAAAATGACCCAATTAATCACCTCCTTTCATACATGTTATTTACACATTGTATTACCATTGTAAACTAGATAATTTGAATGCTGTCATGAACACTGTGACCAATGCTTTTCTGGTCCTTTCACTGACATACTTTAAGGTATCATCACATCAAGGGTTTTTTGGAAAACTGGGGCAAAAAGGTGTATTTTTGCTACAACATGACTGCAATGCTAAACACCTTAAAGGAGTAACCTCATTTTGATAATTATAGCAGGATTTAGCATCCATCTCCAGAATAAGGGTCCCTTTATGGGATAACATATTAATGGAAAGCTCCAAGCACAAATGATACAAGGGGTTATGCCAAGTGCACAATCGGAAGGGGGTGGCTGCTTGTATCATGCCCCACACCCTATGGCCTGGCACTAGGCATAACACATTACTTCAGTTTTGCCTTGAGTGCTGCCTTTAAAGAATTGTACCTGTAGACTTGTTGCATCATGCCACACACAAGTACCCATAGTACATCCATATCGTACAATTACGTCTTCCTGTTTTGTTGACCTGTAGATCCCTATACATACTAAATGCTACTCTTTAATATTACTGAATGGGTCTAGATCATTACTAAAGATAATAATAAAATAGATCTTTGATCTTTTTGGTAGCCATGCACAAGCAAAGAGTCAACTCATTGGTTGTTATTCCACAATTTTACCCGTGTTATGTCTCATCTATCTTAACATGGTATCAGTTTGCCATAGGCCCACATCTGAAATGAGTGGGCACCGGCACAAAGACTTAATTTGCACTGAATCCATAGTGTGAACTGGATTTCTGATGACTCTTTAATACCTCCTTCTAATATGCACAGTAAGTCCCAACTTCCCATGTCATCTGAAAATATACCCTGAAAAACCTCAAATGTACACCTATTCTTGACCCCTACAAATCACACACTGTGCCTTCGGTTGTTGATCATGGTCACTATGTGGGTCAGGTCCAGACTCTTCATCATCACATCCATAAATTCTTCATCTTTACGAGCACCCTCCACAAATTCTTCCAGAGACAGCTCCCCTGTAAAATAAAAAACATTTTCATGATTGATTCACACAACAATAAAGATACATTGTATCATGGGTGGTAGTAACAGATAAAGGGGTAGGTAACACGATGGCAGAGATGGGCTAAGGGAATCACGCAAGCTAGGCTGACCCTGTAGACTGGGGTTCCCTAGCTGACCCTGTTCCCTGAGATACCTCTAAAGGTGAGGATATCTGGGCTGTCACCCTTGCCCTGCTACAGACCAGCAGTTTCTGCCTCCAGCAGAAACTGCAAACAGCATAACACAGCTCACAGGTCATAGAGTGAATGAACTCTATTGGCAACATCAGCTGGTAGGAAATTGAATTATTTAACAACTGGGTGAGTGGTCACCTGGCACACACACAGCAGCTCACCTGCAGAGCCATAGAAGTTAACCCTTAATAAACTGAAGGAAATTAACTCCATTTAACCACTACAGCATTTCACAGAGACTGCAAAGCAGTCTACACGTGACACGTTGACACTGAAGTTGTACCTGAGCTGGGTATTGCTGCCACCCTCTTCCAACTCTAGGAAAATTGCAGTCACTCTGTTATTCAATCTGACAGCCAGCTCTGGAGGACATGGTCTTGTTCCTCTGTCTTACTTTTTGTAAATGAGTATTGTTGCAGTTTTCTTCCTTGTATTATTTTATATGTTCATTGAATGTTGGCGTCTAATTTTCTCCATATAGGTAATTAATTCTTACCATCTCCATTGACATCAATCTTGTCAAAAACCCGATTAGTAAACTCTTCTGCTGTGGAGTCTTGATCGCAGCCATTAATCGCCCGCACTGCCTGAAAAATAGAAGGAAAAATATTAACTTTTGGTAAGGAATTACTATATTTGCTTAGGTATCTTTAGTAGGTCCACACACATTTGTAGTTGAAGACATAGGTTTACATACATCTTAGCCACATTTATTAATAGTCAGTTTTTCACAATTTTTGACATTTACTCACTCTTCCAGCGCTGACACTCCACCACTGTTACCAGTGTCTATAATTGTGTGCAACCCTTATGTCAGTGGTACAACCAATCAGTGAGCTCAGCGGATCTGGCCAGCTTTTGCTGTCCACCCATGTAGAGCTGCTGAGCTCACTGATTGGCTACAGACATTAGCAGACACTAGGAGGAGCGGTAGGGACTCAGTACATGACAAGGGGAGGGTGAATACAGCACAATTGCCTTCCAAACAAACCATGCTTGGGGCAGGAGTTTAAATGAAACCAGAATGCCCAATAACCCTAGTACATATTCACTCTCTTAGGTCAGTTTACATCTCTACTATACTTTATGACTAAGAAATGCCAGAATAGTGCTAGAGATAATGTTTCATTTTTGCTTTTTTTCTTTCATCACATTTCCAGTGACAGTCAAACGTTTTGGGTAGACTTGTACAAGCTTTTTGAAATACGTTAATAGAATTTTGTCTCCTTCCATCTGACAGGACTGGAGTAACCGATTCAGGTTTGTTGGCTTTCTTGCTCACACATGGTTTTTCACTTCCAGCAATAATTTTTCTATGGGATTGAGGTCAGGGTTTTGTAATGTTGTTCTTTTTCCATTTTGTGACAACATTGGAAGTAAACTTTGGTCATTGGAAGACCCATTTGTGTCAAAACTGAACTTGAAAATTATAGGCCAGTAAGCTTAACCTCTACTGTGGGTAAAATCCTAGAGGGTTTTCTAAGAGATGCTATACTGGAGTATCTGAAGAAAAATAACCTCATGACCCAATATCAACATTGTTTTACGAGGGACCATTCCTGTCAAACTAATCTGATAAGCTTCTATGAAGAAGTAAGTTCTGGACTGGACCAAAGAAATGCAGTGGATGTGGTGTATATGGACTTTTCAAAAGCTTTTGATACGGTGCCACACAAAAGGTTGATTCATAAAATGAGAGCAATGGGGATAGGGGAAAATATGTGTAAGTGGGTTAAAAACTGGCTTAGCGATAGGAAAGAAAGGGTGGTCATTAATGGAACACACTCAGAATGGGTCACAGTTAACAGTGGGGTACCACAGGGGTCAGTATTGGACCCGTTTCTTTTTAACATATTTATTAATGACCTTGTAGGGGGCATACAGAGTAGAATCTCAATATTTGCAGATGACACTAAACTCTGCAGGAAAATCAATACAGAGGAGGATAATTTTATATTACAGGAAGATTTATGTAAACTAGAAGCTTGGGCTGATAAATGGCAAATGAGCTTTAATGGGGATAAATGTAAGATCATGCACTTGGGCAGAGGAAACAAAAGGTATAATTATGTGCTTAATTGTAAAACACTGGGCAAAACTGTCACTGAAAAAGACCTGGGTGTATGGGTAGATGACAAACTCACATTTAGTGGCCAGTGTCAGGCAGCTGCTGCAAAGGCAATTAAAATAATGGGATGCATTAAAAGAGGCATAGATGCTCATGAGGAGAACATAATTTTACCTCTATACAAGTCACTAGTGCGACCACACTTAGAATACTGTGTACAATTCTGGTCTCCGGTGTATAAGAAAGATATAGCTGAACTAGAGCGGGTCCAGAGAAGAGCGACCAAGGTTATTAGAGGACTGAGGGGTCTGCAATACCAAGACAGGTTATTAAACTTGGGGTTATTTAGCTTGGAAAAACGAAGGCTTAGGGGTGATCTTATAATCATGTATAAATATATGAGGGGACAGTACAGAGAACTTTCTAATGATCTCTTTACTCTTAGGCCTGAGACGGGGACAAGGGGGCATCCTCTACGTCTGGAGGAAAGAAGGTTTAATCATAATCACAGAAGTGGATTCTTTACTGTAAGATGCCTTTCTTGAAAACTATAATATTACCAGTTATATATACTAGATTCTTTGATAGGGCGTTGATCCAGGGAATTAGTCTGATTGCCATAACTGGAGTCAGGAAGGAATTTTTTCCCCCAATGTGGAGCTAGTGTTGCCAGATGTTATTTTTTTGCCTTCCTCTGGATCAACATGTTAGGCTATGGGTTGAACTAGATGGACTTAAAGTCTTCCTTCAACCTTAAAAACTATGTTACTATGTAAAGCTTTGGCTTCCTGACTGCTTTGAACTAACAGAATATACTCTGCTTAGAAGATAAAAGTATAATTTTATGATTAAAAACTTTTAAAAACCACCTAAACAAAACATATGTAGGACTTGGGCACACCAATAGATCATGAGTCAACAGTGTGATGCAGCAGCTAAAAAGGCAAACACAATTCTGTGATGTATTAACAGAAATATATAATCTAGATCATGTGAAGTACTTATTTCCCTCTTTACTCTTCCTTGGTCGGACCTAATCTGGAATATGTGTCCAGTTCTGGGCACCACATTTCAAAAGAGACATCATCGAACTGGAGCAAGTTCAGAGAAGAGTAAACAGAATGGTGATCTATCTGCAAATCATGTCCTATGAGGAACGGTTACAGGATTTGGGAATGTTTTACTAGCAAAAAAGTAGACTGAGAGGAGACTTAATAGATGTCTACAAATATCTCCAGGGTTGTCACACTGTAGAGGGATCAGATTTATTCTCATTTTCACAAGGAAAGATTAGAAGCAACGGGATGAGACTAAACGGGAGGAGACAGATTAAATAGTAGAAAAAACTTTTTCACAGTGAGGGTGATCATCAAGTGGAACAGGCTGACACGAGAGGTGGTGAGTTCTCCTTCAATGGAAGTCTTCACATAGAGGCTGGACAGACATCTGTCTGGGATGATTTAGTGAATGGTGCTTTGAGCAGGGGGTTGGACAAGATGAACCAGTAGGGTCCTTCCAACTCTACCATTGTATGATTCTATGATTCTACATTTAACTATAGAAGACTAAATGTGCCTCCTTCCTGTTTGGTATCAAGGCTGTGTGGTCTCATGATGTTTAAACTTGCTGATTACCATTTGAACTTGGTACCTTCAGGTATTTGGAAATTGCTTGCAAAGATGTGCCAGACTCGTGAATGTCCACAATTCTTTTTCTAGTATCTTCATTTTTGTTATGTTCCACTAAGTACAGCAAAGAGGCATGTAGCTTTTAAAGGCAAGCCTTAAATTACTGCCACATGTACTCCTCCTATTAACTCAAATTATCTCAACCTTTTATAAGCTCTAAAGCCATTAAATAATTTTCTGGATTCTTTCAAGTTATTTAAAGGCACAGTCACCCTGGTGTATGTAAACATGTGATGCTTTGAAGTAGTGATCAGAGAATTATAAATGAAATGATCTGCCCATATACATTTGTTGGACAATTGCTTGTGTCATGTACAACATAGGCATATAAGATATCTCTTGAGAAAACTGTAGTTTGTTGGCCTGGAATTTGTGGTGGAGATAAATATGAATTTTATTGACTACAAGCTAATTGTATGTTAACCTATGATTTCAGCTTTACATTTTGGCTCATTTTAACTTGCATTTTTGTCTTATTTAAAGTAAAGTTTGTCAGCTATGTACAGTATAACAAAGATTTGGATAAACCATATAATACCATGTAAAGCAAGTCAGTATGTATGCTTCATTAGAAAAATATACTGTGCAATGATCCGATGACATTGAAGAACGCATGGATCTTAATTGTAGCTGATTTCTTACTTAGCTTTAAATACCCATGTTACTAGGTCACATTCAAATTAATCTCCATATATCTGTTCTTTGGAAGATTAAGACACTTAGTGGGAGCAGATTAATTATAGCTAGGCTTAAATGCAGGGCGGCTCAACAACCACCTTGAGACGTGACTAAACGTCTTCTACAGGCCAGATGAAGTCTATTTGAAGCAGAAAGGAGGCTGAATTCATAAATAAAATCCTGAAAAATACCACAACCCATGGTCCTGTAAGACCAGACAAATATAAAATGTATGTGTAGCGTTAAGTTTTTTCTTAAAAATGTCAACAGCAAGGACAAACAGGGTGAACTTGTCCTAAGCTAAAATGAAGCAAACTAACATGACCATCTCTGACAGTTAAAGAGGACCCGTCAATTGCTAAAACAATTAAGTTAATTACTTCATAAAAATCCCCTGATTCTGCCATCTCATTCCATTTTAAATCTGGTTTTAATCTGATTTACTTTTTTGCAAAAATATTCATATTTGTTGCTCTAAGAGCATAATATGTGAGATCTCTTCTTGCAGACCAACTAGATGTTTCTTCAGAATGTTCTCTGGGGGTGTGCCCATTTAACTCCTCTCTCCCAAATGCTGACAATCACAGCTTGGTTGCTATACTATACCAATTATGATTCAATTATTATTATTATTATTATTATTATTATTAATTTATATAGCGCCATTAGGTTCCATGGCGCTTTAAATGAGGATGAGGGAGACAAGAACAAGTACACTAAATCAGGACGTACAGGTACAGAAGGGGCAAGGACCCTGTCCACGAGGGCTCACAGTCTGTACTGTAGATAAAAACTGCAAAGATAATTAGAAGAGCAATAGGGTCTTATCCGGAGAGATGCAAGGGCCACACAAGTGGTCAATAAGCTCACCTGGTGTAGTCATGAGAAGCCACAACTACTATAAAGGCATTAACGTGGCTGTTGCATCACCCCTGAAAGCAGTATTCCTTGAGGAGCAAATCAAAAGGGTTAAAGCTGCGCTTCTGCAAGTATGATCCAGTCCAATTCAAATGATCAAAGGGGATTTTATTGTGTCAAAGCATTTCATAGAGCGATTTCTCTCTCTTCAAGACTGAAGAATCATATCTGATCTCATCTGAATTGGACTGGATCATCCTTGCGATAGTGCTGCTTTAACCCTTTTCTTTTGCTTCATATGGAATATCAGCTGTAATTTGCAACTCTGGGAAGGAAGAGTGAAATAACACACAGCTAGAAAAGACTAAGCAATCATCCAGTTGGTCTGCCACCAGAGACCAAGCCACGCTGGAGACTGGTGAATCAAGCGGATCCCCAGCAGTTTCTTCCCACCCGCTGCCAGTGATTCACAAGTCTCTGCCTGCACATGCACGTAGGGATAGAGCTGTCAATCTAGAGCAGTGGATGGGGAGAAGCCTCTAGGAACCAACCCATACTGAAGACTAGTTAGACAGGCAGCTCCCCTACAGCTCTTTCATAATCTATTGTGAAATAAATAATCTAAAAATATATACATGAAAATAATGTGCAAAAAAATTTGTAAAAAAATCCCCACCACAAAAAAGTGAAAAAAATATTTTTATCATTTAATGCATTTTATTACATAAATATATGAATAAAAATTGGTTGGCGGTGACAACCCGACATACGTCAACCGTGAACCACCCCTTGCTGTCCCACACCTTCATGAAGGTGACCTTTTCCCTGACAAAGATGGTGCACTGTCTTTTTGAAAGATGGTCACACAACAGGGTGTACCGGTTGACATTGCACCAATGCCAAGTACCTTCTTCCACTACAAAGTGAACCCAAATCCCACTTATGGTCACATATATGTCCATATCATTGTCCTCCGGTACATGCCTCTCTGGGTCTGGTTATGATGCACCCCCTGCCCCTGGAGTGGTGATAACGATGACCTCATATCAGGCATCTCTTGCAGGGGATCCATCGCCAAACTGCATAATGCTGGCACACGGTAGCATGTAAATTACGGAGTAGCACACAGGCTTGGCCTGCAGGAATATGGCGCTCAGACGCTGAGTGACATCTGTTAGGTTTTTGCTAGAGGCCCACCTCTTCCACTGCCAGGACTAAGACAAAATTAATCACTAGTTGATCATACTGTTTACACAACATTGTTGCCTAGCTGCTGTCATTAACCTTTACGGTGGGCTGCAGAAGTAATGTCACTCACACAACCAATGACCCGATACCTACAGGTAAAAACTGGCTTCCTCATGTACTAGGTGCAGTGATTATTGAAGACTGATATATTTGTAGGATACAGGCTTAAAACAAATAGCATTATTCAGGTCGTCTTTTCTCTCTGTCCTGATGAAGGCAGAGCAATGTACTGTAATGCGCAGGAAATGGAAAGTTCAAAGAATGCCCGCTGAGTATGAATGCGTTCCTTGACCTTTCCCCATGCCTGTGCATTAAAGTACTTTGCTTTTGCCCTTAGCAGAGCAGAGAGAAGTGTGCAGGAGTGCAATGGTGGAGGCTGTGTGTGGGTTATGTAGGACACATCATCCACATGAAACAGAGAAGAGGACAGCATTCACAAGCAGAGAAGAGGTACTGGATCAAGATCAGCAATGCCCACTGGACTAGATCGCCACATAGGCGGCCTGGTATGTGTATGTATATTTCACACAAAATAGTTAATAATGGCAATTTTTTAGTGGTATGATAAAAATATTATATAATTTTAGCTACCATTTTTATTTATTTTTTTGTTACAGTGTTCACTATAGGGGTAACATAGTGTGACAGTTTTATTGATACTGTTTTTCCATATGCGGAAATAACAAATATGTGTACTTTACTTGTTTGTTTTGTTTTTATATAGAAATGCATATTTATTCTTGTAATATTTTTTCATGAGTTTTTCTATTTTATATTAGACTGGGTCTAACAGGCCACCATAGTTGGCAGACCCAGAGGTCATTATTTGACCGCTGGCTGCCATGACAACCTGTGGCTCCCCCTGACCATGTCGCAGGGGTGTTGGTGGGGTGAATGAGTGAGCCCACTCCCTCTCACAATTTCCTAAATGTCGTGATCACTATTGATGGTGATATCTAAAAGACAAGAGAGCGGGTGGCTGTGTTACACATGAATAACATTATTGGGACCTGAGCCAATGAGGTTCAGATGATGTCTCCAATAAAAAGCAGAGATTGCCATCATGATCCCAGACCCTACTTCTTCATGACAGCGCACTGTAGGTTTACAGCAGCGCTGCACAAAGCCCAGCGAGCACTGTTGTATATTTAGGTGGTCTTAAAGAGGTTACTGAGCTCAGTGGCTCTGAGGACGCATTCCGTCTACATGGTCAGAGCAAGCAAGCTAAAACATTGGCTGTCACACTGTCAGCGTGTCGTCAGTGCCAGAGCCAATTATGGACACCGAGAGCAGAGCTATACATCTCAGCGCTGGACCTGGGGATGCACTTTGTATTTTTTATAACAAAATGCAGCTGAAATGAAACAAACCATTTATTATTAGTATAAGAATCAAATACAGTGTTGGATAAAAGTATTGACACCCCTGCAATTCTGTCAGATAATACTCAGTTTCTTCCTGAAAATGATTGCAATCACAAATTCTTTGGTATTATTATCTTCATTTAATTTGTCTTAAATGAAAAAACACAAAAGAGAATGAAACAAAAAGCAAAACATTGAACATTTCACACAAAACTCCAAAAATGGGCCGGACAAAAGTATTGGCACCCTCAGCCTAATACTTGGTTGCACAACCTTTAGCCAAAATAACTGCGACCAACCGCTTCCGGTAACCATCAATGAGTTTCTTACAATGCTTTGCTGGAATTTTAGACCATTCTTCTTTGGCAAACTGCTCCAGGTCCCTGATATTTGAAGGGTGCCTTCTCCAAACTGCCATTTTTAGATCTCTCCACAGGTGTTCTATGGGATTCAGGTGTGAACTCATTGCTGGCCACCTTAGAAGTCTCCAGTGCTTTCTCTCAAACCATTTTCTAGTGCTTTTTGAAGTGTGTTTTGGGTCATTGTGCTGCTGGAAGACCCATGACGTCTGAGGGAGACCCAGCTTTCTCACACTGGACCCTACATTATGCTGAAAAATTTGTTGGTAGTCTTCAGACTTCATAATGCCATGCACACGGTCAAGCAGTCCAGTGCCAGAGGCAGCAAAGCAACCCCAAACCATCAGGGAACCTCCGCCATGTTTGACTGTAGGGACTGTGTTCTTTTCTTTGAATGCCTCCTTTTTTCTCCTGTAAACTCTATGTTGATGCCTTTGCCCAAAAAGAGAGAACATTCTTCCAAAACGTTTTAGGCTTTCTCAGGTAAGTTTTGGCAAACTCCAGCCTGGCTTTTTTATGTCTCGGGGTAAAAAGAGGGGTCTTCCTGGGTATCCTACCATACAGTTCATTTTCATTCAGACGCCAACGGATAGTACGGGTTGACACTGTTGTACCCTCGGACTGCAGGGCAGCTTGAACTTGTTTGGATGTTAGTCGAGGTTCTTTATCCACCATCCGCACAATCTTGCATTGAAATCTCTTGACAATTTTTCTTTTCCATCCACATCTAGGGAGGTTAGCCACAGTGCCACGAGTTTTAAACATCTTGATGACACTGCTCACGGTAGACACAGGAACATTCGGGTCTTTGGAGATGGACTTGTAGCCTTGAGATTTCTCATGCTTCCTCACAATTTGGTTTCTCAACTCCTCAGACAGTTTTTTGGTCTTCTTTCTTTTCTCCATGCTCAATGTGGTACACACAAGGACACAGGACAGAGGTTGAGTCAACTTTAATTCATGTCAACTGGATGCAAGTGTGACTTAGCTATTGCCAACACCTGTTAGGTGCCACAGGTAAGTTACAGGTGCTGTTAATTGCACAAATTAGAGAAGCATCACATGATTTTTCTAACAGTGCCAATACTTTTAGCATAAATGTCATTGAGGTCCGTGGAAGGGGTAGGAGCCCCGAAATGGAGATCCGTCATCTCTGCTGTCTCTGCACCCCCTCCCTCCTGAGTGGGACCCTGGAATGAGGGTACGCAAATAAAGCACCTGTGAAACACGCCCGGTGAGTGCCGCTATCTTTTTTCTTTTTATGCTATTATTGATGTGATATATAGCGGGCACCCAGAGGCGGCCAGCAATGCCCCACCTCGCATATACCCATATGAAAAAATAAGCACTTCTCCTAACTTAGCAGTGCCCAGTGAACTGACTTTTTTTGATATGTGCCAATACTTTTGTCCACCCCCTTTTTTATGTTTGGTGTGGAATTAGATCCAATTTGGCTTTAGGACAATTCTTTTTGTGTTTTTTCATTGAAGACAAATTAAATGAAGATAATAATACCAAAGAATTTGTGATTGCAATCATTTTCAGGAAACTGAGTATTATCTGACAGAATTGCTGGGGTGTCAATACTTTTGGCCAACACTGTATATAGAACATATCTTACACAAAAATATATGAAAGTACAAAGAACGACCTGGATAGAGAGACTAGGTACAAAGATACAGAATACAACACGGCATAAACAGTGGCGTAACTTGAAGTTCATAGGTCCTAATGTGAAACGTCTAATGGGGCCCACAAATATTGCAACTCTTTAATAACATTAGTCTTTTTCTAAAGGCCAAAGGGACTTTTGAGGGCCCCCTAGGCTCCAGGGCCAGGGTGCAGTTGCAACCCCTGCACCTATTGTATTTACACCCCTGGGCATAAACCCCAAAACATGCCATTTTGAAAGGCCCGTCACACGGGGCGAGATCTCTGCTGATTACATAGGCGACGTAGAGGCGTGGCCTATCGGCGGCGACATCGCCCCTACGTCGCCTCATGTAAAGGGGTGATGTCGGCGATGCTGGTAGGTCGCCTGGTTTCAGAGCAGTGCTCTGAAACCAGGCGACCGATCTGGGGCGATGTGCACACATCGCCCCATGTAACCGGCCCCCGGCGACCTGTCAGGCGATGGGAGCCATAGGCTCCCATTGTCCTGCATCGCCGAAGGGGGTTTTCAGACACCCCAGGGGCGATGCCGCCGGACAGCTCACCGGCGCGGTGCTGGAGATGTCACCCCGCGTAAATGGGGGACGGTGACGCTGGCAGGGCGCCAAAAACTTGTGCGCACCCGCCAGTCGCCGCCGACATCTTCAGCCCCGTCGCCAGGTGTGATGGGGCCCTTAGAGGTATACAGTTACATACAACTGGATAATATCTTAGAAAGTAATGGCCAGTTGTCATGAGCCTGTGTTTACTAGCATGAAAATGGTTAAGTGAAGTATGTAACAATTTTGTAAATCTCAAACAACTATATGTCTTAAAGAAATTGCTGCACAAAGCTCTTATACAAGATTCACTCACCTTAATTATATTCAGCAGTTCATGTCGGTCAATGCAGCCATTTCCATCCACATCATAAAGTTTGAAATACCAGCGTAGTTTTTGTTCAATCTTTCCCCGGAGAACAAGACTAAGTGCAGCCACATACTCCATAAAGTCAATATATCCATCCTGCAATCATTAGATAAGTAGAAGAATAGGTAAACATATATTTTATTTAATACATTTCCAACACAATGAAAACAAATTCTATTTAATATTAATATTGTAAGAGTAAAGGTACCGTTACACACAGAGATACATTGCTTGCAACTCAGTGGTTGCAGTGAAATCATGGACACATTGTTCCATTTTGTTGCCATGTACAAATGGAACAATGTGTCCATGATTTCACTGCAACCAGTGAGTTGCAAGCAATTTATCTCTGTGTGTAACCGTACCTTAAAAGTTTACTGGTAAAGCTATTTACATTTTATTTTACATGTTGAAGTATGACTGGAGTTTACTGTGCCAAATCCGTTGAAAGGTGCATGATCATTATTAATTTGTACTACTCTAAAGTCTGAAAATGAAGGCAGAAATATATCAAAGTGTTTCTTCTAAAAAGTTGCACATGATGTCATTATTGAATAAAAATTGAGACTTTTTATACTATGGAAACATGAGTAGATGGGTGTAGTTAGCTAGACAAATCGGACCATGCTCTGACAGAAAGACCCAGACAGACAACTAGGTCCCCCAACCAGAGCTAACCTGTCTCATAGGTCTATATGATGCAACTGGGCCAGGTTTTCTAATTGGAGCACAGGCTTTGTTTCATGGACTTGTGAAATCAGCCTTAGGGCCACGTCACACACACAGATATTTGTGCAGATATTGTTGGCAGATCTCTGGTTGAAGTGAAATCATGGACATATTGTTCATTTGTACACAGCCACAAAATAGAACATGTGTCCATGATTTCACTGCAACCAGAGATCTGCCAACAATATCTGCTCATATATGTGTGTGTGTGATGTGGCCCTAAGCCATGTTTATAAATTGGGAATTTTAAAACATCACAAAAAAGTCACAATTTTCACTCCAGTAAAGTATTGTAGAAAAAAAGGAAACAACTCTAGATAAAAGTGTCAAATTGTGGCACATTTATCAAACATTGTGTTACACTTGATAAGTTTATTCGTGATAATTCTCTAAAATTTACACTTGCATTTGCACTAAAATATATAATGCTTTCTGGCTTCAAGTTTCAAAACTTTAACTTGCAAAGTCATACTGATATGTTCTCTTAAAGGGATCCTGTCACCCCCAAAATACCTCTAAAGCTATTAAAAGCTGTCCGTAGAGCATATTCACACTTACCCTACACTCTTTTTAGCTCCTAAATGCAGCAAGTGAAATTGAATATAAACGTTATTACACTACCTCATTAGGGATGATAATGAGTGACTATGGTATTCATAGTCACCCTGGCAGACTGTCCCTCTTCATGATATCACACCTCAATAGGCGTGATCTTCAAATCAGATTAAAATGCGTGCCTCCCTGCTCTGTGCTGTGTCGGCCGGCCTTTAGTGGGGCTGGGTGACGCGAATCGCGTCATTTCCGGCGCCGGGTGACGGTATGTACACCCGCGCCGCTCTGTTAGCTTCAAAACGCGCACTGCGCATGCGCAAGTGCAGTGCGGGTCTTGAAGCTAACAGCAGCGCGGGTGTACATACGTCACCCGACGCCGGAAATGACGCGATTCGCGTCACCCAGCCGCACAATGCAGCGGTCCGGCTGCCATAGGAGAGCGGGGAGGCGCACATTTTAATGTGATTTGAAGATCACGCCTATTGAGGCGTGATATCATGAAGAGGGACAGCCTGCCAGGGTGACTATGAATACCATAGTCACTAATTATCATCCCTAATGAGGTACTGTAATAACATTTATCTTCAATTTCACTTGATAGTTTATTTTTATAATCTACCAAAATGCAATGGCAATAAAATAAGGAAAAATCTAAGTCAAATCAATATTTGGTGTGACCACATCAAAGCATTAATTCTTCTCCCCTTGCACACAGTTTTTAAAGGAAATGGGAGGCTGTTCCAAACATCATGGAGAACTAACAACAGATCTTCTGTGGATTTAGGCTCATGCATATCCTTTTGTCTCCTTATGGAATCCCAGACAGACTTGATGATGTTGAGAGTCATGGTTCAGTGCCCTGCAATTGGTCTGGCAATTGGTGTATTTTCCTCATCATGCATATCGTGCCTGACAAGCACATCCCCTAAGGTGTGCCTCTTCAACACACTGAGGTTATCCCATTGTTCCTAGCTGATTCACACATAAAGCACTTTTATTTTGATGGCACTGCTGAATATTTTTATTTTGAAGGTAAGAAAACATAATGTATCTTTCATTTGTTTTACTAAATTTCCTTTGCTGGGCACTGTGCCAACAGGTCTCAATGATGCCCATTTCCTGGTGTCCTTTGTGAATCATGGAATGGTAGAATTGGAAGGGACCTCCTGGATCATGTGGTCCAACCCCCTTCTTAAAGCAGGATTCACTAAACAAGGGGTCTCAAACTCAGCTGGGTTGATAGGCCGCACATAGAAAAAAGTTGATAACAGGGACCGCATTCTTTGTAGGACTAAGGGACATTTTTAGTAATACCAGAATTGCTTGGTCAATGTAGTAATATCCAAATCTTGATCTCCTTCTAGTAGGAATGTACCCACCCTGATCTCCTTTTAGTAATGTCCACACCCCGGGCCCCTTCTTGTAGTAATGTCCCCATCCTGTAGTAAAGTCCTACATCCTGGTCCCAATATTGTAGTAATCTCTCCATCCTGGTCCTCCTCATCTCATGTAGTAATGTCCCCATCCTGGTACTCATCATGTAGAAATGTCCCCATCCTGGTACTCATCATGTAGAAATGTCCCCATCCTGGTCCTCATCATGTAGTAATGTCCCCATGCTGGTCCACTCCTTGTAGTAATGTCACCATCCTGGTCCCCTTCTTTGTAGTAATGTCCCCATAGTGGTTCCACTTCTTGTAGTAATGTCCCCACCCTGGTCCTCATCTTGTAGTAATGTCCCCCATACTGGCCTCCTTGTAGTATTGCCCCCATCCTGGTACCCTTGTTGTAGTAATGCCCCCCAAACTGATCCCCATATTGTAGTACTGTCCCCATGCTGATCCTCTTTTGTAGTAATGTCCCCCATCCTGGTCCCCTTTTGTACTGAAGTTCCCCATACTGATCTCCTTTTTAAGTGATGCCTCCCATACTGATCCCCTTTCGACCCCAACCCAGTCTGTAATTTTTTCAGTAATGTGCCCTGTTTTTCACACACACACACACACACACACTCTCTCACACACACAAACACACACTTTTCTCACCTGTCCTCTGTTTCCTCTGCATCATCTTTCCATGCAGGTTCCATGGAAAATTTAACAATGCTGCGGGCCAGTCCACAGGGTTATTTTCCTGCAGAGTGTGCACTATTAGCCCTACCTGAGCACAGGGGTTGGCACCCTAAATAAGTCATGCATCAGACTCTAACAAACCTTATGGATTATTCTCCTGATGAACCAGTACCAAGAATGGGGAAACATGTCAAGGTCACATGAAAAGGTAAATTTTTAATAAGGGAATCTTTATGGTTATGTTAGACATGTGCTCTATGCTTCTACATACAGAAAAATACTTATTCATTATACAGTACCATCACTGAGGCTTCGGGTTGATTCCAAATTTATTCTGCAGCGGGGCAAGGAGCTCAGACATATAGCTAATGTCATTATGAACTATCTACAGTGTAAAGAACAAGGAGCCATGGAACTAATCATATGGTTCCCCTAGAGCCCTGATCTTAACATCATCAAGTCTGTGTTGCATGTGATGCAACAGGAGAGGACCACCTGGGAAATGGTAAAAGGCAAGCCCTGGCGATAGAGTGAGGGAAGAAGGGTCACCCCTTAACATTCACCTGAGTCTGAACCCTGTGCTCCCTATGGTCCCTAGATGGGTCCTTCCTCTTATGTGCGATCATGTGCCTTGGCCCTGGTGACCCTTGGCTAGCCCTAGCTAGTAAGTAGGGCAGCAGGACACTTGTCATACTACTAAAATATGTTAAACAAGTGGGACACAATACAAAGGAATGCCACACTTTCTCCAGAAAGCAATTTCACAGCTTCTACTGTAAAGAACCCCAGAGTTTCAACTGGAACAACTTCACCAGAAGGGTCAGCATAGAAGATGTATAGCCGGCATAGGAGAGAGTTAGAATAGAGGAAGGGAGCGGTCATATGGAACAGCAGTTGATAGAAAGCTGCAAGTATCCTCAGCAGGATAATAAAGGAACTCTAAACCCCTTTAGCACTGAGAAGAAATAATTCCATTTTACTCAAGATTATTGCAAAGCGGGTTCTAAGTAGGGCATGCAACATGGCAAAAACCGTGACCTTCTGATCCCAGATACCACTGAGGTCACAGCAGGGCATGACACAAAGGTATATGTGGGAAAAAGAGCTCAAAAGCTACACGAACAATGATCCAAGTGTAAAATGCACAATTATATGGTAGATGTAAATTATGCATGAAGTACTAGCCCGCATTTGATCTGCAATTTGTGAATAACAGTGCTGGATTTTAACAGCTCCTTAATGTGGCCTTGCAGTAAATACAATAGAAAGACTTTTTGGGGAGCTGTCAGGTATGCTCCAGAAGGGAACATTATGGGGTTAACATAAAGGGAACCTGTCAGGTTGATTTCACCTCCTAACCTATCACTACCTGTCCCTGCACTTTCCTAGCACATCCCTAACCATCCATGTCTGAGCTAACAGTGTCCTATATTGGCTGGAAAAAATGAGATTGATGCTTACATTGCCCATATATCTAGCTCAACTACATCAATTGGCAGCCACCGGCCAATCAGATGTCAGCAGCTGATGTCAGCATGTGATGTTAGCTGCTGGCCTCTGATTGGTAGGCTGTTGCCACTGAGGTTATAGCTGAGCTAAAGAACTTGTTACTACGTGGCACCTGGAGTGCATAGAAAGTGCGGACCACGATGGCCCCTGGAATGGGCCGCGATCATCAAGGCATCCACGGTGCTGCAGGAAACAGGAAGGATGACGCCGAGGGAATACAGGACAGGTGAGAAAAATGCCTGCATGTGTATGTGAAGAGGTGAATCTGTGTGTGTGTGTCTGTCACACTTACTAAACGAAGGGGATCAGGATCCAGACATTACTGCAAGGACAGGATTAGAGTGGGGGTATTATTACAATATGGGGCCATTACTGCTACAAGGGTATCAGAATGGAGGTATTACTACAATATGGAGCCATTACTGCTACAAGGGAATCAGAATGGGGGCATTACTACAAGATGGGGCCATTACTGCTATAAGGGGATCAGAATGGGGCCATTACTAGAATATGGGGCTATTACTGCTACAAGGGGGTCAGAATGGGGCATTACTACAATATGAGGCCATTACTGCTACAAGGGGATCAGAATGGGGGGCATTACTACAATATGGAGCTATTACTGCTACAAGGGAATCAGAATGGGGGCATCATTACAATATGGGGTCATTACTGCTACAAGGGAATCAGAATGGGGGCATCACTACAATATGGGGCCATTACTGCTATAAGGGGATCAGAATGGAGGCATTACTACAAGATGAGGACCAGGATGGGAACATTACTACTAAAAGGGGATCATGATGGGGACATTACTAGAAGAATAGGACTAGGATGGAAACATTACTACAAGAAGGCGATAAGGATGGGAACATTATATATGGTATTATATATGGCAGTGATGGCGAACTCCAGGCCTCGAGCGCCACACACAGTCCAGGTTTTCAGGATTTCCATTGCATTTGACAGTTGGCAATCAAATTGCCAACTGTAAAACTCTAAGGAAATCCTGAAAACCTGGACTGTGTGCAGCACCCGAGGCCTGGAGTTCGCCATCACTGATATATGATATTACTAAAAATGTCACTTAGTCCTGCATGAATGCAGCCCTCCAAATGCAAAATTTTTCTATGTGTGGCCCACATACCCAGCTGAGTTTGAGACCCCTGGTCTAGACAGTGTCACAATCAAAATAAAACTAAAAATGTATAGCTCTGGGCAAGTCTTCATACGTGAATGAAATAGCTTTTTTTCCCCTCCGTCTGTGCCTGTAGATTGGGTACTGGGTGGACAAGGGTAGTATAGGTTATTAGTTCTGTTTTTAAGAATTTTGCATGTATAGAACAGTTTGTCATTTCGCAGTCCAATGTGTCATAAAAGATAAAAGAATTTAAAAATGTACAGTTTGCCCCAGAAATACTTGGACAATAATCAGATCTTTATGATTTGGGCTCTAAATGCCACTATTTTGTATTTAAACTGGATGAAACAATTAAGTTGCAATTAAAGTGTAGACATTCAGGTTTAAAGTTGTTGAACAACAATAACCTGGTAAATGTTTAGCAATTCCAACCATTTTTCTACAAAGCCTCCTCATTTGTTATTTGTACAAGTTTACTTTTACCATAAATAGAATCCTTTGCAGGCACTGAGTGCCTGACGTCTGGAAGCCATGAACGTCACCAAACGCTGGGTTTCCTGCTTTGTGATGCTTTGCCAGGCCTCCACTTCAGGTGACTGTAGTTGCTGCTTGTTTATGAGTCTTTCTGTCCTACATTTTCTCTTAAACATGTGAAATACATGCTTGATGGAGTTGAGATCTTGTGATTGATCCAGCCAGAGCAGAATATTTCACTTTATTGCCTTAAAAACTCTAGGGTTCTTTCACAGTATGTTTTGGGTTGTTGTCTATCTGTAATGTGAAGCACCATCCAGTCAACTTTCCTACATTTGGTTGAATCTGAGCAAAATGTATTGCCCATTACATTTCAGAATTCATCCAGCTGCTTCTGTCTTAAGTTACATCATCAGTAAACACTAGTGAGCCAGGGCAAATGGAAGCCATGCATGCCTATGCCATCAGACTGCATCCACCATGTTTACAGAGGATGTGGTGTGCTTTGAATCATGAGCAATTTCAAGCATTCTCTGTACTTCCTTCTTCCCATCATTATGATATAGGTTGATCTTAGTTTCATCTGTCCAAAGAATACTTTTCTAGAACTGGGTTGGCTTCTTTAGAGGTTTCTTTTTTGCCAATGTCTAATGTGGTCTTTCTATATTTAAGTCTGATTAATGCTTTGAAACCGTGTGGTGAACCCTCTCCTCTGTATTTGCTCTTATTAAGTCTTCTCTGTATGGTAAAGTTAGATACTGAAATACCTACTTCCTGTAAAGTGTACCTCACTTAGCTGAAGGGGTTCTTCTTTACCATGGAAATAATTCTGTGATTAACCACCACTGTTGTGTTCGGTGGACATCCATGATTTTTTAAGTTTCCAAGCTCAGAGGAACACTACTTTTTTTTTTTTTGTAGAATGTACCAAACTGTTGATTTGTTAATTGCTACATGATTCAGATATCCAGTGGCATTGAGGTTTCCAATGATGAAGAATGGCCCCACTACCTTTGTACCTCAAATACCACACCATACCATCAATTTGTGTGTTCCAACAGTCTTGGAGGGATCTATCCACTGTGGGTTAGTGTCAGACCAGTAGTGGTGGTTTTGTTTGTTATCTTAACCAGTCACAAAAAAGTTTGCCTCATCTCTCATCTGAAGACAATTGTCTATGCTGTGAAGATATGAGATGTGCAGCATCTGTAACAACTGGATACTGGAAGCCTGTGCTAGCATTTCTTCTGCAGTGTTACTATCAGTGTGTCAGGAGTGGGAGAAGAGGTTTGCATTGACAATCCAACACAATGGGCAGCACTTTGGACACATTTTATAAGTGGTCATAAACTTGTAAATGACTCATGAAAGAATAAAGTTACGTTAAAACCAAGCACACCATTGTTTTTCTTATGAAATTCTCAATATGTTTGATGTGTCACATGACCCTCTTCACATTGAAAAAAATAATGTTGGATAAAAAATGGCGACTTCAAATTGGCCGCATGGTCATCATCCATCTGGAAAAGTTTTCCCCCTCCCATATACTAATGTGCCACAAACAGGAAGTTGATATCACCAACTATTCCCATTTTAAGTGAATCCATATAAATGGCCCACCCTGTATATTTTTATGCATAATAAGGACATTTGTTAGATGGCTATCACTAAATGTTTATATATTCTCCCAGTGTTTCGGTAGGTTTCCATGGATTACACTAGTTTCCTCAACATATTAGAAATATTAGAAATATTCCAAGAAGTTAATTGGCTTCTAATTAAATTGACCAGTGTGTGTTTGTACACATGGTAAGTTGTAAGCTGATTGGGGATAGGAATGGTAGAGCTGCAGAATATGTAATCACAATATAAGAGATGCAATGCCAGTGGATATCTATGGGCAGGAAACTGTGCACACTCCCAATGGTGCTACAGAAGTACTGTCGAACACAAAATCCGATATGGTAAACTTTGTATAGAAATACAATCTAATTTCGCTTTTATGGCCCCCATTGGCGTTGAACAGGTAATCTATGCTTAATTGTAAAGGAAAATTGTCATTTTGTTATCTGTTCACATCTAGAGTGAAATAGATGTAGGAAACACATGGATATAATAACAAGGACCCCAATTTTTCATTTGTGAGGTGAGGGGGTTAATTTTTTTGTTTCATGATATTTGTTGCATTGCAGTTTTTTGTGTCTACTTTTTCAAAGGTATGCACATAATTCATGACGTTTGTGCAAAATTAAACAAATGCTCTTTTTGTTTTTGATCTGCTTTGTGACTTTTTTTGTGCAAAATGTGCACAAAATATTTGGCACACAGAAAATCACTCCTAGGAGAAGCTGTGTTTATTTGCACAAAAACTTGGTGAATTTTTAAATTAGTGCAATTGATGAATCCACTGAAAACATCTGAAAACCCAAACCTCGCCTACAATGGTGAGGATAAAAAGAAAAGGCAACCATTAAAACAATTAGGGGCAAATCAAAAATAGGCAAAAACTACCAAAAACTAGACAAAATGGTGCAAATGCTGTAATTAATCGGGCCCATCGTGATTCAGCTCAGGAGGAGGGCAAACTTCACTAGTGTTTGACATTATATTATGCACATTAATGCTCATAGTCCTTTGCAACTAAAAGGAAGAAAACAGGAACATATTGGAAAAGCCCGAGTAAATAATTTTGACATTAACTTATTGTTTGGTCTATGTGCTGCATAGTTAAGAAGATCCAAAATAAATCGAGTATTAAAGGTTTACTAGAAAAAGACTAAATTCTCTATCCTTATTAAGATATATTTGCAGTGAGATGACCTCTCTAATTTAGTTACGTAACATAGTAAGAAAGACACAAATCTATCAAAGCCGCCGATAACCTGCCCCCTCATTATATCTTTTACATAATCCATTACTATTTCCGTGCACATAATCCGGTCCTTATAAGATCTCTTTTTGTGTTGTCTTGCTTGCACGCAATCATCTCAAAGAATATAAGACATTCGATGGAAGAACTCTTGCCCAACTAATTAGATCCACTCTCTCTTTAAAAACGATAAAATGCTACCTGAAGTCCCACCTCTTCAGAAAAGCCTACAACCTACAATAACCCCGCTGCCTGTACATTGTTATATAAGACGCTTCTACTATCACCAATTGTCTCCTTCCCTGAAGACTGTAATCCCTTGTGGGCAGGGTCCTCTCTGTACTAATCTGTCACATACTTAGCCGCTTTTAATTGGACTGGTTCTGTACCCTATGTTATGTAAAATCGGTGTTATGTTCTGTGAAACCTATGTTTGCATGTGCATTGGCCTGCAATTAACTACTTAAGGAACCAGCCACTTTCTATGTTAACGATGAGCTTCATTTCTCAATTCTGATCATTTTTTGATGTAACAACTTTGGAACGCTTCAACATATTCCAATGTTTCTGAGAAAGTTTCTTTGTGACATATTGTACTTGATGATGGTAAGTTTTGGATGACAATACTGTATTTTCATTTATGAAAACACTAGCTGGGTGCCCGATGCAGATGCATCAGGATTCTAGCAGAGCGAGTCTCTGACTCGCAATGGCCGCTGCGCGCATGCTTCGCGCTGCTAAGGCGACTCGCCATGCCCGCTGCGCGGGCATAGCGAGTCGCCTTAGAACTGCGCGGCCAATGCTTCGGTCGTATCCACATGACGACATTGACTCGCAGCGTGAGCGGACTCAAAAGGGGCAAAAATCCCATTCGTGATTATATAATAGATCAAAAATTTGGCAAACAATTTACAAATTTCAATCTTTGAATTTTTATGCCCTTAAACCAGATAATTATACCTCACAAAAACACTTAATAAATGACATTTCCCACATGTTTACTTCACATCTGTACCGTTTTTAAAACATATTTTTTTGTTAAGAAGTTTGAAGCATTACAAGTTCATTAGCAATTTCAAACTTTTCAACAAAATTTACTGAACCAATTATTTGAGTGACCACATCACATTTGAAGTGACTTTGAGGAGCCTTGGTGACAGAAAATAACCTAGAGTTACAACATTTAAAAACTCCACCCCTCAAACTGCTCAAAACCACATTCAAGAAGTTTCATTCTTTAGGTGCACCATAGGGGAGCTGTCAAGTCCTCTGTGCCCCCAGAACCACAGTTAAGGGCACATATCAAAATTCCCTAACAGTTCTTTCAGGGTCGGAATAATATGCTAAGTGGGCCAATTTTACTTATCATAAACATACTTTGGAAATACTTTTCTAAAGATCCTTTTATGTATGCTACAACATGAAGGAACTGTTAGGCAAGGAATTTTGATATGTGCACAGAACTACTTGTGGTTCTGGGGGCACAGAGGACCTGACAGGTTCCCTATAAAGCAATGTGGAAGGAAAATAATGGACATCTTACTTATTCTCACAAAAATGTTGCTTTATCCCCAAATTTTGCATTTCGCAAGGGTAACAAGAAAAAAGGGGCCATACAATTTGCTGTGCAATTTCTCCTGAGTATGCCGATACCCCATATGTGGTGGTAAACTACTATTTTGGTGCAGTGCAGGGCTTAAAAGAGAAGGAGCGCTATTTTAGTTTTAGAAAGCAAAATTGACTGGAATCGAAAGCAGATGCCATATTGCATTTGCAGAGCCCCTGATGTGCCTAAACAGTGGAAACCCCCCCACAAGTGACCCCACTTTGGATACTACACTCCTCAAAGAATTTATCTAGATGCATCATGAGAACCTTGAACCTGCAGTTGCTTCGTAGAATTTTATAATTTGAAAATAAAATAACATTTTTTCCACGTTTTTTGCCCCAACTTTTTTTTTATTTTTCCAAGGGTAACAGGAAAGAATTACCGTAACCATACAATTTGTTGTGCAATTTCTCCTGAGTACACCAATACCTGTTACTGTTTGGGCACACAGCAGGGCTCTTTAGGAAAGGCGCACTATTTAACTTTTGGAATGAAAAATATTCTGGGATAGGGGATGCCATGTGGCATCTTCAGATCTCCTTATGTACCTAATCATATAAACCCCCACAAGTAATCCCATTTTGGAAGCTACGCGCCTTAAAAAAATATCTAGCGGTATGGTGAACACAGGTGCTTCACAGAATTTTATAATGTTGAACCATGAAAATGGAGAAATACATTTTTCAAACAAAAATGTTGCTTTAGTCACAAATTTATTTTTACAAGGGTGACAAGAGAAAATAGACCATACAATTTGAGGCACAATTTCTCCTGAGTTTTGTTGATATCCCATATGTGGTACAAAACTACTTATTGGAGGCATGGCAGGGCTCAGAAGGGAAGGAGCAACATTTTTTGAGGTGCAGATTTGGAGGAATGTTTTGCGTGTGTCATGTCACATTGGCAGTACCTCTGAGGTGTCAAGACAGTGGAACCTGCCATAAGTGACCCAATTTTACAAGTTAAATCTCTTAATTAAATCATCTAACCTTGCAGTGAGCATATCAACACCACATACAGTGGGTCAAGAAAGTATTCAGACCCCTTAAAATTTTCACCCTTTGTTTCATTGCAGCCATTTGGTAAATTCAAAAAAGTTCATCTTTTTCTCATTAATGTACACTCTGCACCCCATCTTGACTGAAAACCCCCCCAGAAATGTAGACATTTTTGCAAATTTAACAAAAAAGAAAAATTGAAATATCACATGATCATAAGTATTCAGACCCTTTGCTCAGAATCTCATATTTAAGTCACATGCTATCCATTTCCTTATGATCCTCCTTGAGATGGTTCTACTCCTTCATTGGAGCGCAACTGTGTTAATTAAACCGATAGGACTTGATTTGGAAAGGCACACATCTGTCTACATAAGACCTCACAGCTCACAGTGCATGTCAGACCAAATGAGAATCATGAGGTCAAAGGAACTGCCCAAGGAGCTTAGAGACAGAATTGTGGCAAGGTACAGATCTTGTCAAGGTTACAAAAGAATTTCTGCAGTAATCAAGGTTCCTAAGAGCACGGTGGCCTCCATAGTCCTTAAATGGAAGATGTTTGCAACCACCAGAAGTCTTCCTAGACCTGGCTGTCCAGCTAAACTCAGCAATCGTGGGAGAAGAGCTTTGGTGAGAGTGGTAAAGAAGAACCCCAAGATCACTGGTGCCGAGCTCCAGAGATGCAGTAGGGAGACGGAAGAAAGTTCCACAAAGTCAACTATCACTGCAGCCCTCCAGTAGTCAGACCATTACAGCAGAATGGCCCAACGGAAGCCTCTCCTCAGTGCAAGACATATGAAAGCCTGCATAGAGTTTGAAAAAAAAAAAAAAACACATGAAGGACTCCCAGAATATGAAAAATAAGATTCTCTGGACTGATGAGAAGAAGATGGAACTTTTTGGTGATAATTCAGCAGTATGTGTGGAGAAAACCAGGCACTGCTCATCACCTGCCCAATACAATCCCAGCAGTGAAATGTGGTAGCAGCATTACGCTATGGGGGTGTCTTTCAGCTGCAGGGACAGGACGACAGGTTGTAATTGAAGGAAACATGAATGCGGACAAGTTCAGAGATATCCTGGATGAAAACCTCTTCCAGAGTGCTCTGGACCTCAGACTTGACCAAAGGTTCACCTTCCAACAAGACAATGACCCTAAGGACACAGCTAAGATAACATAGGAGAGGCTTCAGAACAACTCTGTGACCATTCTTGACTGGCCCAGTCAGAGCCCTGACCTAAACTCAATTGACCAGCTCTAGAGAGACTTGGAAATGGCTGTCCACCAATGTTCAACATCCAACCTGATGGAACTGGAGAGGATCTGCATGGAAGAATGGCAGAGGTTCCCCAAATCCAGGTGTGAATAACTTGTTACATCATTTCCAAGAAGACTCATGGCTGTACTAGCTCAAAAGGTGCTTCTACTCAATACTGAGCTAAAGATGTGAATACTTACCACTGTGATATTTCAGTTTTTCTTTTTGAGTAAATTTGCACAAATATCTACATTTCAGTTTTTTTTCAGTCAAGTTGGGGTGCAGAGTGTACATTAATGAGAAAAAAAATGAACTTTTTTGAATTTACCAAATGGCTGCAATGAAACAAAGAGTCAAAAATTTAAAGGAGTCTGAATACTTTACCCACTGTAAATAATTGAAAAAAAATTATAAAAAATTATATGGGATCTTCCATACTTTTATACACATGGCAGATAACAAAGGGTCTGAATACTTATGACTGTGATATTTCAGTTTTTCTTTTTTAATAAATTTGCAAACATTTCTACATTTCTGCTTTTTTAAAGTCAATATGGGGTGTAGAGTGTACATTAATAAGAAAAAAATGAACTTTTTTGAATTTACCAAATGGCTGCAATGAAACATACTTTCCGTACCCACTGTATATTTCACAAAATGCTATATAATTGGGCAGTGAAGAAAAAATATATTTTTACTATTAAAATATTGTTTTAGCCCCAGATTTTGAATTTTCACAAGGGTAAATTGGTTAAAAATGATAGTAAAATTGACTGTAGAGCAAAGTTTGGCCACACGGCAAGACTCAGGAGGGAGGGAATGAGCACTATTTTACTTTTGGAGTGCAGAGTTTCCTTGAATGGTTTGCATACTCCATAGACGGAGTCCATAAGTGCCAGAGGAGCAGAATCCTTATTTGGAAATTACACGTCTTTGGGAATTCTTTAATGGGTGTAGTGATGATTTTGATTCCTGGGTGTTTTGCATAAACAAGCAGCAATGGACGTTGCAATGTGAAAATGGAAATTTACCCTTGTAGTGCCCAGTACATTGTAGTGCACTTACTGTACATTATGCCCAACTAGTGCTTCTGAAGACCTGCACCTCATAAATTAGGCAGACTCTCCTTGTAACAGAAATCACACACATGTAGATGCCAACTGTGGTTTATGCACGCAGTGGGGCTGTGAAGGGAAGAAGCATTTAGATTTGGGAGCACAGATTTTGCTGGATTTCTTTTTGGGGGCAAGCAACCATAGCGCTATTCTTGAGCATTTGTGTTACTAGTAATATGGAAACCTCTACATTTCTGTTAACAGATGACGAATCTAGATGGGGGACTTGTTCTTTAGTGGGTAGAAGCTCTTTGGGCGTTGGTGTACAAAAAATTATGGGGCTCCATAGCTAAAGTTCTAGTTGCCTCTCCCCCCAAAAAAAGGAATTAATATTTGGCTGGGTCACATAATATCTTACAACTTTTCAGTTGTTCCAAAGTATTTTTTTTCCTATTAAAACCCCTAGATTCCACTTTCACTGCATTCAAAGTATGATGCCAACAAATATGCCCCACACACATATGGTGATAAGCCCACAGTGAATTCCTCCACACCCACAGTATCATGACCCTAATCTGAACCCCCCTTAACTACCCCAGCAAGGTATGGTGACATCAACACAGCCCTTGATACAGTATATTGGGTCTACATACAGCATATTGTCCCCCACATCACTCCACATTGTGTAAAGACTCCCACCATCCCTCCAAACAGTATAATGGTCTATACACAGCCTTCGCACAGTATGATGGACCCGACACAATTCTTCACACTGTGTAATTGCTTGCATACCGTATAATGGCCCCCACATAGCCTCCAAATAGTATAATGGCATTCACATAGCCTTCCATATGCAAAGAGAAGGAAAAGATAGCGTGTAGAAAGGACCGGGATCAAGCCAATTACTATATCTCAATAATTTTATTATCCATAGAAAAAACAAGTACACACATGTGCAATGACAACATTTAAAAACAATTAAAATAGCAGACAGGCTGCTAACATCAAGACTGGCTGCAATGAACAGGATGCACAAAATGACATAATGATCAGTGGAATCACAAAAAAAAAAAAAAAAAAAAAAACAAATCTATCAAATCTGTTTCCAGAGCAGACATATAATCAATAGCACTGATAGACAGGCCTGTATCTAGATTAAGCAGGTGGGTGAACCCCCTACAAATTCATGTACATCTTAGAAGACAGACAGGCTAGTCATCAAACATCAGAAAATGCATCAAGATCAACTGGAAAATGCATGTGAAACCAAGGAAGGAGCAAAAAAGCAACTAATATGCATTGTTGTCAAAGGTGCCCTGTAAAATTACCATCATTGCCCACTAGGGGGTATTTGTTCGCAGTCGGGGTGACCCTCTGACCCCTGAGGAGGCCCCCAGAATAGGGGGGCGACACGCGTTGGGTGAGGGTCTTTTGGTCCTGACTGGCTCGAACATATACCCCCTAGTGGGCAATGATGGTAATTTTACAGGGCACCTTTGACAACAATGCATATTAGTTGCTTTTTTGCTCCTTCCTTGGTTTCACATGCATTTTCCAGTTGATCTTGATGCATTTTCTGATGTTTGATGACTAGCCTGTCTGTCTTCTAAGATGTACATGAATTTGTAGGGGGTTCACCCACCTGCTTAATCCAGATACAGGCCTGTCTATCAGTGCTATTGATTATATGTCTGCTCTGGAAACAGATTTGATAGATTTGTTTTTTTTGTTTTTTTTGTGATTCCACTGATCATTATGTCATTTAGTGCATCCTGTTCATTGCAGCCAGTCTTGATGTTAGCAGCTTGTCTGCTATTTTAATTGTTTTTAAATGTTGTCATTGCACATGTGTGTACTTGTTTTTTCTATGGATAATAAAATTATTGAGAAATAGTAATTGGCTTGATCCCGGTCCTTTCTACACGCTATCTTTTCCTTCCCTTTGCATTGATTATATAAGCGTGGGATTTGGTGATCCTTCTTGTGCCGCACCTACCTACATGTCTATAGCCTTCCATATTGTATAATGGTCCCCACATTGTCTTCTATGTGTTATAATGCATCCTCCATATAGTATTATGCACCCCCTATAGTCCTCCATATAGTACAATGCATTCCATATTCCTCCATATAGTAATATGTACCCCATAGTCCTCCATATCATATAATGCACCCTCCATATATAATGCACCCCCATAGTCCTCCATATAATATAATGTACCTCCATAAATAATGCACAGCCCATAGTCCTTCACATAGTATAATGCACCTCCATATATAATTAGTATTATTATTTTTATTTATATAGCATCATTAATTCCATGGTGCTGTAAATGAGAAGGGGTTACATTCAAAATTATAGATATGGTTTACAGTAAACAAATTAACAACGACAGACTGGTACAGAGGGGAGAGGAGTCAGCCCTGGTGGACTTACATTCTACAGGATATTGGGGAGGAGACAGAAGGTCGGGGTGTGGCAGTTCTGGTGGTGGTGAGGTGGCAGCTCTGGTGGTGGTGAGGTTGCACAGTGGTCATTGCCGGCTGTAAGCTGTCCTGAAGACATGGGTTTTCAGCTTCCATCTGAAGGATCTGAGCATGGTGGATAATCGGACGTGTTGGGGTGCAGAATTCCAGAGGATGGGGGAAATGCGAGAGAAATCTTGGAGGTGGTTGTGTGAGGAACAAATAAGTGTGGAGGACAGGAGAAGGTCTTGAGAGGATCGAAGATTACATGAGGGAAGACAGTGGGAGATGCCCTGATGAAGTGGCTGGCTAGGCCAAGAAACCCGTAGGCTCATTAAAGAGGATCTTTTGATTAATCCTCTGTGGATGGTGTGGTTCTTGGTCAGCGCGGTTATAGAAGCCTGGCTCAGTTCCTTCCTCTGGATCTTATCTGTTCATCCAGCTGGGCACCAGCGAGGCCATACTATACTTGTGCCCTTTCCAGTTTGTTGTGACTCACACAACTCTACTAGGTGAGTCTGATAAATTGGGGGAACCTTGACAACTATTGAGACAGTATCACCCTATGTAAGCTTCCTTTGTTTTATATTTTCCATCAGTTTTGCACATCGAGAGACTGAAATTCTTGCTCATTCTTCCTTGCAAAACAGTTGAGCTCAGTGAGGTTGGATGGAGAGCGTTTGTGAACAGCAGTTTTCAGCTCTTTCCACAGATTCCCGATTGGATTCAGGTCTGGACTTTAACTGGCCATTCTAACACCTGGATATGTTTATTTTTGAACCATTCCATTGTAGATTTTGCTTTATGTTTGGGATCATTGTCTTGTTGGAAAATCTCCGTCCCAGTCTCAGGTCTTTTGCAGACTCCAACAGGTTTTCTTCCACAATGGTCCTGTATTTGGCTCTGTCCATCTTACCATCAATTTTAACCATCATCCCTGTCCCTGCTGAAGAAAAATAGGCCTAAACCATGATGCTGACACCACCATTTTTGACAGAGAGGATGGTGGTTTGAGGGTGATAGCTATGTTGCTTTTATGCCAAACATATCGTTTTGTATTGTGGCTAAAATGTTCAATTTTGGTTTCATCTGACCAGAGCACCTTATTCCACATGTTTGGTGTGTCTCCCAGGTGGCTTGTGGCAAACTTCAAACGAGACTTTTTATGGATATCTTTGAGAAATGGCTCTCTTCTTGCCACTCTTCCATAAAGGCCAGATTTGTGCAGTGTATGACAGATTGTTGTCCTATGGACAGACTCTCCCACCTCAGCTGTAGATCTCTGCAGTTCATCCAGAGTGATCATGGGCCTTTTGGCTGCATCTCTGATCAGTCTTCTCCTTGTTCGAGATGAAAGTTTAGAGAGATGGACGAGTCTTGGTAGATTTGCAGTGGTCTGATATTCCTTTCATTTCAATATGATCGCTTGCACAGTACTCCTTGAGATGTTTAAAACTTCGGAAATCTTTTGTATCCAAATCCGCTTTAAACTTCCAAACAGTATCTCGGACCTGCCTGGTGTGTTCCTTGGTCTTCATGATGCTCTCTGCACTTGAAACAGAACCCTGAGACCATCACGGAGCAGGTGCATTTATACGGAGAGTTGACTACACACAGGTGGATTCTATTTATCATCACCAGTCATTTAGGACAACATTCAGAGATCCTTACTGAAATTTTGGAGTTTGCTGCACTGAAAGTAAAGGGGCCGAATTATAATCTGAATGTACGGATTATATACTGCAGGGGAGGGTTGGGGTGGCTTTGGAGCAGTGTCCGGGGCTGGGGAGGGCTGGCTGTAGGATGCAGGAGGCAACAGGAGGTCATATGCTCCCGCTCATTAGCCTCAAATAATATGCACTGCACCCGTTGTGCACCACCTTGGTGCTGAAACCGCACTGCGGTGATGAACTGGGGGAGTGGTGCATATTACATTGTCTGCACCCCCACTGTGATGGCACATGCCCCCCCATGCTGGATTTGGCCCCCCCATGCTTCTGCCAATAATAAAATAACCACGTTACTTAACCTTTCCAGCGGTGTCCTCTGTGTCTCCCTCCTTGCCGCTGCGCCCGCACTTCCTGATTCTTCTTGGTGAGCCGGTAATGTGAACTGCACAGCACAGTGATATCATCTCTGCGCGCCCAATCACAAGACCAGCTCCCCGAGAAGAACCAGAAAGTGTGGACGCAGCGGCAAGGAGGGAGACACAGAGGACACCGCTGGAAAGGATAAGTAATGTGGTTGTTATTTTATTATGGGCAGCAACATGGGGGGGCTAAATCCAGCACGGGGGCATGTGCCATGCTGGTGGCCATATCCAGCACAGGGGGACATGTGCCATCACTGGGGGACATGTGCCATCACTGAGGGCCATGATTCAGCACAGGGGGATGTGTGCCATCACAGGGGGACATGTGGCATCACTGGGGGATGTGTGCCATCACTGGGGGATGTGTGCCATCACAGGGGGCCGTGTGCCATCACTGGGGACGTGTACCATCATTTGGGATGTGTGCCATCACTGGGGATGTGTGCGATCACTAGAGAATGTGTGCCATCACAGGGGTATGTGTGCCATCACTGGGGGATGTGTGCCAACCATAACCAGATTAAGGGGGCCATATCTTGGATGTGAGGCTATCCGAGAGGATCATTACCAGGATGATGGGGCTATGAGGGTCATTATAAGAAGGACCCCGTTTAACATTAAAAAAAAATTTTTCTCGTTTCATTTACCAAATTTGGGGGTGCGTCTTATAATCAGGTGCGTCTTATAAAGCAAAAAATACGGTAAGTTTATTCTTTGGGTCAGTGCGATTACAACGGTACCAGATTTAAATTTTTTTTTTATGTTTGGCTATATTACACACTAAAAAACACTTCTTTTAATTCCAAAAAGTTTTTAAATCAGCATATTTTGAGAACTGTAATTTTTCTATATTTCTGTAGAAGGTCATGTGAAGTTTTGTTATCGACAGGATGAGTTGACATTTTTATTGGTACAATTTTCGGGCAACACAATATTTTTTGATTGCTTTCTATTGCCATTTTTGGGATGCAGAAGAAACAAACACCAGCAATTCAGGAATTGTTGGTGTTTTTTTGGGGGTAGGGAGGGGAGGTTTATGCCATTTGCTATGTAGTAATGTGGTAAGAGTATAAGGACAGCTTTACTCTTTGGATCAGTATAATTACAGTTATAGCACATTTATATAATTTTTTTATGTTTTGACACTTTTACAGTCATATGAAAAAGTTTGGGCACCACTCTTAATCTTACTCTTTTTTTTTTTTTTTTTGTTTCAAATTGTTTTTTTGCAACAGCTATTTCAGTGTGATATATGTAATAACTGATGGACACAGTAATATTAATAAGGTTTATTGTACTAACCAAAAATGTGAAATATGCATTATTTCAAAAATTGACTCGTGCAAAAGTATGGGCACCTCAACAGAAAAGTGACATTAATATTTAGTAGATCCACCTTTTGCAAAAATAACAGCCTCTATTCGCTTCCTGTAGCTGTTAATGAGTTCCTGGATCCTGGATGAAGGTATTTTTGACCATTCCTCTTTACAAAACAATTCCAGTTCAGTTAAGTTTGATGGTAGCCGAGCATGGACAGCCCGCTTCAAAACATTCCACAGATGTTCAATGATATTCAGGTCTGGGGACTGGGATGGCCATTCCAGAACATTGTAATTGTTCCTCTGCATGAATGCCTGAGTAGATTTGGAGCGTGTTTTGGATCATTGTCTTGCTGAAAGATCTATCCCCGACGTAACTTCAACTTTGACACTGATTGTTGAACATTATTCTCAAGAATCTGCTGATACTGAGTGGAATCCATGCGACCCTCAACTTTAACAAGATTCCCAGTGCCGTCATTGGCCACACAGCCCCAAAGCATGATGGACCCTCCCCCAAATTTGACAGTGGGTAGCAAGTGTTTTTCTTGGAATGCTGTGTTTTTTGTGGCGCCATGCATAACGCCTTGTTGTATGACAACTCAATCTTTGTTTCATAAGTCCACAGGACCTTCTTCCAAAATGAAACTGGCTTGTCCAAATGTGCTTTTGCATACCTCAGGCGACTCTGTTTGTTGCGTGCATGCAGAAACTGCTTCTTTCGCATCACTCTCCCATACAGCTTCTCCTTGTGCAGTGTGCGCTGTATTGTTGACTGATGCACAGTGACACCATCTGCAGCAAGATGATGCTGCAGGTCTTTGGAGGTGGTCTGTGGATTGTTCTTGACTGTTCTCACCATTCTTCTTCTCTGCCTTTCTGATATTTTTGTTGGCCTGCCACTTCTGGCCTTTAACAAGAACTGTCCCTGTGGTCTTCCATTTCCTTACTATGTGCCTCACAGTGGAAACTGACAGGTTAAATCTCTGAGACAACTTTTTGTATCCTTCCCCTGAACAACTATGTTGAACAATCTTTTTTTTCAGATCATTTGAGAGCTGTTTTGAGGAGCCCATGATGCCACTCCTCAGAGAAGATGCAACTAGGAGAACAACTTGCAAGTGGACACCTGAAATAGCTTTTCTCATGATTGGATACACCGGGCTATGAAGTACAAAGCTCAATGAGGTTACCAAACCAATTTAGTGCTTCAGTAAGTCAGTAAAAAGTAGTTAGGAGTATTCAAATCATGAAAATCAGAAGGGTGCCCATACTTTGCACCTGTCAATTTTTTTAAATAATGCATATTTCACATTTTCGGTTAGTACAATAAACCTCATTTCAAACCTGAAATATTACTGTGTTCATCAGTTATTACATATATCACACTGAAATAGCTGTTTCAAAAAACAATTTTAAACAAAAAAAAAAAGAGTAAGATTAAGAGGGGTGCCCAAACTTTTCATATGACTGTCCACAATGAAAACAAGTTTATAGAAAAAGTATTGTTTTCACTGTATTCTGAGAGCTATAGGTTTTTTATTTTTCCCACTGATGGAGCTGTATGGTGTCTTGTTTTTTGTAGGACAATAGGATGTTTTCAGCAATACCATTTTTATTTGCATTTGTCATTTTTAATTGCGTATTATTCGACTTTTATTTCCAAGTTATGAAGAAAGAGCATAGATTTTTGACACAATTTTTTATGGTGTTCACTGTAAGGGTTAACTATTGTGACAGTTTTATAGATCATCTCATTTTGGATGCAGCTATACCAAATATGTGTACTTTTTGAATTTATTTTTGGTTTTATATAAATATTCTTATTTATTGGTGTAATATTTTTGTTCTTTATTTTGTGGGGGGTTATATTTTTTGCAATTTTTTAAAATATTTTTTTACTTAGTCCCTTTATGGGACTTTAACTTTGATTCTTCTGATCACTGGTCTCATGCATTGCAATACATGAGACCTGTCATATTACACTGACAAAATGCCTATTAGACCCTGCCTATCGCTAGGTCTAACAGGCCACCATACGTGGCACACCAGGAGGTCATTGCTTGATCTCCAGGTGCCATGACTACTATCGACTTACCGTGATTTTGCAATGGGCGTGTCTACGGGGTTGAGATGGGGAGCCCCCTACCTTTCACAACTTTCTAAATGCAGCTATTGCTATCGATCCCACCATCTGGAGGGTTAATTAGCTGAGGGCGGTGCATGTGGTACATGCCTGTCTGTCTGTTACCGCAGGAACTCGGCTGTCAGCTGACCCATGCTCTTGAGGTGGTCATGCTGTGAAGTGCTGATGTTTCAGCACCCCCCGCCGATTACATGCCAAATTGACTGACCAATTGCAGCAATCAGAGAGTGGGGACCGCTGAAATGGGTACCCTAATCTCTAGCTGTGTCAGTCAGTTGTCAGAAACTGCTACCGGCATGGAGCTGTCACTGTGATTTCACAGTGACAGTATTAACCCATGACAGACATAGCACATATGAAGCGGGAACTGACACCTGCTATGTCCATTATTGGTCTTTAAGGCCACTATAAATTAATGATGTTCACACACTGCGTTTTTGCTGCAATCTTTCCACACATTTTTCATGCTAAAAAAGTGCTGCACTTTACGGTATCAGCTAAGTGAATGTGATTTCTGATATCTTATGCCCATAAAGGCTCTTTATTTTTTCTTTGTTTCTTTGCAGATTTGAACCATCAAAGTGCTTTTTTTAATTCTGCAGCATGACAATTCATTTAGCGATTCTGTAGCACCTAATTGTCACCAAATCATATGAATGGAAATAAAATGCTAGAAGAAAACGCCTGTAAGAATATACTAAACATTTTTCCTACAAGTGAACTGATTTTTGATATAGAAACATTTACTGCAAATACTTAATGTGTGCACACACCCTACAATGAACAATCTAGTACTTGTATTTTGTACCATTCTATCTTTGGAAAGCTTGTTTAATTAATCAACCATGTGTGCAAGACCATTCCATAGTGTAACTGCTCATATAATAAATTCCTCTTTATGAAAAGGGTGAAACCTTTTTTCCTCTACCTGGGGATCATGCCCCTTGTTATGGCTACGGGGCTACTTAAAAATACAGAAGATCATTAGACAGACCCATGTACGTACTATCCATTGATCAATTGGTATATAAAAATTCAGCCCCTTATTATACACATCACTGACTGCCCTAAACTGTACAAAATATTCCATGTGTTGTCTGACTACTGTTTTGTAGAGGAAAAATGAAGTTGTCACACTGTACGTCGATGACTACAGGACTGGAACTTTTTCCAGATGAAGAAGTTGGTTGACTTCGAAATGTGTTGATGATAATAAACCACGTCACCTCCAATCCTGGCTCCTTCAATCTTCCTTTGGCTCTTCATCAGCATTGCAGAGGACTCAATTATTCCTACTTGGCATTTTACTGGTTATCTAACCCATGGTTCTGCAGCAGCTGAAAATATTCTGGGTTCTTTAAATATTATATCTCTCACAACTGAATCGCGACAATCATTTCCTTTTACAATACCATCAATGGTGATCAGATAAGACCCAATGCACTATTTTTCCATGAGCTTGCACTGCATAATTCACTGAACTAATAGATATTAAATTATGGAAGAAAAAGACTTGAGCAGGAAATACAATTGTATTATTTTCCTGTGGATCAGGCCAAATGATTCATTCAGAAGCCTCCCACCCTGCAAGCTCTGTGATGTAATTAACAGAAAAACCACTGGATGATTTGAACTAAAGGATGTGCAACAGTATCTGTATTTTTCCATTGGAGGCTTTACTATATAGCTGGTACTGCAGTGTGGCTCATACATGGTTTAGGCCATTTCTTCATGAAATGCCTAACAATGCACAATATACGTGCCATACTCATTATCTCCTTGGTTAACAAAGAACAAACAAGCTAGAAACATCATTACAAGCTAATAGTAACCAGACTAGTTGTGTTCCTTTTGTTTAGAGGAATTTATCTATGAATGGTAGAACGTGGGTTGATTGATATTGATGAATTAGTAAACTGTAATGGCCACTTTACACGCGGCAACAGGAAGATAGAAACCGGCAGGTGTCGGAGACAATTGTACCTTTTACCTTCAAAACACCTTGAAGTGGCTGCGTGTAATTCAGGTATCTGCAAGGTGTTTTGAAGGTAAAAGGTACAATTGTCTCCGACACCTGCCGGTTTCTATCTTCCTGTTGCCGCGTGTAAAGTAGCCATAAGGATCAGATGAATGGTAGAAATAATGATCTTACCTTATTCATATCAAACGTCCGAAACATTTGCTCTATGTAGGCATTGGCTTCTCCACTTAGTCCTCGCAAACCGAAGAACTGCTTGAATTCATGTAGAGTTAGCTGCCCTGATGGACATTCAGTCATGAACTTCTTGTACCAATGGTGGATTTCCACTGCCTGCAGGTCGTCCACCGTAGAGCTGCTTGAACTACCCATAACTCTTATGATTTCTTTCTAGAAGTAGACTTTTCTTAATGCTGCAACTTTTACAGCTCTTGAGGCTTTCTCTGAAAGGTAAAGGCTTTGTGTGTTTCAGAACAAGAATGAGTCAGGATGTGACTCTGTCAACTGATTAAGCAATTACCCTTATACTTTAAGTCCAGATAATTCTTTCAGCTTCTTGGTCTTATTTGGATACTAGATAAAAATAACTCAGGGTTTCTGTATTCTGGGGTCTCTCCGTTAGTGGCAGTCCCCTCAGCACAGATCCCTTACTATGGGTCTTTCTAAAGTGTATAGTGGCTTTTAAACTGACCCCGGTACGCCTTGGCAGTCACCGGATGCTTAATCCATCTTGATGCCATCCAAAGAAGGAATGTAGTCATGTACATGTTAAGATATTAGTAGTGTCAAGGTTAATCTTGGTCTTTACGAGATTATAAGACTCCTGTCAGAGTCCCTACTGTGTTTGTCTTAGAGTATTCCTTGTCCCAATAAAAATATGTTTCATAACACTATGAAATGAATTCAGTCTCAACTAAATTGTGCTATATCTTATTGGAAGATGTATTACCAACCATACAAAATGTATTATATTGGTCTTACATAGTATCTAGGACAATATAAAAAAAACATAAATTTCATTTTATGCAAGAAATCAAATATGTAATATAGTATAGTATAGTATGATAACGCAATATTAACAATGTTCAGGTCAGATAATCCAAGAGCCAGGGTAGACTTTACATGTGGTACTGATCTCAGAATGTCAGATCATTGCTGCTTGGGTAAATCAGATAAATCTTTTACCACCTAAAAATAGTTTTGGACAGAAAGTTAAATAGCCAGAGCTTTACCAGAATAGAATACCGTTTGGATATACATCACTTAGAGCACAGAAACACAGCCTGTTTGATGGCCACATTGCCAGACTGAACTACATTACAGGGAATCTGTCAGCATAATCCCCCCTCCCCAATTGTTTATATGGTCATTTGATCTCTACAAATTGATGGCCTATATAATGTACCTTTACTGAAGCAATCTGTTACTCCCTGACAAAAAATTACAGTTTAAATTAATATGCAAAAAAATAAAAAGCGTATAAGGGTTTTTACACAAAGTGTATTGATTATAATCAATAGAGCTTGGAATAATAATAAATTCCACAACCCCATACTGTAATGTCACCACAGGAGATGTGGTATGATTAGACCATGTCCTGTACGGTCAGACACGGCCATTACACAGTACATAGCAGGGACACATATATAAGATTATCTCAGCACAGGAGATGTGGTATGATCAGACCTTGTCTCTGTATTGTCAGACACAGCCATTACACAGTACATAGCAGGGGCACGTATATAATATTATCTCAGCACAGGAGATGTGGTATGATCATGCCATGTCTCTGTATTGTCAGACACAGCCATTACACAGTAGATAGCAGGGACACATATATAAGATTATCTCAGCACAGGAGATGTGGTATGATCAGATCATGTCCCTGTACGGTCAGGCAAGGCCATTGCACAGTACATAAAAGGGACACATATATAAGATTATCTCAGCCCAGAACATGTGGTAAGATTTGACCATGTCCCTGTATGGTCAGACAAGGCCATTACACAGTACATAACAGGGACACATACAAGTGCATCTTAGAATTTCATCAAATGATAATTTATTTCAGTAATCTATATATATAAAGCTGAGTGTATATGTGTGTATGTGTGTGGTATGTGTGTGCATGTATCATAGCTCTGCCCCCTCCTGGTAGCCCCACCCCTCAATATAGCTCCACCCCCTCCCCATAGCCCTGATCTGGGACTAAGTGGCAGGATGGAGCTATGTGGAGGGGATGGGGATACAAGAGGAGGTATCTGGCGACTGCACCAGCGCTACATAGGGCCTCCAGAGATGATGGATGGGCAGCTAGGTGTTGAAGCTCCCCACAGGCGGAGCTGGATCCCTGGGGAGTTGGTAATGATGATGAGGGATGGAGCAGGGATTTGGCTGGGCTGTTAATTAACGGGACAGTCGCTGTGGATGGCAGGGGCGCCGGTAAGGAACCAACACACACACCACTGGTTGTTTCTTTACCTTTTACTAATGGAATTGAAGGTAAACGTCCACTGCCGGGTGTTCAGGAAGCACTTCTGGATCTCCACAGTGAGTGGGTATAAGGCCTCCTTGTCTCTTTTCCCATGTGTGTTAAGCCCCTGCCCCGTGTGAAACTTGGCTGGCCTCCTCTGCTCTCCTATCACCTGTGCTGTAGCTGGGAAACCTTCGATGGACTGCCGCTATTCCTTTCTCTGCAGTGCCTGGCTCCCTGGTTGGTGACTGCACAGATGCCCGGAGACTGAAGTCTCCATGGTGGACCAGTATTCTCTACTGGGCCAGGCTCTCTCCAGTAGACTCGGACTCCGGTGTCTGGGGTGCTGTTTGGAGTGAACCTAACAACGGCTCCTCGGTTCCCACTTTGCTCTTATTTCTCTCCTCGCCTTCGAACCCCACTCTTGGGCCCTGCAGGACTACTTCGAAGGCTGTTCAGGGTCACTGGCTCGGGCCTAGCACGGCACCGACCACCAGGACATCTTCACAGCTTTTGTAGCGTCTGCACACTGTAACTAACTCTGCCCCCAGCACCAGTATTTATAGGGGATCTTGCCTAGGGGCAGCAAGTGCGGCTCCCCCTATTGTGCTGGGGTGGAAGGTGTTACTTGTGTCTGTGTACCCACTGTGGAACTCCATCTGTGCTGTAGGTGAGTCTGTGGTTACCTGTGTGAGCAGGGTGTCACATTAATTATTCAAATTTTGTGAGACAATAATTTTTGGGTTTTCATTGCCTGTAAGCTATAATCATCAACATTAAGAGAAAAATAGATCACTCTGTTTGTAATGACTATATAAACTCTCGGTTTCACTTTATGTATTGAAGTCCTGAAATAAATTATCTTTTTGATCATATTCTAATTTATTGACATGCACCTGTACATGACAATATCTCAGCACAGCAGCATCTTTTTAAACACATCCAATTGTTAAAATTATTATTTTTCCAGGATCTATTGATTAAAATTTACTTTGTTTACAGGACAAGCCCTTTAAGTTATTTGGACCTGATTAGAGCACTTAATCCGCCCAGCCCCACATTCCTCTATTAGATTAACCATTCACTACCTTAACTACACAGTCAGTGAGCCACCACTAACCAGAGGAAGTTGGGGTTGGGTGGGGAATAGAGCCGGGGTGGCAGAGTCTCAGGAAGTGCTTTGACACTCCAAGAGCCTAAACCTTATTTGTATATGAATTAAAACAATACTTTTTTCATCAGGGAGCAACAAGTTGCATACCTAAAAGTTATGGATGACAATGACTTCCCGAAAGTAAGTTGAGCACATAGACAGGTTTGGGGGGTAGATTGTGCTGATAGACTCAAAGGGTCACAGAAAAATTTTGACTTGTTTTACAACAATTAACAGTGCCTGACAACAGTGATACCCACCATGCCGCATTACAATGACAGTCATGGTGACCCCTTACAGTGTGTCAGTCGCAGTGACCAGTGTCCCGTAACAGTGACAGAAACACAGCGCCCCTTTTTGTATCACTGTAATGCCAACAATATAGACCTAAAAAGAAAATGCATGTTGCACTATTAAAGTCCACATATAAAACTTGCCCAGGCATTAATTTAATTAGTGTTCTGTCAGACATCTTAAGTGCTGCTTATTTCTGAGAGCAAAATATCACGAGGCATATAAAGATTCAATCAGTGCACTCCTCGATATTCCCAATGACAAAGTTTATGGACTCCTTGGATCTATACAGACCAATCAGATCAGACTGACTCATTGAATGTTCTCATTAATGTGTGAGTTCATCTGGAACCCTTCCACTTAGAAGGTACTGGCCTGTGGTTACTGATCCATAAGATCCAGGCATGCTCAGACATGTTCCACTTCTTTCAATAAACCTTTGTGCTTCCAACTATGACCTACTGTGCTAAATGACCTGCAGTAAGTACCTAATATCCAGACAAGCCCCGAATCAGGACCTTCTTTGTTACTTGAAGTGCCTATACAATTAACGATGGCGACACACAACACTTTCTAAAAAGGTGACCTGTAAATTGGTTTCCTAATACCATATACTTAATGATACATTTAAATAAATATTTCTTATAAAAGGTGATTATCTCCTCCATCGTTTAACCCCTTAGTGGTACATGTCTTAAATGCACAATGTGGCGCGCTATAACAAAATGGATGTGCCCAAGCAATCAGCTGCTGGTAGCTATTGCTAACAGCTGAGAAAACTCTGATTCTGGTCATTTAACTCCTCTGTTGCCATAATCAATGGAAGAAGAAATTTGTGGATTGGGTATGTGCCCACAGGATATTTTCCAGCAGTCCTGAACGCAGCAAAACGGTACTGGTTTTAAGGATCTCTAGAGTCCGTGGCAGGAGATTTGCTGTGTTCAGGTCCTGAGTTTTTATTGCGTTTTTGATGCTGCGTTTTTCCAGCGTTTTTGCCATTGACTGCAGCAAAAATGCAGGAAAAATAGAACATGATCATTCTTTCCCATCCACAGCAAAACCGGAGAGGTTTGACACTTCTTGACACTTGCAAAACCAGTGTGTGGGCACAGCGTTTCTCTGAAACACAATGGTTTTGCTGGGAAGCTCAACTGCAGGAACAAATTGGCATAAATTACCATAAAACCAATGGTGAACTGCAGGCAGAAACCGCAGCAAAAACGCTGGAAAAACGTCCTATGGGCACATACCCTTACATGTGAGGTTTATGGCTTTTAAGAGGTTGTCTGAAAAAGAGAAGTTTTCGTCCATTCATGAGATGGGTGATAATTTATACATTGGTCCAACTAATGGGTTTCACACTCATTGGTATAATGGGGCACTTTTATCCAAATTACAGTGGAACTGCAGCACCTGGGGATTCAAAGTGCTCACTATGCATTTAGATAAGTTCCTTGGGGGATCTAGTTTCCAAAATGGGGTCACTTGTGGGGGAGCTCCAATGTTTAGGCACACAGGGGCTCTCTAATCGCAACATGGTGTCCGCTAATAATTTGAATGGAAAATTAGCTCCAATTGTTAAAGGACACCATGTCATGTATGGAGAGCCCCTGTGTGCCTAAACATTGGAGCTCCCCCACAAGTGACCCCATTTTGGAGACTAGACCCCCCAAGGAACTTATCTAAATGCATAGTTAGCACTTTGAACCCCCAGGTGGTTTACAAATTGATCCGTAAAAATGAAAAAGACATGATTACTTACCGGTAATTGTGTTTTATGGAGTCCACGACAGCACCCACATGAGAGAGGGGATCCGCCCACCAGGACAGGAAACCTACAGATAAAAAGGGGCGGTCCCCCTCGCTCCCTCAGTTTGTGTTACAGAGCATGAGAGGAACCGCATAGTTAAGAGAAGCATAACAAATCCAATAACACACAGAACAATGAACAAACGCAACAACCCCAGCACAATGCAAGTGGAGCAATGCACACAAAAAAAAAACGTGACAAGGGAGGGAAGTGAGTGGGTGCTGTCGTGGACTCCATAAAACACAATTACCGGTAAGTAATCATGTCTTTTCTTCTCGCCACGACAGCACCCACATGAGAGAATTGCAGAGAGCAAGACTAGGGTGGGACAACCGTGCTGAGGACAGATCTCCCGAAAGCCAAGTCAGAGTCAGAAGACAAAGACAAGCGATAGTGGTTATAGAAGGTAGAAGGGGACGACCAAGTCGCAGCCTTACAAATAGCGTCAATGGAGACGTCGGCGCGTTCAGCCTGTGAAGAAGCCACGGCCCTGGCAGAATGCGCACGTACACCCTCCGGAGGACTGCGTCCCATCACCGAGTAGGCAAGGCAGATGGCATCCCGGATCCATCTAGACAATGTGCTCTTAGAAACAGCAAACCCCTTCCGAGGACCCTGAAAGGACACAAACAGAGCCCTACTCTGCCGAGAAGCGCTGGTCCTATCAAGGTAGTGCAACACCAACCTCCTGACATCTAGCGTATGGAACCTCTGTTCCTCTGGAGAAGTAGGATGAGGAAAAAAGGAAGGAAGGAAAAACTCCTGACTCCGATGAAACCGAGATGCGACCTTAGGGAGGTAGGACGGATCCGGTTTCAAGACAAGCCTATCTGGAAAGATGGACAGAAAAGGAGGATCAATAGACAAAGCCTGTAGATCACCCACCCATCTAGCAGAAGTGAGGGCCACTAGCAGTGCAGTCTTGAGAGACAGGGACCGAAGGGAGGCTGCCTCGAGAGGTTCAAAGGGGGGCCCCATTAGGGCGTCAAGGACCAGATCCAAATCCCATGGGGCCACCCGAGCAATATGAACCGGGGTGCTACGCTCACAAGCCGCAAGAAACCGAGAGACCCAACGGTCCCTTGCGACGTCTGAACCATATAAAGCCCCCAAGGCCGAAACGTGGACCTTAAGGGTACTCACAGAAAGACCCAACTCTCTGCCCTTCTGAAGAAACTCCAGAATAGAAGGGATAGGCACAACCGGAGAAAAGGGAGCCGTATGGAACTCCAGGAACTTCCTCCAGACCCTACCATAAATCCTAGTTGTAACCGCCTTCCTACTTAGAAGGAGAGTGGAGATAAGAGCATCCGAGAAGCCACGTAACTTCAACAGCCGCCTTTCAAGTTCCAAGCCGTCAAGTGGAGGCCCTTCACCCGGAGGGTGACGGCAAGGACCCTGAGACAGCAGGTCTGGTACCGAGGGAAGAATCCAGGGATCTGACATGGACATGGCCCTGAGCCAGGAAAACCACGGTCTCCTGGGCCAGAACAGGGCAATGAGGATCACCCTCGCCCCTTCGTCCCTGATCTTCCTGATCACCACCGGGAGCAAGTTCATAGGCGGGAACGCATAAGCGAGACGGAAGGTCCAAGGAAACTGGAGCGAGTCCACCATCTCCAGAGAGTCCCGCACCGTCAGGGAGGCAAACCATGGAACCTGCCTGTTGGCCCGAGTGGCGAACAGATCGATGACCGGAAGTCCCCATAAGGCCACAATCTGCCTGAAAGTCCGGCGACAGAGGACCCATTCGCCCTGGTGGAGGGAATGACGACTCAGAAAATCCGCAGTGGAATTGTCGGCACCCCTGACATGAAGGGCCGAGAGGGACAGCAGGTTTGCTTCGGCCAGAGTGAGAATGGCCACCGCAGTAGACAGCAGAGTCCGAGAGCGAGTGCCGCCCTGCCGGTTGATGTAGGCCACTGACGTTGTGTTGTCCGACAAAATCCGAAAATGCCTGTCGCGTAACTGTGGGAGAAAATGACGAAGAGCAAGGTAGACGGCCTTCAATTCTCGCAAGTTGGAAGAGTCCGAGGATTCCTCCACGGACCATAGTCCCTGAGCTAAGTCAGACCCCAGGTGAGCCCCCACCCGTCAGGGCTAGCGTCCGTCAGAACAACCCGAGAAGGGCGAATCACCCAGGGAACACCCCTAGAAAGCGTATCCGGGCCCAACCACCAGGCCAGGGACCCCACAACTTCCGAAGACAAGGTTAAGCGACCCTGGAGCCGACCACCCAAAGAGACCTCTGCCCGCAAAACCGCCTGTTGCAACGGGCGAGTATGAAACTGAGCCCATTGCACCGCAGGAATGCAAGACGAGAGAGACCCCAAGAGTGACATGGCCTCCCGCAAGGACATGGAAGGGTGCGCAATCGCCCGTCGGACCTTCGCCCTGATATGGGACTGTTTCTCGTCTGGGAGGAGGCACAACTGACTTACGGAGTCCAGGAGAAGACCCAAAAAGGACTGGCGCATCACCGGCGTCAATCGTGATTTCCCCATGTTGATGATCCATCCCAAGGCCTGTAAGGATGAGATGGTATTAGACAGGCGAGTCTGACATTGAACGGAAGAGTTACCTATGATCAAAAAATCGTCCAAATAAGGCACAATGAGAGTATCCTGCAGCCTTAAGTAAGACATAACCTCTGAAATCAGTTTGGTAAAGACTCGCGGAGCCATCGACAGACCAAAGGGCATTGCAGCAAACTGAAAGTGCCGAGTCTGCCCCTCCCAGACGACCGCCACCCGAAGAAACCGTTGAGAATCGGCGTGGACCGCGAGATGGTAATAAGCATCCTTTAGATCCAAGACTGCCATGAAGCATCTAGGGAACAACAATTTAATCGTGGAATGAATAGATTCCATTTTGAAGGACCTGAAGACCAGGAAGGAATTTAACTTCTTTAAATTAATAATCGTACGAAAAGACCCATCGGGCTTAGAAACTAAGAACAAGGGGAATAAAACCCCGTTCCTTCCTGGCCTACCGGCACCTCAACAAGAACTTTCTTGGACAAAGGGGACTGAATCTCCAACTTCAGGGCAAGGGAATGATGAGCAGGAGGAGAGGTGAGCACAAAGGAATCCGGAGGAGGGCGTAGAAATTCCAACTGGAGACCGGAAGAGATCAACCGTAAAATCCAGGGATTGGAGGTGACAACGGTCCAGCGGTGAGTGAATTGAGACAATCTACCCCCCACTTGGAGCTCTGCACTACTGGAATTTCCTACTGGGCTTAAAGGAGGGTCCCCCAAATAGGGCACCCCGTTGTTTACCCTCTTTGGGTTCCCAACGGTCCCGGTTCTCCCGGTAAGACCTCTTCTGTCCGAACGGACGTCTCTTGAAGGCTCTCCTATAGGATGGAATAGTCGGATTAGGAAACCCCTTCTTACGATCAGCCGCCTTGGCCAGAATCTCATCCAATTCGGCACCAAAGAGGTACTCACCTCTGAAAGGGAGGGCACATAATTTGGCTTTGGATTGCGCATCCCCTTTCCACCCTTTAAGCCACAGGGCACGCCGAGCAGAGTTGGTCAATCCCGCAGATCGAGCCGCCAGGCGCAGGGAGTCCGCAGAAGTATCCGCTAGATAAGCCGAGGCACCCCGAATCAAAGGCAGAGAAGACAACAACTGATCCCTGGGAACCCCTGACTTTATCTGATCCTCCAGTTGATCCACCCAGACCATCATAGACCTGGCCGTACAGGTAGCGGAAATAGCTGGCTTGAAAGCTCCAGTACAGGACTCCCAAGACCGCTTGAGCAGCATCTCAGCCTTGCGGTCCAGCGGGTCGGCTAACAAGCCCGCATCTTCCACTGGAAGTGAGGAACGCCTGGATGTAGAGGCGACCGCTGCGTCCACCTTAGGAACCTTAGACCATGCCGTCAAATCCTCATCCTCGAAGAGATATCGACGCTTGGAAGAAGAAGGAAGGGAACCACGTCTATCCTGCTTATCCCATTCGCGACGAACCAGATCCTTAAGGGCCCCCACAATGGGAATAGAGCGTCTCCGTTTTTCTGAGAGACCCGTGAACATTATCTCTTGGGCTGAGCGAGACTCCTTACAATCTGGAATACCCATGGTGTGTCGAATGGATTTGACCAGATTGTCCACACTCTCCAGGGGAAAACAGGACTTCCCTTCATCATCAGAGGACGAGGATGAGGACCCTGGAGAAGCTGACCGAGACCTGGACACCCCCGGAGACCCAGCCGGACTGCCTGTGGGTGAAGATATACAAGGGGACACACGCTTCCTAGACCTGGAGGAAGGAGCCCGAGGGTCAGCCACCTCACGCAGGGAAAGCAGTTCCTCCCGGATCATAGATCTGATATCAGCAGTCTTAACCGAGGATTCTTCCTGTAATGTCTGAGCTATACAAGCCTGACATAACCTTTTAACATAGGAATCAGGAAGGGGCTGCATACAAAGAGCACATTCCTAATGTTTCACTTTTTTGGCTTTCTTAGCCTAAGAAGAGACAGAAGGAAACAAAAAGAAACACAGAAAAAATTGGCCCCATCAGCATAACAGGAGAGAACACACTCACCCAGCAAGCTGTGTAACTACTGACCGGTTCAGGAGGTGGAGGGCCAGCTTGAGAAGACTGTGTCCCAGTCTTACTGCGCTCACTTCTCTCAGCAGATCCTCCATCCTTGCTACGGCTACTGGTGCTGCGTGTCTTGCTGGCTGGCTGCATGTCCCCATCCGGTGGGTGCAGCCCCCCTGCCCAGGAGAAGACATCATGGACGGCACCCTGGAGACCAGTACCGCCCTCAAATAACTACTGCCATGATCCCCAGTGAATGGGGCCACCTCCCCGGCCGCCCGGAAGCACTCGGGAATACTTCCGGGTCAGGAGCGATTGTACTCAGTGCGCAGGCGCCGGCGCGACCCGGAAGCCGGCGCAGAAGGCACCAGGCCGCCGACCGCCGCGGCCACAGCGATACCCCTGCACCCCACAGAGTTCCGAGCTCCGGCACCGCAACGCCCCGCCCCCCCGCCGGAGCACAGGCCCGCCCGCCACCGGACGCAGCCTTCATGCCCCGCGAAATGGCGGCGAAACGCCACCGCCCCAGAGCCCCAGCCCCCAGGAGGCACAGGGCCCGCCACCCACAGCAGCCGGCCCCTCAGCCAGGAAATCTTACCTAGTCCAAGCTGCCTGGTCACGGATGAGTGCAGACAGCTCCAACTGCACCACGCTCCCATGAGTCAGGGTGGCGTCGCACGCTGACCTCATGACATCCATCATCAGTCGAGGGGAGAGCCTGAAGCAGGACTTCCCGACTCTGCATCTGGCGTTCCAGGCCCTGCCGTTCCCACAGAGACCGACACCGACACAGAGGCTGATTGAACCCAGGTAAGCCATTACTGTAGGTTCCCATCAGGACAGGAAACCAAACTGAGGGAGCGAGGGGGACCGCCCCTTTTTATCTGTAGGTTTCCTGTCCTGGTGGGCGGATCCCCTCTCTCATGTGGGTGCTGTCGTGGCGAGAAGAAAAGTACTTTTTTTCACAAAAAGTTTATTTTTTCATTTTTACAGATCAATTTGTGAAGCTCCTGGGGGTTCTAAGTGCTCCCTATGCATTAAGATAAGTTCCTTCGGGGGGAGCTCCAATGTTTAGGCACACAGGGGCTCTCCATGCAAGACATGGTGTCCGCTAACAATTGTAGCTAATTTTCCATTCAACCTGTTAGCAGACACCATGTATGGAGAGCCCATGTGCCAACAGCACAAGGGCAACTGGAAGACTTAGGGTACAGCACCAGAAAATGGCGCCTCTAATGAATGTGCTATTTTCTGGAGTGGCTATGGTTTGCAATTTGCAGCGTGGGGGGCCCACAACCCTTGAGTCACTCCACACTGACGATTCCAGCCCCCCAGCTGCCAAGTTGTACCTGTCTGGCAAGCAAAAATACAGCAAAGCTCCATGTCATTTTATTTGTAGAAGTAATTTAAAAAAAAAAAAAAAGAATGATGTGGGGCTTCGCCATATTTTTGGTCCACACAAGTACAACTTGGGAGCTACGGACTGCCACCATCCCCCAGCTGCCTCGTTGTACCTGGCTGGCAACCAAAAATACAGCTAAGCCCTTTTTTTTTTCTAGAACTAATTCTAGAAAAAAAATGACGTGGGGCTCTACCATATTTTTGGACAAGCCAGGTACAACTAAACAGCTGGGGGCTGGAATCCTCAGCATGGAGAGGCCCAAGTGTTCTAGGCCCCCAATCCTACAAATTGTAGCCCGCAGCCACCCCAGAAAATGGCGCATTCATTGAAGCGCCATTTCTTGGCGCTGTACCCAGACTCTTCCAGTTGCCCTGGTGCCGGTGGCAAACTGGGTAATAAAGGGGTTAATGCCAGCTTTTTTATTGGCAGCTGGCCCTAAGCCCTAGATTCATAATGTCAGGCCAATATTAGACTCCGCCATTAGGAATCTCTAATAAATAGTAAAAAAAAAATACACCACTCAGAAAAAAATCTTTTCATTTGAAAAAAAAAAAAAAAAAAAAAATTCGGACTCCATCTTTATAATAAAGATCCAATGTACTACACAACAAAGGTCCCACGACGCTCGATTGCCTCCGTTGTAGTCCAAAACGATGATTCTACGACACTCGATTGCCTCTAGTATGCTCAAACATTATAAATATTTATTTGTTTACAAATTTGCACTCAATTAATGTAAGTTTGGCTGAAGATATAGGCAGGAGTAGCATTGTTCGTTCAAAAGAGTTTTGCGAGTTATTGGAATTGACATGGTAGTGGGTGGCATTAGAGGGGGCAACTTAAAAAAGATATTGGCTCAGAAAGAATCTAGGTGGATTTCAGTATTGGATACAATAAGTCCGAGAGGGCTCAATGAAACCATCAGCTTTGTCCCATTCCTATGAATCTGCACAGCCCTATATATAGTTGTATATCCTGATTCATTTGGTTTCTCTTTCTTTCTTTCTCTTGTTCTTCCTTTTATCTCTCTTTCTATTTTCTCTCTTTCTTTCTTTCATCTTTCCTGTCCACCTATACTTATTGATATCTATTGTACATATATAAGTCGATATCATGATTTTAATTGTTTTTATTGTTTCATATGTGCAAGTTACTCACGGTGTCCTCTCTGTGTTCACAGTGCCCTACTCCACCAGCATCTAAGACGAACATCAACAACAAAGATGAAGAGATTGTATTGATGTACTTTTGTGCTTATTTTGCTGTGTTGGATCTATGTTTCCCTGCTGTGTGCTCCGCAACCTGGCCCTGCCTCCTCCCTCCCACGGGGGCGTCTACAATCGCCGCTTGCTCCGGGCGCCTGGCAACGCTGGCGTCCGGATGTGCGCGGTGATGACGTGTTTCCGGGGGCGGATGTAGACGCGGGCTCCTGGAAGCGTGAGCGCCGTAACGTGCAGGGCGGTGACCCGCAAGGCGGCATGTTCACCTACAATATAAGGCACGGGACACAGAGAGGAGCACTTCTCCTTGAAAAAGCGGGTAGCGAAACGGCGTAGGAGATGGAGGGTTAGGTGGTGGCTGTTCCTTCCTGCACAGTGTGCAGATACTAATTGGTATGCCTGTATGCATTTATTGATCCAAAGTGTGCACTGCTCTCCTTAAGCGTTATGATATGGGGCTGATTGGGCCTTACTATGTTATCATTTCTGTATATACTACATTATACTGTTATTTGTATATACCATGTCGTAATCACGCTTCTGTATAGGGATCTGTGCAATATTACTGTGGCAATGTGCAATATGTTGAATGCAATGCCTAAAAGTTATCTGTGACAATATGCTGTGCAATGTACTGCCTATATCTTCAGCCAAACTTGCATTTTTTAATTGAGTGCAAATTTGTAAACAAATAATATTTATAATGTTTGAGCATAGTAAAGACTCGGTTCTGGTTGTATAAAATGTTGTGTTTGAGTCTGCCACAGGGGTTGATCAGCAGGACTATATAATTATCCTGAGCCCCTTTTTGTAAAATGTACAAATATTATTGGGAACTAATGTTTATCTATACTCGATTGCCTCTGCTTCATCCAGAGACTGCAGCAAGGGATCAAGTGTCCTCTTCATACAATCTCTGGGGTTACACTAATGGTGCACTGTATGGCAATGATCTGTTATATAGTGCACCATGACTCTGACCCCAGAGAATACAACAAGAGGACACTTGATCCCTTGTTGTAGTCTTTGGGGTCAGAGTCATGGTGCACTGTATGGCAATGATCTGTCGTACTCAGGGGCAGACCTACAGTGGTGCAGCTGGTTCTGCTGAACCAGGGCCCCGACCAGCTAGGGGGCCCCTCAAGCCTGCAGGGGGGGCCCCAGCCGACCCCCATGACCCTGTGTCAGAGGAGAGGGGGTTAACTGAGGGAAGCTTCTTGCTTCCCTTGGCTGATGCCACCTCTCCTCTGCTGCCCAAGCTCCCAGGACTGCGCCACGGCCAGGCGCATTAGGAGCCGCAGCACCTATAGCACCCCCCACCCCCGCTCCTCCCGGACGTCCGTTAGCACGTCTACCCCCCGCTCCTCACTGTCAGCTGCTGCACCAGGGCCCTCTTGGTACAAGGTCCGCAACTGGTCGTACTGTGCATCATGACTGTGACCCCAGAGACTACATCAAGGGATCAAATGTCCACTTGTTGTAGTCTCTGAGGTCACAGTCATGGTGCACTATTTAACAGATCATTGCCATACACCATCAGTGTACGGCAGATCATTGCCATACAGTGCACCATGACTCTAACCCCAGAGACTACAAGTGGACACTTAATCCCTTGTTGTAGTCTCTGGGGTCACAGTCAGAATGCACGGTACGGCAGATCATTGCCATACAGTGCACCATGACCTTGACCCCAGAGACTACAACAACGGATCAGATGTCCTCTTGTAGTCTCTGGGGTCAGAGTCATGGTGCACTGTATGGCAATAATCTGCCGTACCATGCACCATGACTCTGACCCCAGAGACTACAAGTGGACACTTGATCCCTTGTTGTAGTCTCTGACGTCACAGTCATAATGCACGGTACAGCAGATCATTGCCATACAGTGCACCATGACTCTGACCCCAGAGACTACAAGAGGACTCCTGATCCCTTGTTTGGAGTCTCTGGGGTCAGAGTCATGGTGCACTGTATGGTAATGTTCTGCTGTACTGTGCATCCTGACTGTGACCCCAGAGACTACAACAGGGGATCAAGTGTCCACTTGTTGTAGTCTCTGGGGTCAGAGTCATGGTGCACGGTAGAGCAGATCATTGCCATACAGTGCACCATGACTCCCATGCACCCGTCCATCCATCCACTCATGCACCCATCCATCCATGTACCCATGCATGCACCCATCCATTCATACTCACCTCTGTGCGGAGTAACCCTGGAGAGGAGGAGGGGCACCACAGCGAGGAGAGGAGGCAGACCGGCGTGTGCAGGATGAACGGAGGAGCGGTGAGAGGGTACACGGGGATCTGCAGTGGGGGGGGTGGAAGAAAGGGGGGGGTGATCCGGAGTGGGCTGAGGAGGGAGAGGGCACCCACTGTGAGGAGAGGAGGCTGACCAGTGGGTGTAGCTGCAGAAGTGAGGAGTGGTGAGAGGGGACATGGGGATCGGAGGGGGGGGTAGGTGGAGGGAAGGCACGGAAGGGGGGGGTTTGGTTGATTCGGAGGGGGCTGAGGAAGGGGAGGGCACCTGCCTCTCCACATCTGATTGGAGAGCTCCAATCAGATCAGGGGGGTGATTTGCTCTGATTGACAGTTTCACTTTCAACTGCTAATCAGAGTGATTTTAGCCACAGGGGGAAAGCCACTCCCCCTGGGGTATACTATAGGTCCCCTAGTACCTGCAGGTCGGAGGCATTTCACCGATCACGGCCTCCTGACCTGTAGGAATGAAATCCCGTCATGACACAGCGTATGCGTCATGGGTTGGGAAGGCACCTGTTTCCATGGCGCATACTCTGTGTCACAGGTCGCGAAGGGGTTAAAGTCCGAGTTCAGAGCTGAATGTGACTCGAACTTGAGTCTGCACACTGAACTTGGACTTTAAAGTTATGAGATGGGGGCGGGGGAGCTGTTAAACGAAAGCAGGTAGCAATTAAACAGCATCATTATACTTACCAAAGTCCCGCAGCTTCCAAGCTGCTCATTAACTGCCTGGATATTCACTGCAGAGGGGCCCAACAGCCAATCATGGACACTGTCAAAGAGAGTGGGCATCTGTGATTGGCTGCTGGAGTAACCTGAAAACAGCCCATACATTTTAGCATTGCCCGTCCAAGGTAGATCTGTGATTGGCTGTTGTGCCCTCACCCATTGACTGACATAGCACTGTAAAAATAAAAAAAATTTAAAAATGATGTAACGCTTCGCTGTATTTTTGATTCTCAGTGCAGATAAAGCGGACAGCTACAGGCTGCCATCCCCAGCTGCCTGGCTTTACCTTGGTCGGCAATCCAGATACAGGAAGTCCATTTTTTTTTAAATTATTTAAATGGTTTAAAAAATGCATTGGCTTTCCCTATTTTTGATTGGCAGCCAAGGTAAAATCCAGGCAGCTGAGGGCTGGGATTATTAGTGTGCTAAGGTCCAAGCGTTCTGGGGTCCCCACTTTGAAAATCGCAGCCCACAGCCACCACTGAAAATGGCTTATTCTTTCGTAGTGCCATTTTCAGGCACTTTACTCCTCTTCCAAAGCCCTGGTGGTGTTGGCACGCTGGATAATAAAGGAGTTAATGCCAGCTTTGTACTGGCAGCTGGCACTAAGCCTGAGATTCAAAATGTTGGGCCAATGTTAGACTCACCCACTATGAATCTCTAATAAACATTAAAAAAAGAAGACAGAGAAAAAAGATCTTTTAATTTCAAGAAACACAAAAGACATCCCTGGTTGCCATCTTTAATAACCCAAAACAAAACCTTCCAATGATAATTCCACAAGTCTGTCCCTTGGAGAATATGTTTAGCTCTGCTACATTGCTGTGAGCAGACTCATGTCACAGTGAGTAGTAGGCTCACACTGACACCCGGATGTGATCCAGGTGCCATGAGAAAGTTCATTCCAGTTTACAGCTGGGCCGATTAAGATGTGAACTCAGGTGACCGTGGTGAACTGCATCAAGGCACCCAGATCCCAGCCGTAGGTGAGAGAATCTCCCTCTGGGTCAGGCATCCGTCAGCTGCGGTAGCATGCGTTTGCAGACATCAGGCTTTTAATCATTATTATGATACAATAATCAAGGCATTTAGATAGAAAATAATTCATAATATTAATCACATACTGCATTGAACTATTGTACCCAATTTCTTATATATTTTAGCAGTCTGAGTAGCTCCATTTTATTCTGACTCTGACTCCACAGCCCTGGTCCCAACTATAAGGTTATGGGAAAAAGGAATAATGCTAAGGGGTTTTCAGGAGTTGGCCTGGGCTCCTTAGTTCCAGTTAAGGGAAATCTTAAAGCTTCAGCATACTAAGATATTGTAAAAACAAATTATAATCTTCCAACTCTGTGAATCAGTTTAGGGGAAAACCTTTTTCTCCTACGATTTCCCCAGTGGACAAAGCAAGTCCAAGGCATCATTGTCAGTTGGTGTGGAACCCTTGACTGGATGCACAGCGCTCTGATTTAGCCCTATAGAACACCTTTGGGATGAATCAGAAGAGATTTTGAGCCGGGCTGTACACCAAAAGCAGTGTCTGACCTCACAAATGCTTTTCTGTATAATGGGCAAAAAATCCAAACACAGGCCTTTAATATTATAGAAAACCTTCCCAGAAGATTGAAACTTGCTGTAGCTGTCAAGTGGGGACCAACTCCACGTTAAAGGGATTGTCCCCTTCAGTAATCTTTGTCTCATACTAATGGCTTAAGGAGAACCCACGACTGCTCAGCTGTGTTCCAGTTTATGGAGGATCAGGAAGATATCTCCCGGAACTGTCAGACAAAGGTTGTTCAGCCAACAGCTACTGTTTATAGAAGGCTTAAAGGAGAGGTCCACCTTTTAAAAATGTTGCAAAGTAAAAACACGGTGGTCCCTGAATTCATCAAGACTTGTGTTTTTCTGTCCGTCTTGATGTAAGGGGCTGGGGTGTGGCGTGAGGCAGCTGATTCAGGGGCGGACATATTATTGGGGCAAACTGTGCAGCCACACAGGGGCCCAACCTCAAATCAACACACAGTGACTGTCATAAGCAGACCTATTGTACTGCAAAGGGCCCATATACTGTTCTTGCACTGGGGCCCTTTTCTGTCTAGTGTCCGCCAGTGACTGGATTCATAATGAATGACACAAGGAGTAAGGCGTGTGGCAGAAGTATAACGCCGCCCATCATGAATTTGTCAGGCAGGGTTCACCATGCCTTGTCATTCTCCTAGCTTTGCCCACTTTGTTGGTGATGGGCAAAAACTACTATACGTTACCTCACGTTGCATAAACACTTAGCAACTTTTTAAAGCTTTTTTTTTTTTCTGCTGTAAAATCTTTGCTAAATCAGGGGCCATATACCCCCCACCAGATCAGTTGTGTGCCAGTGATGTCTGTGCCAGCATGGGAAAACGGGTCCCTCACCTCTTGGGCCTCTGCGATTTTTCATTTATTGGCCTTCAGCTCAATCTTGAGCCATGGTGGCTTAATGATAAAAGCTCTGTAGGAAGATCGATCTTGTGCGAGCCTAGATAGGTCCACCAGGGTCTTATCATGATAGTATCAAGCCATCGGGTTGCTAGTCTACCTCTTCGCCTTGTTCATTCTATTCATCCTACCATGATGTCCTTTTCTAGTGATTTTTCTCTTCGTATGATGTCTAAAGTAGGCAAGTCGTAACTTTGTGATCCTTGCTTCAAGTGACATGTCTGGCTTGATTTGTTCTGAAATTGGTTTACTTGTTCTTCTTGCCATTCATGGTATTGGTAACATCCTTCTCCAGCACATTTCGAAGGTACTGATTTTTCTTCTGTATTGTTTCTTTATTGTCACCGTCCATGTTTCACTTCCATATGATAGTACAGGTGCGGGTACTGGTGCAGGCGAGAGTGTGTGATTTGTGCGCAGGCATCCGCCTGCGCACAGATCACTAATGGCGGGCAATGAGAGCGCACGGCGGTCTGCAAACATCTGCAGACCGCCGTGCGCTCCTTATAAACATAGGGGCCGCGGTCTGCATGCAGATGCTTGCAGATGCCTCTGCAAGTCTGAAGGCAGCCTTAGTGATGGGAGGATGCAGGGACATATTTGCTAGCTTAGGAGGCGTTCTGGAGGTGACAGGATCCCTTTAAGTCTTTCCATCCATCTAAGCTTGTTGCTATCAGTGTTGTATCAGCTTTGTTTCTTAGATTGTTGATGATCCTTCCACCAATTTTGACTCCTACTTCGGCAAGTCCAGCCTTCCTGAAAATAGCTTCTGCATATGAATATAATAATATAATATTTATTCATTTATATAGCCTATTAATTCCATAGCACTTTACATACATCAGTAATGCTGTCTCTCATGGAGCTCACAATCTAAAATCCTATCAGTATGTCTTTACAATGTGGGAGGAAACTGGAGTGCCTGGAGGAAACCCACGCAAAAAAGGGGAGAACATACAAACTCCTTGCAGATGTTGTTCCTTAGTGGGAATTGAACCCAGGACCTCAAAGACCCCAGTGCCGCAAAGGCTGCAGTGCTAACCACTTAGCCAAGTGAAGAGACATGGAGACAGGATCCAGCCTTGCCTGACATCCCACTCTAAACCATCCTGTGTCACCATGTTCCGTTGGTCGATGTAACTGCCCCAGTGATCTGTGCCCTCCTGCCCGCTATCAGATTGTTGTACAGATAGATTAGGAGCAGCCACTGATTGTCCTCAGGACCCTCATACTGGGGTGTACTTCATTTAATAGGGGGTGGTGCATGTAGTCACATATGGCAGTATTGTCACACATTAGCTCTACAGCTACCTCCAAGAACAACTCCATCCAAACTGCACTAAGAGCCGCCATCATTCTCCCTGTGCTCTATGGAGAGTCCTGGGACACGTGACCAGAACATGGATATACGGATACGGTGTTCAGTCCTCTGCAGCAGCAACTGCACGTCCAATAGAAGGACACAGACCGGAGCAAGATAGGGTGCCCCAGATCAGAGCGGGTCCCCGAGTCCGGGACTCTTCCGGCAGACAGGAAGATTAGAAACCCCACCTGTGATTGGCCGGAGATTGACCACGGCCTCAGACTCTCATTGGTCGTGACGTCATTGTTTTGCCAGCGTTTGCTGTCTTCCGATTGCTCATCAGGTTAGCAGTGGGGCGGGGCGACAATACAATAGTTTGAATTGGTCAAATGCTAAAATAAGGCACACCCATTGGGCGGGGAATTTAGAAGCCCGTCACGCTCATTGGATAACGACTAGAATGGGGTGGAGACCTCTTTTAATCCGGAAGTGCTGTGCTGCTGATGTGGCCGGAGGCGGAGCCGCGAACAAGCGATACGGGAAGAAATCAGTGCGATCTGCCGTACACGGGAGTAAAGGAGGGGGCGCACGGCGGGGTCCGGGCACAGGTAACGATCAGCTCCTGTGTGTGATCATCACTATATACTGGTGGCACCGCCTGTGTGTGATCATACTATACCTAATGGTGGCACCGCTGTGTGTGGTCATGACTATACCTAATGGTGGCACCGCCTGTGTGTGATCATGACTATACCTAATGGTGGCACCGCCTGTGTGTGATCATGACTATACCTAATGGTGGCACGCTGTGTGTGGTCATGACTATACCTAATGGTGGCACTGCCTGTGTGTGATCATGACTATACCTAATGGTGGCACCGCCTGTGTGTGATCATCACTATACCTAATGGTGGCACCGCCTGTGTGTGTCATGACTATACCTAATGGTGGCACCGCTGTGTGTGGTCATGACTATACCTAATGGTGGCACCGCCTGTGTGTGATCATCACTATACCTAATGGTGACACTGCCTGTGTGTGATCATGACTGTACCTAATGGTGGCACTGCCTGTGTGTGATCATGACTATACCTAATGGTGGCACCGCCTGTGTGTGATCATCACTATACCTAATGGTGGCACGCCTGTGTGTGATCATCACTATACCTAATGGTGGCACTGCCTGTGTGTGATCATCACTATACCTAATGGTGGCACTGCCTGTGTGTGTCACATACCTAATGGTGCACGCTGTGTGTGATCATGACTATACCTAATGGTGGCACTGCCTGTGTGTGATCATCACTATACCTAATGGTGGCACTGCCTGTGTGTGTCATCACTATACCTAATGGTGGCACGCTCGTGTGTGGTCATACTATACCTAATGGTGGCACTGCCTGTGTGTGATCATACTATACCTAATGGTGGCACTGCCTGTGTGTGATCATGACTATACCTAATGGTGGCACTGCCTGTGTGTGATCATGACTATACCTAATGGTGGCACTGCCTGTGTGTGATCATGACTATACCTAATGGTGGCACTGCCTGTGTGTGGATCATGACTATACCTAATGGTGGCACTGCCTGTGTGTGATCATCACTATACCTAATGGTGGCACTGCCTGTGTGTGATCATCACTATACCTAATGGTGGCACTGCTGTGTGTGATCATGACTATACCTAATGGTGGCACGCCTGTGTGTGATCATGACTATACCTAATGGTGGCACCGCTGTGTGGTGATCATGACTATACCTAATGGTGGCACTGCCTGTGTGTGATCATGACTATACCTAATGGTGGCACTGCCTGTGTGTGATCATGACTATACCTAATGGTGGCACGCCTGTGTGTGATCATGACTATACCTAATGGTGGCACTGCCTGTGTGTGATCATGACTATACCTAATGGTGGCACCGCCTGTGTGTGATCATGACTATACCTAATGGTGGCACGCCTGTGTGTGATCATGACTATACCTAATGGTGGCACCTGCCTGTGTGTGATCATGACTATACCTAATGGTGGCACTGCCTGTGTGTGATCATGACTATACCTAATGTGTGGCACTGCCTGTGTGTGATCATGACTATACCTAATGGTGCACCGCCTGTGTGTGATCATGACTATACCTAATGGTGCACTGCCTGTGTGTGATCATGACTATACCTAATGGTGGCACTGCCTGTGTGTGATCATGACTATACCTAATGGTGGCACCGCCTGTTGTGATCATGACTATACCTAATGGTGGCACCGCTGTGTGTGATCATGACTATACCTAATGGTGGCACCGCCTGTGTGTGATCATGACTATACCTAATGGTGGCACCGCCTGTGTGTGATCATGACTATACCTAATGGTGGCACACGCTGTAGTGTGATGCATGACTATACCTAAATGGTGGCACTGCCTGTGTGTGATCATGACTATACCTAATGTGGCACTGCCTGTGTGTGATCATCACTATACCTAATGGTGGCACCGCTGTGTGTATCACTATACCAATGGTAGGACCGCCTGTGTGTGTCAACATACCTAATGTGGCCACGCTGTGGTGATCATCGACTATACCTAATGGTGATGCCTTTGTGATCATCACATACTCAATGTGCCCCCTGTGTGTGATCATGTACCCTACACTACCTAATGTGGCACTGCCTGTGTGTGATCATCACTATACCTAATGGTGCACCGCCTGTGTTGTATGATCCTCACTACACATAATGGTGGCACCGCTGTGATGTGTCAACATACCTAATGGTGCCCTGTGTGTCACACTTGGCCCTGTGTAGTGGTCACTGCATGTCACATACCTAATGTGGCACCGCTGTGTGTGTCATCACTATACCTATGTGCACCAGCTGTGTGTGATCATGACATACCAATGTTGTGCCCCCTGTGTGTGATCATACTAACCTAATGTGGCACGCCTGTGTGTGTCATAACTATACTATGTGCACCGCCTGTGTGTGATCATACTATACCTAGTATGGTGGCACCCCTGTGTGATATACTCAACCAATGTTGACCACTTGTAGTCTCCACCACACACTGTATGATGTCCACGTGATACCTCCACACTGTGATGCCCACTGTGTTATTCCTATCCAACACTGTATGATGCCCCACTGTGTATTCCTCCGACACACCTGTATGTGGCCCCACTGGTGTATTCCTCCCACACACTGTAATGATGCCCCCACTGGTGTATTCCTCCACACCACTGTATGATGCCCCACTGTGTATGTCTCCACAACTAATGTGCACTTTTACATGTATGATCACCACCCATGTGGCACGTGTAGTTCTCTATCCACACCACTGGTATGATGCCCACTGTGTGTATGTCTACCATCACACTGTTATGAATATGCCCCACGGTGTATTTCCTCCACACACTGTAATGCATGCCCCAGGTGTATCTCCTCCAACACTGTATGATGCCACGGTGTATCCTCCACACACTTTGTGCACACTTGTGATCTCCACACACTGTATATGCCTCCACACACTGTATGATCCCACGTGATTCTCACACACACGTTGATCCCGTTACACACACTGTATGATGCCCCACTGTGGTATCCTCCACACACACTGTATGATGCCCCACTGTGTATTCCTCCACACACACTGTATGATGCCCCACTGTGTATCCTCCCACACACTGTATGATGCCCACTGTGTATCCTCCACACACTGTATGATGCCCCACTGTTATTCCTCCACACACACTGATGATGCCCCACTGTTATTCCTCCACACACTGTATGATGCCCCACTGTGTATCCTCCACACACACTGTATGATGCCCCACTGTGTAGTCCTCCCACACACTGTATGATGCCCCACTGTGTATTCCTCCACACGTATATGCCCCACTGTTATCCTCCCAACACTGTATGATGACTGTCCACCACTGTTGATCATTATCTCTCCCACACACTGTATGATGCCCCACTGTGTATCCTCCGCACACACTGTATGCGTATCCCACCACTGTGTAGAGTTCCTCCGCACACACTGTATGATGCCCCACTGTGTATCCTCCGCACACACTGTATGATGCCCCACGTGTATTCCTCCGCACACACTGTATGATGCCCCACTGTGTATCCTCCCACACACTGTATGATGCCCCACTGTGTATCCTCCCACACACTGTATGATGCCCATGTGTATCCTCCGCACACACTGTATGATGCCCCACTGTGTATTCCTCCACACACTGTATGATGCCCCACTGTGAATCCTCCCACCACTGTATGATCCCCACTGGTACCTCCCACACACTGTATGATGCCCCACTGTGTATCCTCCACACACTGTATGATGCCCACTGTGTATCCCCACACACACTGTATGATTGCCCAGGTTCCCACAGCTGATTCTTTCTGTGATTTAAAACATTTCATTGTCTGTTTAAAACCTTTTTTTGACCTCATTGAAAGAATCAGCTGCAATCCCTGGATGTAATGTTTGTATACTCTTACTTTCTCCCTTGCCCAGGAGCTGTGGTATATCCGGCCTGTTTTTGCATGGTCGGACACATCCATTGAACAGGGTAACAAGAACATGTTTTTAACACATCCAATCGTGGAACTTATTTTTAATCTAAGATCTATTAATTAAAATGTGCAATTGTTTGTGGTACAACCCCTTTAAAGGCTGTAATCCCAAATATAAGATAGAAAAGTGCTTTTTCCGTAATGTCCAAGCTGGGTCTTCCAGCATTGGTTGCAGCACTCACTTGGCATTACTATCCTTAATCACTGATTGGCTTCAGCACTCGTGATATTACTATCACCAAGCACTGATCCTCTTGCTCCTGGCAGCCCTGTTGCCGTTTCATCCCAACTGCTACCTCAGTTAGAGTTCTTTTCCTTTAGTAATCTGTTGATCATCAAGCAGTATACGATGACTTGGGTCCACATGAACAGCTGCAAGAATAATTTTATTTTCCAATAGCTGTGTCTCTTTCCGTTTCATTGACGCAGAAATGCCATCTGCGATTAAACCTCTTTGGGACAGGCAAAATAGCAAGTTCTTCCACTCCCTTATGAAAATGCCAGGAGTTAAATCCTCAGCTTATAATTTTCTAGTCACTGTAAATTGGTGATGAAGCAATTCCTTCAATTCAGCCACCTGTGTCCACTGACCTTCATTTAGGGTTGGCCATGTCTACGAGAAAGGGTTTCAGCAAGTAATCCCTCAGTCATTAAATAAGTCCTGCCCTACCGAGTGGCTTGATCGACAATTGCCCCTTTCCCAGCACCGCTCTTCAAGATGGAATCAATTTTAGGGGTTCTGGTGACAATAACCAATTTCCTCACTTTTCCAATCGGATTTCCAGCATGTCCCTCTTGTAGACTCTCTCTTAAGGCCTTACACGCCGCAACGGCAGGCTGGATCATCCGCTACAGCTACAATGTAGCTTGTAGCGCCAATGTAGCCCGTGTAGCGGTCTGAAGACTGACGATACAGCCGGCAACAGATACATCTGTTCCTAGTTCTTGCTCGAAAACTGATGCTACAACGCCGATGTACGAGCTGTATCGGCGTGTAAAGTAAGCAACGGAAGGGAACTCGGACAGCCTGCGATGTAGCTGCAATGTAGCTAAGCTCACCTAGCCGTGTACCGCCCCATGTGCGATCATTGTGGAAGATGGTGCGGTCCGATTGTTGTCGCGCAAGGGCGCATATTTAAGAGCTGACGATGTCACACTACACAATTGCTCGAGCGTCAAATATTATCAGCCTCCTGCGATGCCTGCCAATCTGTATTATTGATTTGTCCTATCATGCGACGGAACCCGTCTCGTAATCCACAATGTAGCAGCCTATGTCTGTCCTGCTGCACAGTACGCCCATAGTACTGGTTGTAGCGGTGTGTAATGAGCTACAGCTGGCTACTTGGACACCGCGATGTAGCTATATAGATGTAGCGGGGTAGCGCATCTGTCGTGTAAAGGTGATGCGTTGACGTTTGTAACGTTGAGCGTGCTCGGCAGTGAATAGCGGAGTACCAGCTGCCGTCGCGGTGTAAAGGTACCTTTTGCCACTGCAGTGTGTGCACAACACAGAGCTTTGATAAATAGAAAGTGTTTTGAAACAGCTTCACGAGATCACTAATCTAAAGTATCACTTTGGTTCTTTAATAGAATGTCTGTTTTGTTCTCATTCCTGGAACAGCACTGTGGCCTTCCATCTCAACTACCCATCTGACATTTTCTTCTAGCTGCTGTTCAACTCATTATTTTCATTGTACTATCCTTTTGATAATTCTCTGTTACAATCAGAACCGTTCTTTTTTGAGTTTGTAATCTGCAGAACCTTCCACTAGGCTGAGAAACTATCTAGTGTGAGAGCCTAGTATCTTTTACTGCCAGTGTTTGTAACAATTTCTTTGTTGTCACAAACAAATCCACCATCGATGGCAAAAAAATGTTCACTCTATAATCTGTGCAGGCATCCATGTTAAGAAGCCTGAATCGTCTCTATTGAGTCTTTTTAAGATCGTTTTGGTTAAAGGCTTCTTCATTCACTAATTTCCTATTACTGTTGTGTGTCTTATTAGATTGGAAGCTCTCGAAGGTGCATTTTTATCACTGCCTGAGTATGCACTGATTTTGACATCACAGCATTTGTTTTCATCTGGGTCACTTGTCTTAAAAATATTTTTTTTTATTTTGAGTTCCTGTAAAATGCTCAAATATAGCTGACATCATAGGAGTCAGAGTCTGTCCATTTTAGAACATCAAAGTAACAGGTGCACTCAAACACGGGAGGAGGGGAAAGACTAAAGGATGTAAACAGTGAAAATTGGAACGTGAATATGAATTACTGCCCAGACAAAAAAGATACTTCATAAATACAAATGGTCAAGTTTACTTGTGCCCAGTTACCACGCCAAGGTGTACCTCTCAACTGGGTCCTAAACTACAGGGTGGGCTATTTATATGGATGCACCTAAATAAAAGGGGAATGGTTGGTGATATTGATGAGCACAGGGAGAGGGGTACTCGGACACCGGGATGGATTTGATGGCTGTGACAGGGAATCACGGGTGGTTGGGTTCCCAGTTCCGTGCCGTCGCTGTCATTTCTTTAGTTGGGGAAATATTTACAAGGGATTAAAAAGTACGTGACGCTACCTGTGGATCCCGGTAATTTGGATGCCGGCGCTGCAGGCTGGCTGCTGAGGTGATGATGGGTGCAGCTCAGTGTGGTCCAGCTCCCCACAGGTGGAGCTTTTACCTCAGGGCAGCGGTGATGGAGGATGAGGTTATTGTTCTTACCCCTCTGAGGAGATGATGAGGATGCTGAGGCCCTCGGGCACCTGGCGAGAAGGAGAAGACACACCGACTCAACTTCAACTCCACTTTACTGATACCGACAGATGTTCTAGAGAAACACGGTACAGTCTGGTTTAATGGGTATTAGTTGTCCGTTTGGGTACCCCTATGGAGTCTCTAGATGTTCCCTCCTTGTTATTTTTCGGGGTCTCAATTGTACCTTCCTCTCTCTTTCACCACCTTTGCAGAGCTCTCTCACCAGTCCCCTGGTCTTGTACAATTAGGCACGGGTAATCCTTGACCGGTACGGACGGGAGCAGCAGGAACACACTCTCTCTCCCGCCACTGGAATCCGGACCCCACGTAGTCTTGGACCTATTATGGGCCTGAGGAGTGAGGTACCGTCTTGTGGCGCCTACGGCTACCCTGTGATTAAGGGCCCGCGGCTCTCAGTTTGCAGTCAGGGATGAACCGCTGACCGCCTCAGCATCCGTGTCGCCGGTGTTTCCCCAGACTAAACCAGCCGCTCCAACCGGTACTGGTTCGTCCCCTTCTGTCCGGGTCACCCTCCTGGAGATGGGTGATCCTCCTGTCAGAGGGCTGTTAAGCTCGTCCTGACTCACTGCCTTTCCAGCTCTGTCTCTGACTGACTCGAACTGTCACTTAAGTCTCCTGCTCTAACCTAGGCTCCACCCCCTTTTGGACCTACTGAATAATCAGTCCTCTACTCTAAGGGCCCTTTCACATCAGCGTTTTTTTCAAATCGCGGCAGATGCGGTGAAAAAAACGCATCTGCCGTGATTACCGCATACCGGCTGCACTTGCGGCGCGGTTGCGGTAAACGCCATAATATGTATAGGCGGACTTGCGGCAAGTGCGGTTTTGGCACTTGCGGCAGGTGCGGCCGCGAAAAAAACGCGGCTGACAGTATTTTTTTTCGCGGCCGCAAGTGCCAAAACCGCACTTGCCGCACCTGCCGCAAGTCCGCCTATACATAGTATGGCGTTTACCGCAACCGCGCCGCAAGTGCAGCCGGTATGCGGTAATCGCGGCAGATGCGGTTTTTTTACCGCATCTGCCGCGAATTTAAAAAAACGCTGATGTGAAAGGGCCCTAAGGTGGCCTAGTGTTGAGTGCTAACTTAGGGCCCTTTCACATCATCGTTTTTTGAAAATCGCGGCAGATGCGGTGAAAAAACCGCATCTGCCGCGATTACCGCATATTGGCTGCACTTGCGGCGCGGTTGCGGTTTTTGCCATGCAAAGTATAGGCGTACTTGCGGCAAGTGCGGTTTTGCACTTGCGGCAGGTGCGGCCGCGAAAAAAAACGCGGTCAGCCGCATTTTTTTCCGCGGCCGCACCTGCCGCAAGTGCAAAACCGCACTTGCCGCACCTGCCGCAAGTACGCCTATACTTTGCATGGCAAAAACCGCAACCGCGCCGCAAGTGCAGCCGGTATGCGGTAATCGCGGCAGATGCGGTTTTTTCACCGCATCTGCCGCGATTTTCAAAAAACGCTGATGTGAAAGGGCCCTTAGTGGCCTTTCACACTTGCGTTTTTTTCCTAATCTGGAAGATCAGGAAAAAACCTGATTCTTACAGGATTCATTTTTTTGCCCATTCACTTTAATGATTTCAGGTAGAATCTTGTTGCTTCAGTTTTTTTCCTGAAATCATTAAAGTGAATGGGCAAAAAAATGAATCCTGTAAGAATCAAGTTTTTTCCTGATCTTCCAGATCAGGAAAAAAAACGCAAGTGTGAAAGGCCCCTTAGACTCCATAGGTTAAACCCAAACCCACAGCTACAGAGGCACTACATATATTTGCAAAGTGTAATACCTCCCTGTTGCGTCTAGTCATAGGGGCGCCACAATATCAACTTCCTGATTGTGGCACATTAGTATATGGAAGGGGGAAAACTTTTCCAGATGGGTGGTGACCATGACGGCCATTTTGAAGTCGGCCATTTTGGATCCAACTTTATTTTTTTCTATGTGAAGAGGGTCATGTGACACATCACTTATTGAGAATTTCATAAAAAAAGCAATGGTTTGCTTTGTTTTAACGTAACTTTATTCTATCATGAGTTATTTAAATGTTTATGACCACTTATAAAATGTGTTCAAAGTGCTGCCCATTGTGTTGGATTTTCTTGACACACTGATAGCAACACCACAGAAGAAATGCTAGCACAGACTTCCAGTATCCGCTGTGTCAGATGATGCACATCTCCTATCTTCACAGCATAGACTATTGTCTTCAGATGAGGGATGAGGCAAACTTTATTGTGAATGGTGAAGTTAACAAACAAAACCACCGCTATTGGTCTGACACTATCCCACAGTGGATAGATCCCTCCAAGACTGCTGGAACACAGACATTGATGGTATGATGTGGAATATGGGATACAAAGATAGTGGGGCCATTCTTCATCAATGGAAACCTCAATGGCACTGGATATCTGAAATTGCTACGAGTCACTGGTCTTTGAGGGCAAAGAGCTCAGGACAGTTTGACATATAGTCAGTAGGCCGCCCACAGTCTATTATCCTCAGAAATTCTTATTGTTCTGTAGGTATCGTGCACAATTTCTTAAGATATAATGATTTAAACACTAACTGTGTACGTCTCTGGAATATGACAGTGAGCAGGAGCCCTTAGAATTATGCACACTTTTCATTATTCTTGATGATTTCCTGTTAAGAGAAAAAAATCAGTTCTATCCTCTCCAGTCTGTCAAATTATTAAAACCTTATTATCCACAGAAATGTTCATTGATTTATGCTGCGCCTTCAAGTCTAGGTGATTAATGGGTCCATTGTTGTATTTCAGGACACATTGAGCTCGGAATGTTCAGCCGTCTATCTGGTATTGCCAACACCGTGCTTCATGAGCTTTCTGGTGATGGCGAAGGATCCGAAAACACGAGAGGCCCTGTAAGTTATACCGACAATGGAAATGACTGGAGACGTGCCATATATGTTTCAGATTATAAGACCCTTTTTTTTTTTTTTTTCTCCAAAATTGGTGGGTGCAAAGCTGAGGACCCTGAGCTGTGGGGGTGTTGCAGCAGTGTATGGTGGGAGCCGCGATATCCCACGTCCTTGCATGCATTACCAACTCGGCCTCTATCATCCAGACTTCCAGAAAATGACCGCAGATTTCAATGTGCGCCTCCACGGCCATTTTCTGGAAGTCTGGACAATAGAGTATAGGCTGAGTTGCAGCTACGCAATGCATGCCGGCACATGGAAAATGGTGCCAAACACCCCCCCCATCCCCCCGACACTCTCGCAGGTTTTGCCCCCACCCTCTGTGGTCCCTGCAAACCTGCCTCCTGCACCCCTGTTTCACAAACACAAGCCCCTCGGTAAGCCATGGTGGGTTCAAGAAGGGGAGGCAGGTACCTGGATGGGTAATATATATACCAGGATGGGGGAGGGGTCATGTACATTTATGATCATATAATGTTAGTGTCTGTTTTACAATCCGTATATAAAATGGACCCTGTTTAACATTAAAAATTGTTTTTTTTTCTCTTAATCAAATTTGGGGTGCATTTTATAATCCGTTGCGTCTTTTATAAAGCGAAAAATACGGTAATTGTTATTGAAATGCAAACTTGCCAACATACTGTAAATCATAACTGTTTTTCAATATCTTGTATTCTACACCTGACCTCTCCTCTGCTGAGATAATTTTATATATATGTCTCAGGTACAGTGCCTTGTGAAGGTATTCAGCCCCCTTAAACATTTCAACCTTTTGCCACATTTCAGGCTTCAAACATAAAGATATAAATTCAAATTTTTTAGTGAAGAATCAATAACAAGTGGGACACAATCGTGAAGAGGAATGAAATTTTTTGGACATTTTAAACTTTTTTTAACAAATAAAAAACTGAAGTGGGGCGTGCAATATTATTCGGCCCCCTTGAGTTAGTACTTTGTAGCGTCACCTTTTGCTGCGATTACAGCTGCAAGTCGCTTGGGGTATGTCTGTATCAGTTTTGCACATTGAGAGACTGAAATTCTTGCCCATTCTTCCTTGCAAAACAGCTGGAGCTCAGTGAGGTTGGATGGAGAACGTTTGTGAACAGCAGTTTTCAGCTCTTTCCACAGATTCTTAATTGGATTCAGGTCTGGACTTTGACTTGGCCATTCTAAGGGTGCCGTTACACACAGCGATGTTCCAGCAATCCCGACAACGACCAGCATCACTGGAACATCGCTGCTGAAGAAAAGCAGGCCCAAACCATGATGCTGCCACCACCATGTTTGACAGTGGGGATGGTGTTTTGAGGGTGATGAGCTGTGTTGCTTTTATGCCAAACATATAGTTTTTGCATTGTGGCCAAAAAAGTTTGATTTTGGTTTCATCTGACCAGAGCACCTTATTCAACATGTTTGGTGTGTCTCCCAGGTGGCTTGTGGCACACTTCAAACAAGACTTTTTATGGGTATCTTGCTGCACTGAAAGTAAGGGGGCCGAATAATATTGCACACCCCTCTTTTCAGTTTTTAATTTGTTAAAAAAGTTTAAAATATCCAAAAAAATTTTGTTCCACTTCTCGATTGTGTCCCATTTTGTTGTAGATTCTTCACAAAAAAATTAGAATTTATATCTTTGTTTGAAGCCTGAAATGTGGCAAAAGGTTGAAAAGTTCAAGGGGGCCAGATACTTTCGCAAGGCACTGTATGTACTGTGTAATCGATGTGTCTGACCATACAGGGACATGATCTGATCATACCACATCTCCTGTCCTGAGATCTTATATATGTGTCCCTGCTATGTACTGTGTAATCGATGTGTCTGACCAAAGAGGGACATGATCTGATCATACCACATCTCCTGTGCTGAGATAATCTTATTGTCATGCGCTTAGATTGCGCATTTCTTTGAGCTGCATGAGGTATGGTTGTGAAGGTCTTGGTCCTGACTTACCTCTTGTATTATACTCGATAGCAGCACTCACTATTATGTTCAGCTGCTGGTTGAGGGGTTGATGTGAGGCTTGGGTATGACGCACCTGGAATCCCCTCTCCCTGGCTTTAAATAGCTTTCCCCCTCCTCTATCAGATGCCACTGATAGTTAGTTTACTTTTTGCCGTTGTGCTGTGCAGATGCTTGCTGCTGGGCTGAAGTATTTGCCTTGGGAGTAGCTGTGATTCCGGATCCATGGGTGGAGATAGGGGCCCACAGCCTTTGGCTATTCAGGAGCTCAGGAAAATAGGGTGGAGACTCGGACCACCTCACCTTCAGAGGTACCTCCGAGAGCAGTGCGAGCCAGTGACCCCAAATGTAAGGGTCAATTTAGCTCTCCCTAGATTCCTTTGCCCATTACATTATCCAGTTACCTGATTCCCTGTCCTCCGAAGCGTGACACTTATATATGTGTCCCTGCTATGTACTGTGTAATGGCTGTATCTGACTGTATAGGAACATGGTCTGATCATACTACAGCTCCTGTGCGGAGATAATCTTAGATATGTTATGCTTTTATGCTTATGTTTTATTTAAGGTCGGCTTCACGCCACAATTTTTATCTGTCAGGTTCTGTCCGGTGTTTTGCAAGATGCACCGGACAGAACCTGATCAGTTTTTGCCCCATATGTCCCAATGGTTCCAGATGGCAGCTATTTGCCATCTGGTTTTGTGTCTGTCTGGGAGGATCCGGTTGTTTCAGAGCATGCAGCTTTTTTTGTGTCTGGGGCAAAAAAATAAAAAACCAAACCGGATCCTCCCAGATCCAGGGCGATCCGGTGACCATAACATGGTAGTCTATGGGCACTGGATCGTGCCGAAACTGGCAAAACAACGATCCGGTTCCCGGATGCTAGGTGCTGAAAGAGCGGCTGAAATTCAAGTCGCGCTTGTTTAGCACCTGAAAAGCTCAGCTGAAATAACCGCCACTGTAGTTTAGCACCTGGAGAGCGCCACGGCTGAAATTGCAGCACCGCGGCTAGCTCCCCTGCACCTGCGGTGCTGGAATTTCAGCACTGGACAGCGGTACAGGCTCGCAGGACCGAATCTGGCACAAAACAGGATTGGAGGGCATATTTGCCCTCTGGTTCTGTTCGTCCGTTGCTGTCAGGTTGTGTCCGGTGCCTCCTGCAAAACACCGGACACAACCTGACGAGCAAAAATTGTGGGGTGAAGCCGGCCTTATGGTCGTGTCTAACCGTACAGGGACATTGTCTGATCATACCACATTGCCTGTACTGCGATAATCTTATATATGTGCTCCTGCAATGTACTGTGTACTGGCTGTGTCTGACCATACAGGGACATTGTCTGATCATACCACATCGCCTGTGCCGAGATAATCTTATATATGTGTCCCTGCTATGTACTGTGTAGGCAGGGGAGGAAGTAAAAAAAGTATACAGACATTTGTGAGGTAAAACATTTATCTGTTTACAAAAATGCAAGGAAATGTTTTACCTCACAGAAATGACCTCCACATGACATTGTGGAATTTTATTTTTATTTCCAGCTCTATTGATTAATCGGTGCTTTCTTTGTGGAAAAATCCCTCCAGGGTGTATATACATGGTCCTGCGGGCGGCACAATACGACTGTCGAGCAATAAACTTGACTGATTGGTGGTTGTTTGCCTGTTTACACAAGCAGACCAAAGCAAATGATGCCCAGTGAGGGATCTGTACTAGAATGCTTAGTGCACATAGCTGCCATAGTTCTCGGCAGTGTGACTCATGTTTACACAGGACAGTGAGGCATCAAGGACCATGATCTTTTGTGCTACACAAAATATATCAAGCATGTTGCTCACTTACGGTGTGATTGGCCTCTGTTTACACGGCACAATAATAGTGAAACAAGCATTTGTAACCGCGCTCGTTCACAATTATCTTATGTAAATGTCCCTTTTCTGATCCCATCTAGATTGGATGACATAAACTTCACAATGGCTCATGCTGAATGATACATGATATATTTGTTGCACTTTTAGACACTTGTATACCCTTACCTAACCTTAGTTTACACCAGTACCTTGTGCCAGAATTTTACCTTCATTTTCATGAAAATTGTAACATTCACCACTGTGGCCATTTTTGCTATGACAACTTGTCAAAGGAGGAAAAATGTCTAAATGCCTAATAAATGTGAATAGGTGATTGTTGGAATCAGTGGGTTCTGAAATTCCTTATAACCGTTAAACATGAGTTAAAAATCACACATGTTCTCTGGGGTTTATGTTAAAGCACCACTCCGGAATATTTTATTTTTTCAGCTCTGGAGTGGTGCTTTAAATGTAAGTCTCCTGCCCCCTGTCTGATACTCCACTTCTGGTAGCTTCACCTTTTATTGATGCTGCTCCGGTCCATCGGCGCCATCTTGTGAACATAACTTCTGACTGGCTGGAAATCGAAGTTATGTAACAAGTGCTCTGTGCAACTCTGTGAGAACCAGAACAATGCCCTCATAGAGATATATTGAGCTGTGACCTCCAACACGCTGTGTGAAACACTGAAGCTACCAGCAGGTCACTGGAGACTCACGATGAAGACAGGTATAAGACAAGGGCAGGGGACTTGCTGTACATTTTAAAGCACCACTACAGCGGTGCAGTCACAAGAACAACACTGAAGTGGAGCTTACAAAAAAATGTTTAAGAGCAGCAATGCTTAGAATCCTGTAATTGGACTTGTGAGCAATCCTGATCCTGAATAGATCCCAAGCATAGGGTTATTGCAATGCCGGTAAGTGAATTTTTCTGTGTACAGGACCCTAGACCAGAAACTGGACCCGGGGAGGAAATGTCAGAGGACCAGATGGAAAGATTGTCTCACTACGAACAGTTGGTGGTGCAGCTGAAAGACTTGATTCAGCAGAAGGACGTGGAGATACAGCAGAGAGATGCAGAACTTCAGCGGAAGGAAAGTCAGATCAAGGTACAGGCATGTGTGAGCGTCACATCAGTCTCTTCACAGCAAAGTCCATCTATCTCTTAAGGTACCTTTACACACGGCTACATTTCTAGGGTGGCTACAGGTAACTTACTGGTTGCAGTGAAATCATGGAGACAAGGTTCTATCTTGTTGCTGTGTACAAATGGAATAATCTCTCCATGATTTCACTGCAACCAGTAAGTTACCTGTAGCCACCCTAGAAATGTAGCCGCGTATAAAGGGGCCCTTAGTGTGTGTAGAGATAAGTCCACTTAGAATTCCAATAGATTGCAGAGTGGCTGACTGACTCTTAAGGCCAGAGACACACTATGTGAGATACTCGCATGAGTCTCGCATGACCCACCTGGAGTGGCCCCTGCCTCTCTGGGCAGGCACACATCAGCTGCATAGAAATACAAGCAGCTGACCTGCTCCCATTCGGGAGACAGGGGCCATTTTTGGTGGGTCATACGAGACCCATGCATAATCTTGCATAGTGTATTTATACCCTAAACCCGACATTGAAGAGGTTTTCCAGGCTCGAAAGAAATTTCTGTGGTCACTCTATGTAGTTTGCAATTTGCACACTGTTAGGATTCTCCTGTATTTCTAAGATGAGTGGACAATTGGTGAACAAACACAGTAAAATATTGAGAGAACACAAGTGTGCAGATCACTTGATTACCCACTTGTTCTGGAAATAGAGGGGAATCCTGACAGTGTGCACCTTGTCATGATGTGGCAATCTCCAGTCACCGAGTAGCTGCAGAATTTTCTTATGAGGCCTGTACACCCCTGTAAGGTGCCACAACACCCTAGATGGCTGACTAACATTATTAAATGGATAAATGGAAAACTGAACTTTTTTATATATTTATTTATAAAGCAGGGACATTACATATGTATTTGTGTGTATGTATGTGTATGTGTGTGTGTGTGTATATATATATATATATATATATATATATATATATATATATATATATATATATATATATATATATATATATATATATATATATATATATATATATATATATATATATATATATAATTGCGAATGGGTTTTTTGCCCCTTCTGAGTCCGCTCGCGCTGTGAGTCAGCGTGGTCATGTGGATACGCCCGAAGCATTGGCCGCGCAGCGGCCATTGCGAGCAGTTCTAAGGCGACTCGCTATGCCCGCGCATGGTGAGTCGCCTTAGCAGCGCGAAGCATTGGCCGCGAAGCGGCCATTGCGAGTCAGAGACTCGCTCTTCTAGAATCTCGATGCATGTGCATCGGGCACCCAGCTAGTATAAAATATATATATATGTGTGTGTGTGTGTGTGTGTGTGTGTGTGTGTGTGTGTGTATGTATGTGTGCATAAAACTAACCTTACTGGACAATGACGAGCTCCTGTAATATAACCGCACCGATGCCGTCTAGTCTAAAGTTGTGCATTGTTGGCTTTTGTGTAGTTCTCTATCACTTTTTCCTCTGCTATTGTATCCTTCTTGTATTGTTTGCATATCCTGGAGCACATTGTTCGCTACATAGACATAGATTTCTTCTGATTTGACAAACGGACCTTGCTGTGTTTTCAGCTCTCCTTACATTAACCCTATACCAGTTATTATTGTGTACCACTAGTTGTTTGATAGTTATGTATATTAACAGCGCCTGACATTCGCGCTATGTATATACAGTGCTGCTGCATGGAGGAGCACCACTTGTCATATGTGTGTGGTACCAGATCTGAACCCGCACCTACATTTCGCATTTTGACTGTATATTACAGCGGACATTTGTCTGTATCTGGTGGAATCGGAGATGTCTCTGATCCTTCCCAGCTGTTTAACGCTTTAGATGCTGCACCATCTACACCGTAAGACAGACGATTTCCCTTCTGTCGCTCCATTTGCAGTCCTGTAATCCGATAATGGGAAGCCAATGTGTTTCCATAGCAGACTGTGCCTAGTGACATCTGCCATCTTAAAGGGAGTCTGTCAGAAAATGATAGCAGTTACATATGGATTTTTGACCTAATTCCTCTGGTGAAGCTCTTTCTATTCATGTGTGTATACTAGACTGATATTTTTACACTCATAATACAATGCATATAATGTACTGAAGTGTATTATATCAGCAACCAAGTAATCTTACGGTCAGGTCAAAATGTATAAAACATTGGAAACTAAACATATCCATTACCTTTAAAACCTTAATGACTTGTGCTGTCAAACTTAACGTGGCATTTATCACGTACGGTGAGAGCCCCATTCTGTACCTTCATCCGCTAAAAGAAAAGGGAAAAAAATCCTAAATGTTTTTTTGTGTATGTATACGGAATAAATCAATGTAAATACTTGTGTCCCAAAAAAATGAGACTTATTCGAGGAGTGATACTTTTCTCCTTTTTATGGGACATACCGTAAGTATTTAATCGATTTTTGTGGCTAACACAGTACCACAATGTTATTTTGTATTGTACATATACAGAATAAAAAGTCACATGTTGCTCCAATTGTTAAAAATAAAAAGAGCAGCTCGTCCTGAAAAATATTAACCCTTACTCGTTTCACCGGCGGAAAAAAAATAGTTATTGTTCCCATAAAGCTGCTGAATAACAGGGGTTAATTATTGTTTTTGCATGGAGGGGTCACCTATTCTCCTATGAGATGGGTGTTTGCATTCCTAGTCCTGACTACCTATTAAAACTATTCAGTTGAAGCCAAGGAATTAGTAATGTATACAAGCAATGTATCAGTGTTCTTTTGCTGTGATTTCTACAGCTTCTTGGTCTGCTTCAGATAAGGATTGAAATAAAGTTTACTTTGATGCCGTAAACAGGGGAAAAATCTGATAGATGAAAGAAGCGGCACAAAGCACAACTGCCATAATCAGTCACTGTAACCCATGGGCTTTGTGTGATGATGGAAGTAATGGACAGTGTACAGATCAGTATTGTCTACCATTTATCACTGTTATCTTCTAGACTGAGAGAGACGCATCAGATGCCAAATTTACCAAGCTGAAACTACAGGCTAAAGCTAAAGTGACGACTCTGAACAAGCAGATAGAAGAGCTGAAGAAGACGGCTGCTGACCAGGTAGCCGCCCATAGTCATGTCTGCATTGTAGACTCTTCAGTGAATACTATCTGAGGAAGTTGTGTCTCACAGGTATACGGCGCCATTCACATCTGGGGAGAAGGGTCTGTTATCAGAACCCAATGGGTTATGCAAAACTGGGGATTTTCCTTGGGTTACTTCAGGACATGCAGTAAATAACCATCTGATAAGCCCATTGAACGTTGAGCATAGCCCAATCCGATGGGCACCCATCCGATGATTTATAAGAGAATTTATCACTCCCTATTAGCCAATTTATAATGGAAATCTTTGTGCTTGTCCCCAAATCAGCCCTGTTCCCATAATTGGATAATTGGAGCTGATTCTATACAGCATCTAAATAGTAACGTGCAGCCTTATTCTGTCACCGATGTATATAGGTAAGATGTGTCTGAGGATACAGGCAATGGTAGATGGGTTATCCGCTATCCTCTGCTGCACATGGATAATCCAGGGAGTAACTGACTGAACGTTAACAGATGATGAGGTAGAGATATCTACAGAAGATCTAGGGGCAGGAATGATGGATAGAAGATGGAGGTAACCCAAGCTCTGATGAATGTTGCTGCCAAGATGACACTGACCGAAAACAGGATGTGAGGAAACAAGATAGGAATAGTTACACAGAGAGGCATGGTGTGAAATTACAGCTTCAATACATGAACACATAGTAGAACAATGGCCAGTAAATGGCAGTCGAACAATACAAACACTATAATAATAATAATAATAATTTTTTTATTTATATAGCGCCAACATATTCCGCAGCGCTTCACATTCACAATACAAAGCTCACATTTAAACAATCATGAGAAACAATTAGAAAATACAATACAATGCCAAAAACAATACAATACAAAGCATAACATAGTACAATAATTGGAGCAAAAAATAGCAACCCTGCTCATAAGAGCTTACAATCTAACAATGAGGTGGGGGTGACAAGGTATAGGTGCTCATTTGCAATGAAAGTATAGTCAACTTGAGGAGATGGGGAACAGATAGGAGCAGAATAAGTGGCTGCAACCCGTTATATGTGATCCACTTGAGACGGAGCGGATAGGCTATGTCTAGATGACTGACTAGGGATCATGATAGGCCATCCTATCGAGATGTGTTTTTAGGGATCGCCTAAAACTATTTAAGTTGTGGATACCTCTAATTTTTTGGGTAGAGTGTTCCAAAGAATTGGTGCGGCTCGGGAGAAGTCTTGGAGCCGGGAGTGGGAGGTTCGGATTAATGCAGGAATGAGTCTAAAGTCACTTCCAGAGCGAAGAGAACGGCTGGGGTGATAGACAGAGATGAGGGAGGAGATGTATGGGGGTGCTGCACTGTGAAGAGCTTTGTGGGTCAGAACAAGCAGTTTGAAATGGATCCTGTAATATATAGGCAGCCAGTGCAATGAGTGGCATAGAGCAGAAGCGTCTGAGTAACGATTAGCTAGATAGGTAATCCTGGCTGCTGCATTAAGGATGGACTGGAGAGGGGACAGTCTAGTGCAGGGGAGGCCAATTAAGAGAGAGTTACAATAGTCAAGGCGGGAGTGAATCAGGGCCACAGTGAGGGTTTTTGTAGTTTCCAAGGTGAGAAAGGGGTGAATTCTGGAGATGTTCTTCAGGTGCAAGCGGCAAGAGCGGGCGAGAGATTGTATATATGGAGTGAAGGAAAGATCAGAGTCAAACATAACACCCAGACAGCGAGCCTGCTGACTCGGCACTATTGTGGTGCCGCACACTGAGAGAGAGATGTCATATTTAGGGAGGTTAGTGGAGGGCGGGACCAGGAGTAGTTCAGTTTTGGAAAGATTAAGTTTCAGGTAGAGAGCGGACATGATATTGGAAACTGCGGTTAGACAGTCATTGGTGTTCTTTATTAGAGCGGGAGTAAGGTCAGGGGCTGAAGTGTATAGTGTGTCATCAGCATAAAGATGGTACTGGAAACCAAATCTGCTGATGGTCTGTCCAATCGGGGCTGTGTAGAGTGAGAAGAGAAGAGGTCCAAGGATTGAACCCTGAGGGACTCCAATAGTGAGAGGAAGAGGGGAGGAAGTGGAGCCGGCAAATGATACACTGAAAGAGCGGTCAGAGAGATAGGAAGAGAACCAGGAGAGAGCCGTGTCCTTGATGCCGATGAAAGTGCAGCATAGCGAGTAGGAGATGGTGGTCAACAGTGTCAAAGGCTGCAGAGAGATCAAGAAGGATAAGCAGAGAGTGGTGACCGTTACGTTTTGCCGTCAGAAGGTCATTGGTCACCTTGGGGAGTGCAGTTTCTGTAGAATGTAGGGGGCGGAAACCAGACTGTAATGGGTCTAGAAGAGAGTGAGTCGAGAGGTAATGAGTGAGGCGGGAGTAGGCCAGGCGCTCCAGGAGTTTAGAGATGAAGGGGAGATTGGAAACTGGTCTGTAGTTGTTTGTGCAGGAAGGGTCGAGAGAAGATTTCTTTAATGAAGGAGTGATGATAGAGTGTTTAAAGGAGGAGGGGAAGACGCCAGAAGAGAGGGAGAGATTAAAGATTTTGGTTAAGTGAGTGGTGACCACTGGAGAGAGAGACTGGAGTAGGTGTGAGGGAATGGGGTCAGCAGTGCATGTGGTGGGACGAAATGATGAGAGGAGCCTGGAGACTATACACCAGCACCAGAAATAGAATCAAGATACTGTAGTAAAGGATCCTGTCATCACAATTTACCATGGTAAAGAGAACCTGTCAGCAGTTTTTTGCATATAAGCTGCCGCCACCACCAGTAAGCCCTTATATACAGCATTCTAGAATGTTATATGCACGTTCCCAGGCCATTCTGTATAATGCAAAAGAACAGCTTTTATTATACTCTCACCTGGGGGGCAGTCCGGACCGATGAGTATCGCTGATCTTGGTCTGACGCCTCCTTTCTGCTTGTGATCGCTGTCGTCCTTGTCTGCTTCATATTTGAGATGCGTCCTATGTCACCCGCATACACTACTGAGGGCAGAGCAAAGTGCTGTAAGGTCCATGTGCGGGGGAAGGTAAAAAAACACCCACGTAAGTGTGGACCTTTCCCTGTGCTTGTGCATTACAGAACTTACCTCTTCCCTCAGTAGGACAGAGAAACGTGCACTTGCTCAGGAGCGTAATGGAGGACCATGTGTGTGAGTGATGTAGGACATGTCACCTATATGAAGCAGGGGGAGGATGCGATCGCAAAAAGAGAGGAGGCGATGGACCGAGACCTGCGCCACTCATCGGACCAGACCGCCTCTTCCCCCAGGTGAGTATAACGAAGGCTGCTGCTTTTTTGCATTATGCAAATCGGCCTGGATAAATATAAATTGTTTGCCGTCTTTTCATTGTGTTTTTTTATGTGTTTTTTGTTATGTATTTTGCATTAAGGGAAGCCAAGGTGAGAGTGAAGATAAGGGAAGCCCTGGGCAAAACAATTCCTCAAAAAGTGTAAATGATAATGAAGAAACCAACTCAAAACTCCAAGATAACCTCAATGAACTTGCAAGACAGTTGCAGGAGAGTCAGGGTAACATCAGTGCCCTCACCAAACAACTGTCTGAAAGTCAGGAAACCATTGCTAATCTGACACAGCAGCTTCAGGACAGTCAGGAAAGAGAGGATGCGGCAAAGAGGGATCAGGAGAAGCACGAGCTTGAGGTAAGCAAGACCACAACAAGACACACATTGTGTTACACATTTGCATGGATTATAAGCTATCTAATTTGTAATAGATTTATTTGCCAGTCCTAAAAAATTGATTAAAAAAAGCTCTATTTTAGGCCCCTTTCCCATCAGTGTTTTTCACTGAATGCAGCAGATCCGGCAGATTAACGGCTGCACTTGCAGCAAGCCCCTTTCATTCTCTATGGAACTTGTGGCAGGTGCGGCAAATGAAGTTTTTGCCTCGTTCTGGCATTTGTGGCAGGTAAAAACCGCTGCTAGCTACAGCACCTGCCACAAGTTCCATAGAGAATGAATGGGGCTTGTCGCAAGTGCAGCCGTTACGCGGCAGATGCGGTAAATCTGCTGCTAATCAGCAAAACGCTGGTGTGAAAGGGTCCTTAAAGGGATTTTCTCTTCTTCTTGGGTATCTGCATCGATACAAGCACTTTTGCAAATGTACCCAAGTCCCATAAATGACAAGTCTTCTAGGAGTGATACCTTTATTGACTTACCTGAACAATTACATTTGCAAGCTTTCAGAGCAAGAGACAAAGTGCTTGTAAAAACAAGTAACTTTCTAATCTTATTAAAATTCCTTTCCTTTTCCAAGGGGCAGAGGGGTTTTTCCTGCTGGTTGCCTATATTAATGACCACCCCTACGTTCTATTGGAGGTGGCCTTTCTACTGGACAAATAGTAAAGCACTTTACGCTCTTTAATATAATGCTTGTAAGTGCTGCTCCTAATCTGGCTGCTTTTGGACAGTCTGTCCTTTGCTCTTCTCTGTTGCTCCTTTCCAGTTTGTGAAATAAATAACTACTGTCTAGTAGTGACTTTCTACATTAGTACCTATACTATAGAGCTCTATACCTGCTAGGATGAGCAGCGTCCTTGGAAAATTGGTACGGCAATCTTTAAATTTTGTGGTTGTCTGTGTGCTAGTAAACCCAGATAAGCTTTGCCACTGACCTATGACACTGTAGGCTGGAGTCACGCTGAGCGAGAGACACTATCAAAAGGGTCAACCCTTTTAAGCCATTTATAAGGGTATGCAGTTAATAGAAAATTTACTAAAATGATACCTTTATATCTGAAAAGATGCTTTTATTCTGGATAAATCCATGTGTTTCTTATGTAAATGAGTTAAGATCTATAGGGGACACAGATCTCCCTGAGACGCTCATCTCCAGAGCTTATTGTAAATGAATGGGAGCATCAGCCGTGTGAGCCATGTAATGATTGACAGTCTGCTCTCCTGATGTACATGTCTCACACTGGTAATACCCTTTCACTTAAAATAATTTAATTTACATACTAAGAAAAATGTGGATTTCTCTTGAAAAAGACCTCCGATCACAGATATCAAGGTATAGTGTTAATCAACTCTCCATAACCTACATGCCCATATAGACTGATCAGAAGGGTTGATCCCACTGACAGATGCCCTTTAATCAGTATTTGATCAGTATGTCATTTTGTTCAGTTTGATTTTTTTTTTTATGTTAAAACTCAAAATCCAGCATGTTTTTATTTCTTGTAATATTGCTGGAGTGGTATGGATAATATAAGTTCCCTGCCCCTAGTAATATACTTACAGAGGCCATCTCCTACTCTTTCCAATGCCACTCTGTTAAAGTCCATGATTTTGTGAAAGCAACTTGTAACTGATCGGAAGTCAAAGCAAACAGTCATAATCTCTAACAGTAAGTCTATGAGCACCTTATTCTGGCTATCATAGACTTTTATATTAAGAACTGCATACCCAGCAAACATTGGAGCGAACCAGCAGATCTTTAACAGCAGAAAATGACCAGAACCGTCCCAATAACAGATGGGTATGTGTATTATTAGGGCAGGGAACTTACATTAGTGATACTACTACAGTGGTGAAATAAAAATGCTGGAGTGGTGCTGTAACGAATTATGTCTGTAATGAGTCTTCTAATCATTTGTCTGTAGAGGACATTGGAGGAAAAGCATGAAGCCCTCCTTTCCCGAAATCAAGTAGTAGAGATGTTGGAGCAAGAACTGCAGAGCGCTGAGCTTCAGAAAAGGGTAAGTATACTTCTTCTATTACAGGGGTTTTCCTATGAACAAAGTAATGTCAACATTCCTTTTAACCCCTTTTAACCCATTAACCTTGGAATTTTTCATTTTTGTTTTTTGCTCCCCTGCTTCCAAGAGCCATAACTTTTTATTTTTCCATCAGTATAGACATATGACGGCTTGTACTTTGCGGGACGAGATGTACTTTCATATGCAATAATTTTTATTTTTATTTATTTTACCATATCGGTAACAGAGAAATTGCAAAACAATTCTAAATGCAGTGAAATTGCGAAATAAGTGCAATGACACATTTGTTTTTTGGTTATTTTAGTTGCCATGTTCAATATATGGTAAAACCGACATGGACGGGGTGATGCCTCGGGTCGGTATGAATTCGTAGACACCCAACATGTATACCTTTACTGGTATCTAGGTGGTGAAAAAAAAAATTCTGAAGTTTGAAAAAAAAACAACAAACTTTTTGCGCCATGTTCTGCGACCCGCAGCGTCTCATTTTTTGGATCTGGGCTGTGTGACGGCTTATTTTTTGTGCTTGAGCTAACGTTTCTAATGATACAATTTTTGGCGGACCCACAATTTTGATTGCCTGTTATTGCATTTTATAGCAATGTTGAGGCGACCAAAAAAACTGAAATTTAATATAAAATTATCTCAGCACAGGAGATGTGGTATGATCGGACCATGTCCCTGTACGGTCAGACACATCCATTACACAGTACATAGCAGGGACACATATATAACATTATCTCGCACAGGAGATGTGGTATGATCAGACCATGTCCCTGTACAGTCACTGCCATTACACATACATAGCAGGGACACATATATAACATTATCTCGCACAGGAGATGTGGTATGATCAGACCGTGTCCTGTACGGTCACTGCCATTACACAGTACATAGCAGGGACATCTAAAAAAATGTTCCTGTGCATAGATAATGTTATTAAACACATCGAATTGTGGAAATTATTATTATTCCAAGATCTATTGATTGCAATGAATTTAAAAATTAACTTTGTTTTCATGGGAAATCCTCAAAGATACAGGGTGTGAGATTCCAGGAGAATCTAAAACATGGTTGTTAGGTAGTGTTGATTCTATTAATTCTGGAAGATACATTTATTTCTTTTCCTAAAGTAAAAGATAAATGGAACCTGTTAACTAAAAAAAATCAAACACATATGGCTATGTATTAAAGCATCGAACATACACTACCGTTCAAAAGTTTGGGTCACCCAGACAATTTTGTGCTTTCCATGAAAATTCATACTTTTATTTATCAAATGAGTTGCAAAATGAATAGAAAATATAGTCCAGACATTGACAAGGTTAGAGATAATGATTTTTATTTGAAATAATAATTTTCCCCTTGGAACTTTGCTTTCGTCAAAGAATGCTTTCTTTGTAGCAATTACAGCATTGCAGACATTTGGCGGGTACTATTTAATGAAGCTGCCAGATGAGGAGCTGTGATGCGTCGATTTCTCAAAGTAGAGACTCTAATGTAATTGTCTTGTTGCTCAGTTGTGCAGCGGGGCCTCCACTTCTCTTTCTACTCTGGTTACAGCCTGTTTGTGCTCTCCTATGAAGGGAGTAGTACAGACCGATTGTAGGAATTCTTCAGTTTCTTGGCAATGTCTCGCATGGAATAGCCTTCATTTCTAAGAACAAGAATAGACTGAGTTTCACATGACAGTTCTCTTTTTCTGGCCATTTTGAGAGTTTCATAGAACAAACAAATGTACTGTAATGCTCCAGATTCTCAACTAGCTCAAAGGAAGGTCATTTTATTGCTTCTTAATCAGCCAAACCGTTTTCAGCTTTGCTAACATACTTGTACTAGAGTTTTCTAGGTTTTCTAAACATCCATTTGCCTTCTTACACAGTTAGCAAACACAATGTACCATTAAAACACTGGAGTGGTGGTTGTTGGATATGGGCCTCTATACACCTATGTACTGTAGATATTGCATTAACAACCAGACTTTGCAGGTAGAGTGGTCATTTACCACACTAACAATGCATAGTGTATTTCTGAGTCATTTAATGTTCTTTTTGAAAGAAAAACACTTTTTTTCAATGAAGTTAAGGAAATTTCTAAATGACCCCAAACTTTGAAATGCAGTGTAGTTCATGATCATGTTTGAAGTCAATATGAAATAATGGTTAGTTGACCTTTTACTATTATACATTGGTAACCAAAATAATATTTTAAAGGAGTGTTAGTTGAAATACAATGAATGAAAAATATATCATAATGAATAAATTGACAAATAATTTTAATTGTTTCTTCACGCTCCTCACATCCAGGGGGAAGTTTTATTTTTTGGGGAGTTTTTTTGGGTACTCATCCTATACACAGAGCAGGACAGGTTGCGTCAGTACAGCGAGCTCCAGACCTCTATAAGGCTATGCTCACACAGGGCATTTTATCTCTATTTATAAACAAAATCACTAGCAGACAATTTGCTGCATTTTTTTCCTGCATTTTGTTGCCTGCTTTGCACTTTTTATTTCAAATGAGGATATACCATTGGCCCCAAATAGCTCTAAAAACTCAAAGTTGGGTTTTCACAGCGGTTTTACAACTTCTTTCAATGGGTCTTAAGTCTAATCACTGCAGCAAAAAAGAATTGACATGCTCATTCTGTTGAAAACGCACAAAAATCTGTACAGGAAAAAAAATTATCTGTGTGGACAGATTTTCCCAAAATCACATAGGCTCTGCTGGGAATCCAAACCATCAGGTATAGATTACCGTAGCATAAAACCATGGTAAAAACGCATCAAAAAATGAAGGAATAATGCCCTGTGTGAACATAGCCCTAACCTTCCAGTATTCTCTGATTGATAGCAATGTGGAGAGACACGAGTCTGACTTTGAGACCGTCCATAGAGAGCAGCTCAGATGACCCATAAACATTAGACGTTGTGGCGAGGAGCGACGAGACAAGATGCAGCCTATAACAGATGTCCTTTTCTGACATAGTACATGTGAGAGCTGCTGATTTTCTAGACCAGAGGTCCCCAACTCCAGGCCTCGAGGGCCACCAACAGTGCAGGTTTTCAGGATTTCCTTAGTATTGCAGAGGTGTTAATGTGATCTAATGCACAAGTAATGATTCCAACCCCTGTGCAATACTAAGGAGATCCTGAAAACATGCACTGTTGGCGGCCCTCGAGGCCTGGAGTTGGGGACCCCTGTTCTAGACTGTTCCGAAAAGGATATCTCTCAAACTTTGATTGTATTTCTTCATCCTCCTCAACTTTTGAAGTGTCCAACTGTGCTTCATTTCTAGATACATCAGAGGTGTCATCTCAGCTATAATTGCTCCTGTACGTTTCCGGTCTCTCCTCATAGTTAACCACCTGAGACGATTCTCTGTACCGGTACAACTCATTCTGATTTGTGGTTAGGATCAGTTTTCCATTTGCTAATGTGTTGGCAGCAATTACGATATTGTGGCCTAGATGTCTTCATAATAATGAATTTATTTATTTTCTTTATTTCCCAAAGTCCTCTTTTACGTCATCAAACCAACGACTCCATTCTATACTGTCATATCAGTCTCTTCAAATTTCAGTGTGTAGGAATAACAAGATAGAGCCTTATTTTTAGTTCAATTTTGATTTCTTCTAAAAGTTTTCTGATCGATAGTGTTCATAATTTCATTTTTATGGAGTGGGTAATTTGATGTTTCTTTACTCTTGTGTTTCTGAACAATAGCTTCCACATATCATTGAAAAGGTGACAAATCTAAAGTCCATTTGTATTGGTATTTGTCTAAGCTTAAGTATTGTTATAACAGAATTGTGATGTAGGATGTGCTGTTTTTACTGTGAAAAATAATGTAATGGTTCCTAGAAACCCTAACCAAAGTTTCACAGATAGATGTGAACAGAGCCTTATTTGTTGTTTTTCTGTTTCTTATGCCTGATATTTGTTTTCTTATAGAAATAACTTTTTGTCATGAGTCGGTACATTCTAATTCCCAACTTATTTGTGTACTTTGTAGGTTCTCTCCGAGCAGTTTCGGGAGATGGAACAGGAATTGATATCTCTGAGAGAATCTCTAGTTATTGAACAAAAAGAAAGCGCTCAACAAGCTAAATTCTGCAAAGATGTGTTGGAGGAGAAGAGTATTTTATGTCAGCAGTTACAGCAAGCTCTTGATAAAGAAAAAGAAGCAACATGTGAGATGGAAAATCTGAAATCACAATTTGAAAAGGCAAATCAGCAATTGGATGCAACACAACAGCCTGGCTTGGGACAAATCCGAGTAGAATTAGATAGCCGTGCACAAGAAGAGCTAGAAATATTGAGAGCAGAGCTGGAGAAAGAAAAGGGAGCTCAGGAAGCCTTGCAAGGACTGAGAGAAGAGCTTGAAAAAGAGAGAGGTGCTCAAGAAGAATTGCAACAACTAAGAGAAGAGCTTCAAAAGGAGAAGGGTGCCCAAGAAGAATTGCATCAACTAAAGGAAGTGCTTGAAAAGGAAAAGGGTGCCCAAGAAGAATTGCACCAACTAAAGGAAGTGCTTGAAAAGGAGAAGGGTGCCCAAGAAGAATTGCATCAACTAAAGGAAGTGCTTGAAAAGGAAAAGGGTGCCCAAGAAGAATTGCACCAACTAAAGGAAGTGCTTGAAAAGGAAAAGGGTGCCCAAGAAGAATTGCACCAACTAAAGGAAGTGCTTGAAAAGGAAAAGGGTGCCCAAGATGAATTGCACCAACTAAAGGAAGTGCTTGAAAAGGAAAAGGGTGCCCAAGAAGAATTGCACCAACTAAAGGAAGTGCTTGAAAAGGAAAAGGGTGCCCAAGATGAATTGCAACAACTAAGAGAAGATCTTCAAAAGAAGGGTGCCCAAGAAGAATTGCAGCATTTAAGAGAAGAACTTGAAAAGGAGAAGGGTGCCCAAGAAGAATTGCAACAACTAAGAGAAGAGCTTCAAAAGGAGAAGGGTGCCCAAGAAGAATTGCAACAACTAAAGGAAGCACTTGAAAAGGAGAAGCATGCCCAAGAAGAACTGCACCAAAGGGAGGAGCTTGAAAAGGAGAAGGGTGTCCAGGAAGAACTGCAACAACTAAGGGATGATCTTAAAAAGGAGAAACGTGCTCAAGAAGAGTTGCAAAAGCTAAAAGAAGAGCTTGAAAAAGTGAAAAGTGCCCAAGAAGAACTGCACCAAAGCAAAGAGCTTGAAAAAGAGATTGATGTCCAGGATGAATTGCTACAGCTAAAAGAAAAGCTTCAAAAGGAGAAGGGTGCCCAGGAAGAATTGCAACAACTAAGGGAAGAGTTTGAAAAGGAGAAGGGTGTCCTAGAGGAGTTGCAGCAACTAAGAGAAGAGCTTGACAAGGAGAAGGGTGTTCAGGAAGAGATGCAGAAACTAAAAGAACAGCTTGAAAAGATAAATGTTGATAAGGAGATGTTGAAGGAAGTAAAATCGGAACTGGAGCAGCAGAAAGAAACTAAAAAACAATGTCATGTAGAGTTAGAAAGGTTGAAGGAAGGAAATGAGGAACTACTGGTTAACACAAAAGAGCAAGGTACAGACACCATAAACAAATCCTACAACGGCAATATGGACGTGGAGGAGGTGCGAATTGAGCTAGAAATGGAAAATAAAAGACAAGAAGAGTTAACCAGAATGAAGGAAGAACTTAAAAGAGTAAAGGAATCCCTCAAAGAATTTGATCTTGTGAAAGATGAGATTGAAAGAGGGCAGAAAATGTTGAGTGAATTGGAGTTGTTGAAGCAGGAGATGCAAGTAATGAGAGAAGCACAGAATGAGTTGAATAAATTGCAGATAGAGCAACAGCATGTAAAAAAAGAAGTAGAGCAGAGTGGTATGGCATATACATATCTGAGTGGACACGGGTTAACTCAAGAGGAGCCAGGAATTCCTGAAAAGGAAGAAACCACAGTCTCTACTGCAAATCTCAATACCCAGCAATACACTGTGACAACAGGTGAGCTACCTAGTAAAAGTACTTTTTTTTTTTTAACTTTTTGAGAAAAAAAAGTCTTTATAAAATTATCCAGTTTTTATCTCTACAGCTGTTATAAAGACCGATGTGTTTTTATGGTTACAGACTATAATTAAACCCGATGTGTAGAGGGATTGTACAGTCATCTTCATCCACTTTATCTAGAGTTTAGCAAGACGAACGAGCAAATCCCAAATTCCATTTCTTTTCGATCCATTTTCACCATCTACATTTAAACTACCGTATATACTCGTGTATAAGCCGAGTTTTTCAGCCCAAAATTTGGGCTGAAAAGTCTCCCCCTCGGCTTATACACGGGTCAATACGGTACATGGTGAGGTGGGGGCTTTGTCCGGGGCTGCAGGAGGCGGGGGGAGGCTGCTGTATGAGCGGCCCCGTCACACGGGGCCGCTCATTAAATATGCACTGCTTTCCCCTGTCAATCAGCGGCAGGGGGAAGCACTGCATATAGCCCCCAAATGCTGGCACTCGCTCCCCCCTTGTAAGGGCCCCCCCCCCCCACTGGTTATATTACCATCCCGGTCTTCTGATCAGCGCCGCTCCTTGTGCTCCGTCCGTCCTGCTACATCCGGGATCTCCGGCCGTCGCAGGCATATGACGTCATCGCGCGACGGCCGGGGATCCCGGATGTAGCAGGACGGGAGCAGCGAGGACGGAGCGCCGAGGACCGGCGCTGATCAGAAGACCGGGATGGTAAGAGAAGCGGGGGGGGCCCTTGCAAGGGGGGGCGAGTGCAAGCATTTGGGGCTGCTGGATACCCCCTGGGGGCTGCTGGGTACCCCCTGGGGGCCTGCTGTTTGTACCCCCTGGGGGCCTGCTGTTTGTACCCCCGGGGGCCTTCTGTTTGTACCCCCGGGGCCTTCTGTTTGTACCCCCGGGGGCCTTCTGTTTGTACCCCCGGGGGCCTTCTGTTTGTACCCCCGGGGGCCTTCTGTTTGTACCCCCGGGGGCCTTCTGTTTGTACCCCCGGGGGCCTTCTGTTTGTACCCCCGGGGGCCTTCTGTATATACCCCCGGGGGCCTTCTGTATATACCCCCGGGGGCCTTCTGTATATACCCCCGGGGGCCTTCTGTATATACCCCCGGGGGCCTTCTGTATATACCCCCGGGGGCCTCTGTATATACCCCCGGGGGCCTTCTGAATACCCCTGGGGGCCTGCTGAATACCACCACTGGGGCTGCTGTATACTACCACTGGGGCTGCTGTATACTACCACTGGGGCTGCTGTATACTACCACTGGGGAGGCCTGTATACTACCACTGGGGAGGCCTGTATACCACCACTGGGGAGGCCTGAATACCACTGGGGGGGCCTGTATACCACACTGCTGGGGGCTGTATACCTGTGCTGGGGTCCACCCTCGGCTTATACACGAGTCAATAGGTTTTTCCAGATTTTTGGGGCAAAAGTAGGGGGGTCGGCTTATACACGGGTCGGCTTATACACGAGTATATACGGTATAGACTTACAGCATTATTAGTGTAACACAATTTTTAAATGTGATAGCAATAGGTCAGTCACTGTATTTGTCCTCTTGCCATACTGACTGATTACATTTCCATATTCTGAAATATAATATTGTAAATCTTATTTCATAGGGGAAGATTCTAATTTCCAATCATCTCCAGAAGCATATCAAGAACCATTGGTGAGCTACCAGGTGAGGTACTGGAGTAATTATTCAATGTTAAACCCTGGATGTTTATTGCTTATGCAGTTTAGGTAATTCTTATCTACAGTACTGATATACCATGACAATTTCTATTTTTTATTTTTCAGAAATTGCAATCCACTGTTTTGAATGTCCAAACTAGTTCAGTGTCTCAGGAGCTTGTTCTAAATGTTAAAAGTGAAGAATTAAAGGAAAAGCAACTGTCTATTCTTATGATGGACCTACTAGATACTCAAGAAGAAATAAATAAACTTAAAGGAGAACTACCAGTGGAAGGGCACTTGAATGAATGCGCACTAAGTGACCAAGCTATAGAGAAGAACAACAATGATCTGTTGAAGCTGACTCAGAAATCCAGATGCATGACCTTCTGATCTCACATCCCAGAATATTACTGTAAACAAAGATGATGAAATTATTTTAATGAAAAATATGGTTGCAGAGCTCCAAAGTCAAATAGAGACTGTAACATCTGAGAGAGAACAAATTTCATTAGAGCTTGAGACCCTTCTAAACAAAAAGGGTACTGTTCAAGTTCCATCCACATATGAGCTTTTAGAGAGTGAAAAGCAACAGCTGACGATCTATGAAAGTCAAAATATACTTGTAGAACAAGTAAAGAGTTTGGAAAATGAGTCAAAATCTAAAGACTTAAAGATTATGGCATTACAGAAAGATCTGGACCATATGAATCTTCTACTGTCTGAGAAGAATGAACTCTCAAAATTACAGGTAACCCAGTTAGAAGAGAAGGAGCAGCACCTTGAAAGCCTAAATGAAATACTTAGCCTTAGTCAAAATAAGGAGGAGAGACTCTCTGGAGAACTTGCTGCTATTGAGCGTGAAAAAGTCTCACTTCAAGAATTGCTTTCAGAAAAAACAACAGAGATTCAATGCCTTCAAGAATCTATTTCTGAGAAGGATCAACAAGCTGAAGAGATAAGCCACAGCCTATCTGACAAAGTGGTCCTTCTAAATGAGGAAAAGTATTCCATGAGCAAAGAAATAAAATCCCTGAAGGAACAGTTGAACACGACCATCCAAGATCAAAATGGCATGGGGGAGGAATTAATACAGACCCTAAGAACAGAAAATACAGAAATCCATTTACAAATGGAAAAAGTCATTAAAGAGAAGCATCACCTCCAGGAGATGTTTGAATCTGTTCAAAGCGAGTTTGCGGAGTTGAATAGTCATTTGGAAGCTACAAAATTGAGCCTTGCCCAAAACCAAGAAATGGATAAGATTTCGCAGGAAGAGCGGGAAAAAATGCAAATACAATTACAAGATCTGAATTGTGAACTTTTGAAGAAAGAGAAGGAATATGTGGAACTGCAAAGTCAATTGGATATTCAGAGGAATGACTATGTGCAAGAGCTACAACTCCTAACTGAGAAACATCAAAATAGTTTGGAAGTTATTAATGGTTTACAAGGAGAGAAATGTATTTTGGAGAGCGAGCTGCAGTCTTACATAACTAAATCAGAACATGATGCAAGAGACGTGGGGTTAAAAGAGAGAGAGGAGCATCAGACTCAACTAGAGGGTCACAAAAAAGAGATTGAGCAGCTAAAGCGAAAGTTACAAGCTGCACTAACTAGTAGAAAAGAGCTAAATCGCAAAATCACTAAACTAGAGAAACAGGTGGTAAATGCTGCAGTGAATCAAGACAAAGACTTTACTGGTAGTAGTGATGTTGATGTACAATCGGTTGTCGAAGAGAAATCTGAACAAAGCATCACAGATCATTGTCTGAAAAGGCAACTGTCTGAGATTGAATCTGACCTGGAGACTGCTCAGAAAGAACTGGCCGAAAAAAGTACAGCTAACGAGCAGTATCAAAAGTTGATTGAAGAGCTAACCTTGGAGCTAAAAGAAAAATCAAGACAGATTGATTCTTTAAAAACCGAGCAAACCGAGAAAACATCAGAAACTTGTATGACAGATGGTATAAATGCTGTAGATCAAGAGGCAAGAATTCAACTTGAAAACAGAATTGCAAGTCTTGAGGAAGACAAAGAAATGTTACAGAAAAAAGTACAAGAGGTCCTGAATTCTCGCAGAGATACAATTAAGAAGGCGCAAGAGAAAGATCGCCACCATCGGGAACAGCTAAAGCAACAGAAAGAAGACTTCAATCTCTTGCAAGAAAAGTATGAAAAACTACAATTAAATCAAAAGTCATGTCAGATTAATGAAGTAATTCTTGAAGAGAGTGGAACACAAACTATGAGGCCAGAACAATCTCAAAATACCAATAGTAATGTTTTTGAAGATGCCAGTTCAGTGAATCTTCCGGATGCTGAAGGATCGCATTGGGAAACGGACTGGGTAGATTTTTCATCTGCAGATATTGAGAAACCTGTGGCTGACAAGTCGGCTATTTTAGATAAGACAGGTAAAGACTACCAAATGCAAATGGAAGTCTTACAGTCCCAAAAAAATGAGCTGGAATTTAAAGTTTTGCAAGTAGAAGAAAAACTAAGTGTCAATTTGGAGGAAATTTCACATATGCAGAATACTATAGAACAATTAAATAGTGAACTGCAAGTTGAGAAGGAAACAAATCTGAATTTAGAAATGCAGACATCTGCTCTGAAAGCAGAGATAGAAAGTAGTACCCAGGAAATATCGCAGCTAAATGAAGTTACCATAGGGAGTTTAAAGGAAGAATTGTTGCAAAAAGTGGAGAATATTGAGCAACTTTACAAGGAGCTGGAAGTTGTAAATGGAGCTCTTAAGAATGCAAATATGTTGTTAGTTGAGAAAGAAGATGCAGTCCTGTCTCTTCAAACTCAAGTAGATGTTAGAGCTAAAGAGCACGAAGAGCTCCACAGAAAACTTGAGGAGCAGTCTCTCGAATCACAAAATAAGCTGGATGAAGAGGTGGAGGAAGCCAAGGGCAAGCAGCAGCTTCAAAGAAAGCTCCAAGCTGCACTCATTTCTAGAAAAGAGGCTCTTAAAGACAACAAGACTTTAAAACTGGAATTGTACAATGTTTCAAATCTCAAGAATGACTTGTCTAACAGATTACAACTTTCCGAGAATCTAGTTAACCAACTAAGTGTTGAGAAGGATACTTTACTTAAGACCATGTCTACTCAGACTGAAGAAAGAGACAAACTTATTTCTGAAATTGACAAGCATTTACTTGAAAACCAGAATTTAGTATCTTCTTGTGAAAGCCTAAAACTAGCTTTGACCAGTATCGAACAAGATAAAGAAGTGTTAGGAAAAGAGTTGGAATCTTTAAAGTTGTCTCAAAATTCAGAGATATCAGATTGGCAAGAAAAGCATACAGAACTGCAGAAGGAGTATGAGACACTGCTACAGTCTTATGAGAACGTGAGCAATGAAACAGATAGGATGAAGCGTGCAATGGAAACTGTGAGACAGGAAAAGCAAGAAGTATTTAGCAAGATAAAAAGTGTAGAGACTGAAAAGAAAGACGTAGAGAAACAACTAGAAGAAGCCGAACAGGAGATTGAAAATATGAAAGAAAAGATGAGAAAATTTGCCAAATCTAAGCAGCAAAAAATACTTGAATTAGAAGAAGAAAATGATCGTTTAAGAGGAGAATTGCAACCAGTGGGAGAACAGCAGTATGGTGCAGCTAGTACAGAAACTTCAAAACTAAAAGAAGAGCTAGATAACCTCCAATCAGAAAACCATAGTCTTCTACTTCAGTTAGAACAGGTGAAGTCTGAAAAAGATAGTGTAGTGCAAGAAATCGAATCGCTGAGACTACAGTTACATAACGTTGAGTCTATGGCACATGGAAGTGAGCGCGAACATACATCTGAAATACAAGAAGAGGTCTTAATTAAAAATGAGGTTGAGGTGACTTGTTCACAACTAGTAGGAAGAGAAGGACAGCAGCCTTATGTAGACCTGACTGCTAAACATGAGACAACCCAACTACAAGAAACTTTGGAAGAAAATTCACAAATGAAGGAACGGATACAAAATGTAGAGCGCAATGCTAAGATCATGCAAAATCGAAATTGAGAGATTGAATGAAGAAATAAAGGCTTTGATGGAGGAGAAGTTAAATTTGGAGACTCGGCATAAAGATGGACAAAGTAGGGTTACAGAAATGGAAATAGAAATTTCACAGTTGGGAAAGAAGCATCAACTAGCTGTTGGGGATTTGGATAAAGTCAGCAGGCAGAAACACGCCATTGAACTTGAGAAAGATGAGTTGGAAGAGAGGCTAATGAACCAGATGGCTGAGCTCAATGGAAGCATTGGAAATTTCCAGCAAGATGCAATGGATTTGGAGGTAAAAAATGAAAGCCTACAAAGAGAATTGAAAACCTTAAACTCCAGTTAGAGGAGGAAAAACGGGTACTGGAAAGGCAGAAGATTGATGCTCTTTCAGAAGCACAAAAAGAATATGTCGAGAGGTTAAAGTCTGCAAGTCAGAGTGCAAAAGGCAGGAAAACGCAGTCGAAGGAGCTCCAGGAGCTGCTCAAAGAAAAGCAGCAAGAAGTCCGACACTTGCAAAAAGATTGCATACAATATCAAGAGACTATTAGTGGCTTAGAAAGAGCGATTAAAGCGCTTGAATTTGAGCATAATAAGTGTGAAGAAGAAAAACGGATTTCTAATGATAAAATATTAAAAGCAACAGAGGACAGAAACAAGGCTCAGAATGATCTAGCATCTTTTCGTGTGTTGCTTGATGACACCCAAAGTGAGGCAGCAAGGGTCCTGGCAGATAACATGAAACTGAAAGATGAAATGCGGACAATAGCTGAAAATACAACCGTATTGTTGAAATTGAAAGAGGAAGATCTGGAAAAGAGACTTCATATTGAGCGAGACAAACATATGAAACAGGTAGTGAATTTACAAGAGAAAATAAACGAGCTACAACAAAAAAAAGATCACCATGAGGGGTCTATTATCAATTTACAGAGCCGGATAAGGGAAAAGGACCAGGAAATGAAGGACTTACAAGGGGACTTAAACCAAAATATAGCTAAGCTTGCAGCCTTTACTAGTAGCATGTGTTCTTTGCAAAACGATAGAGATCGAGTTATAGAAGAATCCAAAAAATGGAGTGAGAAGTTAACTGACGCAATGCAAAAAAAGGACACGGAGATAAACGACAAAGAGAAAGTTTGCGTAGATCTTAAAACGAGTTGCTACATATCACAACCCAACTTGAAGACCTTAAGGCTGAGGTAACCAGGTATGTATTTTTTAAATCTCCACTTGTTATATATTTAGATTTTTTCCTTTAAAGTATGCTCTACTTTTTATCTATTGTAATTTTATTTCCAGAATTCAGACCGAGAATAAGGAACTTGTGACAAGACAGCAGACAGAAGCAGAAACCCACTTAAAAACGAGAGATTCTCTGTTGGAAGAGAAGGCAATCCTTTCATGCTCTTTGGAAGAAGAGCGTAAGAACCACAGTGCCTGTCTGCAGGACCTGAAACTGCGCACTCAGGAAGCAAATGATAGGCACAGTCAGTTGGAAGCCCTTGAAATAAAGGTAAATCAGATTAAATCTGAAAATGAGAACCTGCTGGAAGCAGTAAAAAGGTTAGAGACAGAAGTCCAAAACTGGAAGTTGCACAATGAGCAGATTCAAAGTGATCTACAGGCTTCTAAATCCCTGACAGAACAGCTGCACAAAGAACTGGAGCAAAAGGAGCAAGATGTGGTCCAGTTGTTAAATTCACGTGATGAAGCTGTGAGTATCGCTGTTGGTGAGCTGCAAGATGTGCATGCTATTGAATGCAAGAATTTGCAAGATAGACTTAACCAAACTGAAAAGGAGACATTAGACCTGCAGGGTAAATTAAAGAATATAAAAACTCAATTAAAAGCTTCTCAAGAAGAGGTTGGCCAAAGTAAAGGTCAGCTAGACTCCTTTACTAAGTCTATGTGCTCACTACAAGAAGAGAGAGAACGTGTGTTAGGTGACTATCAACAGTTGGAGCAACGTCATCTTGATGCAATCCTTGCCAAAGATGGTCTAATTCAAGAAGCAGCAGCAGAAAGCAACAAGCTACGTGAAGAATTTAGGCTCCTTCGTAGCCGTACTGATGATTTAAATGCACAAAATGCTAAGTTGAATGCTCAGCTGACTCGTTACCGGGAGGACTTGAAGGAGCTCATTTCATTGAAGGATTCTCAACTTAAACAGCTCCTGGGGGAAAAATTGCAGGAGATTGAAAGGCTAAGACATGAGCAAAGTAACCAGGAGCAGCAGTTGACTGAAGAAAAAGGCCAACGAGAGATTTTACAACAGGAGCTAGATGTAAGCAAACTGGAAAAAGAGAAGCTGCTGGAAGAGGTTGGCAACTTAAAGCTCAGTGTATCTCAACTCCAAACAGAAATTGGGATGCAAGGAAATCAGCATGAACAAGACAAGCAAGAGATGCAGAATCTGAAAGATGAACTGATAAAGATGCAAACCGAGTTGAAGCATTTACAAGAGGAAAGTTCTCGCTTACAGGTAGAAGCTGAACAGCGAGTGCAGCGTGCAGAGGATGAACTAGATAAGAAGTTAAGAAGCATGCAGCATGATACCGGAGTCTTGCGTAACGAGACCGAGACTGCGGAGGAACGAGTAGCCGAGCTTGCAAGAGATCTTACGGAATCGGAACAGCGATTGCTAACTGCAAATGAAGAAATATCTGGTCTTAAAGCTCAGCTGCAGGCATTTGGAGGCTCAATGAGGTCTTTGCAGGACAGTCATGATTTAGCTCAGGAAGAAATCCAAAGACTGCAGGAGCAGCTGACTGAAGTAACTGTACTGAATGCAAAGCTTAGTGCTGTAAACACAGAAAAGGACCGTCTCAATACTATGTTATCTGAAAGCAAGGAGCAGCAATATAACGTGGAAATGCAGCTCAATGATCTAACCAATACTTTACAATCCAGAGAAGAAGAGATGTCTAAGCTCACATCTGAACTTCACATGTCGCAGACACAGCTGCAAGATATGACCAAGGCAATGGCTGGTCTGCAGGAAAATCATAATAGATTGCAAAGCTCCTTGAACGCCCCGCGCAAGGAAATTGAAAGACGTTTACAGAGTCCTTCTCAAAGAGAAACAAAGGTATGGTAGAAAACCATAAAATATCAGTACCTTGATCTTGAAAAACAAAAGTAGATTTAAAGTTGTTAAAGTGTACATAGAGTAGAATAGAAAGAGAAAATGCGCCTTCACCATAAATACACTTCTGTACTATTTCTGACGGAGGTGTATGACAATTGTGAGTTACTTGTTAATAAATTAGGTGGAATTTACTTCAGTGCTGCTGCATTCATTAATAGTGGCATTGAAAAGGTCAGTTTTAATGAGTTGGGTCCACTATCTTGCCTATAGTGGCATATATTTTGATGAATTTCAATAATGAATAAAAAATGGCTGCACTCACCAGGGTCGGATCTTCACACATTTATTACATGTCCAGAAAGTCAGTTCATGAACATCACAGCAGGGGAGGGGAGTGCGGGGACGACGGCCTGCCGTTTCACGGTCAAATACTGCTTCCACAGGTTCTGATTCAGGACCCGTGGAGCGGGAATTGACTGTGAAATGGCAGGCTGTCGTCCCCGCACTCCCCCTCCCCTGCTGTGATGTTCATGAACGGACTATCTGGACATGTAATAAATGTGTGAAGATCCGACCCTGGTGAGTGCAGCCATTTTTTATTCATTATTGAAATGGACTATTGATATTATTGGCGAGCAACACCTTTTGGGTGACTGTGCTGTATAGGTCACAGGAGTGACGTGACCCATCCCTATATTTAACCACTAAGTGCCCATTATCCTCTAGTTTTGTTTTTTTTTGTCAATTTTGATGAATTTGCTGGGCGGGCTTAAAGAGGTTTTCCCACTAACAAAGTTAATTTTAATCAACGGATCTTGGAATATTAACAAGTTCCACTGTTGGATGTTATAAATAAAATATTCCTATCCTGAGATTTTGCATATGTGCCTCTGCTATGCAGGGCTGTGTAGTTGGTAAGCCAAACCTTCAACTTTGACTCCTCAATTTCCCTGACTCCACGACTCCCTCATACATGGTTCATGTTTAAGTGATACATTTATTGTAGTACAGTGTGAACATCAGACTTTAATCATTATTGTGATACAATGATCAAGCTTTTTAGATATAGAACATAATAATTCATAATAGTATTCCGCACATTCTGTAATGAACTATTATACCCAATTTATTATATATTTTAGGAGTCAGAGTTGGTCCATTTTATACTGACTCCACCAAAATGGTCACCGACTCCACAGCCCTACTTCTTTGTACTGTGTAATGGATGTGTCTGACCGTACAGGTACAAGATCTGATCATACCACATCTCCTGGGCCGAGGAGGAAGTAAAAAAAAAAATATATGGTTATTACAGCACGGGATCACAAATAATTTACTGAGGGAAAACCTTTTTTAAAAACAGGCCGGGAAATGTTTTACTTTACAAAAAGAATCAGCTGTGATCCTGTGCTGTAATGTCTGTATACTCTTGTGTCCTCCGCAGGCCCAGGAGCTGTGGTATGATCAGATCACACATATACAGCTTTGGAAAAAATTAAGAGACCACTGCAAAATTTTCAGTTTCTCTGATTTTTTTTTTTTGTTTCTAGATATATTTTGAGTAAAATGTACATTGTTCTTTTATTCTATAAACTACTGACATGTCTCTGAAATTCAAAGCTAAAAATTTTGTATTTATTTGAAGCAAATGAGAAATTGTCAAAATAATAAAGAAACATTGCTTTCAGACCTCAAATAATGCAAAGATAACAAGTTAATATTCATTTAGAATCAACAATACTAATGTTTTAACTCAGGAAGAGTTCAGAAATCAATATTTGGTGGCATAACATGCACTACCGACCCCATTCCCTCACACCTGCTCCAGTCCCTCTCTCCAGTCGTCACCACTCATCTAACCAAAATCTTCAATCTCTCCCTCTCTTCTGGCATTTTCCCCTCCTCCTTCAAACACTCGATCATTACTCCATTATTAAAGAAAACCACTCTCGACCCAACCTGCACAAATAACTACAGACCAGTCTCCAATCTCCCCTTCATCTCTAAACTCTTGGAGCGCCTGGTCTATTCCCGCCTCACCCATTACCTCTCTGCTCACTCTCTTCTAGATCCATCACAGTCTGGTTTCCGCCCCCTTCACTCCACAGAAACTGCCCTCATCAAAGTGACCAATGACCTTCTGACAGCAAAACGTAATGGTGACCACTCTCTGCTTATTCTCCTTGATCTCTCTGCAGCTTTTGACACTGTCGACCATCAGCTCCTACTCTCTATGCTGCACTCCATTGGCATAAAGGACACTGCTCTCTCCTGGCTCTCCTCCTATCTTTCTGACCGCTCTTTCAGTGTATCTTTTGCTGGCTCTACTTCCCCCCCTCTTCCCCTCACTATTGGGGTCCCTCAGGGTTCAGTCCTTGGCCCTCTCCTCTTCTCTCTCTACACGGCCCCGATTGGACAGACCATCAGCAGATTTGGCTTCCAGTACCATCTTTATGCTGATGACACTCAACTATACACTTCAGCCCCTGACCTTACCCCTGCGGTAGTAAAGAACACCAATGACTGTCTAGCTGCAGTTTCCAATATCATGTCCACTCTCTATTTGAAACTAAACCTTTCCAAAACTGAACTTCTTCTGCTCCCCCCATCCACTAACCTCCCTAAATCGGACATCTCTCTCTCGGTGTGCGGCACCACGATAACGCCTAGACAGCAGGCTCGCTGTCTGGGTGTTATATTTGACACCGATCTCTCCTTCTCCTCCCACACGCAATCTCTCGTCCGCTCCTGTCGCTTACACCTGAAGAATATCTCTAGAGTCCGCCCCTTTCTCACCCTGGAAACAACAAAAACCCTCACCGTGGCCCTAATCCATTCCCGCCTTGACTATTGCAACTCTCTATTAAGCGGCCTCCCCCTCACCAGACTTTCTCCTCTCCAGTCCATCCTTAATGCAGCAGCCAGGATCACCCATCTGGCCAATCGTTACTCAGATGCCTCTGCTCTGTGCCAGTCATTGCACTGGCTGCCCGTATATTACAGGATCAAATTCAAATTGCTTGTTCTTACCCACAAAGCTCTTCACAGTGCAGCTCCCCCCTACCTCTCCTCCCTCATCTCTGTCTATCACCCCACCCGCTCTCTACGTTCCTCAAATGACCTTCAACTAACATCTGCACTAATCCGATCCTCCCACTCCCGGCTCCAAGACTTTTCCAGAGCTGCACCAAACCTCTGGAATGCTTTACCCAAAGAAATCAGGACTATCCACAACTTGCATGGCTTCAGACGATCCCTAAAGACGCATCTTTTTAAGGCGGCCTATCATACTCCCTAACATGTCCATTGTACTGTAGACAGTGAATGGGCTATCCTCTGGACATTATTCTTCTACAAACTCCACCAAACCATAAAGGTCTACACAGACTGATGACCATTCATGTAAGCTTAGCCCTATACCCCATTTCCTCAAGATGCCTGGACCACCAGTGCAATAAGCCCCGACACCTTGTACAACCCCTATCCCGTTGTAGATTGTAAGCTCTTTTGAGCAGGGTCACCTTCATTTCTTGCTTTATTTATTGTATTTTTTTTTCACACTGATTCTATGCCTATTGCTTTTGTATCCAATGATTGTACTTTATTTGTTCTCTATTGTAATTACTTACTGTATATTTTCTGTATGCTAACCCTACATTGTAAAGCGCTGCGGAATATGTTGGCGCTATATAAATAAAGCTTTATTATTATTATTATTATTATATAACCATGATTTTTAATCACAGCTTTCATGCGTCTTGGCATGCTTTCCTCCAGTCTTTCACACTGCTTTTGGGTGACCTTATGCCACTCCTGGCACAAATATTTAAGCAGTTCTTCAATGTTTGATGGCTTGTGACTATCCAGCTTCCTCTTGATTACATTCCAGAAGTGTTCAACGGGGTTCAGATCTGGAGGTTGGGCTGGCCATGACAGGATCTTGATGTGGTGCTCCTTCATCCACACATTGGTTGACATAGCTGTGTGGCATGGGGCATTGTCCTGCTGGAAAAAATAGTCCTCAGTGTTGGGGAACATTGTCTGAGCAGAAGGAAGCAAGTGTTTTTCAAGGATAACCTTCTATGCTGCTTGATTAATACGTACTTCGCCAAGATTTGCCTGTACAATTCCAGCCTTGCTGTAGCATCCCCAGATCATCATCGATCCTTCACCAAATTTCACAGTGGGTGCAAGACACTGTGGCTTGTACGCCTCTAAAGGTTTCTGTCTAACCATTAGATGAACAGGTATTGGGCAAAGCTGAAAATTAGACTCGTCAGAGATTACCTTACTCCAGTCCTCTATGGTCCAATCCTTATGGTCTTTGGCAAACTTCAGCCTGGCTTTCCTTTGCTTCTCATTGATGTAAGACTTTTTTCTAGCTTTATGTGACTAGAGACAGTCACAAGACATCACAAAATGAAGAACTGCTTACATTTTTGTGCCAGGAGTGGCATAAGGTCATCGAAAAGCAGTGTCAAAGACTGGTGGAAAGCATGTGAAGACACATGAAAGCTGTGATTAAAAATCATGGTTATTCCACCAAATATTGATTTCTGAACTCTTCCTGAGTTAAAACATGAGTATTGTTGTTTCTAAATGAATAAGAATGTGGTTTCTTTGCATTATTTACCTATAAAGAGAAAAATCAGGGAAACTGAAAATTTTGCAGTGATCTTTTCATTTTTTCCAGAGCTGCCGAAGATTATCTCGGCACAGGAACATTTTTTTAAATACATCAAATTGTGGATCTTATATTATTTGAAGATACATTGATTAAAATTCACTTTTTGTGGGAAACCCCTCTTTAACTACTCTTCATTCCACCCAAGCTAGACTCGCTTTGATGAAGCTGGTCAGGACTAGTAAAGAGCCAAGAGTTGCTAAATCTTGCACAGCTTTGAGTTGTAACATTTCAAGGAGTTTCATGGCAGAAATCTGTCAACAACCACTTCATAAAATGTATGTAGGATTTAAAAATAAATAACAAATGTGTCTAAGTGCTAACAGGCAGGTAGTTGCTTGGCGCAATCCTTTGCCGGAACAGAGTCATCACAAAGGCTTCTTTTCCACTCTGCTATGCAGATGGGGTGTGACAGTCTAATTAATGCCAATTGTCAGCCTGCTCCCCGCTGTCTAACTGGGGAATACAACTGTCAATCAGTGTGACATTGGCTGTTCCACACAGTCTACAGAGCAAAGCATATGAGAAGCCACTGCTCTGATGCGACATCAGCAGAAGCAGCTGAATTGCTAGCAGGAGCTGTCTGTGGCCTCTCTGTGCCGGCTAATATATACATATAGAAATATAAAAAGTCCTGGATATATCCTTTAATAAATATGTCCCAAAGAATAGAAAGATTAAATTGGTTTCGTAAACTAGTAGAGAGAACAAAAGGGTTCTTAAGTGATTCATTGTCAAGTCCAAGTAAATCGGAGAAAATCTATTTGGCTTATCCGTGTTTGCTTAAATTGGCATTGACCAGAAAACAATTGTGCCAAACAGAGACACTATGTAAAAAATGGCAAATAAAATGTTAAATTGAAAATGTATGATTTGTAGTTTTAAAGATGTTAATATAGGACACCTCAAAGTCCTTGGGAGTTAACCGTTATGTCTAGTGCAGGTCTTGAGGGTATGATGCTTGAAACTGGTATTCTCCTTGGTATTTTGAACCCCGGTGTCATTCACTGCTCTCCCATATCCCTATAACAGCTTTGCACTAAGTAACAATATAGTAACCATTTCATGCAATTTGTCTTTCAGATCTCAAGTAATGATGAGACTATTGAGTCTGTTGAGCAGCTTCAAAAGGTGCAGACAGAGGTGCAAAACTTACATACCCAGCTCAGTGAAACTCTTACACAGGTGCACCATAAAGAACTCAGGATTCAACAGCTAAGCTCAAAGGTCAGAAATGAATCGACTCGGAATGTTGAAAAGCATTTTAGTTCATTGTTTGATGGCATTTACACAATACGGGTCATCGAGTTATGTCCTGGAATCAGTCTTTCTGTTCCTACTGTCAATGGCAAAGAAATTTTAATAAATGTGTTCATTAATAGTCCATTACCTTCAATTTCCACCTAAAACCGTATATAAATTCTATCACAAAAGTCAGTACACTCCCTCACATTTTTGTAAATGTCTCATAATTCATGGGACAACACTGAAGATATGACTCTTTGATAAAATGTACAGATGTCAGTGTACAGCTCGTATAACAATGTACATTTGGTGTGACCTCTAAATAACTCAACACACAGCCATAAATGTCTAAACTACTGGCAACGAAAGTGAGTGCACCCCTAAAGGGGATGTCACACGCGTCAATATCGCTGTCAATGTCGCTCGTACGTCACGGATTTTCAGTCGCCCGAGCGACGTAAAAGTGACGCAGGAGCGACATTGAAGCGTGTGACCAAGCGATGCAACCAGCGACATGTCGCTGATCGCAGGTTTCACTGCCAGATGTAAAACCTGTCGCTCATCGCTCAGTAGACCTTGTGCATCGCTGCGTGTGACACTAAACTCAGCGACGTATTTTCTATTTTGACAACGTACAAGCGACTAAAAATCGCTCGCAAGATGGCGACATCACCGCATCGCTGGGTCATATTGACGCGTGTGACATCTTACCTGCGATAATTCCACATCGCTCAGGCGATTAATAATTTGTGACGCATGAGCGATATTGCGGGCGACATTGACACGTGTGACAGGCCCTTAAGTGAAAAAGTGAAACTGACCAAATTGTGCTTAATTAGCCATTCTCCCTCCCTGGTGCCTTGTAACTCATTAGTACTACAAGGTCTCAGAGTTTGTGAGCAATAACACCAAACTCAACACACCGATCATACAGGTCACTGGAAGTTCAACATGGCTCCTCATGATAAAGAATTCTCTGATCAGGATCTGAAAAAAAGAATTGTTGCTCTACATAATGCTGACCTAGGCTATAAGAAGATTGCCAACACCCTGAATATGTGGCCAAAAACATGTAGTGGTTAAACAAGACAGATTCCACTCAGAGCAGGCCTCCCCATGGTCGACCAAAGAAATTGAGTGCACATGCTCAGCCTTATATCTAGAAGTTGTCTTTTCAAAATAGACATATGCGTACAGCCAGTATTCCATCCCAGAAGGAAGCCTCTTCTAAAGATGATGAACAAGAAGGCCTTCAAATAATTTGCGGAAGACCAGCAGAATATGGACATGGATTACTGGAACCATGTCCTGTGGTGTGATGAGACCAAGGTAAACTTATTTAGTTCAGATAGTGTAAAGCGTGTATGGCAGCAACCAGATGAGGAGTACAAAGACAAATGTGTCTTGCCTACAGTCAAGCATGGTGGTGGGGTCTCATAGTTTAAGGCTGTTGGTGGCTGTTGGGAATTACAGTTCATTGAGGGAACCATAAATGCAAACATGTACTCTGACATACTGAAGCAGAGCATTATCCCCTTCCTTCAGAAAGTTGGAATAAGGATTCCAAGCATACCACCAAGACAACCACTGCCTTTGCTAAGGAAACTGAAGGTAAAGGTGCAGGACTGGTCAAGCAGGTCTCCAGACCTAAACCCTATGTTTAAATGTGGGGCATATTCAAATAGAAGGTGGATAAGTGCAAGGTTTCTAACATCCACCAGTTCTGTGATGCCATCATGGAAGAGAGGAAGAGGACTCCAGTGGCTCCTGTGAAGCTCTAGAAAACGCCATGCCCAAGAGAGTTAGGGCAGTGTTTGAACATAATGGTGGCCACACAAAATATGGACATTTTGGGCACAATTGGCCATTGTTACCTAGGGTTGTAATCACTTTTGTTGCCAGCGGCTTAGACAACAATGGCTGGGTGTTGAGTTATTTAGACTGCAAACCAAATATACACTGTTATACAAACTGACTACTTTACATTATATCAAATTGTCATTTCTTCAGTGATATCCCATGAAACGATATATTAAAATATTTACAAAACTCTGCCCACCACACGCAGATGTGGGCTGGGGTTTCTTTTTGAATCTAATTCTTAGGCTTGCTTCCTCATGTTTACTACGATTTTTGTTACATTTCTGTGCATTTGCCATGTGCACCTGTCTGTTTATTGGTTAATAAACTTCAATAAAAAAATTAAAGTTTAAAAAAATTTTTTTTTTTACAAAAATGCGAGGAGTGTACTCATTTTTGTGATACATTGTATGTATAGGAGTTGCGGCAATTATGAAAGTTTGATAGTAATTGTTCTTTACTATCAGTTACATTGACCTATTTATCATTTTATAGGTCATTTTTGGTATAGTGACCATCGATATTCAGTATATAACTAAGCAATGGTCAATGAGGGACATTATTTTTATTATTGTTATTATTTATTTATATAGCGCCATTAGGTTCCATGGCGCTTTACATGAGGATAAGGGAGACAAGAACAAGTACACTAAATCTAGGCGATCAGGACGTACAGGTACAGGAGGGGCAGGGACCCTGTCCACAAGGGCTCGCAGTCTACGAGGGGCGGGTTGGGATACAGTAGGATGGGGGAGTGTCAGGTATGGGGCGGTCGCCTGGGTCTCATGGCAGGTTGTAGGCTTGACGGAATAGGTGAGTCTTCAGGTGACACTTGAAGCTTCTCAGGGTAGGCGAGTGTCTGACGTGTTCGGGCAGGGAGTTCCAGAGTAAGGCAGGTGCCCGGGAGAAGTCCTGGACTCGGTTGTGCGAAGAGGTGATGAGAGGGGAGCAGAGGAGAAGTTCTTGGGAGGAGCGGAGGTTGCGTGAGGGTAGGTATCGGGAGACCAGGTCGTAGATGTATGGTGGTGCCAGGTTGTGTATGGCTTTGTACGCCATGGTTAGTGTTTTGAATTGGGATCTCTTGGAGGCGGGGAGCCAGTGAAGGGCTTGGCAGAGGGGGAAGACAGGGGAGTAGCGGGAGGACAAGTAGATTAGTCGGGCAGCGGAATTGAGGATAGACTGGAGAGGTGTGAGGGAGTTAGCCGGGAGGCCATTGAGAAGAAGGTTGCAGTAGTCAAGGCGGGAGATAAGAGCATGAATGAGTGTTTTAGCGGTGTCGTGGGTGAGGAAGGAGCGGATCCGCGAGATGTTCTTGAGCTGGAGGGATGTGGTGAGGGCCTCGATGTGGGGCTTGAAGGATAGGGAGGAGTCAAGGATTACCCCGAGGCACTTGGCTTGGGGGACTGGGGAGAGGGCGCAGTCGTTGATGCAGATGGATAGGTTGGGAGGTGGGGTGGAATTTCTTGGGGGGGAAGACTATGATTTCAGTTTTGTCCATGTTGAGTTTAAGAAAGCGAGCAGAGAAGAAGGATGAGATGGCGGAAAGGCATTGTGGGATTTTGGAGAGTAGGGAGGTGATGTCAGGGCCGGACAGGTAGATTTGGGTGTCGTCGGCGTAGAGGTGGTACTGGAGGCCGTGGGACTCAATGAGTTGCCCTAGGCCGAGAGTGTATTCAAATGTTATAACCAATATGATGGCACTTCCTATAAAAAAAAAAAAAAAAAAGCCATACTGCAGTTGAGTAGAAATGCCATTGTCTTCAATGTTCTTTGTTGGGTGGAAATTGTCCTTAATGAGTGTCTGTGAAATACTTGCCCCTCTTCTTGTTTGTGCCTCTTATAATTGAGTTTTTTCTTTACAGCTTTCTCAGATATTTGAGGAGAAAAATGCTTTATCTCTGCAATTACGTGGCAGCAACCAGCACCTGCGAGATGCTACTAGTCGCTGTTCATCTCTTGAACGACAACTTCAAGAATTGCAGCAGAAGAACTTGGTAACAAAATCCATAAAACGAATGCAACATTCAGTATTTTAAAGGAAGGGTGTAGGAAAATTGAAATGAGTCTAATTCACAGTTAAAAGTAGTGTATTGTAAAAGTGCTGGGCAAGGCCAAACTCCGTAATGAACGTTTATCTGAGGCGATGTACGTAAAGGGTTATTGCCGCTATGGCCAATAGAGGCAGATCGTTGACTGCATTGTCTACTGTCCAGATCCTGCTAAGCTTATTGGAATTAACAAGAAGTCTAAAGTGTCTGGTGCCACCCAACTCTTCCTTCATGGTAGAAATCAGATACGTTGGATTTCTCTTTTCGGCTTATGTGTGGGAGCAACAGCATTAGAAATTGTATTTTTAGGATGTTTTTATTGTATACTGTAGGAAGCTTTGCCGGGTGACTCAGCCCCTGGAGCTCCACAGGAGAAGAAGGAGCCTCAGACCGAGACCGATCAGCAACTGCTGGAGCTACAGGAAAGGTGGGATGTTTCTTATTATCACTTTCCTGTAACTTTTGTTCAATCCGTTAAAAAAAAAAATCACCTACTCCTCAAGTTTGATCCCCCTTTCTTCCAAAAGCCATAACTTTACTCTTCAGCCTTGTGAGGGCAGTTCTTTTGCTGGACAGTAACAGCCCTGCAAGAAGCCATTCATTCATTTCATTCATGGTAAAATTGAGGGGGGGGGGGGATTACAATAATATATAAAGTACTATTATGGCTATTCTGAGTCGAGGTGAAGAGAAACCGCAATTCTGGCATTAAGGGTTTTTCTATTTTTTTCTATTTACAGTGTCAATCAATTGAGATTTTTAATTTTAAAGCATTTTGGGTTACAATGTAGTGCCCAGTGTCAGAAAGCTGGGTTTGCGTCCTAGGTCATGGTTCTTCCGGCAGGATGATGACATCAAACATATTTCAAGAAGCACCCAGAACTGGATAGACTCAAAGTGCTGGAGAGTTCTGAAGTGTCTGGAAATGAGTCTGGATCTAAATCTCATTGATCACCTGTGGAGAGATCTTAAAATTACTGTTGGGAGAAGTCATCCCTCAAAAATAAGAGACAGTTTGCAAAAGAAGAGAGGTCCAAAATTCCAGTTGAGAGGTGTAAGAAGCTTGTTGATGGGTATAGGAAGAATATGAATATTGATTGCAGTTATTTATTCTAAAGGAGTGCAACCAAATATTAGACTGAGGGTGCCAACAATATTATCCTACCCATTTTTTTTTTTTTTTTGTGTGTGAAATTATATCCCAATTGCCCCCTTTTTTTGTGTGTGTGTGTTTTAATACGCATAAAGGAAATAAATGTGCATGACAAAATGTGTAGTTACAATAATAATTTGGGAGAAATACTTCATTTTCGGAGACAATTTTGAGGGTGCCAACACTTTCGGCCATATGAATAATGAAAATAAAATGCCTAACAGATGTGTGCGGTATAGATGATAATGATTGATGGTAATTTTAAGGTGTTCCTTTATTTTCTTTTTCAAGTACTTTACGGATGGGGAAAATAAATCTGTCTGCATATATAGCATGTATTGTCTTTATACACAGGTATTTGGAAATAAAGCAGCAGAATACTGAACAGGAACAAGTGAGATCAGTTCTGGAACAACAACTGAGAGACGAGCGACAGAGATCAGAGAGCAGAATTCAGGAACTAGAAGAAAATCTGAGCATGTGAGTGCAGCACTGATAAATCATAAATAAGCTACAATTAAAAGGGAAGTAGAAGAGGAAGAGCATTTTTCTTTTCCACTATAGATTTTGTTATAAGGTGATGTCCCGCCTTGTCCCCTTCTGCTCAGTCAGGCTGACAGATCTACGTCAGAACCCAGAGGCAGACTGAGCAGAACTGGTTTACAACTGACCATGGCGGGAGACTGAAACAGAAAATCTCCTTGGCTGGCGGAGCAGAATGGGCTCTTTTCCTCCTGTCTCAGCCATGCTCCATGTCTGGTTGAGTAAGAAGATTACTTTTGCTCCTTCCCAATGCTGCTCTAACACAATCGTCTCAAGCATCATTTCTTATGGTAAACCCATTCTAAGGCATGCTTTGGACAGATTACATGTAAAATCTATTTTAAACTTTCTCAGAGAACACATTAGAAAAAATATAACTACTTAATAAACAATAATCACAAACATGTTATTATTCTATACTAGAAAATAGGCCCGATGCTATTGCATCGGGAGTGCGTAGAAATGAACAGGTACCGTAGAAATAGCGGCTGAATAGTACAGTCCTCTCTCCAGAAACGACGGTGTTGTTGCAGGATTTATATGGTGACTCACTGGTTAACACTGTATGGTGGCTCAGTGGTTAGCACTGTATACGGTGGCTTAGTGGTTAGCACTGGATACGGTGGCTTACTGGTTAGCACTGTATATGGTGGCTTAGTGGTTAGCACTGTATATGGTGGCTCAGTGGTTAGCACATTATATGGTGGCTGAGTGGTTAGCACTGCATGGTGGCTCAGTGGTTAGCACTGTATATGGTGGCTCAGTGGTTAGCACTGTATATGGTGGCTCAGTGGTTAGCATTGTATATGGTGGCTTAGTGGTTAGCAGAATATATGGTGTCTTACTGGTTAGCACTGTATATGGTGGCTTAGTGGTTAGCACTGTATATGGTGGCTCAGTGGTTAGCACTGTATGGTGGCTCAGTGGTTAGCACTGTATATGGTGGCTCAGTGGTTAGCACTGTATATGGTGGCTCAGTGGTTAGCACTGTATATGGTGGCTCAGTGGTTAGCACTGTATATGGTGGCTCAGTGGTTAGCACATTATATGGTGGCTGAGTGGTTAGCACTGTATATGGTGGCTCAGTGGTTAGCACTGGATGGTGGCTGAGTGGTTAGCACTGTATATGGTGGCTCAGTGGTTAGGACATTATATGGTGGCTGAGTGGTTAGCACTGTATGGTGGCAGAGTGGTTAGCACTGTATATGGTGGCTTAGTGGTTAGCACTGTATATGATGGCTCAGTGGTTAGGACAGTATATGGTGGGTCAGTGGTTAGCACTGTATGGTGGGTCAGTGGTTAGGAGTGTATACAATGTCTCAGTAGTTAGCACTGTATATGGTGGCTGAGTGGTTAGTTGTTTTCCCATGTTCTCTGGCCCATCTTCCACTGTTCTCTGCCCCGTGTTTCCCTGTTCTGTGCGGTGTCTTCCCCTGTTTTCTGGCCCTGTCCTCTACCAGTGTGTCCCGCCGTCTTGTGCTGCTGTCCTGTGCCCCTGTGTCCCCCTGTCCTGTGCCTGTGTCCCCTTGTCGTCTGCCCATGTTCCCCTGTCCTCTGCCCCTGTGTCTCCCTGTCCTCTGCCCCTGTGTCTCCCTGTCCTCTGCCCCTGTGTCTCCCTGTCCTCTGCCCCTGTGTCCTCCTGTCCTGTGCCCTGTGTCCCCCTGTCCTGTGTGCCCCTGTTCTGTGTCCCCCTGTCATCTCCCCCTGTCCTCTGGCCCGTGTGCCTGAGTCCTGTGGCCCTGTCCTGTGTTCTCCTGTCCTGTGTCCCCCTGTCCGGTGTGCCCCTGTCCGGTGTGGCCCTGTCCGGTGTGGCTGTGTGGTGTGTGTCCCTGTCGTCTACCCCTGTTTGGTGTCCCCTTGTCCTCTGGGCCTGTTGTGTCCCTCTGTCCTGTGTCCCCCTGTCCTTTGCCCCTGTTGTGTCCCTCTGTGTCCTCCTGTCCTGTGTGTCCGTGTCCTCTACCCCTGTTCTGTGTCCCCTTGTCCTCTGCCCCTGTTGTCATCCTGTCCTGTGTGTCCCTGTCCTCTACCCCTGTTCTGTGTCCCCTTGTCCTTTGCCTCTGTTGTGTCCTCCTGTCCTGTGTGTCCCTGTCCTCTACCCCTGTTCTGTGTCCCCTTGTCCTTTGCCCCTGTTGTGTCCTCCTGTCCTGTGTGTCCCTGTCCTCTGCCCCTGTTCTATGTCCCCTTGTCCTCTGCCCTTGTTGTGTCCTCCTGTCCTGTGTGTCCCTGTCCTGTGCCCCTGTTCTGTGTCCCCCTGTCCTTTGCCTGTGTTGTGTCCCTTTGTCCTGTGTCCCTGTCCTCTACCCCTGTTCTGTGTCCCCTTGTCCTCTGCCCTTGTTGTGTCCTCCTGTCCTGTGTGTCCCTGTCCTGTGCCCCTGTTCTGTGTCCCCCTGTCCTTTGCCCGTGTTGTGTCCCTCTGTCCTGTGTGTCCCTGTCCTCTACCCCTGTTCTGTGTCCCCTTGTCCTCTGCTCTTGTTGTGACCCCCTGTCCTGTGTGTCCCTGTCCTGTGCCCCTGTTCTGTGTCCCCTTGTCTTTTGCCCCTGTTGTGTCCTACTGTCCTGTGTGTCATTGTCCTCTGCCCCTGTTCTGTGTCCCCCTGTCCTTTGGCCCTGTTGTGTCCCCCTGTCCTGTGTGTCCCTGTCCTGTGCCCCTGTTCTGTGTCGCCTTGTCCTCTGCCCCAGTTGTGTGCCCATGTCCTGTGTCCCCCTGTCCTCTGCTCTCTGTATTCCTTGGAGCGGCATTGAAGCCGGTCATGTGACAGGGCGGGCTAATGTGACATCACAGAGGGCCTGTCACATGACCGGCTCGAAAAAGAAAGTTTGTGTGCAGTCAGCAGAGCGGGGAGGGGTAAGTGCGGAGCGGCCGGGGGAGAGCGGGCGGCAGCGGCGATACTGACCGGCATATGCGGTGGGAGATCAGCGGCTTATGCGCATGAGCGGCTGATCTCCCGAGGGGCGCTGGGCGGTCACCTCGGCGCTATGTTGGTGGGATAGCGGAGTCTCTGGGCGACGTGTAATATCCAAGATGGCGGCAAAATCTCGCGAGATTTTGTCGCCATCTTGGATATTACATGTCGCCGCAAGGACAGTGCTCCTCCAGCTGCATGGCGTCACCGAGGCCCCAGCGGTGCTAGAGCAGCGAGGGGCAGCGGTGACCTCGGGGAGGCGGCGGCGGGGCGGAGGCGACGGCGGGGCGGACGGGTGGGCGGCGGAGACGGCGGGTGGCGGGGACGGCAGTGCGGCTGCGGCTCGCGATAACGCTACGCGTCATCGCTCGCAGTCGCGCAAAGGAGTCTGGGATTCGGCGACAACGCCCGAATTCCAAACTCCCGATTATATAAGTAGATAATCATAATATTGATCTGTTATGGCTATGTTTGTGTTCATCCAATCTCTTCCCTCCCGTCATGTTCTCTTCTTGTAGGCTCAGATCACATGATTGGTCAGCTCCTCAGGACCCTGCACCTCATGAAACGTCATTGCTTATCGAAACCCATGGGACCGCAAGTGTTAAGGTAGATGCTAGGAGAAACCTCTTACAATGGTCTCCCTCTCATGCCCTTCTAAAAAGTGAATGGTTGTCTGTTCTTTATGTTCCAGGGTTATTCTCATTATTATAAATGGTTAAAATTGCAATATTCTTGTAAACAACTTTTGTAATTTAGTATTTTAAATCCCTCTCCTTTTTTTTTAAATTGTACCATTTAATTCTCTGATTACTGGCCACCTCTGCAGACTATCAGAGGTGACCAGCCTCATAGGCAAGGAGCAGAGCGCTTACAAGCTCTTTGCTATAGAGCTTATAAGCGCTGCTCTGAAGAGGTTAAGAACGCTTCAATGCTAATATGCTCTTCTGCTGCTTCAACGGCACAACTGTTTCTGTAGTATCAGTGCAATGTTTGGGGCAGCATACAACCATGACACTGGTCAGAAATTTCAAGAGCGCTTTGCCCCACCCAATGTTGCAATGTTGAGATTAGTCCTTTAACACCATCTTATTAATGTACTCACACTCTTAATTTGTAATGATTTCCAGTAGAGAATATTTACTGCACATAATTCTGTAAAGCTAATGTTTCCATATTTGCTGCAGATACATGTTTGTTAATTCGCCTCTGTCTCTTACCTTCTGCAGGCTCGGAGCTCGTCTTTACGGAGGTTTCTTCGGTTTCTCTTCTGTTCTCGCACCAAGTCACTTCTGCTCTTCTCCGTTTACCTACTAGTCATTCACGCGCTGCTGTTCCTGTGCTTTACAGGACACCTGTGAGAGAATATGCCTCCAAATGAAACCCAGGTGAACATTAGCACCTACATGCTGCATTAGATCAGGAAATTGCCTAAATTGCCAAGTGATGCCAATCAGTGAAGCTGGTACCATACAGGACATGGTGGTATTAGATCAGGGCTACCGCACATAAAGCCCTCGTCAATACGAGCACAGGAGCAGGACGTGTTCTCCTTGACGTGTTCCAGATAACAATGCCCTGAAGAAGACATGGAATCTTTCCCAGTTCACCTTTGATGCCTTCTCTGTAACCAAAAGCCTGACTTTTTGCTCCTTCTGATTTCCGGAAATGATTTAATCTTCTGGGCATTTTCTGGCCCTTCGTCAGTGATTTTCTAGCAGTATGATTATAAAAACCAGAAAAATCTTTTGTGTATTTGTCTGTAAATAATTTTGTATTAAGACTGTCACGTGTAAATCTACATAATCTTCTCATTGGGAATCTTTAAAGTTATTTATTATAATTATTTTACAATGACCAAGATCTTTCATTCCTATAAATGATATATGTATTGATAACCTTATAATGGCTATTTGTTTTCTTGTTTTCATCTACATATTCGTCTTTTTCAGGGTTATTCTCATTCCTCAGAAGGGATGTTTTATGGCGGTATCTTGTAGGTCTCAATGATGAATATTTAAAATGTACCAATGTTGAAGAAGGCCAGTGCTACAGTACAAAAGGGTGTACAAAGCAGCAGCTGCTAGCTAGCACTAGCTCCATCTATAGGGGGCCAATGGTCTGCAAACAAACGATTACTTCTCAAGATTGTCCCGTGCAAACACAAACAAGTTGTCAGTCAGCCCAGTAAGGCAGTAGTGTAATGGCCCATTTACCCAAGCAGATAATTGGCAAACAAGGGTTTATAGAAGCGTTCCTTCCAGATTATCCACTGGTGTAAACATGCCAGCAATTGCCCAACAAATGAGTAAAACGCTTGTTTGTTGGGTGATTTTCTTTTTAGATAAGCATAAAATCATTGTTATTATCTGCATCTGGCTCTCTAAGCTGGGGGTCCACAACCTCTGGCCCAGGGAACACATGCAGCCCATGAAACCCTTCTGTGCCCTCTGATCTCACATTGTGGCCCTTGGAGCCAATCCGATGTACACAGGTGTGCTGCCGATAACATGCGCAGTATTTATGGACAGGACAAATGTCAATACTATTGTTCTGTCCCCAACTCTAACAGTTAGACTGTGTAATCGGACCAGTGAACAAGCGCCAAACTAGTGTGTAGTCGATCAGTACTTGTTGCTGGCCGGACACAGGTCCATGTAAATATGCCACTACTCAGTATGATCTTGGAGAGCTTGGGACATATCAAAGTACAGCTGTATACAGTATATTATGTAAGATAACCAAATATTTGAGGCTTTCGGTCAAAAAGCTGAAAATCTATTGTTAATCATGACCCCTATTTAATCAGTAGTTTAGTTGAAAGGAGACTGAGCTTCAACTGGGCCTCATGTATCAAAAGACTTGAGGACCATAGCAGCCATTAAGAATGTGGCATTTGTATTCTTGAAAGCTTCTGACAAGTTAGGTTAGGACCTTTCAGGTGGTTTATGCCCCCTCCTCCAGCTATCACTGTCTGCATATGCTGCTTCATAGCACTATTCTAATCATCCCTGCCTGAGCTCATGGTGTAATGATAAAGGTGAAAAAAAAGCATTTATACACTTAAATTTTCTTTTGTGAATGAGGTAGTGTGTAGACACCTTGGAGGATGTAGTCTATCTGGCTGGTTAATAGTTAATAATTCAGCGTAATGTCAGAACATGCTGCAGGGCCACAACCATGTGACAATAGGCGGAGCGAAGTCTTCATAGCCCATAATGATTTGGCTTGCCCACTATGATCATTACGTCACACAGGTCCTTTAGATAGAGAAGTTAATAGTGGATTAACTTATAACCTGCCAGATAGACTACATTCTCCATGGTGTAGTCCAGAAGTCTCAAACTCCAGGCCTCGAGGGCCGCACACAGTGCAGATTTTCAGGATTTCCTTATAATTTTTCACCTTTCACATTACACTTATGAGCTCAGACAGGGATGGTTAGAATAGGACTATGAAGTTGCAGGTACAGACAGTGATCGCTGGGGAGGCATAAATGACCTGAAACGTTCCCTTTAAAAAATGTACATTCTGATTGGTTACTATTAGAGCTGTGGAGTCCGATTCAGGAACATTGAGGATGTTTGAGTCGGAGGTTTGGCTTACCGACTCCACAGCCCTGTATAGGGCATTTGAGAATTTTCCTAAATATTTATGAAAAAATATTCAGCACATGTTTTATTGTATTAACTGTACCCAATTGGTCCATTTTATAACAACTTCGACTTCATTCCGACTCAACTGAAATGGACAAAATCCACAGCCCTGGTTACTATTAACCAGTTTTGTTTTGTTTTTTTTCAACAATTTTTTACTTGAGGCCAAATACTTTTACTACACCTTATTTCTGTGGGTTTTACCCTAAACTACATTTAGCTTAGGGTTCTAGGTGCACTTTAAAAGCCGTTGTCTGAAAAGGGGTAAGAAACCTGTCCTGTTGTAGATATGTCAATCTAACACCTGACATGTGGCTTTCTTAGCTGTGTACTATGTTTACCTGCTGTATGAAGACTTGTGTATATCTTATATTCATATTTGCCTCGTTCTTCAGGCACTTGCACACTTTCCAATTTATAGAATTTAAGTGGTATTAAGATCTTTGCAATCATTTTTTTGTATTTCTTGTCCTAGAGCATCTTGAAAATTTTAGAAAGCTTCCAATAAGTCTTGATTAAAAATGCTGTTATTTTGGATCTACAGTTCTCTATATACCTATGTATTTTCATGGCAAGAGACAAAAAAATGTACACTATCATCCTGCTGTCATACTTCTGTTTGTCCCTGATTTCACACTAATTAGTTCAGTAGGTTACCAAGATTTAGAGCACAGCTGAGAGGGTCAGACTACACTGGGTTTTGTTGTAGTCTGTTACCAAGGAGACGCATAGGTTTACATCCAGTGTGATCTGGAAAATTGAAATCTTTACTGGACCTATTGCAAAGTTACTTTGAACTAATTGCCGCTTTTGGACTGTATCTGGATTGCAGTACAGTCACTTGTCAGTAACTAAAGTGGTGCTGTGCTGTTTTGGGGTAAAACGAAAAATATACAGTACTATGCAAAAGTCAGGTTGCTGTGGATAAAAAAATTATGCAAAGTAAAAATACTTTAAAACTAGAAGTATTAATAGTATATGTTATGAATTAACAATGCAAAGTTAACAAGAGACCTATAAATGAAATCCATATTTGGTATCACCACTCTTTAACTTTAACCCCTTCACGACCCATGACGTTGTACAACGTCATGGGCCGTGTCCCGGTGCTTGATGTTAGCTCCGGCGCGGAGCTCACATCAAATACCTGACATCTCCGCTGACCTGACAGCGGGATCCAAAGGTGCAGTGGCAGGGAACGCTCTGTTCCCCGCCTGCATTGGAGATCCCACGATAACATCGCGGGACCTCCGATGCTCACGTGACAGCCCAGATTCTTGACTAGACCCCAAAAGCTGTCACGGAGCACTTCCAGCTTGTGGTTGGCAGGCGCTGCCAACCACAACACGTCCGCGATTCTGAGAGATACAGAAAAGCTGCAGCTCATCGGTATCTCTCATAAGCGATCAGACTGTGGATCAGGGTGCCTGTCTATGGGGCAGTGTAAAAGTAAGAATTCATTTTTAAATAAAGTTTTTAAAAACATATATAAAAAAAATAACATAAGTTCAAATCACCCCCCTTTTCCCCCATTCACAATAAAAGTATAAAAATAATGCACGATTGGTATCGCCATATTCAGAATCACCCGATCTATCAAGATATAAAATCAATTAATGAGAGCCGTAAACTGCGTAACGGAAGAATAGGTCCAAACGCCAAAATTATGTTTTTTTTAGTCGCTGCAACATTGCTATAAAATGCAATAACGTACGATCAAAACAGCATATCCATCCAAAATTGGTATCATTAGAAACGTCAGCTCAAGACGTAAAATATAAGCAGTCACCCAGCCCCAGATCTCAAAAAATGAGAACGCTACGCGTTGCAAAGCATGGCGCAAAAAGTGTGATTTCTTTTTTTTTTTTTTTTTTTTCAAACTTCTTAATTTTTTTTCTCCACCTAGATACCAGTAAAGGTATACATGTTTGGTATCTACAAACTTTTACCGACCCGAGGCATCACCCTGTCATGTCGGTTTTACTATATAGTGAACATGGCGAATACAAAACATAAAAAACAAACATGTAATTGCACTTTTTTTGCAAGTTCACTGCACTTGGAATTTTTTAGCAATTTCCCTGTACACTATATGGTAAAATAAATGATTACATCTGAAAGTACAACTCGTCCCGCAAAAAACAAGCTGTCATATGTCTATATTGACAGAAAAATAAAACAGTTATGGCTCTTGGAAGTTGGGGAGCAAAAAGGAAAAACAAAACATTCCAGGGTCATGAAGGGGTACAACTTACACATAGATTTTGAAAGAACTCTGGAGTGAAGTTGTTCCTTCTTGGAAAGTTAGCCACAGATCTTCTGTAGATGTAGGCTTGTCTCTTCATATCCCAGAGAGACTGGATGATGGTAAGGGCTCTGTTGGGGCCATTATCACTTCCAGGACTGCTTGTTCCTCTTTACAATGAAGATAATGACATTGGTTGTATGTTTGGAATAGTTGTCTTGCTTCAGAATAAACCTAGAACCCATCAGGTACCCCTCTACATGCCTGTATTTTTTTTAGCGGAGTGGACATTGAGGATCACATAATCCGGTCTGCCAAACTTGGCTGCAGGCAACAGTGAAGCTTGTTGAAGGGTCCTTGTACATATGAGGCTGCATTTCAGGTTTAGAATTTGGTCAACATTATCGGTGTCCTCAATGATGAGAAATACAGGCATATATGTATCCATCATGTAATTCTGTGAATGAGACTTCTAATTGGCTCCAAATCTATTCTACAGTAGCACAGTGACCCCAAACATACAGCCAATGTCAATAAGAATGTTCTTCAGTGTAAGGAAAAATATCTCTGATTGTATCCTGGAAGTGATGGTATGCACCCTGATAACCTCAACATCATCGAGTCTGCTATTGCATGAAGAGAGAATGATTAGCACAAGCCTCCATTTACAGAAGATCTGTGGTTTTACAACCTGTTTAGAACAACTTCCTTGACAGCTTCCTTCAAGAACTGCAGAGTTTACGTAGACAATCGATGCCTTATTGATGATTTGAAGATAAGGGCTGGTCACACCAAATACTGATTTTGATTTAGATTTGGTGCATTCATCTTAATTGATAGAAAAGCTATAGACACTTCTATTGTTAAAGCATTGTTACTTTGTTCCTCACCCGTCTACAGTTCTTAGAGTACTGTACATTCCTTTGTCTAATGATGTTCCCTCTTGATTTCTCAGTGTTCTGATTCATTCATAGCCCTTTTTATAGTCCACTTGCCTCCAGCCAAAGGTTGACAGTGAATTGTTTTTTCCCTTTATAACACTGAATTTCTTACTAAATTATTTATACTTATATGGACACTATTCAGCTCATTTGTAATGCAAAGGTTTAAGTTACTTGATTGAGGGTTTTGAGATCCTTTTAATTATAAAATGAGATACTGTACAGCTTTGATATCATTTCTATGTTTACAATACAAAGTGTAATGTGAGTATAATGTAAAATAATAAAATTCCTTTAATCCAACATGTCGCTGAGATTTGTTCTGGTACTAATGTCTCTGAAACCTCACCAGGAGATCAGGCTTGGAAAAGCCTGAAATGCCAGAATGAAATGGTGCTAGTCTTTATAGAATTATACACACAACCTCTCATTTCACTATGTATGGAATATCTCGTCATATTTTTTAGCTGGGATAGGATGATTGTGCAAAGAGGTGCAATTGTCATTGATAAAGTAAAATTTAATCCAAGAATTAGACAGTGTTTATAAAAATATACAAAATATATTGCAAAGGGACAAGACAATACAGCATATACAGTCACACAAATAAAAGGAATCAACAAAAGAAAATGACTAGACCTGATGTCATGGCAATAGTGCAGACCCTGCAGAGGGGAACACTTTGATTAGTAAAATGGTGCCGCCTTACACCTGTATCTCCCAGAACTGAACAACAGCAATGAGTCAGAAAATTATTTTAGAGACATGACCCTTGGGGACTTCCCATGAGGTTTGGTAAATAAGATGTGGTTGGCGTCCCAAAAATTATGGGATCATCGATCTTAAAGATATCAATCCTCTAGAGGTTCCATTCATGTGATATTAATGCCATATTTCTGATCATGATTTTAGCTTTCTATACATATGAGACATGGCATATCCAACTTTGACTATCTGTCCAATATTAATTCGGGACTTTTGCGCAAACAGCACAGTGATGTAAGTAATGTCTCCTATTTGTTACTGCGCCACAGTGTTGACATGATCCCCCATGAATATATAACCTACATATTCATAACTGGTATATGGTGCCATTCCAACTGCCTGTCTTTTTTTTGTACACAGGTAGACTTATCTACACCAGAGAGAAAACCATCACTTCGCAGCCTATGGTATAAACTTCAGGTCTGCTCTCCATCAGATAACCTATAATTACATGTCCACAGCAGGGAGTTGTAGAGCAATAATTACAATTTATGATGAAGCCATGCTTCTATGCTCATTATCGGTAACTGTCACCCCTCACATCTGGCTGTCATACTCTAAACTACTCTTCTATACAGTATACTTATTTCTATGTACATCAGGGTCTTATTTTTCTTCCCTTTAGCCTCCATCTTGATTCTTAGCTTTCATCTTATATTTTATCTTTTATGCTCTGCTATCAATCCCATGTTGCATCAGTGAAGCATCATATAACTAGCTAGAACTTGTACAATTTCTGCCTGCTGTGGTAACAGTATAATCATTCTTTGCTCTGTATTCTCTTAAAGAGAATCTGTCACCACATTTGACCTTTCTAAACTATTAATATGGGCCTACAGGTTATAAAATGCTGAAAAAAAATGTCCAATCTGGTTGCCTCATATCAGGTACCTTGTTGTGGATAAATTGTTGATCACTTTATATAAATGACCTGTTCTAGGCTATGGGGCGGATGCTGCCTTTAAAATAATTCAGCCTCCAGAGCTCATTATAAATAGGAGGCATTACCAGTGTGATGAGTCATGGCTGCTCTCTGCCCTCCTGATCTCACTATAGAGTTCTTTTTGGTTATCACTGACCCATCTCAGCTTCATCCTCCATATCACAGGCAGATAGGGTTGCAATAAAGCATAGCTGCATAAATATATGTTAGCAAGAAGTCACATTTCAGTTTTCCTGTTCTGGGTCAGTTATTTGACTCACACTTGTAACACCCAGTTTTATTTAAAATAGTTTCTTATAGTCCAGGCAGCATCAGCCCCATAGCCTGGAACAGCTCATTGACATAATGTGGTTGTAGTGTTGTAGTGCAGATGAAGAGGAATCCAGAAGCACACACAGATATGCTGAACTGCTCAGTCGAGTGTCCATACTTTTAATGAAATAATCTTCCCCTTTCCAGCTCTCCCTTTTCCTGCCACAGCTCCTCCTCTATCTTACATCACTGTTACTAGGCAGAAAATGCAAACAGCAAATTACAGAAGATATAACAACATTACATCTCTTATCTTACAAAAAAAAACAAAGTAAATAGTTAACCGTTCAAAAGTTTGCGTTGTAGAAAAGTTTTTTTTTGTTTTTCTCTACTGCAGAATATAGTCCGCAAGGTTGACTGGTGGCCCTCGATTTGTTCTCCCAGGATAACATCGAGACATCTAATTTCCAGATAAACTCGGGGGTCTTCTGAGGTATCTCCTATGGGAACAGCTGAGTTCATTGTCTCTGGCAGTATGTCGTCGCTATCTACTTCCTCTGCATGCGTCGTCTCTGGGACGTAGCCACGAAGTTTTTTGAAATGGGACACATTTCTAGTGACCTGATGATTTTGGTTTTTAGCAGTAATCATGGTTCCTCTGATTTGTGTGGCCTGAAAGGGCTCGGGATAGTATGGCGATGCAAACTTGTCGCTAGGTCTCAGTCTCCTTACAAGAACCCAATCACCAACCTTTATTTCTGGATGCTTGTAACGGCGGCTACTTTTTTCTGCATACTGCTTCATTTTATCCTTAGAGACGGAATCATTAACAGCAATTGGGGTTTGGACCGGAAGTGATGGAATGCATGGGATTTTGACGCGCAAGGGCCTGCTGAACAATGCCGTTGCTGGTGGTATCCCAGTAGTGGAGTGTCGTGTGGCTCTGTACTGTCTAAGGAATCTCTGTCTAAGGAATCTATGTAATTCTTGTTGTGAGTCCTTGTGCTCCATAGTAGCAATCCTCAGGGTCTTGTTGATTGATTGCATGAATCGTTCCACTTCGCCATTGGCTTGAGGCCAATAAGGAGTTATTTTCCTGTGGGAGAAACCAAGATAAGTTGCCAATGACTGAAAGTCTGTGCTATTGAATGGAGGTCCACTGTCCGTCTTCACTGTCTCAGGTATGCCATAAGCCGAGAAAATCTTGTCTAATTTTGGTATAACAGCCCTGGCCGAGGTAGTCGAAACATGTTAAATGACTGGAAACCGAGAATAGTCATCCATGACCACCATCAGGTAGGTGTGGTCCGGTAAAACACAAAAATCAACACTGACAGCAGTCCATGGGCTCTTTGTCAGGGGTGTAATTTGTAAAGTCGCACGCCTATGGTCAACTATAGTTGCTTGACAAGGAATGCATGTTTGAATCAATGCCTCTACTTTTTTGTCCAGTCCTGGAAACCATACTTTTTCTCGAAGTAATTGCTTTGTTTTTACTACCCCTTGATGAGCCTCGTGGGCTAGATCAAGTACACGGTCCTCCAGTTTCTGAGGTATCACCAGGCGACTGTCACGCAACAGCAGATTTGAGTCCGACACTGAGAGTGAATGTCGTGCATTAAAGAAAGCCTCCAAGTAACCTACTCGATCGGGTGGTTGAAGGCGAGCCTCAGCAAGAAAACAGCTCCATTTCTTAGACCGAACCGATTCTATCACCAACTGAAGTTGGGGATCAGAGTCCACCGCCTGTTGTATTTCCTCCGTAGTCATAGCTCTAGGCACTGAATGTGCAGCAACGAAATGTACATGTTCCTCCGCTAGAACAGTTGCTGGAATGTTGTCCTTAGTAGGTTGTGGTATTGGTTGTCTGGAGAAATAGTCTGCCGGGTTTCCAACTCCTGTCTCATATCTCAGTTGAAGATGGTAGTTCTGTAAGCGGAGCAACCAGCGTTCAATTCGTGGAGGGGGTTTGGAAGAGTGTTTGTTGAAAATTGGAACAAGCGGTTTGTGGTCACTTACGACTGTGAACTTGTGTCCAAAGAGGTACAGATGAAAGTGAAGGCATCCCCACACAACTGCAAGAGCTTCCCTTTCAGTTTGTGAGTAGCGCTGTTCTGTGTCTGTTAATGTCTTGCTTGCGTAGGAAATTGTAGAAATGTTGCCATTGTTGGACACTTGTGTGAGAATTGCACCCAGGCCTACCGGGCTAGCGTCTACAATCAGTTCTGTGGACTTTAATGGGTCAAAGTAGGCCATGACAGTGTCACCAGTTAGGCTGGACTTCAACGCGTCAATCGATGCTTGATGCTCAGTACCCCATGACCAAGGAATATCTTTCTTTGTGAGTTGTCTCAGGGGTTCGGAAATAGTGGCTAGGTCGGGTATGAATCGTCCACAGTATGTGACCAGTCCTAGAAAGCTGCGAACCTCTGAGACATTTTGAGGTTGACCAGCAGACTTGATGGCAGCTACTTTCTGAGGATCTGCTGACACACCTTGTTCTGAAAAGATGTATCCAAAAAAATGTAATGACGTTTGGTTGAACTCACATTTTGATGGATTGACAGTTAGATTGCAGGCTTGCAATCTCTGAAACACTTGCTCAAGGTGACTGTCATGTTCTTCTTGGGTTCCGTATATGAGAATGTCATCACTGACGTTGAGGACTCCCGCTATTCCAGACAGAACCTGACTGATAAAATTTTGAAAGATTTCTGCAGCTGATGAGATACCAAAGTTCAACCTCTTGAACCTACGCAGGCCCATAAGAGTACTAAAAGTTGTGATGCACCTGGAGTCTGGATGCAACTCAAGTTGATGATAGCCGGATTTTAGATCAATTTTTGAAAACACCTTTGCACCATTCAGATTCGTGGGAATGTCATCAATAGTAGGCGTGATGTGCCTTTCTCTTTGAATAGCTAGATTGGCATGCCGCATATCCACACAAAGCCGTATTTTACCAGGCTGTTTTGGTTTAGGCGCAACAACGATTGGCGAGACCCAGGGAGTTGGGCCTTCAACCCGTTCAATAACATCAGATGTCTCCAGGTCTTGCACTTCTTGCTCCACAAGTTTGCGGACATGAAAGGGGATGCGCCTGTGAGGTTGGATGGAGGGCTGTATCGACTGATCAATATGTAACTTTATCTGAACGTCTTTTAGCTTACCAAGGCCTTTAAACAGACTGGGGTACCTCTGCATAATATGTGGGACTGAAGAACCTGTAACGCTGTTGACCAGGTTCACCAGGCCTAGAGACACCGCGCTGCTGCAGCTGAGAAGCGTATCTGCAGAGCACTCCACTACATAGAACGTGTCAGTGATGGATTTCCCTTCAGCTGTTAGTTCTGACTGAAACTTGCCACACAGGGGCAACGCAGCTGTGGAACCATAAGGGAAAATCTGTAGGCTGGTATTTTGTAGAGCAGGTCTATTCAGGAGCTGATTATAGATTGTATGACTGATGACGTTGACTGACGCCCCTGTGTCCACCAGGGCTTCTACTGGATTGCCATTTATGAGGATGACTCGTTTTGGATTGTTAATCATGTGCACAGCCCGAGATCCTTCCTCAGTCACTGAGAATAAGTAAGTGCTTTGAGCCTCGTCATTAAGCTGCAGTGCTTGGACCTTCTGTGACCTGGGCTGTACTGTGGGACGAGCAGATTGCTGCGGTGTAGATCTGCACACTTTTGCAAAATAGTTTCGTTTTCCACAATTATGGCAGGTTGTACCCTTTGCTGGACAAATGTTCTGGTGAGGATACGACCCACCGCAGTTGTAAAAGTAGCAGCCTGTACTTGTGGTTTCTGTGTAAGCTTTGCTATGGAAGATGATGCTTCTGGCTCACTGCTCTCTATGAGTTTTGCCTGTTTCTCTGCCATATCATTTATACGTGCTGTGTGTAATAGTTTAGCTAGGGTCATGGTAGGGTCTCTGAGTGCTTGTCTTCTTAATTTTGAAGAAACACATCCTTGTAATGTCTGCATTTGGATTTCTTTGTCTACGTCTGTAAACTCACAGTAAGCTGCAAGGTGCCGTAGCCGTACATGATATTCATCAATGCTTTCTGTGGCTGATTGCTTTGTCTAAATTTGAAGATTTCAAATGCTGCATTTCTGTGCGGGGAGAAGTGTTTGCTCAATGCTGCTTTGCTGAGCTCATAGTCCTTGTCCTCCCCTGTGTTAGGCAGAGTAGTGAAGATATCATAGACTTGCTCCCCTGCATAGTGTAATAACATGGCTTTCCTTCTTGTATCATTGGCTATGTTCATGGCTTGCAGAAATATCTCAAAGCGCTTCAGCCATTTATCCCAACATGCTGCTAGGTTTGCTTGGGACTGATGCACATCAAAATCTGGGAATGCAGGTAGACAGGCCATGGTGAGCACTGATGATCTTGTGGCACTGAAATACCTTTAGCTGATGAATGAACGCTTCCTCGTCGCCAATTGTAGTGTTGTAGTGCAGATGATGAGGAATCCAGAAGCACACACAGATATGCTGAATAGGGATGGGCGAATCTACTTGCTAGGACTCGTTACTCGGCGAGTAGTAAGGGACTCGCAGGACTCGCTACTCGGCGAGTTTCCCAGTGATGACTCGCACGAGTCCAATGCAAATCAATATCAATCCTAGTTTTGTCAGAAACGCTGACAGAACTAGGATTGCCATTGTTTACATTGGACTCGTGCGAGTCATCACTGGCTACTGTGCCAGTGATAGCAGGGAAACTCGCAAAGTAACTGCTGTTTCTTTGCGAGCCGAGTCCAGCTGTCTTCTCTGTGCAGCTCCAGGGTCCTAGAACCTGCCTGCTCACAGAGATGATGTAGCAGTGCTGAGATTGTTCTCAGTCTGCTCATTCCCTGTGCATGTAGCAGAGAGGACATCGCGTTTTGGACTACGTCGGACGGAAGAGGATTTTTTTAATTAAAGATGGAGTCCCTAATGGCTTTTTTTTTTATTTCAAATAAAAAATTTTCTCTGTGTTTTTTTAACCCTTTATTGGAGATTCTTAGTGGCTGGGTCAAACGTGGCCTGACATTAAGAATCTCGGGCTTAATACCAGCTTGTATAACAAAGCTGGTATTAACCCCTTTATTACCCAGCGTGCTACCGCCACCAGGGCCGCTGGAAGAGCGGGGTTCAGCGCCAGAGGATGGCGCTTCAATGAACGCGCCATCTTCTGGGCGGCTGCGGGCTGCAATTTGCAGCGGGGGGTGCCCAGAAAGCTTGGGCATCCCTGCGCTGCGGATTCCAGCCCTCAGCTGCTTAGCTGTACCTGGCTAGACATAGAAATTGCGCGGAGCCCCACGCATTTTTTTTAAATAATTTAATGAATTTCAGAGTCAGAGTCTCAGAGTCAGAGTCAGAATCTCAGAATTTCATGAAATAATTTAAAAAAAATGCGTGGGGCTCCGCGCAATTTCTATGTCTAGCCAGGTACAGCTAAGCAGCTGGGGGCTGGAATCCGCAGCGCAGGGATGCCCAAGCTTTCTGGGCACCCCCCGCTGCAAATTGCAGCCCGCAGCCGCCCCAGAAGATGGCGCGTTCATTGAAGCGCCATCCTCTGACGCTGAACCCCGCTCTTCCAGCGGCCCTGGTAGCGGTGGCACGCTGGGTAATAAAGAGGTTAGGGCCAGCTTTGTATTATCAGCTGGCCCTAAGCCCGAAATTTATGGTGGTCACGCCAATATTAGACATGACCGCCATGAATTTCTATTAAATTGTTTTAAAAAAAACAAAACACAAAGAAAATTTTTTATTAGAAATAAAAAAAAAGCCATTAGGGACTCCATCTTTAATTAAAAAAATCCTCTTCCGTCCGACGCAGTCCAAAACGCGATGTCCTCTCTGCTACATCCCCTGTGTATAGATATAGATCTCTATGCACAGGGAATGAGCAGACTGAGAACAATCTCAGCTCTGCTACATCATCTCTGTGCACAGACATTCATGTCTGTACACAGGGAATGAGCAGACTGAGAACAATCTCAGCACTGCTACATCAGGCAGCAGGCAGGCTCTAGGACCCTGGAGCTGGCAGCCAGCACAGAGGAGACAGGATCTTATCTGTGCGAGTCAGCGATTACTTACAAAGTAAACTAGCAATGCAAATAAATGACACAACTAGGATTGCTTCAGGCTGAAGCTTCCGAGACACATCTGCGATTTGTAAATCTCACACTACTCGCTATTACTCGCTTCCCCATTCATTAACATTGGACTCGCTAGACTCGCAACGAGTAGCGAGTCCTGGGCTCGGACTCGCTAGAGTCAAGCGATTCCGAGTAATTTAGGATTCGCCCATCACTAATGCTGAACTGCTCAGTCGAGCGGCCATACTTTTAATGAAATCATCTTCCCCTTTCCAGCTCTCCCTTTTCCTGCCACAGCTCCTCCTTTATCTTACATCACTGTTAATAGGCAGAAAATGCAAACAGCAAATTACAGAAGATATAACAACATTACAGTGGTAAAAGATGATTTATCTACAAGAAGGCATCTAATATGAGGCAGGCAGGTATAACTGTTTTAAGCATTGTATAACCGGTATGCAAATATTAATACTTTACATCAAATGTGGTAACAGATTCCTTTTAAATGAACTAACAGATTATGGGTACACAGTAAGGGAAACTAACCTGAGATCTCTCAAATTATAACTTTGTGATCCAAGCTGTGTAATAATTATCAATTGTGATATTTGTTCCCCTCTCCACCACATCTGTGTTTAAAGTGTATGGTACATTACATACAAATGCAGCATACAGTCACTGCTCAGATAGTGACTCCTTGGTGGTTACATGACTATGTGGTCACATAAGAAAAGTATACCATGAGTTTCCAGATAGAAAGGGACAACTAAAAAAAGTTAAAACTAGCTATAAAATGGGGGAGTAGAGACAGAAGAGAAAAACCTGGATAACACTTTTAGGAGGGGCTTCACCAGTGTATGGCATCTGATGCATGCACATTGGATGCGACATGCTAATGACCCTCAGCACCTGCTCTGCTGCATGCTAGAGCCGAGTGTCGTTATACTGGGATCTAGTCCTATGTAGAGAGTGAGGGATTAATCCCTCCACCTGCATTGCAAATTAGAATCCTCTGCTTTCGTGTTTTAAATGGAATCCAAAGCGCCCCATTATTGTATATGGGGTCTGTGTAGTAGCAGTTTGATAATTTTAAGAGTGTAAGAAAAGGTTCTGCATGCACAGGGCGGACACGAAATGGAAACTATAGAAAACCCGTAGAATTTAATGAGACTCCTCTGCTTCCATTTAAAACAAGAAAGCAGAGGATCCTGATTGTGTTTAATAAACAAATGGAATAGAAAAACAGAACAGACAAATTGGAAGGCAAAATGATCATGTGAATAGAGCCAAAGCCCCATTCTGATCAGCATCACACATCTCACTGGGAGTTCACTACAACGTACTCGTCGGCAGGGGCGGGCTGGTGCTTTTTATTCAGGGAGGCATATTTTTCCTGCCAGCCCTAGGTGGGCGGGAGGGGGAGTTGGGGGGGTGCTATCGGAGATCTGGAGGAGCTGGGGTTGGGGGTGCTATCGGAGATCTGGAGGAGCCGGGGGGGGGAAATTAGTTTGCTGCTCACTCACCCGGCCGGCTGTCCGTCGGGTCTGCTATTCTTCCAGCAGCTGCGGCTGCAAAGTGAAGCCAGCCGGCCCATTTCGGCAGGGGGCCGGCCCTAAATGAGGGAAATACTAACAGCCTGGGGGCCAACTGCCACCTGGGCCAGTCTGCCCCTGCTCGTCGGTGGTCCAGGCTATCTAGCTCACCGATAGTAAAGATTACACTCGCTCCTCACTATTTGGTACTTGCACGGATGATTATTATTCGTGATACTCGTTACTCGGTGAATATCGCTGGTGCTTGTGAGTGATGTGTCGATCGTGAATGATCTGACACTAATAGCTCCCTTCAGTGAACTGGCACCTCAGTGAGAGCAGACTGAATGTTAGGGTTTCTCTGGGGGGCAGAGCAAGGAGTTTTAGGCATTGAAATTGTAAAAAAGCACCACCCTCCTACCCTGTCCCAGAAAGACTCGATTTATGGCCGGATGAGTGTGCACGGAGCTTCACTAGTTGACTAACATTGGACTCACTATTCAGACGAATAAGCGAGTATTATAAACTACTTGTTACAAGTATAGTGAGTGCAAATATTTTGCTACTCGCTCATCACTACTCAGTGAGCAATTCCTAGACATGTCTCGTCTAAATCAGCAAAACATGTGGACTGGAGAGATTCCAGCCTCTGTATTAAAACAGCAACATTCTCCGGCACGAAGTATATTTTAGAGTTGTGCAGTTAGTTATACTGCAGTTAAATAGGTTATCCGGGATTTTTGTATAAAAAAAAAAAAAAATGTGCCTAAGCACAATCACGCAGGTAGCTGCCACCTACCTGCCTGTTGTGCTCAATACAATTCACTACCGTTCACCCCTGGTACAGAGCAGTCACAGACCGCTCCTCCCGGGGACAGGATGACTGGGTAAACAGAGCAAAGGCAGCTATTTTGCTCTGCTCTGTGGAAGGGACGGGACAGTTGGTCTTCTGATTGACAGCCTGTTCCCGCTATCTGATTGGGGGAGTAGGTTGCCAATCAGCGTGATGTCGGCTCTGATGCTCATTGACAGAAGGTAGAAGATGGCCCTCTGTAACCATGACATCAGCAGAAGCATCATAATCACTGAAGGGAGCGGTCTGAGACCGTTCCAAGTAGGCGGTGAATGGTGCCAGGCAGGTAGGTGACAGCTACCTGTCTGGTGTTTAGGCACATTATTTTTTTAATTAATCACAGTTAACACCTTTTAATAAGATTGAAAAATGAGACAGGTCCATCAAATCCTAGTATATTAAGATGATGATTCAGAGAAAAGCAAATTTCCTCCCTGCTCCAAATATCACAATTGGTTAAAACCCTGGAACAAGGACCCATCTCTCAAAATTTAGCATGCATAGCTAGTAATGAGCGAGTAGCAAATTATTTGCACTCGCTATACTCGTACCTAGTACTTTTTAATGCTCGCATATTCGTCCAAATAGCGAGTCTAATGTTAGTCAATTAGTGATAGGCTCGGCTCACACACGTTCCGTCCATAAAATAAGCATTTCCAGGACAAGGCGGGAGAGTGGGCTTTTTTACGATTTCAATGCCTAAAACACCTTGTTATGCCCCCCAGAGAGACTCTAACATTCAATCTGCTCTCACTGAGGTGCCAGCTCACTTTGTGTACTGAAGGGAACTGTCAATTTCTGTGAGATTGTTCATGATCGACACATCACTCACGGGCACCAGTGTTACTCGCCGAGTAACGAATATAACGAATACCGTACTATCCATGCAAGTAGCGAATAGTAACAATTACACTCACTCAACCCTTTGCATAGCTACAAGTGAGCAAACAAAAAATTGCAGAACCTTTTGTCAGGCTGTCACGTCTGAGAAGTCCAGCAAACCACAATCTACACTGTGTGCAGAATTACTAAGCAAATTAGTATTTTGATCACATGATACTTTTTATACATATTGTCCTACTCCAAGCTGTATAGGCTTAAGAGACAACTACCCATCAAGTAAATCAGGTGATGTGCATCTCTGTAATGAGGAGGGGTGTGGTATAATGACATCAACACCCTATATAAGGTGTGCTTAATTATTAGGCAAATGCCTTTCCTTTGGCAAAATGGGTTAGAAGAGAGATTTGACGGGCACTGAAAAGTCCATAATTGTGAGATGTCTTGCAGAGGGATGCAGCAGTCAATTACTAATTGCCAAACTTTTGAAGCGTGATCACTGAACAATCAGCGTTTCATGGCAAATAGTCAACAGGTTCACAAGAAGCGTGTTGGGCAAAAAATGTGCAAAATAACTGCCCTTGAATTGAGGAAAATCAAGCGTGACGCTGCCAAGATGCCATTTGCCACCAGTTTTGCAATATTTCAGAGCTGCAACGTTACTGGAGTATCAAAAAGCACAAGGTGTGATACACTCAGGGACAGGGACATGGCCAAGGTAAGGAAGGCTGAAAAACGACCACCTTTGAACAAGAAACATAAGATAAAACGTCAAGACTGGGCCAAGAAATATCTTAAGACTGATTTTTCAAAGTTTTATGGACTAATGAAATGAGAGTGACTCTTGATAAGGGAGATGGATCAGTAAAGGGCAGAGAGCTCCACTTCGACTCCGATGCCAGCAAGGTGGAGGTGGGGTACTGGTATGGGCTGGTATCATCAAAGATGAACTTGTGGGACCTTTTCAGGTTGAGGATGGAGTGAAGCTCAACTCACGGACCTACTGCCAGTTTCCGGAAGACAACTTCTTCAAGCAGTGGTACAGGAAGAAGTCTGTATCGTTCAAGAAAAACATGATTTTCATGCAGGACAATGCTCCATCATATGCATCCAACTACTCCACAGCATGGCTTGCCAGTAAAGATTTAAAAGAAGAAAAACTAATGACATGGCCCCTTTGTTCACCTGATCTGAACCCCATAGAGAACCTGTGGTCCCTCCTAAAATGTGAGATCTTCAGGGAGGGAAAACAGTACACCTCTCGGAACAGTGTCTGGGAGGCTGTGGTGGCTGCTGCATGCAATGTTGATCATAAACAGATCAAGCAACTGACAGAATCTATGGATGGAAGGCTATTGAGTGACATCATAAAAAAAGGTGGCTATATTGGTCACAAATTTTTTTGGGGTTTTGTTTTTGCATGTCAGAAATGTTTTTTTCTAAATTTTGTGCAGTTATATTAGTTTACCTGGTGAAAATAAACAAGTGAGATGGGAATATATTTGGTTTTTATTAAGTTGCCTAATAATTCTGCACAGTAATAGTTACCTGCACAAACAGATATCCTCCTAAGATAGCCAAGTCTAAAAAAAAAAACACTCCAACTTCCAAAAATATTAAGCTTTGATATTTATGAGTCTTTTGGGTTGATTGAGAACATACCGTATATACTCGTGTATAAGCCGACCCGTGTATAAGCCGACCCCCCCTACTTTTGCCCCCAAAACCTGGGAAAACCTATTGACTCGTGTATAAGCCGAGGGTGGACCCCAGCACAGGTATACAGCCCCCAGCAGTGTGGTATACAGCAGCCCCAGAGGTATATACAGCAGCCCCAGTGGTATATACAGCAGCAGCCCCAGTGGTTAGTATACAGCAGCCCCAGAGGTGTATACAGCAGCCCCAGTGGTAGTATACAGCAGCCCCAGAGGTAATACAGCCCCAGTGGGTACTATACAGCAGCCCCAGTGGTAGTATACAGCAGCCCCAGTGGTAGTATACAGCAGCCCCACAGGTAGTATACAGCAGCCCCAGAGGTATATACAGCCCCAGAGGTATATACAGCCCCAGTGGTACTATACAGCAGCCCCAGTGGTAGTATACAGCAACCCCAGTGGTAGTATACAGCAGCCCCAGTGGTAGTATACAGCAGCCCCAGTGGTAGTATACAGCAGCCCCAGAGGTAGTATACAGCAGCCCCAGAGGTATATACAGCCCCAGAGGTATATACAGCAGCCCCAGAGGTATATACAGCAGCCCTTAGGTAGTATACAGCAGCCCCAGGGGTGTATACAGCAGCAGCCCCAGGGGTGTATACAGCAGCAGCCCCAGGGGTGTATACAGCAGCAGCCCCAGGGGTGTATACAGCAGCAGCCCCAGGGCTGTATACAGCAGCAGCCCCCGGAGGTATACAGGCCCCCCATCATGATCCAGGGCCCCCCCCCCCTTGCGCGGCAAACCTGTAAAGTAAAATCATACTTATCAGTGTCCTGTCGCGCTGTCCCGCCGCTTGCCGACATCACGATCCTGGGCTTCATTCCGCGTCTTCCGCCTTCCGACTTCCTGTGGTCGCGGGCAATGACGTCATTGCCCGCGACCACAGGAAGGCGGAAGACGCGGAATGAAGCCCGGGATCGTGATGTCGGCAAGCGGCGGGACAGTGCGACAGGACACTGATAAGTATGATTTTACTTTACAGGTTTGCCGCGCAAGGGGGGCCCTGGATCATGATGGGGGGGCCTGTATACCTCCGGGGGCTGCTGCTGTATACTTATACTGTATACTCGCGTATAAGCCGAGGTGGAACTTTTCAGCCCAAATTTTGGGCTGAAAAACTCGGCTTATACGCGAGTATATACGGTAGTTGTTGATCAATAATAAAAATAATCCTCTAAAATACAACTTGCCTAATAATTCTGCACACAGTGTACATGCCGGCATTCACGTCACATATTCTGATTAGTAGGCTTGTACCCTGTTAAATTTATGCTTGGCTTCTTCATTTCTGCACTAGATGGCGATATTAGTATGATTCCGCTGTGAGTGACAAAATGTTATTTGAATGTAGTTTGTGTAAGTATTATGCTATTTATGCATTTTATGTATTCAGTAAGATTCTAAATTTATTATAAAAACACCGGCTCTCAAGCTTAACAATGCGGTTTCTTTTGCAAGGGCATATGTGTCACATGATCAGAAAATCTTTATAAGGGTGGCTTCACACCACGGCAGCGTCCAATCCGGGGCTGTCCGGTGTAAACCAGACTGCCCCAAACCGGATTTTGGCCCCGTAGTATCCTATAGTGCTGGATGGAGCCAGATGACAGCTATCTGCCATCAGGTTTCCATCTCTCCTGAAGAATCCGGGAAAATTTGGATTCTTCTCCCGGACACAATACCGTTGCTTGCAACGGTTTTGTGTCCGGGGAGAAAAATCTCTCCATCTTGTCGTCTCCCGGATCCTCCCGGATTCCCCCGGATCCGGTTTGATCCGGCGCTTCCTAACATGGGAGCCTATGGGGCCGGATTGCCCCAGTCCGGGAGGATCCGTGAACCGGACACCAGCGGCTGCACGCTGCTATTTCAGGACCGCGGCTAGCTCCCCGTGAGCCGCGGTCCTGATTCAGGTGAAACTGCAGCTGCGTGTGGCTGCACACCGGACCGGAGGGCATATTAGCCCTCTGGTTCCATGTGCTGATCTGGTCCGCGGCTATCAGCCCCGGATCGGATATCGCCGTGGTGTGAAGCCACCCTAAGTTTTCAGGCACTATCTACACAGGTAGCAGAGGCTAGAAACAAAGGAGCTGTGAATAGGGATGAGAGGCAAGTGGGGGAATCATACTGGGAGCATCACACTTTGTGGAAGGGGCTGTAGGAGCATTATGATATGATGTGTAGTGGGTCTGTGGGATCAGAATACCATGTGGTGAAGGATTGTGGGGGCATCATACTGTTGGAGGGATATTGGTTCATTAAACTTTGTTGGATGGATTTGTGGGGGCATAATTTTGTGACCGGGTCTGTGGTATGGCATCACACTGCATGGTTGAACTGTGGGGGAATCGTACTGTATGAGGGGGTCTGTGGAGGGGCATCAAACTGTATGTAAGGAGTTTTTTTGTGAGGGCATCATTATGGGGATATCATACTATGCTGTGGGACTAGTGGGGGCATCATAGTGTGTGGGTGGGAAGGTATCATACTGTGCATGTGCGTATGGAGGGATATTTGTAAGGGTGTCATATTGTATGGGTAAATGTACTGTAAGGCATATAAATGTACTGTATTGAGGAGGGACTGTACTATGGGGGAATCGTATTTTGTAATGGGGATGTACTGTGGGTGTATCATGCTGTGCATGAAGGAATGCACTTTGGGGGCATCATACCATCTGTGGGGGGACTATGAGGCATCATACTGTGTGTGGGGAACTTGTGGGAGCATCATTCTGTGAGGTAATCTGTAGTGTGATATCATGTGTGGGTGAATGATCTGTAGGGGAATCATACTGTGTGGTGGGGCATCATACTATATATGCAGACTTGTGGGGACATCATATGAAGTTTGATGATCAGTGGGGCTTCATACTGGATATATGTGTGTTGGTGGCTGTGGAGGTATCATACTGTGTGGGGAGTAAAGATGAGCAAACTTTCACTGAACATGTTTGCCAATTTCATATTTGGCACGAACATTGCAGATTTTGTTCGGGATCAGAAAACTGAGCGATTTCCCAAACAAAAAAAATTCCCAAATGTGGCTTTGTTCAGGACAAAAGTTTGAAATCTAAAATGGTCCTAAAACTTCCCCTGATGTTAGGGGCTAAAACGCTAGCCAGAAGACCCCTTGGCCAGGAACAGCACCTAACCTTATGGTTGGGAGAGTTCCCACCATCGGGTCTACTGGCTTGTATCAAGCTGTAGGATTTTTTAAGCTTTAAAAATGGAGTTTGCATGTGTTTTGACACCTGCAGGGTGTGAATTTTGGAAACATTGCCAGATGTGGCAGCAGCTGTGAAGTCCTGGATGCTTACAATGTACTTAAAACATCTGTTTAAGAGAGGTTAATATTTTTTTTTCATTTTTTTAAATGTTTTAACATTTTTTAATATTAATAAGTTTTTCTTTTGGAAAGCAAAAGAAAAACGGGGTCAACAGCATGCAAGGCCATCTCTTTTAGAATTATGTGATAGCAATTCATATTAAAAAAAGCATATGGCCATTATGTGCTTTACATACATTTTTGTATTATAGGAGAAGAAAAAGAAGTCGCACTCAGAGCTTCTATAAACAGCGGTTCTTTATTGTGCTTCAGTGCACACAGCAGGTGGTGGCATGCGGGTGGGAGGACGGGGGCACGACGTTTCGCGCCGTATAAGACGCTTCAGCAGGTTAGTCCTCAGAGTGTATTGTTGCACTAGGCAACTTATACACCCCCACTGATGACGTCACAAACTTAATTAGTGAACATGTGTGAAGTTAAGATTATGGAGCTGAAACCAAGACAGCTCTTAAAGTGACAGTGCAATTAAGTGATCAAAGTGCATTACATACATACAGTACAGTACTATGTGCTTACAATATATACAATAAAAACCTTTTTACTCACAACCACAGGTTAAAAATATTTTTTCCAGTCATAGGCCAGTACACTACTCGACTTACCCTCTTCTCTTTCCTGATAATAAGTTTAATACCTATTCATCGGGATCACTATACTGATACCCTCGGGCTAGCTTAGGGGATCCTCTTATATTTACATTTCCCCATTTCTAACCAGGGGTGAACCTGTTAAGTTCTCATTAAACATAGGGGACTGAGCACAAGACCTTCACAGTCATCCAAACAGAGAGTTCTCATCAAACATAAGGGACTGAGCACAAGACCTTCACAGCTATCCAAGCATAGAGAACCATGAAATTACTTATCAGATCAGTATACAGAGTTGTGCCCCTTGCAGATTCAAGTATTCACTAACCTAAATCCACAGTACCTCATTACCCAAATCCAATTACCCATAACTGAACCTTACAAAAATACAGCAAGATCGTTCTTATCATTAAGTCCAGCCTGGCTCTGCGCCCTCAATTTTATTATCCACGCTGCCTCATTCTGCAACAACATTTTATGTAGGTTACCCCCAGATGGTGGTAACATTACCCTTTCCAAGCCGAAGAATCTTAATACAGAGGAATCCCCTCCATGCTCAGCCCTGACATGCTCTATCAACCGGGGGGAACCAACTCCTGTAGTTATTGACCTAACGTGCTCTTTAAAGCGTATGTAAAGGCAACGTATCGTTTTTTCAACATAGAAGCGACCACAATCACAGACCACGGCATACACCACAAATTTGGTTTTGCAAGAAATAAATTCTTTCACGTTATGCATAATATGCCCTATCTGCACCGGATTGGTCGTAACGTGTTTGTCGCAAACGGAGCAATTCCCACATTTAAAATTTCCTACTGGACAGCCTCTCTCTAACCAAGTTTTTTCTGCAGTAAACCGTCTCCGTACTATCATATCATCAATATTTCTGCATCGTCTATGCGTAACCAGGGGTTTTCTCAAAGCGACCTCCTTAAGATGTTTATCGCTTTCTATCATGTACCAGTTTCTAGATATGGCCGTTTTTATAGCCCTATCCATAGGTCCAAATTTGAAGTTGAATATGAACCTCTTCTCCTTTTTTCTTTCTTTTTTACTCCCTACGGTCTTTCTCCAACCCTCCTTCCAGATATCATCAACCTTTACCACGGCCTCCTCTACCAAATCATCAGGGTACGCTCTCTCTCTAAGACGTTTCTTTAACTCCTGGACCTGTTCTCTATATCTATCATCTTCGTTATTATTTCTTCTCAAACGCATTACCTGATTGAATGGCAAAGCTTTTTTAACGTGAAAGGGGTGATTACTCTCATAATGGAGTACGGAGTTAGTAGCCATTTTTTTCCGATAATTTTCAGTGATGATCCTTCCATCTCTGATCGTAACTTTCACGTCCAGAAACTCCAGAACATCTCCGCCTAGCACTGAGGAGAATTTCATGTTCATCTCATTTTCACTGTTCAAGTAGTTAACAAACTCCAAGAATACCTCCTCTCCGCCATCCCACACCAAGAAACCATCATCCACGTACCGATAATAGGTTTTAATAAATTTTAGGTACGGATTTTGTGATGAATAGATATATTTATTTTCAAAAAAACCCAGAAAAATATTTGCCAGGGTGCAGGCCACTGGTGTACCCATCGCGGTCCCAACGCGCTGGGTAAACCACTGGTTCCCAAACTTGAAAGAGTTGTTAGTTAATACAAACTCCAGGGCTTCCAGAATGAAGTCCTGCAATTCCTTGGGTTTATCAGTAGCCTTCAAAGTTTCCCTCACTGCATCAATGGCGAGTTTCTGTGGAATCCTGGTATATAGATTATCCACGTCGATTGACGCCAATTTAAATCCAACCTGCCAATCCATACCTCCCAGTAGCTCTATAAAACTTATTATCAGGAAAGAGAAGAGGGTAAGTCGAGTAGTGTACTGGCCTATGACTGGAAAAAATATTTTTAACCTGTGGTTGTGAGTAAAAAGGTTTTTATTGTATATATTGTAAGCACATAGTACTGTACTGTATGTATGTAATGCACTTTGATCACTTAATTGCACTGTCACTTTAAGAGCTGTCTTGGTTTCAGCTCCATAATCTTAACTTCACACATGTTCACTAATTAAGTTTGTGACGTCATCAGTGGGGGTGTATAAGTTGCCTAGTGCAACAATACACTCTGAGGACTAACCTGCTGAAGCGTCTTATACGGCGCGAAACGTCGTGCCCCCCGTCCTCCCACCCGCATGCCACCACCTGCTGTGTGCACTGAAGCACAATAAAGAACCGCTGTTTATAGAAGCTCTGAGTGCGACTTCTTTTTCTTCTCCTATAATACAAAACTGGATGTGACGTATCGGACTTTTGGGAGTGAGCACCAGAGCGTGCAGAGCGGTGCAGCAGGGAGGACCCTCCTCATCATCCTCCATAGCCAAGGGCTGAAAGCTTGCAGGCAGCGGTGAAATCTCCCCAGGCTGTATGGGAGACGCTGCAAGGTGGTGCTGACCCCATCCTAATCTTCAAAACCGTGTGCTTTACATACATGTTGCAAACAAAAGCTGAGACAGAAAGAGTAGTGTGAACATGCCTGTATAGCAAGTTCATTACAAACGCCAAATTGTATGAAACAATAACCTGAAAACAAAAAAGTATGTGTACATTGTCTCTAAATACCTTATAAATAATTACCTAAATAAAACCTACTGTTATAAAAACACAGGATACTTGGTCTTATAGGTCTGTTAATACTCATAAAACACCATACAATGAATATTGCTTCTTGAAAATGTTCAATAACTATTTCATTACATATGTTTACAATACATATTTTTGTCATGTGCATTGTGCAAAAGTGTGTTGTATGTATAATTCATATTGAACTTTCCCTTGCATTGCTGCCCACTAGCCTTATTCAGCAATTTAGATGACCCTGAATAAACATATCATCATTATTTTTCCTCCCAATATATCAGGTATCAAAAATCAGTCCACCTAACCGCAACTCAGTTGTTACCTTGTGGCATGGAGAATTGAATTTGTGAGTGACACTACTTCTGCAGCCCATGCCATTGAGGGGTTAGTAAGGTGCTAGGCAACAAGATTGTGAAAACAGTAATATCTTGCAAGTGACACCTGGCACTGGAAGAGGCAGGCTCCTCAGCAAAATAAACAGACATCACCGTAAAGTTCAGAGAGTCAGCACCATGTTAGGTTGGCTTCACATCAAGGTTTTGTTCCTATCCATGGGGATCCTGTTTTGTGTAGGACCCCATAGACAGGAATGAACAGCCCCAGATGTATACCTCTGGATGCCATTTCTGTCAGTCTGCATCCGGGATTATGAGGGATACGGACTGACAGAGCTGGGAGGAGCCGAGCCTGCAAAGCTCAGGCATGTACAGTACTTTCGCTTCACTCCTAAAATGAAATAAAGAAAGCAGTGGGTATTAAAAATAAATGCACACCTGTCCCGGGATGCGAGGCGTCCACATCTGATGCAGCAAGGATGCTGCAAGGAACTTAAACTTAATCAGCTGATCAACAGCTGATTGGCTGGTAGCGGTCATGTGACACATCAGCTGACCGCTACCGGCCAATCAGCTTTTAAGGTCTTTGCAACATCAGACGTCTTCCCGGGACAGACACCGGAGAGGTAAAGTATTTGATTTTTTTATTTTTCTCACCTTTGCTTTATTTAATTTCACTTTAGCAGTCTGTATAGATACACTGTTAAACTGAAATTTCACACATGTACCACAGGTACAGAGCAGTGCTCTTGTTCTGAGCATGCTCTGTACCCTGAAACCGGATTTGGGAAACAATTCTGTTTTTTCCCAGATCCAGCTCCATAGGTCCCCAATGTTAAGTGTTCCGGACCGACTGCATTCGTTTCTGGCCGGTTTTGTCACCGGAGCCCAAAAACGGTGCAGACTCCGATTTTGGGGCCAGGAGAAAACAGGACAGAAACGAATCTGGGACTGGATTCACAAAACTGGTTCGCCATTTATGACCAATCCGGCACCATAGAGATACATGGGATGCAAAAACTATCCTGTTCTGTTCTTTTTAAAAACGAACAGAACAGGATGACAAAAACCGTGGTGTGAAACCAGCCATAGAAATGCAGAACAACGCAGCGAGTCAGCTTCAGCTACACTCTGCTACAGTTGATGTTTGCTACAATGTGCCTACAGTACACAGTTTGGTGATGGATCCCCCACAAAATATGCCTGCTCTGGAGGAGGTCATCTTTCTCACCACCCCAGAGGCAGAGGGTGCTTCAACAGCACCAGAACCAGAGTGGCCTGCAGAGGAGTTGGACATATATGTGAACTGGAGCTTGCAACATGTCTGGCTGTATTCCACCTGCAGCTGATGCCGCAGCTAGTTGATCACCAAATCCACCAGGAGCATGATGAGGAGGAAGAGGAGGAGGTAGAAGAGGCAGAAGGCCCTGTTTTGCAGCCATGTGTATCACGCCTGCCAGAGGCCTTTGACTGGGAGAATGCCATGTGGGGACCCCCTACCCCCTCCTATCAACTATTCAGTATGGCATGAACCACCCCTTCCTGTGTCTTTTATTGTAGAGATTCGGTTTGCAGATAACATCGCCAAAGAGTGGTTACATGAGCCTAAGCCCAATCACTTCCATGACCAATGTACCCAAGGCAAGGTGGTGGCATTTTTCTGGCTTCCTGCCAAACAAGGTACTGGTCATCAGTGCTATGTCAAATGGCCCACTCTCCTGCGTGAACATCTTCCCAAAAGACTCTGCACAATCATTGTTGAGGAGGTGGTCACCCTCATGAAGGTGATGGGCAGCAAGAGGTGGTTAGTGGTTGATGTAAGTCGAGTTGCCACCACCAACAACTTTGAGAAGTGGAAGGAGGAGGCCGACTGGGAGAGGATGTGGCCTCGGGTGGAGAACAGTTCTCTCTTACTTAGCCAGCTGCACCCAAACCCTCAGGGCCTGTCAGTGTTCCACAAGCTGGTCCCATTTCTCCAGTGGTCATCCCCTAGTTCCTCCATGGTCTTCTCCAGTAGTGACCATGATGGAGTGTGCTGGGGGGCATATGGCTGTGGAGAATTCCATTGGACTTTCATTAAAAAAAAAAAAAAAAAAAAGGCATGTTTTTGAGTCACTGACCCATCCCTTAGTTGGCATTTTACCCAGAGTAGGACTTTTTTGAGTAGTTTTTCAGTTCTTCCTTGACCAAGGCCTATTTTTTTTGTTAGTTTTATTTTTCTACTTCCCAAGTTTTGTGCCGTTTGTGCTTCCCCCTGCTGGATGAGTGGGCCTGCATGCAGCCTTTGGGTTACAACTCAAAACCCTAAACGGACTTTGCCCTTCATAGACTTTCCACCATTTTAAGATCCTGTTGATCCTTGTGGGATTTTCATTATATGTACTATGTATATTTATATATTTGTATTTGATACCTATTATAGTCTGTTTCAGTAAAGTTTTTTGTAGTTCACTCCTTGTGTGCTGGACTGTTTCTGCAAACAGATGCTTTGATACTGCCCTACCGAGACTGGTGAACAAGCCTCTGGCCTGATGATCTGAGGAATTCAATTCCAAGACACCACAAACACACTCCTGTAGCACAGGACTGGCCAAATGCAGTCCTCAAGGGCTGCAAACAGTGCACGATTTAAGGATTTCCTTAGCATTGCACAAGGTGCTGGAATCATCACCTCTGCAGGTGATGAAATTATTAACTGTGCAATTCTAATGAAATCCTGAAAATGTGCACTGTTTTCAGACCTTGGGGACATGGGAACTGTTATCTGATCGCTGGTGAGCTATCACACAGGCAGACTCACCAGCGACCATCGACCCGTGTAACAACCTCAACATCGTGGAAAAGAATATAAAATATTCTTTTCCACGATGTCGAGGTCCTGCGACGCTGGGGTAAGCGGGAGAACGCTGGTAACCACGGTAAACATCGGGTTGCTAAGCAGAGCGCTGCGCTTACTAACCCGATGTTTACTGTGGTTACCAGCGTTCCCCCGCTTTACAACCCGATATGTTCCCTGGTTACCAGGGAACACATTGGGTAGAAGGGCGTTACACACGCCAATGTGTGCTGCCCAGCGGCCGACCAATGATGGAAAAACGGCCCTGGCCATTCACCAACGATCAGCGATCAGTGAGCTGATCGCTGGTCGTTGGTACATGTCACACGCAGCGACATCGCTACAAGGTCACTGCAACGTCACAAGTTGCAGCAACATCGTTTAGGCCCTGTGACCACGATGCATTGTTTGATGCTTTATTTGATGCAGATTTTGACAATCTGCATCAAAATATGTATGTCTATCCTGAGGCCAGCAAAGTCTATGACAGGTCAGAAGTGCAGTCCCCTAGTTGCTTTTTTGTTTCCTTGCACATGTGGTTCAGATTTCTTTTTTTCTTCCCCAAAATCTGCACCAAATTTTGAAGGGAAAAAAAACACATTGGCACAGCATTTCTGAACTCTCATAGACTTTGCTGTCTTCAGGATAGACATGCAAATTTTGATGCAGATTCTCAAAATTTGCTTCAAATGAAGCATGAAGCAATGTACCATGGACACGGGGGCCTTACAACAATATGGTGGGGTCACGTTCACAGACAGCATCCTCATATGATGTGAGAACAGGCACTGGTGAAAGTGTGACAAGCGGTGCCATCACAAACATTAATGCAGTTCAGACTTGAGAGGTCACACTGGGGCTGTCCCGCAAGTTTGAACTGCGCTGCTCTCCCTGATGTCACCGCTCCTCACACACGCTGTCTCATGATACCAGCGAGATATATCTGCTACATCTCTCACGATATTGCTGCTCTCACAAGACAGCTAGTATTACAAGCGCTGATGCCGTTGAGGTTATCTCAGGTCACACAGCAGAATTCCCTGCTGCGTGATACCCGCTGTGTAACCTGAGAGAACCTCAGGGAAGTCATGAGGATGTCTGAAGTTCATGAGTGGGCATTTAAGCATGGTAAGTGGTGACAACAGAGCTGAAGATTGCTAAATACTGGTATAGTAAGATAATGTCTGTGCCAAAACATTGGGGCTCCACCCTAAAATGGTTTGAGCTCTGTTTGGCAGCTTTTCGGCCCATTTTAATGTGTTTTCTAGGCCCTTGAGTTTGCCTCCCATTTATTTGAACTGTTCGCCAATCAATTCGGCGAACATATGCCCGTTCGACTAATCAAATTGGAACTTCAAAAGGCTATCCTTATCTTGCAATTGTTACTTACCTTTTTCCATTTGTGTACATGTTTAATAGTGATGGGCGAATCTACTCGCTAGGACTCGTTACTCGGCGAGTAGTAAGGGACTCGCAGGACTCGCTACTCGGCGAGTTTCCCAGCGAGGACTCGCAAAGTAGCGAGTCCAATGCAAGTAAAAGGGAATCCTAGTTTTACTAGCGAGACTCGCTATATCACATCGCTATGTAGGTTGAATCTCCCCCAAATCGTTTAGAGAATGGCACCGCTTCACGGATACCCGCTGTAAGTAGCGATTCCGAGCGAGTCTTAGCGACTCCTAGCGAATCCTAGCGATTCTACGAATCCGAGCCCTGTATTCTGTATTCGGGACTCGCGAATACAGAATCTGTTATGTTCCGACAAATCTTCCGAGACAGCCTAGCGTGTTAGGTCAGACAAACTTGTGAAGATGGACAAGGATGTTAGCCAATCTTATTCAGTAATGCCACAGCCCTCTTCTTGTGGCATTACTATGATTGGCTTCTGTCCATCGTGATGGCTATGTCATCGATGACAGGCAAGGCTGTATATAAGCCTTGCCACCGCCATTTTGAGCACATTTCTCTGAAGATCTGAGCTAGAACAGGGTGAGGTAGATTCTGGAGCAGATCATAGGGATTGTCAGTGAGTGTAGGGAACTTCAAGATTCCTTATATTAACCCCAAACAGCTCTTGTGAGAGCTAGCAGGAGGACAGAGGAGTACTGTGTACTGTGACACTGTAGGCAGGCAGGGAAGCAGGAGACTGCAGCCTTTACAGTGTTAACAGGAGCGACCTCATAGCTTCGCTTACTCACTCAGCTGTTCTAATAGCTGAAGTGAGAGGCTTAGCTGAGGTACTATTTACAATTTTTTGCCAGCTGATAGATTTTTGGTCCTAAAAACCCCTTCAGCGTTATTTTGTCTGTGGCAGAACAGTGCGTTGCTGCTCTCCTAGCTGCAAATAGCACGTACGCCACCTACTTCTGCGACTAATTGTGCGCACTTAATAATTTTTTTCAGGGAATAGTGTGCTGCTTCACTGCCAAGTGTTAGCACACACTTAACCCGCCAGTAAGTGACGCCTACAGCAACACCAAACTCCATCTCGGTGGCTGTGCGCACTTTCTAATTTTTTCAGGGAATAGTGTAGTGCTTCACTGTCAAGTGTTAGCACACACTTAACCCGCCAGTAAGTGACGCCTGCAGCAACACCAAACTCCATCTCGGTGGCTGTGCGCACTTTCTAATTTTTTCAGGGAATAGTGTAGTGCTTCACTGTCAAGTGTTAGCACACACTTAACCCGCCAGTAAGTGACGCCTGCAGCAACACCAAACTCCATCTCGGTGGCTGTGCGCACTTTCTAATTTTTTCAGGGAATAGTGTAGTGCTTCACTGTCAAGTGTTAGCACACACTTAACCCGCCAGTAAGTGACGCCTGCAGCAACACCAAACTCCATCTCGGTGGCTGTGCGCACTTTCTAATTTTTTCAGGGAATAGTGTAGTGCTTCACTGTCAAGTGTTAGCACACACTTAACCCGCCAGTAAGTGACGCCTGCAGCAACACCAAACTCCATCTCGGTGGCTGTGCGCACTTTCTAATTTTTTCAGGGAATAGTGTAGTGCTTCACTGTCAAGTGTTAGCACACACTTAACCTGCCAGTAAGTGACGCCTACAGCAACACCAAACTCCATCTCGGTGGCTGTGCGCACTTTCTAATTTTTTCAGGGAATAGTGTAGTGCTTCACTGTCAAGTGTTAGCACACACTTAACCCGCCAGTAAGTGACGCCTGCAGCAACACCAAACTCCATCTCGGTGGCTGTGCGCACTTTCTAATTTTTTCAGGGAATAGTGTAGTGCTTCACTGTCAAGTGTTAGCACACACTTAACCCGCCAGTAAGTGACGCCTACAGCAACACCAAACTCCATCTCGGTGGCTGTGCGCACTTTCTAATTTTTTCTGTGAATAGTGTAGTGCTTCACTGTCAAGTGTTAGCACACACTTAACCCGCCAGTAAGTGACGCCTGCAGCAACACCAAACTCCATCTCGGTGGCTGTGCGCACTTTCTAATTTTTTCAGGGAATAGTGTAGTGCTTCACTGTCAAGTGTTAGCACACACTTAACCCGCCAGTAAGTGACGCCTGCAGCAACACCAAACTCCATCTCGGTGGCTGTGCGCACTTTCTAATTTTTTCAGGGAATAGTGTAGTGCTTCACTGTCAAGTGTTAGCACACACTTAACCCGCCAGTAAGTGACGCCTGCAGCAACACCAAACTCCATCTCGGTGGCTGTGCGCACTTTCTAATTTTTTCAGGGAATAGTGTAGTGCTTCACTGTCAAGTGTTAGCACACACTTAACCCGCCAGTAAGTGACGCCTACAGCAACACCAAACTCCATCTCGGTGGCTGTGCGCACTTTCTAATTTTTTCAGGGAATAGTGTAGTGCTTCACTGTCAAGTGTTAGCACACACTTAACCCGCCAGTAAGTGACGCCTACAGCAACACCAAACTCCATCTCGGTGGCTGTGCGCACTTTCTAATTTTTTCAGGGAATAGTGTAGTGCTTCACTGTCAAGTGTTAGCACACACTTAACCCGCCAGTAAGTGACGCCTGCAGCAACACCAAACTCCATCTCGGTGGCTGTGCGCACTTTCTAATTTTTTCAGGGAATAGTGTAGTGCTTCACTGTCAAGTGTTAGCACACACTTAACCCGCCAGTAAGTGACGCCTACAGCAACACCAAACTCAATCTCGGTGGCTGTGCGCACTTTCTAATTTTTTCAGGGAATAGTGTAGTGCTTCACTGTCAAGTGTTAGCACACACTTAACCCGCCAGTAAGTGACGCCTGCAGCAACACCAAACTCCATCTCGGTGGCTGTGCGCACTTTCTAATTTTTTCAGGGAATAGTGTAGTGCTTCACTGTCAAGTGTTAGCACACACTTAACCCGCCAGTAAGTGACGCCTGCAGCAACACCAAACTCCATCTCGGTGGCTGTGCGCACTTTCTAATTTTTTCAGGGAATAGTGTAGTGCTTCACTGTCAAGTGTTAGCACACACTTAACCCGCCAGTAAGTGACGCCTGCAGCAACACCAAACTCCATCTCGGTGGCTGTGCGCACTTTCTAATTTTTTCAGGGAATAGTGTAGTGCTTCACTGTCAAGTGTTAGCACACACTTAACCCGCCAGTAAGTGACGCCTACAGCAACACCAAACTCCATCTCGGTGGCTGTGCGCACTTTCTAATTTTTTCAGGGAATAGTGTAGTGCTTCACTGTCAAGTGTTAGCACACACTTAACCCGCCAGTAAGTGACGCCTGCAGCAACACCAAACTCCATCTCGGTGGCTGTGCGCACTTTCTAATTTTTTCAGGGAATAGTGTAGTGCTTCACTGTCAAGTGTTAGCACACACTTAACCCGCCAGTAAGTGACGCCTGCAGCAACACCAAACTCCATCTCGGTGGCTGTGCATTTGTCAACAATGTCCCAAAAACACCAAATTCCCAAAAACCAGTCTGCTAAGGGACAGGGACGAGGTCGGGGCCCTAGCAGTCATGAACAACAAGGCACTGGTAGAAGTAGACAGACAAGGATTGATCGATTCACCTTCCTGCTGTCTAAATTTCCCAGTACTCAACCGAAACGTGTCTTGAGGCCGGAAGATCAAGACCAAATAACATCTTGGATGGCTGACAAGACATCAACCACGGGTTCTGGCAGCACACAATCATCCTTGACACCATATTCAAGTGCCGCTACTGACAACGCGGGGTCATCTAATCCACAAAATCTTCCTATTTCCTCAAGCCATCGCCAGACGGAGGAAAATTTAGACCGCGAACTTGGGCATTCGGAAGATTTATTTGGTTCTTATCAGCCATTCAGACAACCGGACCTTTCTTTGTCACTGCCTGAACAGATACTTGAACCAGACGTACATTCCATCTATGGACAAAGTTTGGATTCACCTCGTCCTGAAGAACGTCCCTTTCAACAAAGCCATAGGCCGTCTCAGGAGGTGGAGGATGATGATGATGATGAGACACACATCTCATCTGGCCAGCCTGACCAGTCACGTTATCCAGATGACTTTGAGGAGGAGGGGGTGGATGATGAGACCACTGATCCAACCTGGACACTTGACATGCAGAGCCAACAGAGCAGCCAGGAGGAGGAAAGTGGTTATGTACCACCGCCTAAAGCACCCAGGCTTACTCCTTTATCCCGAATCCAAGCTGTGACAACAGTAGCCCAAATTGTGTCAACTGTTGCACAAACTGTACCAACTGTTGCCCCAACTTTAAGAACAGTTGGCCAAAATGTGTCTACAGTTTGTGTTGGCCAGACTCATCCTTCAGTTCCTACACCACAACCTAAAGGACGAACATCCATTGTCTGGAAATTTTTCAAAGATAGCCCATCAGTACCAAATGTGGTTATATGTAACATCTGCTATGCCAGGCTGAGCAGAGGCCAGGGCAAAGTAAACTTGAGCACCAGCAGTATGCGAAAACACATGACTCTTAAGCACCCTAGTCAGTGGTTGGCCCATCAGGGTTCGACAGCAGGGCCTTCTGACCTCAACACCGTTATGCCACTTCAGAATCGTCCTTCACCATCTACTGTTCATGCAGCAGCTCCTACTCATACGATCTCACCACAAGCTGCATTAGACCAGAGATATGACAGTAGTCAAGTGACTTGTGAGTCTGCGCCAATTGTCCAGTTGTCTGTTCCACAGCTGTATGAGAGGCAGCGGAAACACCCATCCACACACCCTTTTTCTCGACAAATGACAGCGCAAATTTCTAAGCTGTTAGCTGTAGAAATGCTGCCATTTAGGCTTGTTGATACTGAGGCTTTTAGGGAGTTGTTGGCTGTGGCAGCACCACGATACACTGTCCCCAGTCGCAATTTTTTTTCACGTACTGCCATACCCGCGCTACATCTGCACGTGGTTAACAACTTGAAGCGTGCACTGACAAATGCTGTGAGCGGAAAAGTTCACCTGACAACTGATACCTGGACAAGTACTTGTGGACAGGGCAGATACATATCCCTGACAGCTCACTGGATCAACCTTGTCGAGAGTGTCCCAAAGTGTAATAGTGGAATATCTGCGATCCTACCAACTCCACGAATAGCGGGCACAGCATCATTCCGGGTGTCCGCGGCCTCATATACTTCTACAACACAATGTGCGTCTTCAACTTCCTTGACCACTGCTGATTTGTCCGCCACATCACGTCAAAGTTGGGAGCTTTGCAGTACTGCATCAGCCAGGCGACAACAGGCTCTTCTTAAGCTCATCTGTCTAGGTGACACACCTCACACTGCAAACGAGCTGTGGAAAGGTGTTAAACAACAGACAGATGAGTGGCTGGCCCCACTGCAACTACAAGCAGGTCTTGTTGTCAGTGATAACGGACGAAACCTTGTTGCAGCAATAAAGCTCGGTAAACTTCAACACGTGCCTTGCATGGCTCACGTACTGAATCTTGTAGTTCAGAAATTCTTGAAAAATTACCCAGAGTTATCTGATCTACTAGAGAAGGTGCGTAGAAATTGCGGACATTTCCGACATTCATCAACGGCACTTGCAAGTCTATCTGCCCTTCAACAGCAATTTAATTTGCCCAAACACAGATTAATTTGCGACATGCCCACACGATGGAATTCTACATTCCATATGTTGGCTAGGTTCAATGAGCAGCAGAGGGCTATAGCGGAATATCAGCTGCAACATGCCCGTCACCCAGGAAGTAATACAAGACACATTGGTACGATGGAGTGGGTCTGGATCGCTGACCTTTGCGAGGTTCTAGAGAACTTCGATTACTGCACAAAACTGGTCAGCGGTGATGAGTCCATTATTAGTCTCACCATCCCCATGCTGTGTTTGCTTAAAGATTCTCTCCTGAATCTTAAAACAGAATCATTGAGGGCACAGCAGAGGGCTATGGATCCACATTTTAACATCCAGGATCAGAGCCAGCAAAGCCAATTTCAGCCGGCAACATTGGCTGCAGAACAAAACAGTGATGAGGAAGATGAAGACGATTTATTTCTCCATGGTACTGAGGTGCACCCTGATGGAACTCCCAACCCCAGTTTTATGTCGGTACAGCATGGGTGGGCTGAAGAGCAGGAGGCGGAGACCGATTTTGAGACCATGATGCCTATTGTTCATCAGTCAGGTGACACAGAAGACATGAGTCTTTGTAGCCTAGCACACATGTCTGACTTCATGTCTCAATGTCTGTCCCAGGATCCACGCGTCATTAACATCTATGACAGCGACCTCTACTGGTTGTCAACATTCCTTGACCCACGCTACAAAGACAAGTTTCCATCGCTGCTGTTGCAGTCACCAAGGGGCTTAACGATGGATTATTTCAAAAGTGTGGTGGTTGACAATTTAATGTCAATTTCACCATCTGACTCCGCTATACCACGAACAAGCAGCTCTTTGCCACAGCAGCCTTTGGTTCGAACACAAACTGCCACATTGTCAAGAAGAGGTGGTGGTAAGATGTCCACCAACTGGGCGATGTTTAACAGACCTTCCAATCTGCAACGGATTGTGCCTACGGTCCCCTTGTCTAGGAGACAAACATTGTCAAACATGTTGAACGAGTATGTGTGTGACACTACCAGCTTCTTAACCGACCCCTCTGTACCCTTTAATTACTGGGTTTCCAAGCTTCACGCTTGGACTGAGCTGTCTTTGTATGCCTTGGAGTTGCTGGCCTGCCCAGCTGCTAGTGTGACATCAGAGCGTGTTTTTAGTGCCGCTGGGGGAATTGTCACTGATAGAAGGTCACGGCTGACAACAGAAAATGCCGACAGACTCACTCTCATTAAGTTTAACAAGGACTGGATATCATCAAAGTTCTTAACCCCTTCAGACGACAGTACCCAAACCTAGAGGGACATTTTCAAATTTGTTACTTTTGGCTCAGTGCGGTTTAAACATTATGTCCTCTTCTGACACAAAGGATAAACAATGTCCCTCTGCTAAGAAGATTGGATAAATAATGTTCCTGCTACACTTGCTGCATGACAACAAAACTACACAATCAGTGTCAGTAATGTTACTTTAATAATGCATGCACTTGTGATGTTTTTTGACCGTTGAATTATGTCAGACAATCCAAAACAGTCTCTTGGCTGAATTTTTTAAGGCAACAAGCCTATGCCTGCATTGTGGGCATTTCTCAAACTGAAATAAAACATATAGTTTGGCTCAAGTGCCTTGCATAAATTTTAAAAATGTTGATCCCGCCCCTTGGGCTAATTTTTTGAGGCAACAAGCCTATACCTGCATCGAATACGTTGCTTGTACTATGCTCTCAGGACAAGCAAATAGTATGGGCCACGCGCCCTCCTCAACTTCAAAAAGAGTTGATCTCGCCCCTTGGGCTAATTTTTTGAGGCAACAAGCCTATACCTGCATCGAATACGTTGCTTGTACTATGCTCTCAGGACAAGCAAATAGTATGGGCCACGCGCCATCCTCAACTTCAAAATAGAGTTGATCTTGCCCCTTGGGCTAATTTTTTGAGGCTACAAGCCTATACCTGCATCGAATACGTTGCTTGTACTATGCTCTCAGGACAAGCAAATAGTATGGGCCACGCGCCCTCCTCAACTTCAAAATAGAGTTGATCTTGCCCCTTGGGCTAATTTTTTGAGGCTACAAGCCTATACCTGCATCGAATACGTTGCTTGTACTATGCTCTCAGGACAAGCAAATAGTATGGGCCACGCGCCCTCCTCAACTTCAAAATAGAGTTGATCTCGCCCCTTGGGCTAATTTTTTGTGGCAACAGGCCTATGCCTGCATCGAAAACGTGGCTTTTACTAAGATCCTGCTGGAGCATGGCGAAGGGTCCCACTGTACGCTACGGAGATAACGCGTAGACGCGCTCTGTTGCAAGTAGACGTCCCAGCCTATCGCATCTGTGTTCCCAGTGTTGTTGCCATACTGAGTCATTAAGTAACCCCCCCACAAACACAGGCACTATTTATTTGTCAGCAACATTTGTATGTGCAGTCATGATTTTCCACATAATAACCAAGGTGCCTTCATGCGCCATGCGGGCCGTAAAGTACTTGCTAATGATGATGACTTTAAGCCCACCCACAAAAAAAACCTACACATCCATTCCCTGAAAAAAGACAGACACAAAGCAGTTTTTGTCAACTGGGTATTATTTCGCCATAATGGCAAAGATGTCAGAATTTTTTTTTTTTTTTTTTTTGGGTTTAAACTTTGTAAAAACAAATAATAACATAACAAAGAAATTGTGCAATGCACAGGAACAAAAAATAAACAAAAAAAAAAAAAAGGGGTCTACAGCTGGTGGTAGGTTGCCGCATCCTCCGGCCTTGGCTGTAACGTGGCACCATCACCCTGCTCGTTGAGTAGGTCCAGGGCCCCATGCAGTACCTCACCCAGTGGTTGGAAGCCTGTAGGCTGGGGCATCTGGGCCGGTTGGCCTTGGCTTGGTAGGCCCCTGATTCTTGGACACCACCTCTGGGTCGCAACATACCTGTCCCGGGGTGTGGCCCTGTCCAGGATGTTTGATCTGCTGAGCCGCCACTCCTCCAAAAAATCAAACACCTGCCCAGGATGGTTTGGGGGCCTACACGCATCGAGGACAATGTGTATTGCTGACCATGCCCGCAGTCGTCTCTCGAATGGAATGTCATCCAAGAACGGTATGAGACTGCGGGCAAAGTCAGCACTACACTGTCCTCTGCGGTCTTGTGGTGCCCCCGGGATCAGAGCAGGGCTGCTGGGGTTCCAGTGACTCCCCACACTGCTGCTGGCAGTCGGCACTGGAGGGCGCTGGTGTGGCCCTTCATCCTCCTCTTCTTGTCTCTGCGGCCCCAAAGGTGGTGGTGGTGGTGGCGGCGGTGGTGGTGGTGTGGTGGTGGCGGCGGTGGTGGTGGTGGTGGCGGTGGTGGCGGGTGGTGGTGGTGGTGCTACTCCCTCCTCCTCATCTGGTGGGGGTTGAGGGGCCCTCCTCCCCTCCTCAGGCAGCTGTGGTGGCGGGTTCCAACGCCGCCTCCGAAAGTGAGCAGCTCTGTGGGTAAATATAAAAAACATTTGGTGAATGGGTTGACTTTGGAAACAAAACCATAGGCCAAACATAACATGTGCACGCTTTTTTGACTCAGTGTATCTGTGTATTCTGTGTCTTTTCATTGTTGCCCTTAAGATGGAATTGCAGCAAATAAATTAATGACATTTTTGGCTCATGCCTCAAACTATATTGTATGTGTGGGTACTGTTGCTCCACGATTTTTTGCCATTACATTACAAATTTTAAAATTAGTCTGCACTATTACACTGTGCCCTGACTTAGGCAGGACAGCTATGTAGTCACTTGAAGACATATTAGTGGCCACAACTATTGTTTTGACTTTTTGTGGAAACTTTATGTGGACAAAGCTATAGCCTGACACTGTGAGGCAAACACATTATTCAGGGTTGTTTGCCATCAGATGGACACAAAAACACACAGTGTGGACGGCCTTGGTCTCAATGCACATAACCCAGATCTATAGGGCAGGTGAGCAAGACAGGAAATGGAGTCCTGCAGCATAGGTGACACATGAGCATTTGGCGTTAGTGGCCTACACTCCTTGTTGCTGCCATGTATGCTAATCAGGAATGTCTTGGTAAATAAAACACACCAAACAGATGGCTTGGGATTTGAAACGACTGTAATGGACATAGAGTATGGGGTTGTCTTTGAGCAGCAGGTCACACATCGTTGGTGCCAAACAAGGTGGTATGCACAGATGGACAGTTTTAGTTATTCCAACGGGGCCGAACAAAAAAAACGGGAACAGCAAGGACAAACCTCGGGTTTCCTAAAGGACCTTGGACATAAAAGGCTGTTGCACTTAAAATATGGCCCTCTTTAGTTTGATTTAATACAGCATTAATACGCTATCTTTTCCGGAGGATTCGTAATGTGGCCATGAGTTAACGACAAAAAAAGTAAAATTCACATGTGGGCCCTAATATCTACACCATCACCTTGCAGCCCCAAATAAACCCATGGGAAAACTGAACCACACATATTTGTAGTGATACAGGGTATGTTCTGAAATGTGTGTGAATGTGTCAGCAATCTGGGATGGTGTACAAACAGTTTAGTGCAAAAGGGGTATATCCTTGCAACGTTATTTTGCTGAAAAAAACACCCACAACTAAATGTGTAGGGATGTATGTGGCCCTTATGCAAGTCGAGGCCATTAGGAACTGATACAACTGAGGCTTATGACAGGCAAACCAGACAGGGCCACACACCTTAGAGGCCATTGGAGGGAAGAACATGGCTTTGTTCCACAAACATGCCAACAATAATAGCTAATTGTGAGGTCACGGAACATTGTGTCTGACCACCCTGCAGAACATTGCTTATTTGTCCAAACGTCACAATGTGACTATAAATGTGTATGTCCTGGATCATTGCCAAAGGTAATAGAATTGTGTTGCACCATGGCAGAAACAAACCCCTGTGTGGGTATGTAAACCAGCACACTCATTATAGAGCTTCATACGTACATTGTGTGCCCTCGTGGACAGGGTCCTCTCCTCTTGTACCTGTATGACCTGATTGTCTTCATGGACTGTTTTTTGTCGTTAACCCTTATCCTCATGTAAAGTGCCATGGAACCTAATGGCGCTATATTAAAAAATAATAATAACAATAATAGTAAACAACAGTGCGGCAGACACATACCTTGGCATACGGGCCACCGGTTCCAGAAATGACAGCCGTTCATAGTGGCAATATATGATCCCGTGACCAGCTTCCGGGCCCCCCTCCATGATCCTCCGGTGTTGCCGCTTAAATTGGTCGCGGCAGCTCCTCCAGCGCTTCATAATGTGGTCAACTGTGAAATGATTTCAAACCGGGTTTAGACCTCTTTAACATTTGAAACACTAAAAGTATGTGTACAAATCAACAATAACATTTTAATGATGTTGTGTGTGAAATGTGTATACAAGGCACATGGAAACGACAGTGTGGAACATCATCAACAGCATTACGGACATTGAGCTCACGTGGCCACAATCACAAATGGGGCAGGGCACATGTCAACGCATAGAGAATGTAATAGTGCGGGCACCAGACTCCGCTCATTAGTGGTATTTATATACACCCAACCCCCTGGCCTTCAGAGCCAGGAGGAACAGCCCTTAAACTAAGTGTACTATTGTGAACCCATCCAAATATAGGCAACCATGCAACGGCGCATTATAACACATTGAGGGCCCTGTATACCCTACTATGGGGGCCCTGTATGCCCACGGGGCCCTGTATACCCACTGCTGGGGTCTTGTATACCCACGGGGGGGCTGTAGACCCTACTATGAGGGCCCTGTATAACCACTGGGGGCCATGTATACCCAGTGCTGGGGGACCTGTGTACCCACGGGGGGGCTGTATACCCTAATATCGGTGGCATATATACACACTGGGGGGCCCTGTATACTCTGCAGGTGGAGCTGTATACTCTGCTGGGGGGATGTCTAACAGTGATAGCCGCTGTATACAAGAATGGCGGTCAATATGGTTTCCCACTTTTTTGGGGCTAAAGTAGGGGGGTCGGCTTATACACGGGTCGGCTTATACACGACTATATACGGTAAATGCAATATAACGTGTGAACACATTTAACTCACCCATATTGGTCTGCACATCATGGCCACAACGATGAAACGTTGGGAAAACGCCCTGTGCGATCTCCCTCCAGGCCGTAGTCCGCTGGACATTATCCCCATATGCAGGGTCAGTGGGCAGCCAAAGCAGGGGCCGAGCCTCCACCAGAGCAATTAATTGCAGGGTGTCGACAGGAGCCATGCTTCCTCGCTGTGACTTTCTGCGCGTCCAGCCAGGAAGCTCGAGTCGGCTTATTTCCTGTTTGCACAAAGCATGGGGTTTGCTGCAGAAAGTCGCTTGCCTCGCCTCCAACACATGCGACTTTGGCCTCGGAGACAGCAGCAAAATACAGTTGCCAGTGGGGCTTCCGACACGGCAATGCGAGCGCTTTCCGACACACATATGCGATTTTTAAATCACACATTACTCGCTATTATTCGCTTCCCCATTCATTAACATTGGACTCGCTAGACTCGCTACGAGTAGCGAGTCCCGGGCTCGGACTCGGTAGAGTCAAGCGAGTCCGAGTAATGTAGGATTCGCCCATCACTAATGTTTAACAAACCTTATCTTCCATCACCTATCTTTGCACACTTCTCTTATCCTGAGTTATAATGTACAGTTAACATCCTTATTATTCCTAAGGAGGTATGAGAAACAACTCAACAGCCTTTCAGGTAGCCAGGTCTGAGTTTTCAGGAACACGGAAAATATAAAGCAACAATATCCAGCACTGAGTCAACAAAATGCATTTAAAAGTCAAAATACGTTGGTTTTAATGCTTGTAATTGCTGTTTTATATTTTGCATAATAATGTAGTAAACATAAGATTTTATTTCTAGAAATGAACTGCTGGACTTTTATCTCTTTCCATACAAATTCCAGGCTCATTGAACCGTGCACCCAGGATGAGGGGGAGGATTCATTATGTTAGAGGTGAGCTGGCAAGCATGACCTTTGATCATAAATGATAATGCCTAAAGGAAACAGTGTGACCAGGTGATATAGCCACTGTAACAGGGTCTACACAGCCCCTAGAAAACAGCGAAGGATATTACAGTCCTGGACAATCTGGGACATTAGGTTAGGTGATGTCACTCCTTAATTCTCTGAGAAAGTGACAGACTTTTTTTTTCAGCCCTCTTCCAATTTCAGTCATCTGAATGTGCATTCTGCAATCAGCTCATTGTAAGGTATGAAATGCTATAGATTTTCTTCTGCGTGTGAATAAACCATTGCAAGTCTTAATCACATTTGAGCCACTATAGAATCAGTTGGTGGGGGGGTGTCACAAACTTGGACCCCTCTGAAGGGCTATAGGTTTGGTTCATAAATGAATGAATGTATTTTTGGTAGCTACATACTGTATATTTCAGTGGGCTGTCTGGTAAAGGAGTCGTTTTAATTGGATGTTTTGTTAACAATGTATGGGGGAAGCATTCCGTGATGTTTTAACACTGCGAAAAGAAACCACAGAGGAGGAAGTGAATTTTTACAGCCACTTAACGTAAGAGAGAAACTGTGACAGCAGGAAATCTATAAAGACGGAACAGTCAACCACCTACATATAAAGAAAAAAACATTAATACTGCATATTGAAGAGAGGCACTTTATATAAAGAAGCAGGACAAAGTGCAGGTGAGCAAAGGTAAGTAAATATGTACCCATGTGATTATTCACTGTATGTCATGGCAGGTGCAGCGTCATTCTTTTGAAATGTCTGTAAGATGGGCAAGGGTACTGTTAAATGGGCAGATAAAGTACCTGGCTCTTTAGAAGATAGCACTTGCCCTCCCTGTCATTTGTGGCAATGTAAATATGCTCCATTGCTAAATATTAACCTGTAAGAAAATAGATTATGGCATTCAATGTGCACAAGTACTGGGAGGATACAGTACTATATAATTGTCAGTATCATAAAACACTGAAAAGAATAAATCAATGACATTTTAAGCCTCCATCTGGACGTGACTTACGAACATAACAGACGTAATTGCACTTTGTTGCATCACAATGTTTTTATTTCATTATAGGAGCTCTCCCACGTAATGTTTAATAATGGCACAATCTGCAACACAATTTTAAAATATCCTGCTGTGTAACTGCAGCCCACTCTGCTCATTATCCGTTCTGGTTAATTGTAACAAGGGATCAAAACTTCTAGAGATGAGAGAATCGATTAGAAGGGCCTCAGTCCAGCAGCCAGGTCAGTAATCTGGAACTGTTGGCTGAAAGCATTTTAAATTGCCTCTTACCTAACGACAGCCACAGATCCTCTTTTGATTAGGAGGGCACCAATGATGCATGTGCATTACGCCACAATCATAACATTGCACCAGCTTGGCTAATTAATAGAGGAATGGCAAATGCCAATAGGTAAGGAGCATTTTGCAGGCCTCCCATCCATAGAAAGATCCATAGATGCCGTCACGTAAGTGGCAATTCTCAAGGCCCCTGCCTAGCGGTTATGGACTACCGACATGGCTATTGGATTGGGGTTCTGTAAATCAATTCTTACTTCTCTACTAACTCCCCTAATAATAATGTATGGCTATTAGAAGGGATGTAATATTCACATATACAGTGGGTACAGAAAGTATTCACACCCCTTTAAATTTTTCACGCTTTGTTTCATTGCAGCCATTTGGTAAATTGAAAAACTCAATTTTTTTCTCATTAATGTACATTCTGAACCCCATCTTGATTGAAAAAAACTGAAATGTAGACATTTTTGCAAATTTATTAAAAAAGAAAAACTGAAATATCACATGGTCATAAGTATTCAGACAGACCCTTTGTTCAGACACTCATAATTAAGTCACATGCTGTCCATTTCCTTGTGATCCTCCTTGACATGGTTCTACTCCTTCATTGGAGTCCAGCTGTGTTTACTTGAACTGATAAGACTTGATTTGGAAAGGCATGTAATGACCGAAGGTCTGATGGTGGGTTTACACGTTTCAATATCGTTGCGATATCGCAACTCAATGGCGCGGGAGCGCGCATTTAGTGCATGTTTCTCCCGCATCGCATCGGAGGTTTACACGCTGCGATATCGGAATACAACGTCCGTGCGATGTCTACGCCCCCCAACCCAGGATCGAACATTTAACATGGGAGTGAATGGGTGACGTTTAAAATCGCATCGTAGTTGGGCTGTCACACAGCACGATCCGGCTCCAATCTCCCTTCAATATCGGAGCATTGAATAGCACGCTCATTCAATCCCCGATATCGCATTGACATCGTTCCTGCATCGTATTGGACGTTCACACCATACAACGCAGGAACGATATCGGGTCCAACGATTGAACCACGTGACTTTTCATTGAAATTGAACTCCGATATCGCGACGTGTAAACCCGCCATGAAGAAGATGCAGAGAGTCACAAACTGAGACAGAGGCAGAAATTAACAACAGTTTCTTTACTGAAAAAGAGATTGGAGTATTATTCAGTGAAGGATGCAACACTCTCAGTTTTGTCTAAAACGCAATCTTTGTTAATTACACTCACTCATCATAGGCTGAAATCAATGTGCCAATCCCAAAGTTCTCGGTTTATGTGTATTACACTAAGAAATCGGAAAGAATTTACCTAACCATATTGTTAAACAAGGTCTTCAATAAACTATATGAGAAACAGTTGTAAATTTGGTGAAGAGGTCCGATGGGAACCCCTGAGATGTCACACTGAATATAAACTTATCAAAGCCAACAATATCAATATATAAAAGTATAACAGTCGTTCCTATACACCTAATCTAAGGAAACCTGGAATCTAATGTTACGGTACCATTAACCTTTGGTGGATTCCCACAAAGGCCTGTGATTTGCGTTGGCTGTAGCCAGTCCAAAAAAAATCTTTGGCGCCAAAAACAACTACATCAAAAACAAGGATCCGTGTCTTGTCAGCCAATGTCGAGACCACACGCAAGGGACTTACAGTACTGTAGCCTCAGGGTACAGTCCGGGGAGAACACTTCACCAGGGCTTGTCAGGATACTCTCAATATGGATGCCACAGGATTCTGTCTCTCCTCTAGCAGTCACTCACAGGTTCGCTTGGAGCAGACTACCTGCTTCTTCACGGGAAATATGTCCTCTATTGCTTTCCAGCTACTGGCTGCCTGGTCCATTCAGCACTAGGTTTCTAGACCAGCACAGCATGGACTTCACAGAGCTCCAGAGTCATACAGCTCTCACATGCTCTCCTCTTGTCCCAAAGGAGAGACACAGGTTCAAGCCCCATAAAACCACTGGCAGAGTACAATCCTATAAGAGTTCAGTCTTCACACTTCTCACCAGCATCTGCTCTCTGCATCTGACACAGCAGACTCTAATTCTCCCTTTTCTTGACCTTGCTTCTGATTTTATACACACAGGGTCTCTCAGGCTGCCCTGCTCTCAGCTCAGGCAAGCAAAAAATGCAGGGTCCTAATGCTCTCCTGATGCGATTACTGTTCACACTCTTACAGGCACACACCTGTCTATATAAG